>JARDYH010000006.1:59672500-60422500 GCA_029215795.1 Anniella stebbinsi | reverse complement strand
GCTCCAATGTTGGAGCCGTCAACTTCCACTGAATATAGTAACTAATCAAAGTACTCTTAAAGTCTGATTAGCAAACTCTGTTCTTTATTCTAAAACTTACACATTTTCTTGAAAAAGTGGGGAAAAGACCTAGGGTTGGATCCAGATGTGACCTTCTAGGAATGGAAGCTACGGTGGCTTATTTTGATCGTGTGAACCATCCCATTGTGCAGCTATGCATAATAATTTTCCTTACGCTTGTATAAGTGCACACGGTCCAGATTTGGGTCAGGATCATGGCACTCTGGGAAGGGGGTTAAACTCTTCCCCAGCTTTCCCCCCTAAAATTCCACCCCACTTCGGGGGGGGAGGGTTAAACAAAACAGTCTTGATTGGCGTCAACCACCCCATGGAAGGGATGGGTGGAAATTTTGGAGGGAAATAGAAAGAGCACTATTGTCCCAATCTGAACAGAGCTTACACAAGAGTAAGGAAAACTATCATGCATAGTTACACATTTAGTCTGATCCTCGGACATGTTTAGTCTGAGCCTTGGACTAAAGCAAACATCACTTTAAAGTTGTAGCTAGCAGATACACTTTTTTCTTTTCTTTTTTTCTCTAAAGTAAGCACAGGTGGCCTGATACGAATTGTGTCTCTAGTGTGTGTGGGAGGGGGCTTTAATCCCCCCTCCACTGTGGTCCAGATCTAAATCAGGGGAAACACACCTGCAATATATCTTACCAAATGGTGATCCATTTGCTTTAATGGATTACTATTTAGCAATATAAACTGCATTCATGCCCCTCCCAATCTGGGCCGGGATCATGGTGGGGAGAGGTTTAAAGCTGATATAAACCCCCTTACCCTAGAGTAAAAGAGAGAGAGAGAGAGAAAGAGAGAGAGAGAGAGAGAGAGAGAGAGAGAGAATTGTAACTATGTACGCATAAAATATCATGGTCATGAAATTTCTTAAAGTGGAAAAGGATTCTACATCTTTTAGGAATCATCAAGAAAAAAAGGCAGTTATCCATCCATCCATCCATCCATCCTGTCTAATTATTTGATATCCATCTGTCTCTCCCTTACACGTTACTTTAGACACGTTTCTTCCAAGTTTTATTTGATTACAAATTTTCCCCACTTCATTCTAAATTTTAATTCTGAGCACCTTGCTTAGTAGCAAGTCTTACTTAAGTCATGTCTGTTCTATTTACGACTGGAATGTAACCCACTGTTACCTCTAAATTTAGAGGCCCTATAGAAATAGATTTTAGCATCCCTGCATAAATCATTTGTGGAACACAGAAGATTTTTGGACCTTAGGACCAAACTAGATGCAAAAGGGACAACCATATTTGTTTTTCATGTTGTGGCAGGCTCACATATGGCGGAGGAATTCAAGTGTTTACAACAAAGGATGTATGTAGGAGAGGGGAGCTGAAGCTCACTTTACCACCTCATGCTTCATCACTACAGTTCTCCGTCTGCTCTCATACCCAAAATAGGGCCAAAGCAGGTATTGCTTCAAAGACACAGCTAGCAACTGTTTGTCTTATTCCCCCACCCTTTGAAGCATAAATTGTAGTTTCCTTCTGACTGACCAAAAAGTGCATCTTTATCACTAGACTTAATATAATCCAGGCCAATTGCAGTATATCATCAGTGTTTCCAAGCCAATTTACCAATTGATTTAGTAAAGCAGTGGGAGGGTGGGTGAGGAGAGGGGAAGAACACCAGAAAACTTCAATACCGTATCATTTCATTTATAGCTGAACTTTCCTTCATTCCTTCTACTATCTGGAACTCTCATCTCTTCTTAAGTAACGCCTTCATTTTCTACACATTTCATTACAATCTTAAGAAATCTGCCTTAGTTCCACCCCAGATATAGGATAACTTAGTTGCTTGAAATTCTGTCATCCATCCAAGCCGCATCCGACCCAAAAGAAATAAAGAACTTTGGGAAGTATTCAACAAGGCCACTTGATCCTGTCCCCACAATACACCCCCGTAAAATTTTTGAGGTTCCAGAGATTTTCACTGCTGATATGTGATCTTGAGCTATTGGATTAACATAATAATTTGGGTAGACAGTCTGATTCTTGTGCAAAGCTTTTTTAGGTACTATTTTCAAAATGGCAGACAATTTCCTTTTGGTCGCTAGTTTTCGTCAATCACAGAAGTTATTATCTTGTGTTTGGTATCAAATTATAGGTTTTCAGGGTCAAGAAGTTAAAAGAATATGTTATTTTAATTGTTGGAGTACTCCTTCCACCATTTTCCAAGATGGTGCTGAAATGTTGTCTCATTTTAATAATAATAATAATAATTATTATTATTATTATTATTATTATTATTTATGACCCACCTCTCCCTCCGGATCGAGGTGGGGAACAACAACAATATAAATATAACAAGAATCACAAACAGTTAAAAAAAATTAAAAACAAGAAAAATACATCATTAAAAACATCTTAAAATTCATCTGGATAGGCCTGCCGGAAGAGAGCAGTCTTCATGACTCTCTTAAATTCATGAATACTGCTAATTTGTCTAATCTCCTCCGGCAGACCATTCCATAGTCTGGGAGCGATGGAAAAGAAGGTCCTCTGGGTAACACTCGTCAGCCTTGTTCTGGCTGACTTGAGTAAGTTCTTCCCAGAGGACCTAAGTGTGCGGGGCGGATTGTACGGGAGAAGGCGATCCCGCAGGTAACCTGGACCCAAACCATGTAGGGCTTTAAAGGTAATAACCAACACTTTATACTTCGCCTGGAAACTAATTGGCAGCCAATGAAGCGATTTAAAAACTGATGTAATGTGGTCACCCCTAAGTGTACCGGTGACCAACCTGGCTGCCATATTTTGAACAAATTTCTCATTTACTTGACAAACCAACATACAAATGTGATTTTTGGCTTTAAACTATAGGGATTTTGGGTCAAGGGGATCAACATGGCATTAATTTTGAGGGAAAGGCTGTCCTTCCACCATGTTTAAAAATGGCATCCAAACAGTTATCTCTACAATAGGCCATTTAATGAAAATGTGTAGCTTATATGGTCATTTTTTCATGATGTATGCTAAAATATTATGGTTTATTACATCATTAATTTAAAAAAAGGAATGAAAGTTGAGTATATTTTATTTTATATACTAGTCAGCTACTACTATTGGTTCAAATTTTTATCTTTTTTCTCCGTATGAGCGTTCAGATGACACTTCAGGTTCTGTGGTTAAAGTGGCTTCTGAACAGGCCCATTATGGCTTAGCATATCGTGTGAACCATTCCTAACAATGGGACTACATAACCATGGTTTAAACTTGCTCACTAACGATTCACTGCAAAAGGGTTGGAGGCCTAACCATGGCTTAGTACATCATCTAATATCAGCAATAAGCATAGAGAAACGGAGCTGCAAACTTGTTTCAGACTTGCCATGCCAGAAGGTGAAAAATTACTACAGTCCAGTCATTTGACCTAGTCTTCCAGAGGTCTTCATTGTCTCAGATTATATGGATATCATGTCTTCTGACGATGTTGTTGCAAAAGCATCTACGAATGATGTTTTCATAACGCTTTTTAGGTGTGGTCTGTCAAATGAAATAAAAAATAAAGTTCCTACATGGTGTGGAATTAGTGCCATAATCTCCAAGGATACAGTTCCATTGTCAAGGGTTGGTTTCTTGCCAGTTATACCACAACTCTAAAAAAACATTAAAAATGTTCGTTTCCAACTAAGACGGGCGTGTCCTACCAGTTTTCTGTGATGAAGGGTTTTGTTCATATTGTAACAGGCATTTTTTTGTCTAGTCCAGAAGAATTCACTGATCTGTATCTCATGATGGGCATGTTCCATATGACAAAAGTAGCATTAAGGTGTGCAGGAAAGTATATCTGTGGAAGTGGCATGGATGATCCCGTATTGAAGTAGGATTTTTTGGCAGTAAAACTATTCAGTCTGTACTGAATGGAACTCATTATATGTTTGGTCTTTTCAGGGTATGATAATATCAGAGGCAATGCAAACACAGTGGGATGCTTTTTGGTGCAAATCAGTGTTTGTGGAAGTCATTCGAAGTGCAGAATGTACTTGACTTCAGCAAAGCTTTTGACAAAGTGCCCCATGACATTCTGATTAACAAACTAGTGAAAAGTGGGCTAGATGGAACAACTATTAGGTGGATCCACACTTGGCTACAGAATCGGACTCAAAGAGTGCTTATCAATGGTACCTTTTCACACTGGGGGGAGGTAACGAGCGGGGTACCGCAGGACTCAGTCCTGTGCCCAGTGCTCCTCAACAGTTTTATTAATGATTTGGACAAGGAGATGCAAGGAATGCTTATCAAATTTGCAAACGACACAAAATTGGGTGGGATCGCTAATACCCTGGAAGACAGAAACAAACTCCAAAGTGATCTTGATAGATTGGAGTGCTGGGCTGAAAACAACAGAATGAAATTTAATAGGGATAAATACCAAGTTCTACACCTAGGAAAAAGAAACCAAATGCACAGTTACAAGATGGGGGATACTTGACTCAGCAATACTACAAGCGAGAAGGATCTTGAAATTGTTGTAGATCACAAGCTGAATATGAGCCAACAGTGAGTGTGATGTGGCTGCAAAAAAAGCAAATGCTATTTTGGGCTGCATTAATAGACATATAGCTTCCAAATCATGCGAGGTACTGGTTCCCCTCTATTCGGCATTGGTTATGCCCCATCTTGAGTATTGCGTCCAGTTCTGGGCACCACACTTCAAGAAGGATGCAGACAAGCTGGAGTGTGTTCAGAGGAGGGCAACAAGGATGATCAGGGGTCTGGAAACAAAGCCTTATGAGGAGAGACTGAAAGAACTGGACATGTTTAGCCTGGAGAAAAGAAGATTAAGGGGAGATATGATAGCATTCTTCAAATACTTGAAAGGTTGTCAGGGGGTTGGACTCGATGGCCTTATAGGTTCATTCCAACTTTACTATTCTATGATTCTAAGACCTAAGAGACCAAAACAAAATAAAAGCTCACAAAACGTTTGATGCACTAAGTGGGAAGGTTGAATATCTGAGAATGAAGTTTGAAGCTTTTGTTAAAGAGTGTGGAGAGAAATCTGAACTGTGTAAGAACCGCGACGTCTTCCTCAATATATTTTCCCTCGTGAAAAACTTGATTGTTGATTATTGTGATGGTAACTGGAATCTTCATATTGAAACTGTGCAGTCTTTGCTTCCCATTTTTCATGACCTTTTTCTGCATCAATAACCTACGGTATGGCAGTTGGTACCTGGAGAGAGTAAAGAAACTGGAGCATGAGAAACCCTTCCGTTACCAAAAATTTATTGAAGGACATTTTCTTGTGACGGTTAAAGAGGGGAGATTAAATGCTGTAGCACCTGATATGAAGTTGGAACAAACCATTCAAAGGTCCCAGAAAAGTTCAAAAGGCATCATCGGGCAAACGCGAAGAAGTAATTAGGTTGCTGAGCTACTTCGAGGTTTTGATGCTAGGCAATTTATTTCGAGAGCTTTCCCATTCTGATTTAATCGATTGATGTGATACCATACCCCATCATGAGCTTATGGGGGAAAAGGTGAGCATTTTGATGAAAATGTTGCACGACTCCTAGATTTCATTCAACAGCATGGAAATCCATATGAAGTAACTGAATCAGTGCAGCTTCACAGCTTTGTAACAAAACAATATGTGAATGATATTATAAAGGATCGAATTCTTTATGTCTTAAGGCATGGTTCAGACCTGTATCAGCACCTCAGGCAGGAGAGATTTATATCAAAAAAGAAAAAGCTGTCAGACACAATTTCTAAAGTAAAGCTACCATCTTTTGCTAGAAAAAGCATCCCAGAGCCTACCATACCCAAACTTATAACTAAGAAAGTAATTGATCAAGCACATAGAGATATGGAGATTACGAAAGAAAGGGGAGACTCAATAGAGAAAATTATGGAGCTTGATGTACTGTCAACAAATACGTCATTTGATGGTAATGCACCTACAAAACCGGCAAAAGACATTCTTATAGCATAGCTCGAGAAGCATCTCTTCCCTGAGGATTTTGAATTCACCACTGAAAACCACTGTTGTAGATGACTTTATGTCCCAAATATGAATGGTTAAGATGTCAGCAATGAAAAACTTTGGAGAAGTTGTTAACAATGTAGTCAAGGGATCAACATCCATATGTTCTCTTCAAGAACTTCGTTTTGTTTTCGACAGCTGTCAGTAAAGGACTGCAGGAGGATAAGAGAATCTACCAGTGGTACAATAGATCTGGCTGTAATTGAAAGCAATATACCAATAACTGTCAGCTTGAAAAATTCTGTTCATCTACATTAAACGAGACAAATCTGCAGAAATTAGCATGAACAAGAGTGCAAGAGGAAGCAGGAAAAGCTATATGTTCACTGGTATCTAGCGGTTCAGTCATTTATGATGAGTTGGAACCTGCAGTTCAATTCACAAGGGACTCAAGTTCTTGAACAACTAAAGAATACATTGGAAGAGGCTGACCTTAGAATTATTCCACATGTAAACTGGGCAGTTCACAATGGTACAGAGTTGTTGTGCTTTTGAATGATACTGATGTCGACGTGCTTCTTTGATTTATGTCCAGTTGGGTTTCCAGAGGTATATCTCAGTTATGGGTATGTTTTGGAACAGGGTAGAATAGTCACTCCATTCCAGTTCATGAGCTCTTCAAAAAGTTAGGTCACAGATGTCAAGAGCGGTCATAAAGGCTCATATTCTAACAGGGGATGACGAAATGAGCAAAATTGGGATGAAGTTAGAGCTCTAAGTGCCAAACCAACAAAATACCTACCAAATTTGGGGAAACACCTGATAACTGTCATTTTTAGGAAGTAGAGAAGTACCTTGTACACGTCTGGAAACTTCAATCAAAATGTGACACTTTTGACAGTCTGCATTTCAGTGAGCATAAAAGATCTGTACCAATCAGTAAGCTTCCTCCCACATCATGCTCTATAAGAGGGCACATCACAAGAGCATTTTATCTGGTAAGAAGATGTATTTGCCTCTTAGAGAGTGTTCATGCAAAAGTAGACACATGTGATTGCAGTTTGGAAAATGATAATGATATCCTATGACCAAAAATGTTCTTGAACTTCCTGCCAAGTGAACTTTTATGTGTATGTAACTGTAAGGTTTGTGGTTCAATGTGATGTCCGTGTCGAAACACAGTGGTCAAATGCACATTTTTTTGTAAATGTTTGGAAAATATCTGCAAAATGCTTATGTTAAACTGCTTTAATATTTCTGTATATTTTTTATGTTTTAGTAAGTCTTTAGATACTATGGGTCTGTTCAGAAGATACCTTAAACCCTGCTAGTAAAGGCTTTTGGTTAAGCAGCAGGGGTTAAGGTGTCTTGTGTGATGTTTTGCTAAACCCTGCTCACTCACTAACCACAGTCAGATCATCTGCAGCAGGGTTAGTGGCTCTAACTGGGGCTTAAAATGTGTGTGACAGCACGGCTAACCACAGAGCCTGAAGTGTCAGCTGAACAGGCCCATTGTTTAGTTCAAAATGCTTAACCATCATGGTTTAACGTGTTGTCTGAATAGGGCCATTGTTGGCTTGCCAGGCCCTACTCCACCACAACAATTCTGAAAGAGCACAAGAGCTGTATCATGAGTGCCATGTGTCCCTGATAATGGAGAGTTATCCTGGAAATTAAAATTTTCAGGAGAACACTAGTTCCAGCCTTTTCGGTCATAGTTTCATATTTTTCATTTCACCAAACCTGAGAAGAGAGGAACCCATTGAATATGATTGCGTATATCAATAAATGTTTGGACGCCATTTTAAAAAATGGTGGAAGGACAGCCTTTCCATCAAAATTAATGCCATGATGACCTTCTTGACCCAAAAAACCTATAGTTTGAAGCCGAAATCACATTTGTAAGTTGATTTGTCAAGTAAATAAGAAAATGACAAAACATTTCAGTGCCATCTTGGAAAATGGTGGAAGGAGTACTCCGACAATTCAGATAACATATTCTTTGAACCCCTTGACCCTGAAAACCTATAATTTGATACCAAACACAAGATAGTAACTTCTGTGGTTGACGAAAACTAGCGACCTAAAGAAAATTGTCTGCCATTTTGAAAATAGCTCCTAAAAGAGATTTGCACGAGAATCAGACTGTCTACCCAAATTATTATGTTAATCCAATACCTCAAGATCACATATCAGCAGAGAAAATCTCTGGACTTCAAAATTCTTACAAGGGTATATTGTGGGGACTGGATCAACTGCGCTCCCGCTCATTGTGTTGTACCAGTGGAACCAATCAAATGCATAATGGGGAATTAGCGGTTTTAAAAGTAACCCCAGAAACAAGCAGAAATACTAGTTTCTGTATCAGGACTTATCAGCAGAGCTCCCTTCTATGACCTCCATTGACCTGCCATATTTCAGAAACTAGAGATCCCACTCATTTCAGCTGCGCTAGCAGTCGGTTCTCCCTACACATAGGCACAATATAGGTCGTGTTGAAGCCAATGGAACTTGCTTACATATAATTGATGGGAGGTTTGGACCTTTTGATGTAGATTTTTATGCATTTTCACCACCATCAACACCAGAGTAATGTCCACTAGAACACCCCTGTCCATTTATTTCTTTGCTGATGCAAAAATTTTAGGCTTCTGATGGGAGTTTGTTTTTGTTTTGTCACATAGCCTGCTTCGTGTCCAAAAGGCCCATTGTGAATAATTGGATTTAATCTCTGCAACAAGATAGAGAAGTAGATCACTCTCTCTCATTTCCATCATTTTAGTGGAGGAGCTGAAGCTGAGACATACTGATTTGCCTCAGAATTCCAAGCAACAATACAATATTCCACGTTGCAGTTGAAGGCCCAGTCCGGTGGACCAGAGTGGGTTAAATATCACAGGGCACTGATACAGGTTCATTTAGCTTTGGCACCATAGGATCTGGCCATGAATACAGAGCACATGACTTTACTGTGTGCATTATCATGACTATGACCTGTCTCGGGAGATCCTGTGCCACCACTGTATTAATGAGTGCATCTGCTTCCGAATAACCTTATTAGCTCTCCACAGCTGAGCCAGTAGCCTCATAGGATTTTTGCCTGTGTCCCTGGAGGGATGTGATTCTGTTCTACTTGAATCCAGTTTGATGCCCAAATTTTAATAAGTTCCCTTAGACACACACTTTGCTCTCTCCTCCTCCCTTCCCTCCCCCCTCCAATTATCATCTGCTATAGGGATTCTGAAATCCCTGGTTACTTTCCCAGATGCCATCAATAATTCCTGAAATGCCATCATTGTTGGTGGTCCCATCAAGAGACTACTATGTACATTTTAAGGGATTTTATATACTTTTACCGTTTTTGTCTAAGCGCAGGAATGTGCTCGTTGCATTAAGGAATTACTGCAAAACTGCATGTCCTGCATGCATACCTTCATCTAACCCTCAAGCCCCAGCCTATTATAGCAAACAAAATCTATCTGGGTGTGCTGGCAATATAGGAGCAGCTGTTTATGTTTGTGTGCGCATGCGGAGATGCTCACTCTGCCTGATCCCTTACCATACTATTTTTTATCATCTGCATCACTCGATGGAGAGAAGCAAACGAATAGTGAACACAGCAAGGTGTCTGTATAATCATTAACTTACTTGCCCTCTGGATAGGACAAATGATATGCAAGCCTAAACTCGCCAGGGATCTTCTTTGGGAGTGTGTCCAGGGGGAATGTTCTCCTATGAGTTAATGGCATATTTCTAAATGGGTTGGCTGCTCTCCTTCTGCTTCCCAGCTCTTTCCAAACTGGTTTTTTGTTGTTGTTGCTGCTGTTATTCTCAGTACAATATCTAGCATTAAAATCCCAAACACTGCTTCTTATAGAATCACTTAAAGAATAGCTATACATTTTAAAAAGGGAACGCACTCCCCCCCAAAAAGAGCCCCTAAACAATCCCACATTTCGTAAATACAAAAATAAGGCTGTGGTCAAGGCACTGTGGACAGAATGGAATAAAAAGTGTCTGTCCCCACCCCTCCTGTCACGTTCCTTAACGCCTTCCTTCTGTGAGCTGCCAGAAAATATAGTAGTGGCTAAATCACAACCTATCCCTCCCCATTGCCTTATAGGAACATAGGAAGCTCCTTCATACCAAGTCAGATCACTGCTCCATCTACCTCAGTATTGTTTACTCCGTCAGGCGGCAGTTCTCCTGGGTTTCATACCAGAGTCTTTCTTGGTTCTACCTGGAGAATGCCAAGAATAAAACCTGGATCTTTTGCATGCAAAGCGTTTACTCTACCATTGAGCTGTGACTCTTCCGCTAAAAGGACTGAGGAATTCTCTTAGGGTGAACTCTTGCCCTTGCTGTATTGTGTGTGTATGGGTGTGTGTGTTTTCCATCAAACAAATCTTGGTTGTGGAATCCACACTGATGCACTATAGGATGTAAGTAGAAATTAGGAGAGCATTGGCAAATCTTGCTTCTAATACAAACTACTACTTGATTTCCCCATCGGAATAAACAATAATAAAGGTATTTGGGGTAAATACAGAAGTCACTTTTTCTGACCACATAACGTGGTCATACTGTGTGTACCCAAATATAATGTGAGTGACATCTTGAGATAATCGGTGGGGAACTGCCACACAGAAGTGTGCTCTCTCTCCCCCCCTCTCACTCCCACTTCCCGTTTTGAGTAGCTAATGTATCATCTCCTGGTCATTAAAGTTTGGGGGCATTTTAAGGTGCAAAATGTTGCTTTCATACAGATGCATTTCCCTATGCATTATACGTATTTATGTATTTTCTATCTTTACATTCTACCCTATAAGGTTTATAAGCAAATGCTCCCAGGGCGGCTTACAGAATAAAAACAACAGTGAAATTATGCAACAATGCAATCAATCTCCAAATTCAGATCAAAGGGCATGGAATAATCATATTAGATAAGAATTAAACAATGGCCACAAACCACCTAACCCGGTTGAATTGTGGCTGTAGTTTTTTTTAAAAAAAAAAATTAATTAATTGATTTACCATTTTGTTCTAGATTTGTTTAAAAATCCAGTTGGTTCCAGATGTTGTAAGTAAGGAAATGGAATCTGACCCACTTGCCCCTCCATATCATCTTCTGGTCTCTTTTCCCACACTATCAGTAATACCAACTGTTAGCATGCTGATGACCTATTCCTACACAGCCCAGCATTTTAGAACTGCTGATTTAACAAAATCTTCCGTGCCTATGTGGGCTAACTGTCCTTGTTATTAAAGCTTGAAAATGCTTATAGCACCATAACCTTTTTATGTTTTTGGAATAGTTGCCTGTACAAGAAGGCAGTAAGGAAACACTCTTTGCCGGTTTCCTTTCCCAGATTTTCCCCGCATTGATTCATCTGTCAGGTGTGCACTTCATAATGGTGGGAGTCACCATAAATTGTCATCCTGCCCTCATAAACTGAGCTTAAGTCATTTGGCATTGTGTTTTGTTCTGGCAGGAGTTGCATTCTGGCAACAGAGCAGGAAATGAATACAATAAATAAAATTTATTTCCTGTTTAGGATAATAAAAACATATTTTCCCCTCACTAACCCAAACATGTCTTGCCCTCATTTATGCTTATTATCTATCTCTTCTTTCCTATCCCTCCCTTCCCTGTGCCTTGTTTTGCATTTTTTACTATTTCTATAGAAACTTCCCCCCCCATACTTAACGCTTAGTCATGAACACAGATTCATTATATATTTTTCAATTTTTTCAATATTAATTCTCTCCCCCCCCCCACATACACTGTACGGTGGCTTCCATTTCACAAATAGGAGTGAGGTTGGGGAAGCCTACATTAAAAGGCTAGTATGTTATCATCCAAAACACCCCAAATGGGAGTATTGTTGTGAGTATTGCCATTTTGATTATTGTGAATGGCCAACTAATGAGTTTTCAGGAAGGCATCTAAATAAATGCACAGTAACTTTTTGGGATAGCTGGCGGTCTCTCTTCAACATTTGGAGTTTGGGAAGGTAACACTGTAACAGAGTGATCTGGTAGGCTTGATAGCTGAGCACAATGAGGAGCTGTCTGTAAAGGTGGAGGCCCCGCCACTTTAATCAATTCCAGGGAGGGGGGAAGGAGAAGAGGTACAGCCTCATTGACGCTTGTGTTGTGTCAGCTGAGAGAAGGCAATTAGATTTCTGAGGGATGAAATCAGAGAGAGAAACAAGGTGAACTGAACTAAGCCTATCCCTGAGAACCAGTTTGGTGCAGCAGTTAGTGTTGGACTGGAACTTTGGAGACCTGGATTTTAGTCCACTCTCGGCCATGAAACCCATTGGGTGACTTTGGGCCAGTCACTGACTCTCAGCCTAACCTTCCTCACTTGGTTATTGTGAGAATAAAATGGAGAGGAGGAGGACCATGTAAATCACCTTGGGTTCCTTGCAAGAAGGAAAAAAAATAGTAAAATATAAAGAAATATGCTACACTGCTCTTTCAATGTTTTTACTAATATAAACCCTATTCACACATTACTCATGTGAATAGGATATCTGTGGCAAAAGGGACCATGCATTTAGCCCCCACCCTCAAAGTCATACCAGCCATGTTCAGCATAAAGTGTAACCTCTGAAGTGGGAAACCTTCTGTACTCATGGAGGCTGTTTGTATAATGTACACCCCAGAGACAGTGTTCTCAATCATGAGGGAACCTCCACGCCTACAAGAACTCCTCCCCCTGCCATGTTATGGAGAGCACAGCAGGGGTGAGGGGAGCCACATGACTTTTAGGACAGGGCTACATGCATGGCCCCAATGTCTTTTTCACATGGCTTTGTTTCTTTTGTTGTAGTGACCTATAGTACTTGGTTACTATAGTGTGCCGCTAGCCTAACTCCAGCAGCAAATCTGCACCCCTGGAGATTTACTTGGGTGTATTCTGGGCCACCAGGGTGGACGTGGCCCCTTGCCTCCAGACACCAGGTCTGTGGGTTAGGATTGGGCTCTAAGGTTAATAACCTGCTTTTCTCTTCTCAACCCAACACCATCCAGTCATGTAACATCATTGAATTGTGAGTCAAGGGCAGCAAATGAAGAGGAGCGGAAGTGGGAAAGCTCACAACGTGATGCTATCAGATCCTGTGTTTGGTATCACTAAATATTATGGATTGAGAGGAGGCAAAGACGTGCGGCTTCAGTTTTTCGTGATAACCACGCATGTCCTGTAATTCTTCGTTCTCCTTCCGCTAACGTGGGCCTTTTTTCTTACCAGTGCTTAACAAGGCATCTTATCTTCTAAACAAGAAGAGGCTTTCTTTAGGCTTCTTAACTATGAAGCAGATTGTACCCCAATGACTTCTTCCTTTAAACAGTTCCATGCTGCTGCTTCATTAATTGGCACCAAAAAAATGTTACAACCTTCTGTTTGTTCTTTATGTTTCAGTACGCCACCCCCTATTCCTTCATTTCTCTTTGTGTGGTGCCTCTTTGCCTTGCTTGAGTCTTCTTTCTGACTAAAGAAGGAAAAGACTGCCTGTGCCGTTTTTTCCTTATGTATCTTTAGGTTGGAATTAATGTAGCCTGTGAAATTTCTTAACACCCTAGGTTATCTGCAGTTGTAAAATGTTTATCTCTTTTTGTTGCCCAAATTAATGTGAGTAGACTTCCTCATGGAGTTCTATCTTCACAGCCTACTGCTCTCTTTATATTATGTATTGTGGGAACCAGGCGACTGACATTTGGGTTATATTTTGGCAAAAACAGAATTATTTTGCCACATCATCCGAAATTAAATGACTTGACCACATTTTTCTATGACGGTCAAGAGGAGATCCACCAAAGCTTTTGTATATAGGACAAAGGTTACAATCATCATCATCATCATCATCATCATCATCATCATCCAAACAGCTGTTGAAAACAACTTCTAGAAAAGGTAGAACCCTTTTTCCCCCCCAGATGTGTATATGACCATTAAGAATTTTGGAAAGCTCCTTCCAGCTTTTTCATTCCCAAATTTCTCTCATCCTTTTGTATCATTTTACCTTTTTGAATCAGGGTACTTATAGCCATTGTGGAGAATCTTCTAAAGAAGGTGAAGCTACTTACCATGTTATAGCTTTTCCTTTTCTATTTCCCATCTTGTCTGCAGGGAAAATCTTATGTTCATGTTATTGTTAACTTGACCTAGTTGTAAAAAAACCAAAAAACCTTAGTAATTAATTAATGGAGAAAATACCCAAGAAGCTTCAGTGGCTTGCTTGAAGATTATTGCTTTTATCTCATGGCACATTTTTGCATTGTTAGGGAATCACAAATAGAAAAAAGACTGTTTTAAGTCAAATTGGATTTCAAAGTATCTCTTCATTGGAAGTAAGGCAAATATCCTAGCCCAGCTCATTCGGAGTATATTCACATTCCAGTTTGGGTTAAGATACCAAATGTGTGAACTGTGACATTCCTGTTTCAAACCAACTCTTGGATTGTTAGGTGGCCTTAGGTTCACACATAATGCGAACCCATGGTTTATGTAACCCATGGTTTATTTAACCCTTGGTTAACCCATGTTTTCTTGCCCTACTCAGAGTTTGTTTGGCAGCCTATTGAACAAACCACGGTTTGTTTTCTCAATCCCTCGGTTGCTTGTTTCCTTCCTCCTCCTCCCTGTATCCCAAATGCCCTTGTCATACTGTAGTACTGGCTAGGTTTTTGTTTTTTTTTTGTTTTTTTTACCATTCTTGCCCTCCAATTCTGTAGCCTGGTGAAACAACCCATAACAATCCACAATTCTGGGTTTGCACATAAAAGCAATCCATGATTTCAACAACCCAATGAACAGAGTCCGACGAGCCACAGCACTTGCGGGCATTAGGTTGCACTTGGGGATTGTCGTGTTGTGCAAGCATGGGTTATGTGAGGGTTAAGCAATCCTAAAACATAACAATGGTTGTTTAACCTCGCATAACCCATACTTGCAGCGTTCACATGACATGACACCTCTGGTTGCATATTCAAAATGGTGGCTGCACGCACCAAAGCTGTCATGGTGCACTCTTGTATTATGCAAACTGCCCAACCATGGGTTCTCTTTCTGGATTGTTTATGGTTACTAAACCAAGGTTTGTTGGCGCACCTGGTTTTGCACATCTCAGAGAACCCAGAATTCAACAAACCATTGGTTAAATGAACCATAGGTTAGCATTATCTGCAAAGCATGTCATTATGGGGCTGTGCACATGTAATGGCATCATTTGGCAGAAAATAAAGGGTTAATTAAGCTACGATTTGAAGGGACATGTGCCATGTACCTGCCACTTTCGGTTTCTGTAAACTGTCTATAAACTGTCTGTGAACACACTGTTCATAGATTGTTAATGTGACATCTGTACACAGACACCCGGTTACTTTGGGTTCTTTATTTATTTATTTATTACATTTGTATACCGCCCCATAGCCGAAGCTCTCTGGGCAGTTTACATAGGATTAAAAACAATATACAAAAATTAAAACAGCAAAAACATACAACATACACACAATCTGTACATTTAAAAACCACTTCAACACTTCAAAAAACTACAAAAACAAAACAAAACAAACCCAGGCTCCTCAGATATTGTCAAATGCCTGAGAGAAGAGGAAAGTCTTGACCTGGCGCCGAAAAGATAACAATGTTGGCGCCAGGCGGGCCTCGTCGGGGAGATTGTTCCACAATTGGGGAGCCACCACAGAGAAGGCCCTCTCTCTTGTTGCCGACCTCCGAGCTTCCCTCGGAGGAGGCACTCGGAGGAGGGCCTTAGATGTTGAACGTAGTGTTCGGGTAGGTTCATGTCAGGAAAGGCGTTCCATCAGGTATTGTGGTCCCAAGCCGTGTAAGGCTTTATAGGTTAAAACCAGCACCTTGAACCGGGCTCGGAAACATACAGGCAGCCAATGCAAGCGGGCCAGAGTAGGTCTTATATGTTCGAACCTACTGGTTCCAGTTATCAATCTGGCCGTTGCATTTTGCACAAGCTGCAGCTTCCGAACCACCTTCAAAGGCAGCCCCACGTAGAGTGCATTGCAGTAATCTAACTTGGAGGTTACCAGAGCATGGACAACTGAAGCCAGGTCCCTGTCCAGATAGGGACGTAGCTGGGCCACCAACCGAAGTTGGTAGAAGGCACTCCGTGCCACTGAGGCCACCTGCGCCTCAAGTGACAGAGATGGTTCTAGGAGAACCCTGAAGCTACGAACCCGCTCCTTCAAGGGGAGTGCAACCCCATCACAAAATAATCCAAAGAACAAATTGTAGGTTAGCTTTAGGTTGCTTAACTCATGAACAACCCAGTGTCCATGTTTCGAAGATGATCGTAGGTTGTTCTTTAAAAGTGGAAGTGGTGGATGCGCAGGAGGCAGCACACCCATTCTCTCCCATTCATACATGGGCTGTTATTATGTGCAAACCAGGCCTATATCTGAGCCTCATTTCCTGTCTGTATGATGAGATAATAATATTGACTTCTCTTATAGGGTCGTTGAGAAGACTACCAAGATAGTACATATGAAGCAATTTAGGCCTTTAAACGCCATAAATACCTAGTATTTTCCATTGGCCTGTTGAAACTTTATCAGCTCCACAATGGTTTAATTGTTTCATAGTGCAGTTCTTATGATGGCAACTTGAAGGTGAATACCCTTTGAAATGCCCTACAGCTCATGTAAAAATATGATGCAGTTACTTCAGTTAGAGATGGGAAGGGATAGGAAACATAAAGGGGAAAAAATAACAACAATTCTGCTAAGTCCTTTGAAGTGTTAGACAATCAATCTGTCTGTTAGATTTTCATTCTGAATCCCTCTTTAAAATGCATCAAATGTTAGTCTGTAGTTCTTTCCTGACAGCATCTGTGAATCTCTGTGGAGACATCTGCTCCACAGCTTCCCAGACACTGTCTGTGTTCACATGAGAAGAGCTTGATCCAAAGGCCTTGCTGGAGTTAGACTGTGTAGTGTTGAAATAAATAGACAGTTTGAGCAGGGTCTTGCAGAGCCTGAGTAGCAAAGGCCCTGTGGAGTGAGAGTGCATGAATGCTGCAGGGTCTTCAGTTCTTTTTCTTCCTTTTTTCTGTTTTATAGAAATAAATACATCTGGATTTGAACCATTTCCCCCCACTGTAACACTGATGAAATGTTTGAAGATGGAAAAGGGGGTGCACATTTTTCAGATGCTTTTCAGAGATCAAGCTAATCTTCTATAGTTGTAATAATGGTTTAGTAAAAATGTTAGACATTATTTTTTCTACTAGTAATACAATAAGCTAATATGCTTCAGAATAGGAAGCTACTGCAGAACACTGTAAGAATCACAATTGGAATATATGGTTGTTTCCTTTTCACGTACTCTGCCTTGCAATTAATGGGTTGGATTCAGATTTAGGCAGGTGCAACAAGGCTGCTGGAAGAAGATTTCCCTGTTCCCTCCTCTGCTCAATTTTTGGCGATCCCCCCTTTCCACTTCAGCCATCTGCACCACAGTTTACTCCACTCAGCAGGGTCACCTGATTCTCTGCATATTATTTTCGGGAAAGAGGGATGAAGGAGCTGCCACGGGGAGAAGGGGAATGGGGAAGTTTGCTTCCACCAGCCCCACTGCATGCACCTAAATCTGGCTGCGACCCAGACATTTTTAAATGAAGAAATTTCATTCTGAATATGTTTTCTGAAGAAAGTGATACACTGTGCTAGACACATGTAGCTGGAACAAGAGACCATTAAAAATCTTTGTGCTATATGACTTAACACCATATAGATTTAAAACTGGCTTTCTTAGATAGTCTGCAGCATCGCTATCTTTTCTATCACAATTGTCCCAGAGACCATTTTAGGAGAGTAACACTCTGCAGCTTTGGGTTTTAGGAACAGCTCCAGTAATTGTACTGCTTTCACAAATGCCAGAGGCACATTAAAAATAGGCTGGAGCTGTCTTTAAGGTTATGAAACGGTCTGAATTCACTCCTTGTGAAATTAAATTTAGAGTGGTTTAGACCTTAGAGTGGAATTGTAAACAGTCTTCAGAGATAGCATCTTTCTTTATAGAGCATCTATTCATTTATTGTATCACATCACAAGATAATAATGTGCTCAGCTGTCATAGGTACCATCCATTAAGTTACAAAAACTTACAAAATTTTGTATTTTGTTTGAGCCAAGATGTTCTATATGATGGCACCAAATCTGATGTCATAAAAATGAAAACTCCCCTAATGATCTTTTCAGAAGCAAATTAGTTGGCTAATATTGTGCTTTTATTCAGTTGTGTACTGAATTATGACTTCATTCGACTGATATCTTAAGATCAGATGCATTCTGAGTAAGTAAATAGATTGCCATGTTGAAGCATACTGCATGTATACCGTCAGATGAAGCCATAGTTTAGCATTCCAAGTGTATGGTTCTTTTTCTTAGTTTCAAGGGCCAAAGAGTAATTGTTGGGGACAGTGGGTAAGGACGTACAAGGGCTAACTAATGCAATCAGAACTAATCTTGTGGGTTTCCACACAGAGAAAGGAAATAAGAGGTCACGTCCCTACAGAGGGATAACCTAGAGTATGAGCTGTCAGAGCTGACAACTCAAACCAATGTAGTAAAAATCAGATTGTATTTTTAGGCATTGGCAGATAATCTAATTTGGCATCATGTTTAAAGCAGGACATTGAGTGTCATCCATATATTACTGTATCAAGTTTAAGTATTTGCCTTAATTGTGTATTTTCAAGATTCTCTTGAAAACTCAAATTCTTTTGCAAGTCTTGTTACTAAACACAAACTTACTATTAAAAAGTGGTACCTGCAACAAAACTGTTTTAAAAGCCAACCTATAAACCTCTAAACTAATAAACAAATAAAATAAATACACACACACACACAAGAGTGCTCCTTTTTAGGGTTCCATCCATCCATGGTTTCCTCCAGGATAAAACCTTTCATTCATCCTTCATCAGGTTTCCAATTTCTTTTCCCAACTGTTGCTCAATATTCTGTGGCAACTGAGAAGGCTTAGTTCTTGTTGGACTAGTATTGGAAGTAAGGCAGGTATTCTAGCCCTGCTTATTCACTTGTTCCAATTTTGGTTATGATAAAAAGTGTGTGAACTGTAACATCCCTGTTTTAAACCAGCTTTCTCGGCTTGGTAGATGGCTTTAGGTTCACACATAATGCTAACCTGTGGTTTATTTAACCCATGGTTAACCCATATTTTGTTGCCTTACCCAGGGTTTGTCTGGCAGACAATCAAACATAGTTTGTTTTCTTGGTCCCTGGTTGTTTGTTTCCCTCTTCCTCCTCCTCCTTCCCTCTTTCCCAAATGCCTTTGCCGTGCTGTAGTACTGGCATTAGAGTAGCTAGGGTTTATTTACCACTCTTGCCTGCCACTTCTGTAGCCTGACAAAACAACCCATGAACCACCCAAAATTATGGGTTCATGCATAACAACAACCCATGATTTCAACAATCCAAAGTTTACAACACATCAGCAAACCATGAGTTCTCTTCCTGGGTTGTTTTGTGGTAAACAAACAATAGTTTGTTAGTGTGGCTGGGTTCACACATCACAACAACCTAGAACTCAACAACCTGTGAGTTAAGTAATCCATGGATTAGTGTTATGTGGAACCAAGTCATAGTTTCCTACAGAGGAGTCAAATGTGGTGAGCGACCTTTCTGGGTGTTTTTATTCTGGTTTTTTTTTTTTAATGGTGTTTAATATAATTATTAACCATCCAAAAAATATCAGTTATTGAGTGGTATACAAATACTGTTAAGAATATATATGGCTATAGATCAAATAAATAAATGTGGGTGCCCAGAAACATAGAAAGGAAATGCTGGTCATACATTGTCAAACCAGCCATCAGTATTCACCACTTTTACCTTGAAACATCATGTCTTTTGTCTTGTTTATGTTTAAGACATCCTTAGTTGTCTCTCCAACTGATATGCTATATACTTGTCTTCATTCTGGTTTAGCAACAGAAGGATTATCAGTTAATCAAACTCTAGTGTTGGTAATGGCTACAGTAGGCTCTTATACTGCAGCCCGCCAAGGGGTGGTGATGCTAAGAGGCTGTGGTAGTATTGCTTCCTACTTCTAGCTTCTGTAAATTTAATTGCAGAAGTAACAATGCTTAAAAGTTAACATCACCATGTTTTGTTTGCTCCTGCTGCAAAAGAAAATGGTATTATGTAATTGCATTTTCTGCTTATTAATATGCAGTACTTGCTGTTGGGAATTTTTGTCTGTTTTGTTTTGTTTCACACCCTATTTGTAAGTGAAGGAGTAGCAGCCTCCTCGTTCAAAACAGAACATTTTTAAAAAATCCTGGTTTCCTATGAGATTCTATTGTTCATGTATTTTAAGAAAGGTTTCTGAGCATCTCGGAATCAGACATAGCGGAGCCTCAGGGAATATATTGTCCCTCCTCTAAAGGCACATGTTTGGTGCAGACTGACAGACTTCCACAGAACTCCTGTCCATCATTTATGGAACTGATAGAAATACCTGAAGCTTTGTGTGTGGTGATAGTACTTCCAGACACAGGGCCGCTAGCACTAAGAATCAGAAGGCATTCCGCAGCTATTCCGCCTTTTCCTCGGTAAGGAAAAAGAAAGAAGAAGCAGTGGGAAAACACAGGTGGGCTACAAATGGAAGACGTCGTCATCTGGAACCCTGGTAACAATAGAATGCTTAGAACCCATTGAGGATAAAACAGATGGCAGATATGAATAAGTTGTGATTAGAAACTTTTGAACATTAGCTGCCATGTTCCAGGCCATCAGAATATTTGTCCCCTCTGTATCTTGTATCTGTGTATGGCTAAGAAGGGCACAAATAAGTCCTGTGCAAATAATTATGTTGGATCAGCTTATGCCTAACATTTGTATATAGTTGTCTAATTGAATTGAGTGTCTAATCCCTGGATTCATTATCTATTTCCCTTTCTAAGTCTTTCTCCCCATTTATGTTTAGCACCCATCTGTCCCTCTTCCAAATGGTCAACTGTAGTCCTGTAAAAGGCTGCAGATTAGCCTCCCAAACTAGTATCACAGCACAGCAATTTTGTCAACAAGGGGGCATTTGGATCTAGGCCTGTCTCTGCCACCGGATGAAGAGAGTTAAGAGGAAAACTGCTTAGAGGTATGAAAGGCAGAACAAGTTGTTCTCCTAACCCTCCTTGACAGAGATACAAAGAAAGAGGGAAAAAGAATTCAGTCAGGACATGGCACTGCTGTCTTTTGTACTAGTCAGAGTAAAGCAATAAAAAAGATCAGTAAAAACACTTGATGGAAGTTATTGATAGAAAAATTCTTTCTGCCCAAAAGATTATAAACTGAGCAGTATCTGAAGATGGATTTGTTTTAATTTGTCATTGATGTATTTGATACCTGGAAGGATCAAAGAAAACGGAATCAAAGGGAGAAATACAAGCGGTACTGGTTCCCTGAATATTGGCCTCTTTTATGGATATAAAATCTCAGGACTGGAGTGCTCAAATTTATTTGTACTGATGTTTGTTTAAAGATCAATATTAAATAAATTGGTCTGGAAGCTATAGTCATAAAGCAGCTGTCGGACTAATGTAATCCCACAATGCTATTTTGTCTACTGCTTGAAACCTGGTTAGCTATGTACTTCTAATAATGTAGAAATCTAGTGAAAAATAAAATAGCTGAACTGGATTTTCTGCACTTGGATTTATCTCAAAAGTGAAAATACATGGATCTTTTTTTATGCACGTGACAATTCTGATTTCTATGGAAAACTTAAATCCTATAAATCCATTTTAGCTGCTTTAATATAAATATATGTACCAGCATATAAGCACTGGCTTTTACTTGGCTCTGGGCTGCCCATTTTAGATTTTAGAGCAAAGATACTGATTTGGGGGGTTCTACTTCTGATAATATTCCCTGTGCATATGTTTATGTGGAACTGTTTGTAATAATTGTTTCCCCCATCTGCTGCTTCAGCACTAGATTTTCCCTTAGTTAAAGTTTCTTGCTCCTTCATAAAGTGATTCCTGCCAATCAGAGATCATGGCTACATGCTGATATCACTGAGGGCTAAGGAAACTAATGTAAAGTGACAGTGTTGTTTTGTGAATTGGTGACATAGGTAGCCGTAGCCAATCAGGAAGGGGGAGGGCAAACAAAGCCTGTTCGTAAAAATGCTTCCAGAATAAGCAACACTTCTATTTCAGATTGCAGCAAGGGGCCGGGGAGAGTCGTTCAACATTGATAAAAGCGTTCACAAAATTTCCCCTCCTTTTTCAACTCCTCCTTACCTCGGCAGGGTTGCCAGAGCTATCCAGCTACCTACCTAACTTGAGATGCCTTGCTGTCCAAAACAACACGGAGGCTACATTTCAAATTAAGCTATTGGGCCTAGTCTGGCATCTTTTCGGATGAAATGTATGGGCCTGTTTTCACCTCTTCGTCACTTAATAGTATTACTTCTGAACAGAACAAAGAGCAACGATTATCATGACTTTGCAAGAGGGTTCACATCTCTGTGCCAGCACAAAGATACCCATTGTTTCCTCCGACTTATGCTGAAATCTGTAAGCCTAAACCTACAACTAGGTGACAACTCATAGGATTGGGCTATGAGTGGCTATGAGTGGAGAAACCTTTTCTCAGTGTCATATGAATAATGTGAAAGGGCAGTTATTATTTAAAAACCGTAATCCACACTCCTCTTACTGTGATTTTTCCATGCAGTTCAAACATGCCAACGTCAGTCCTCATTGAAGTCAATGATAAAAGCCATGCTGAGTGGAATAAAACTAGAATTGTACCCTTTGTGCTATAGTTTTAATTTGTGTTTCTGATTTTGCATGACTCAGTTTTGCATTCAGCTGGAACTTCATTGTCCTCATCCAGCATTTGCCAATAAAGAATTGGATTCAGAATTAATCTTTGGGATGCTACTATGTGGCATCCAGGGGCAAGCACTGGCAATGTAATGACAAGTATTTTATAAATAATAATATCCTCCAAATGCCATATCCATAGATGTCAGAAGCAGAGTTCAAAAGTGTTATAAAATCCCAAACTCTGTTGTACCATGAGATTCACACTAAGAAACTCGGAATAGTGTGGGAGTTTATGCATTTGAGAAGCTGTCAAAAAACCTCTGAACCAAACATGTGATTTGCTTGTACATTACAGACTGGTTTATCTAAAGATCTCGGGGGACACCTGAAATGTTCAGATAAACAGTTTCAGATGAATGAGAAAGTGAGGTAGTGGCCTAGGAAAAGAGTGTACTTCAAGGTTCCAAGCCCAAGAGAGCACTAAAGAGATACTAGTGTCAATGCATTGCATTCTGATTTTGGAAACCTTTAGTATAAAGGTGCAAAGCTGCAACCTTTCACAGATCATTGACTAGTTCTTTTCTTTGAATGGGCAGCTCTGCATTCCCCTTAACTAATCGCACACTCAGGAAAATCTCATCTGACCATTTAAGGTTTGTGCTCAGTTGAAGATTTGTAAATCTGAAACATGGAGAAATCAGTCAGCAATTTCAAACAGTTTAATATCATGGGATACAACTGAGTCTTGTAAAACCAGCTGACCTACACCCAGAAAAGGTCACTTAGGCATGGAAACACAGTATACCAACTTCAGTGCCATTCTAACATGGATGACTTAACACGGTAGAGTAATTTGCAGTTTTCATCCCAGATTATCCACTTCTTGAATGACATTCATTTGCCCTGACAAACACGTGTCAAACAAGTGGGAAGAAGAAAAACCTTGCTTGTGGGGATGGGGCAGCTTGAAGCAAAGAAACACCAGATAGTGAAAGGGTTAAGCATCTCTTCTCCTCACCACATATCTGTACCCAATAATATCTCTCCAAACAACTTTTCCAGGAAAAAAGGGCTGTCACACTACTGTATGCATTTATGTTTAATATGCAATTTAACCCCAAATCGCCACTATCCTAAATTTATTTGAGTAGAGGTTAGTCTATTGACCTCAAGGAGTGGAGGTTATTTCAGTACCTACAGTTATTACAGGAGAACATGAGGATATGTTAATCGCTTTTTTAAAAATCCTGTTAATAAAAGTTTTGTGTTGCTAGCATGATTTTTGTTACAAAATTTCTCAGAGCTAGAGAGAAAGAGGCTAGGGAAATATTCAAGAGACCTAGCTTTATTCTCATGTTTTCCCTTTAGCTTCCCACAAACTACTATTTGCAGCAAATAACAATTTTGGGAAAAGATATTTTGTTGATAACATCATAGAATCATAGGATAGTAGAGTTGGAAGGGGCCTATAAGGCCATCGAGTCCAACACCCTGATGAATGCAGGAATCCACTTTAAAGCATACCTGACAGATGGCTGTCCAGCTGCATCATGAAGGCCTCTAGTGTGGGAGAACCCATGACCTCCTTAAGTAATTGGTTCCATTGTCGTACTGCTCTAACAGTCAGGAAGTTTTTCCTGATGTCCAGCCGGAATCTGGCTTCCTGTAACTTGAGCCAATTATTCTGTGTCCTGCACTCTGGGATGATTGAGAAGAGATCCTGGCCCTCCTCTTTGTGACAACCTTTCAAGTATTTGAAGAGTGCTATCATGTCTCCCCCGAGTCTTCTCACCTCCAGGCTAAACACACCCAGGTCTTTCAGTCTTTCCTCATAGGGCTTTGTTTCTAGACCCCTGATCATCCTCATTGCCCTCCTCTGAACCCCCTCCAGCTTGTCTGCATCCTTCTTGAAGTGTGGTGTCCAAAACTGGACACAATACTCAAGATGAGGCCTATCCAATGCCGAATAAAGAGGGGAACCAGTACCTCGCATGATTTTGAAGCTATACGTCTATTAATGCAGCCCAAAATAGCATTTGCTTTTTTTTGCAGCCACATCACACTGTTGGCTCATATTCAGCTTGTGATCTACAACAATTCCAAGATCCTTCTCGCTTGTAGTACTGCTGAGCCAAGGATCCCCCATCTTGTAACTGTGCATTTGGTTTTTTTTTCCTAGGTGCAGAACTTCACATCTTTCTCTATTAAATTACATTCTGTTGTTTTCAGAATGGTGTGGGGGTAAACAGTTAATCCCTCTCTTCCAATGCTATGGTCCTGATAAGGACTGCTTCTTGTGCATAAAGGGGTACGATCAGCACTAAATGTGGTATTTTAAACATGTTATTAATTTAGCATAATGTTTGGAACTCAGACATTCAACCGGGGGGTGGAGTGCCAATGATAAATTGCTGTACTCCAGAGGTAGGCAATTTAGTGCTCTCCAGATGTTTTGGCTACAACTCCCAAAATCCTTGACCATTGGCCATGCGGGCTGGGGTTTATAGGAATTGTAGTCAAAAATAACTGGAGGGCACCAGAGCTAGATGTACACTCCTGCTTCATAGTGGTATTGAAACACACTGATAATTGTTGGGGCACAGGACATATTCCATATGCTGCCTTCATAGTGTTATTTCATGCTTTTTATTCCACATTATTCAAAATATCGCCACAAATTTCCTTGTGTGTCCTACAAGGTATAAATGTACAAGAGGGATGTAGTGTTACCATGATGAGATCGTAATGGTTTGACACAAGATATAGATCTGGCCCAGGTTGCCTATGTCTGCAGTAGTCTATGACAGGATTCAGTCAGATTTGAATTCTTGTGTATTTTTAGTCAATAGTATGGCCACTTGGGGTAGGGAGAGCAAGGGGGCGTAATGATCCTACAATTCTTGGGAATGAGGAGTCTTCAGTGCAAAGAACAATGTTGATCAGTCTCAAAATAGGATGGAATGAATGACCCACGTTTGCTTGGGGATCCTCTCAGAAGCCCTGCCTTCACTGACACCCAATATAAAATATATATTCATTATTACTAGTTTGTAATACCCTTATGTTTTAACTAATGAAACAATCGTCATTTTCGTTTCCTACATACAACCTTAACTGTGCTCCCCCCCCCCCCAGCCAGCCATGGAAGTACAGACATTTGTTTATTTAACAAGGTTGCTGCTGCAAATCTAGCATGTTTTAAATGCATGAAAATGAAGAAGGATGGCCTTCTGAGTTTATAAATGTACAAATGCATCCTCTACATAATTTTTTTCCCCATTTTCTTAACAAAGACATAAAACTTACAGAAGAAATGTGGCTGATTGTGCTGAATTATTACTCCAAGATAGATTCATCAAATCTCCCAGCTGTATAAGACAGGGGCTTACTAATGAAGTTCCCTATCAAAAAGAAAAGCCTAATTTTGATTTGGCTTAGGTAATGAACTTCTTTTTCCTGGTGTGATTATCTGCATGGGGTGGCTAAAAGAGTAGCAAGAGAGAGTGCGCTCACAGAAGCATTATGCAAAATGTCTTTTGTCTCTTTTTGCTGGGATATATTAAATTTTCAATGTAGTCTATGTAATATAAAATTATGATAATGACTTTTGGCCCACTGTGAAGGCAGCTTGCTGGTCCTGAGCATGTGTGTCTGGCTTGAGCACTAGGATACACTGTGGGAGTTGCCTTTTCTATTAACAAACCTCTAGATACCTAATGATGAATTTTCTTTCACCAAATGTTCTCCTTTTGTCTAAAATACAAGCATTTTCTAAATTGCTTTTGAGAAAAACAAGAGAGGCAGGGAGGTCTGTGGCACTGACAGGGGATACTGGAACAAAGCAAGTAATTCAGCGAGCATTCTTGTAATTATAAGCCAACCACAAGGTTATTTCAATGGTGAAAATATTTACTCTCTGATTGATGGAAGCGGTTGCATTGCACTAGTGAAAGTACCAGCTGAATACTTTGCTTCTAAAATGTCAGCTTAAATTTAACAACAGTCCAGAGATAGAACATCACCTTAAGTCCGTATGGAGTTTTGTTTTATTTTTTAAATGGATTCATCTTCTGCTTAATTTAAAAGCATGTAGCCAGAATTTTGAACATTAGTTAACCAAATAAATATATCCCTTCACTTGCACTATAGCTCAGTCAGTTATATGGCTGACTGTTTTATTTGTTACAAGAATTTGTTAGCTAGAAACTAGCCACATTCATACTTCATTTTTGCTTCATTCTGGTTCAAAAAGGTAGCACAATCAATATTGGGGGGGGGGGGGTTCTCCAAAAGTTGACTGAAAACAAATCTAAATTTTAAAATGTAGGGATTGAATCATGAACAGATTAGTCGCACTTGTCCCATTGTAAACAATGTGAAAATTTGGTAATGTAAGAACCATTGATTTCAATGCAACTAACTTGCTCAGGATCCAACCTTAGACTGCCTTTACCTCCCTTGTAATTCCTTGTCAGGCCTCATAAAAATCTCTCAAGAAAAGAATGGATATGCAGGCATTGTATTTCTAAATATCTTGATGGCTATTCATTGAGATCATTCATTTATTTTAGTTATTACATTTCTATACTGCCCAATAGCCAAACCTCTTGGGGCGGTTCACAAAACTAGACTTAATTAAAACTATAAAATACAACAATATAATAAAGCATAATGTAAAAACATTAAAAAGTTTAAAACAGAATAAAACTAGAATAAAAGCAAAGAAAAAGTAAAGTGCAAAGATTTTAAAATATATGAACACCATATTTTTTTTTTAAAAAAACTGAAGGACTAAAAAGCCTGGCTCTGCAAAGACCACAATACAGACTCCAGGAGAGCCTCTATGGGAAAGGGTGTCACCACTGAAAACGCCCTTTTTGGGCCAGATTAAATCATTGTTGAACCATTCCCTTAAATCACTTAAAAATGTGTTACTCTTATGTAAGTCTTTCTGTGAGTATTAAACCTAGTAGTGTTCTTAACGCCTGTAAGCCCAGACTGACTGATTAATTAATTGTACCATTGGAAACAGAATATAGTCGCTCCATAACCCAGGAGAAACGTAACACTCATCAATGCAGTGGAATACTTCCTTTGTATGCAATATAATGTTTGGATCCAAAAAAGTGTTGACAGAACCAGCCTTGTGTTTACAATGATCACTGTTTAAAAAAATTATCACTGGTGCAACAGTTTCATCACAAGTGGCATTTGATCACGTAGGTCTGGCACCTTGAAATGTAGGATGTTCTAATAAATTCACAAGGGAAAAGTTTGACAGCTAAATGTCCAGCGTACATAATGGAGGTTATGCTCTTGTCATGATGTGTGTGTGTGTGTGTGTGTGTGAAATGAATTTTCATTTCACTATAGCATTTTTTGTGAATTCCAAGTCTTTCCCATACATTCTTTCTACTCTAAAGCCTAGCACATTTTTTAAAAAGGTTTAGCCTGTCAAACTCCAGAAGATCATATTTGTCAAATAGGAAGACAGTTGTTGGCAAGCACTTCTAGGTTGTTGTTTTTGGTTTTAAATCCTTAATTCTGCATCTGCATTTTATCAGCTGAACCAGACAGCAGCAGAGGAGCATAAACTTCACTGCACATAGAATTTAGGAATCTGGGCACATTATGAGCACATTGCTATATTGCTTCTAGAGATCTTTTAAATGTAAACTGAAAAATGGTATACAGAATCTCAAAGAAATAACTTTTTAAATCTGAACTTACTATATTTCAGTGTGTACTTTTGGAGCATGTTGCTTTCATATCAGATATATACAGTAAACTTTGCTTATTGCATTCACAGATGTTTGCAATGAAAGTATTTTGGTTCTACAGATCTGTTTTTATTCAGAGAAGACACATTTATAAAATATAGTTTCACTTTTTAAAATGCAGAACGCATACATTTTCAAAGTTCACAAGGGGTCTTTTATTATTGGCATTTTGCAAATATGATAGATTGAACAGGTTGAAATAACTGAAATTCAACGAGACTAACACAAGAAGAGTGCAATCAGCTTGACATACTGTATGCATGACAGAGTTATAGGACTAAGAATACATAGGAAAGCAAAGACAAATCGAGGCATGAAGGATGTTTCTTCCATAGGATCTGTTTTCCTTCATATCTGTGCAGTATACTAACTTACGAGATTTGTAATAATCCCATTCTGTGCATCTAATAATATCCTTGTCATTTATGGTAATGGTGCCTACTAGATTTTGGCTATAATCCATACATGTATGACTAAGTGCATATATCCAGTGGGGCTACTACTTTCTCTTCTTCATTCTCTTCTCTTCTAAACAGTAACATCCACCCCCATTCTGATCCACCAGGTGACCTATAATATTGTAATTGTTTTATCATATCACAGTGGAATCTTGACAGATTCACCTCTAGCCAATTCCATTCATGTGTGTGCTTCAGTAACAATTCATGGAATACTGGTACAGAAATCATTTGTGTGGTAAAATTTGCTATGCTTCCTTTCCTCAGCTGAGCATTTGAACCCACCCACCCAGCTCCTTTTGTGTATGTTCACTTAAATTGCAAAATGGTTGCACATTTTTGTTAAAATAAAATCTCATTGTTCCTGTCAAAATGGCCCATCTCCTCTTTGTTCCTTCGATTCATGTGCAGAGAAAAAAATGTAGCATTTATTATCCCACCCAGTTTTATGCATCTTCCAGATGATTTAACTGAACTGATGCTATGGAGGATATGCTGACTGGCACTTTTCCCATACTTAATGTGTTAACAAAAGCCAATAGTGTCAGTTTTAACAGTTTTAGTTAAATTCCCATGACACTCTTAACAAACGTTGAAACCTCT
The DNA here is from genome assembly GCA_029215795.1 of Anniella stebbinsi. Lineage (NCBI taxonomy): Eukaryota > Metazoa > Chordata > Lepidosauria > Squamata > Anniellidae > Anniella > Anniella stebbinsi. The sequence goes on along the minus strand of JARDYH010000006.1, from coordinate 60,392,803 downwards.
GCCATGTCTTACCCTGACAGATTCCCTGCCGTCATTGCACACTTAAAATAAATGTCATCCCCAATCAAAAAGTTCACATTTTTCCTGACAATATAATTTGTTACTTTGTTCCGCTTCTCTCTCTCTCTCTCTCTCTCTCTCTCTCTCTCTCTCTCCATTCCTCCACCACCTTTCTGGCACAATAATATAAACTGGAGATGCTCTTTCCAGCGAGTGTTTTGTGCCATCTTTTACTGTTAGAATAAGTGGTGTGAAAGTGAAACAAGGCAAAGATATAAAATAAAAAGGCCTTTACTTTGATTCAGTATTTGATGAAATCTTCCCCTTAATGGGCTCATGGGAGATATTGGTTGTAATTCATGATGCTAAATTGAAGTAACCCATGCTAATTTGGAACACTGAGATTGGGGTACGTCATAATGTACACCGATATGGGGATGTGAACTAATGAATTGTGTTGCTCCCTTTTTTCCACAAGACGTTGGATGTTCTCAGAGTTACTGGGCTAGTTTTGTTCAGAAAAGAGAGTGTTGGCCATTCATTGGTGAAAATCAGTTCCCATCTGCCTTATAGGCTGTGTATGTAGAAGCCGTAATCGACAAAGGAAGACCTATTTACAAGGAAGAATCTAAGCAATCCCACCAAAAGGTCTCTGGGAGCATTTTTATTCATTCTGTTTGGAATTGAGTAAACTTTGTACAATTTATTTATTTATTTCATTTCTATACCGCCCCATAGCCAAAACTGCCAAGTAGGGCTACATTAGGACCTTTTTCATGGTCAGAAACTGGATTAAATATATTAGGATCCCTTGCACATATGTCTGCATAATTCAATGTAACTGTTCCTCATTAAACTCTAATGGAACGTTGTGCTCCCATACTCTATAGTGCACAACTCAACTGCTCATTTGTTATATTAGCAATAACAACAGCATCTCTATTATTCAGATAAGTCAAGCGTTCCTCAACCAGGTGTCCTACAGCTGTGTTGGACTAGAACCCCCATCATCCCAATCCAGCATGCCCATTGGTTGGGATGATGGCAGTTGTAGTTCTCAATGGATCTGGAGGAGGACATGGTGGGAAAGACTTATGTAAGTACTGGGACTAGACCAAATGTACCCTTTAAAAACAACAACATAAACAATATTAGCTATTTCTCAGTGATTGCTTTGAAGCAATCGTACGGCCCTACTATGGCCAACAGGAGGCCCCCATCCATCCAAGATCAGACAGTTTCCCAGCTGCATTTAGGCTTTTTTAAAGCCTCTATGTTGATGGCAATGGAGGAATTTTAAAAAACCTCTATTGATGCCAGTGGAGGCATTTAAAAAGCTTAAATGCAGCATGGAGGGGGGCATTTTTGGAAAGAGGTGGGTGCAGGGGAGGGAATGGTAACCCTCCCTTCTACAACACTGCCATACATGCACTTTGAAAAATTGCCCTTCCCTGGCTGAAATCAGGTTTTGGAAAAGCCTTCATTGGTGCCAACCACATGAAGGAAGTAGCAAGAACACATGGGCTAATGGAAGCTGGTGCATGCTAGTCATGTTCCTCTGCCACTGAATGTTCAGCCACAGTCTGAAGGGGGTGTACGTGTGTACAGATGTACATGCATGAGGTTCTCTCCATGGGGACAGGAACCTGTTAATGTGAAGAGAGCCCTATGTGCGTATATGTATACTTGTGTAGGCCCCATTCAGATTGACACCAAACAATTGGTATCAATCTGACATTGGGAGAGGGGTGTTCGGATCCAGAACGTAGAGCTTACTCAGACATTTTTGCTATCCTCTTCACACATTCAGTACTCACAAGTGTCAAAGGCCTCAAAAGGGCTGTAATCCCTGTGTGGTTTGTGATTAAATGGAAGTACCCATGTGATTTATCAGGACAAAGAAGGACAAAGCAACAGAAGACAGAGGAAATAACGGCAGTGGGCTGGATAGGAAAAAAGTTAATTAAGGGAGGGGGAGAAGCAAAGGTGCTTCTTTCAGTCCAAAAAAAAAGGGGAGAATATTCAATACAGCTCAGAGATACTATTTGTAGCAGTTTAGTTTTGCATTCGTGTTTGCACCTTTTTCAAATTTTTGTTATTTTGATAGTTTAATATATGAAGGGAATGCTATGATGTCAAGTCATGATGTAGTCAAATTTAAGCATTGATTCCAGTTGGAGAGATGTAAGCATGTCTTTAACTCTCTCACTGAAATCGGTGGGACTCAGAATTTGGCTAGTTTATTTCCTCAGTTTATATACTGCATGGTATAGAATTATCTTTTGCTTTCTGATTGGGTGATAACCTCTACCTATAAGATTTAAGTAGTGAAGGCATCCTCTTTCTCTTTTTTTAAAAAAAATCTATCATGTTTAAACAATTGGGTCTGGATTTAATAGAGTCTTTTTAATTGTTGTGTTTTAGGTACCATTGGCACCTTTTCCTTTTTTTATCCCCCTCTCTCTCTCGCCTTATTTCTCTCTATCACTGAGAGAATAACAGAGGTGGCTTTCACAGCAGCTGGTTAATTTCCCTGGCTTCACACTACTGTTTAATGATCCATTTCTCGTGTGCCACCTCTCTCATCTACTGAAAGATAGGTACAAATTGTACCTATAAAAATTATAACACAACTCTGGGTTATCTTTATTTCTCCAAATTATGATTACCTGAACTGAGCATTAGTACTATTTTCTTTCACAAGCTTTTCAGAACTAGCTGGGACCAGCCATTGTCCACCCACACAGAATGTTTATATGTAAAGATTTTTGCAGTTTGGACATTTGGCAGACTGGCTGTTTTTGAGAGTGGAAGATGAACTCCATTGAGATGCCATCAACAACCGTATGGCCACTGAGACAGCTTGCGAGCCACCACATAATGGTTTGAGCTTCTGGCATGTCGCGCTATCAGAAAGCATTTTTCTCTGGACACAAGCGAAGACCAAACAGTCATAGAGGCTGTATCAAGATCTGTCTACATATGAATAGGCTGACCATATGAAAAGGAGGACAGGGCTCATGTAACTTTAACAGTTGTAGAGAAAAGGGAATTTCAGCCAGTGTCATTTGTATGCAATTAGTTCCTGGTGAAATTCCCTCTTCATCACCACAGTTAAAGTTGCAGGGGCCCTGCCTTCTTTTGTATATGGGCACTCTAGTATAGTGCCTGCACTTTTAACTGTTGTGATGAAGAGGGAATATCACCAGGAACTAATTGCATACAAATGACACTGGCTGAAATTCCCTTTTCTCTGCAACTGTTAAAGTTACATGAGCCCTGTCCTCCTTTTCATATGGTCAGCCTACATATGAAGGCCACATGAAATGGAGTGTCGATGCTGGCTGCTCCACACAGTGGTGGCAATGTGCATAACGTCTCACTGGGTAGATGATTCTCATTTCATGGAGAGTTACCCCATAACCAGGTAGCCCATTCGGACAGGATTTCTCTTTGTATGTAGGATTACTTGAAAAAATTATTTCAGCTCACTGAAACAATACCTCACCCTCATACCCAAAGGGCAAACTGACTGGTGGGTCTTGAGGAAGATAAACATGTTGTTGTGGTATCCACTTACTGAAAGGTTTGTGAATCTCTTCATTAGTGTTGGGGGGGGAGGGGAGAGAATGGAAATACCTGAAAGAGAGAAACCACAGAAAACCCACAGGAAAAAGTGGTTTTCATTATGAAGACTGAACAAATTGAAAAGTCTGTTAGAGCAATTAGTAAACAGAAAATATCTGTGAAATTCATTGAATAAATTATTCCCTTATGAGTTCTTCACCCTGTTATATACAAAAATAAAATATCCTTGCAACAACAAAAAAAGCACATTCTTTCAGTTTAGGGTGGATCATAAAAATTACATTAACATAGAGGATTTATCTCTATACATTTTTACCCACCTCTTCCCCTCGCTTTTTGGTGCATAATGTCATTGTTGAAAAGACAGAATTCTGCCCTCCGTCTCCTTCACACAGCAACCCTATTCGGGCATTCAATAAAGCATATTGTAAACGTGTGAGGAGGGGGAGTATGCTAGCCCAGCCCCATCAGTTTTCACTCTTGTCAGACTGAATGCATGGCAGGCGACTGTCCGAAGCAGAGAGCCTCCTCTGTCCTTGGGGGGTTCTTCATGCAATCTGGAATTTTTATTTGCTTATTTATTGCATTTTTATACTGCCAAACAGCCGAGGCTCTCTGGGCAGTTCACAGTTAAAACCATGAAATACAACAGGTCAAATCACAGTTTAAGGCTTTAAAAGTGTAAAAATTCCATGTAAAACCAAAATAAACATGTCTGCAGTTGCAGCCCAGGAAAAGCCTGTGTGAAAAGATGTGCTTGCAGGAGGTGTGTAAAGCATGTTATATTTTCCGCCTCCTGAACTGCATGAGGGAGGGTTTTCCAAATAGCGGGTGCTGCTACAGAGAATCTAGATAATCGTTGCGGGTTGCATTGAGAGCCGCCACGGATAGAGGAGACTCTCAGCTTCAGACAGTCACCTCCATGCATTCAGTGCAAGGAGAGTGAAAATGGGGGGGGGGGGGGGAGAGGCTAGTGCGCTCTGCCTTCTTGTAAGTTCAAACAACCTGCTTCATTGAACACCTGAATAGAGCTTACTGCAGTACATTTTCATGTACTGAATGGGAGTAGGATTTATTTTCTCTTATTTATTTATTTGATATTTCTTTTATTATATTTTCATGCCACTTCTTAAAGCTTAAAGTAGGAAACAAAGCATCAAACAATAGTAGGCAATTCAAAGCAATTATTAAAAATAGTTGAATAATACCTTAGTAGAAATTAAAACTGTGAGAAGCGTTGCACAATTTTAATCTACCCCCGTAAAAGGATTTTGTGCAGAAAAATCTTCACAGGGAGAAAACAGGTAACGTGAGTAATCTGAGACAGAGTGTAGAGTACACAAATAGCAAGGGAAATCTTTAATTTTATTGAGTACCTGGTGAGGAAATAGACTAGAATGTTATATGAACATGGAAAGCCTCTAACAAGGTCACTGTGGACCTAGCACTGGGTGCGTGTGGGGGGGGGAGGATGTTGAAAAAGACATGCTTGACTATGGTGGGCAAAGCGTCCAAGGTAGAGGGTTATGCACAGTGCAACCTGGATTGGAAGCAGCATACAAGTGTCTCGAGCCACTTCCAAACTGCCAGGAGTGCCATATGTGAATGACAGCATGCCCCAGAGGCCTTTGTAAAAAGATGGAATCCTCTGGGAACTCTCACAGGGATTTTTAAAAGAATTGGGAGCATTAAAAACACATGATACGCCACTTCTTCTCTGTAGTGATATAGTCAGTTCTACCACCTCAGTCTGCTGAATGTGTAGATTCATCCTCTGTCAACATGGAATGTCTGGAAACAGTTCTAGCTCCTGCCTGTGTGGGCATTTGCTGCCTGAGAAGGCCAACAGGTATTTGAAGGGGAAATTTTGTTAGCCCTGTAACTATTTCTCCCCGCCACACACACACACACACACACACACACACACACACACACACTTCTACCTCTGGTATCGTATGCCTGTTTTCTGGTTATCATTAATTCTGAGTATTCTTTGCCTTCAACCCTCAGCAGTAGCTGGGGGCGGGGTGGGGGGTGAGAGAGGGTTGGAATCCAGAGCCTAATTGGCTCTGGCTTTTGGCTGAATCACTCAAACTCTTTGTGTCCTCTGTAATCTGGGAAAACCTTTCACATTTTTAACAGAACCCTACAGTTGTTTATACGCTGTACCGGAACGTGAAATTGACTGTGCTGACATATAGATTAAAAAGCACCTGAGGAATAGAGGATATTGTTTTGATACATAAATAAAAAAAAATAACCTTGCAAGTGGTCTTCCAGTGATTAAAGTTGCTTTTCCCTTTAATAACTCTGCTAAGAAACAGGAAATGCAATTTCCTCACACCTTTCCCGAGGCTCTCCAATCAGCCAGGTCCTTTGAGGAGTTCCCTACTGTATATTCCTTCATCAACATGGCATTCCTCAAGAGGCCCACACAGACTCTGTTAAAATTAGCTGTGTTCCACATTAGTGACAGGAGCTGCCTTTTCCCCAGAGATGTATAGTGATGTGGTGTTGCTTCTTTTTGGAGTGAAGCCGTGTCTTTAATTACAGAGAATATTTTCACTATCTGTTAATTGATAAAACACTGTTTATGGATCTGTGAAGCAGAGTTTGCACAAAATCGCCCGTTGCTGCATGGCCCTACTACTACCCTACTACTACTACTTAAGAAGAGGTTGTACAAGAATTATTTTATATATGCAACCTGGAAGTAAGAGATAAATAGGAAGCTTTGCCCTGACGCAGGTGAACTTCCAGGGAGGAGTCACTGAGATGGGACTTCGCTCCATTATCATTCATCATTGCTGACATAAGAAGGACACTGCTAATGGTTGAACCCCTATGATTTATACTGATCCCTCTTCAGATGTATTCAGAAACCCTTGGCACATGTCACAAGCAGAACAGGTGGCACAAACGGTGTAGCTACTGTAATTTGGAGCTGAACAAGGTGCCACTATATGAAGCCTTTAGTAGCAGAGCAGGATTAACATTATGCTAAATACACTATAGTGAAGAACCCCAACTAATTATTTGGGAGTGCCTCTGTTCTGCTCCCTGTGTTGGGCTCCTTTAATACTTCTCAAATCTCAAAACAGAGCAGCTGTTCCTTTATTGCATGACATGATAGCAATGGCCATGTTCCCAGTAATAGAGAAAATGTGAGACTTTGCTTGCTTGCTTGCTTAGTATGAGGAGCAGAATGACTCTTCTCTCTTTGTTGTGGCAGAGTTCAGGTGCATAATTAGCAAGCTAATATTTACTATGGTTGTATTTCATTAAAACATGGTTGCAAATTATTTTTTCCATTCAAAATTCACAGTAGTGCCTTTATTTACATGTGTGAGTATAGACAGAAGACCACATGTATGATGCAATAGTTCGTTAGCGGTTTGGTTTATGAGCTTGATATACATGGGCTTTAGCATGTGGTATTGCATAGGGCTTTTACATCTGATAATGTTTATCCAATAATGCTTATGGGCAAAGCAAGTCCTGTGGTCTCTGGGAGGAGTGGCCCAGAGGCCATAGGATATACCATATTGCCCCTCCACCTTCACAGCCGCTGCACTAAACTTCACAGTGGCTTCTCTTCAAAGATTATTGTTATGATCTTGGAAGAAAATTGGGAAGGGTAGGAAGGGGGCATGCTGGTGGGCGGGGAGGGGAGGGAACGGAGAGAACATGGGTCCACAGGATGCACAAGCCTCTCCAGTCTTGGCTAGCCCCGGGGTAAACCAGCAGAGGCCCACCCAGCTAAAAAAAGCTGCCATGAGGAAGGTCGTTCTCCTCCCCACCCCTGCACTCATACTTCCACTGTTCTTCTGGCAGGGCATAGGTTAGATGGAGAGTTCTAATCTTGGAGACCTCCATCAATAGCAGAAATAGGCAACATAGCACCACAGTCAACCAGTCTGCCTCCAGACATCTGCCTTGGTGCCCAGTAAGACAACCAACTCCTCCCAATTTTTATTTTTAAAATATTTTCTATGTTTTCTTACCAGCAGCTGAGTTTGCTTTGAAGCAAAGTAGGAGCCCCTAGCTGCCGCCTTTTTGATTTCACATGAATGTCTCTGGGCAATTTATTTGTCCTTTGTGACTTGCAGTTTCAGAAATTTCCAAATGTGCCTCTAAGCCCAAAATGTTGCCCCCCCCCCCCCCCGGGCCTATAAAGCATCAGCCCCTTATGATTTCACTCTAAATACTCAGTAGGATCCCAGAAATGCAAATGTGACTTCTTATTTTTTACCATGTTTACAACCTGTATGCATGCATGCTCACACAAGAGCACAAACAAAATTTGTGAATAGGTTTGCAATCGTTGTTGAGGAACTGGCCCTGGATCTAAACCCTCATCCCCACAAAAAATGAATTGGGCATTAGAGCTACAGCGTCCAAGAACAGCATTAAAGGTTCATTTAATGAGAGCAAGAGTGCTGTTCTTGGGCGGGGGTGGTGGTGTTCTCCCCTATCTTTTGTATGTGTGTGCGTGTCACTTCTGTCCTTTTATGCATGTTTCTATTACAGCTAGCAAGAGGCCGCTGTCATGAGAGAAACAATAAAAAAAAATCCTGAGTGTAGTGAAATAATTTAGCTGATAATTCCCTACTGTATAATTTTCTACGCTTCCTGCTAGCTGACCTTGTGGGCTCTTGTCAGGTTGCTAAGGGAAATCCAGCAGGGCTCCTGCTCTGCTCTCCTACTTTTAAAGAAGTATTACAGGGTATGGGAGGATGTTTATGTCAGCTTAATGATGCACATATTTGATCAAATGGCATTGTGTAACTCCATGTTTTAATATTAGCAATAGCTCAGAGAGACACAGGTTCCCCTCCTCCTTCCAAATTTATCACATTGAATTCTGATCCTGTCAGCGATGGGCAGGAAAATGAGAATTAATTGAAGGGTTAATAGGAGAAGGAGATGCTTTGGAAAGGGACAGAAAGCCTCTTGAGATGGATCACTGTGTCAATGGTTGTAAATGTTAATAACAACAACAACAACAACAACAATTAATGATGATGATGATTATGATTGTCCCAAGCCTAAAGGAATATAATGTTATTATTTATCCATTTTGTATCAGCTGTATCATTCCTCATCCTTTTCATCCTCAAAATAACACTGAAATAACAGTAATATTTTCTTTAATTGGTAGGGAACTGAGACAAAGTTGGGAAGATAGTGACCAGACTAAAGTGGCTCTCAAAATGGAATTTGGATTTCCAGAAAATGAAGATGGGCCATTTTGCATCCAAAATCGGAGTCATATCCTCAGAACAGCCTTATGAATCATGAATAACATTGAACAGTATGGGTGGAAATAACATGAAGGCTCTCTCATTCCAGGTTCATTGGCAGGATCGTCTGTCATAAGTGCCCCACATAGATTCTTTCAAACCCTAGAAGAAATAATGAATTGACAGTTTGTGGGGGCTATTCCTGGAAGCATCCCTGCTTGTGGCTATGCAAGTGACAGGTGGTCAGTTGGTCAGTTGCACCCTTCCCTGTAGAAATGAGCTCTAGCTTTGGCTATTCATGCATAGTTATATACAGCTTGGTTTAATGTAATGCATTCTCCATGGAGCTGCAGAGAAATGCAGTTGGGGAGGACGGGAGAGAGGGCCTTTTCAGTTGTGGCACCTAAATTATGGAGTAGGCTTCCTAGAGAGGTTTGTCCAATTCTCAACTTGCTGACTTTGAAATCACTCACCTCATCTGATTCTTAGCTTGTTAGCTCTCAAGACCATTTTATTCCAGCTGTTATTTTTCAGTCAAAACCATTCATCATATATATTTATTGTGTTATCTGATGATATGATTTTTATGGTGCTGTTCCATGTTGTTTTATTTTTTAGGACTGGGTTTTGATATTTAGCCAGCTAGCTAGCAATCTTGATATAGTTGCAAGCCACAGAGCAGGAAGCTGCTATTGGGGTCATGTCCTGCTTGTGCGCTTCCTGCAAGCACCTGGCCAGTGTGCAAACAGAATGCTAGACTAGATAGGCCTTTGGCCTGTTTATGCTCTCTCTCTATTAAATGCATTCAGGATTAGGAGCAATAAAAATGCTGGCATTTCAAATAACCACTCAGTTGACGTTTAATTAAATATCAGGAAAATCCTAAGTGTGTATCAGGTATTAGCTGGATTGGGAAAGAAACTGCTTGGTTTTTTCCTGGTTGTGTTTTTATATTGTATGTTATTTTGTGTTTTTAGATTGTTGTTTGTTTTATATTTCTTAAAATGATTTCATGGTTTTAATTTTTGTGAACCACCCAGAGAGCTTCGGCTATAGGGTGGTATAAAAATGCAATAAATAAATAAATAAATGTCATAGAGCATAATCCTCAGCAGGTTTATTCAAGCATAAGGCCCTCTTGAGTTCATTGAGAAAGTTTGCATAGATTTGTAGCCTCAAGGCACAATTCTGTGCATGTTTACTCAGAAGTAAGTCCCACTGTCTTTGATGGGGCTTACTTCCTAGTACACATGTTTAGGATTTCAGCCAAAGCCTAATTTTCTATGAACCTGAGGCTCACACCCAAAAATATAGTGACCTGTGCAGGTTAGAACATTCTCCATTTTCACAGGATGGATAGCTAGAAAAGCCAAATTTCTGTATAAAACCAACTTCAAGAGAAAGATCTATGAGCACAGTTGACTAGGACGTTGACACAGAGTCATTGAAAATGTGACAAAACTGGAGCTGTGCAAGCCTCGGGCCTAAGATTTCTGAATCTGAAGCTTGGAGGCCATTTTATGATGGATCCGCTATTTTATGATGGATCCGCCATTTTATGATGGATCCACCATTTCCTTGCCCACTCCCAAGCCCCCACACAGTCTGCAACTCCTAGCATACAGTGCCTGGGAGGGCTGGACTTACCGGGGCCCAGGAGCAGAGGGTAGAGCTGTCATTGTTGCTGCCATTGCCCGCTCCTAGGCACCATCAAGTCTATCTTCCCAGCGCCATTGTGTCCACCCAGCACCATTGCGTCCTCCTGGTGCCCGGCACCATTGCATCCTTTCCGGGAAGAGATCTTGCGAAATCTCTCCCCGGAAGGATGCAATGGTGCTGGAAAGGACGCAACGGCACCACGCAGTAACGGCAGGAAGATAGACTCAATGGTGCCGAGGAGCAGGCAATGGCGGCAACGACGACAGCTCTACCCTCTGCTCCTGGGCCTCGGTAAGTCCAGCCCTCCCAAGCACAGTATGCTGGGAGTTGTAGACTGTATGGCGGGCTGGGAGTGGGCGAGGAAATGGCGGATCCGTCATAAAATGACCTCGGGGCTTCGGATTCGGAAATCCAAGGCCTGAGGCTTGCACAGCCCTAGACAAAACATCTATTCATTTCAGCTGCATTTGTGCTACAGAAGAAGTGGGTGGATGGTGCCTATGGACAGGACTAAGGTTTCTTGTCAAGTTCTGTATTTATACTGTGTTTACAGTGCCTGTGCTGTTGCTGCTGTGTAGATAAATTTAATACTTTGGCCTCTAGAATTGTCAGCTTACCCCTCTCACAATTGCTGCCATTTCACAAAAGATTAGACAAACTTGTTCTCTGGAGTGCCTAAGTAGCTTTGAAGGACCACAGTGGAGGTGAGGGTGGGGTTTCTGGTGGGTTTCCCCCCACAAGTTTAGTTTGTTTGTATTGGCCTAGCTCATAAGAAAACACCCCAAAAAGGTGGTGGAAGGAGAAAGAATTAAAACCAATAGGGTGAAATCCATCAACCACGAACAGCCTGAAATAGATACTTCTTTGATAAAACTCTTCAGCCTGTTGTAGTATGTGCTTGGTTTTGTTAGATTGGTCTTGGGGCTAGCTTTTGGTTTTAAATTTAAACTATAAAATTATTAAAGCTTTACTTTTAATTCAAACCCAGTTGAGGTAGGTGGTAAACCCAAGAAGAAGAAGAAGAAGAGGAGGAGGAGGAGGAGGAGGAGGAGGAGGAGGAGGAGGAGGATAGGAATTAAATACCATTGCAATTTATTTGGAAGTCTGACATCACTTCTAAAGTATGTTCAGGCTTAATGTTTGAAACATCTGGATGGGAAGAGTTCAAATGTATGAGGTCTCATCCTGAATCAGGCTCCCTCACTTCTTCAGCTGCATTTGACACTTTAAAAACAAACAAACCTGCAGTTCTGTCTTGCTTGGCTCTGGGTAGATTCTTCCCAGTGTCAATTTCCCCCCAGGCACCCAAAAATATTAAAGGCCTCTGCCAGTATATCTATCTAATTAGCACCCACAAAATATCAATACTAGTCATCTACTTCCATGTGTCAGTCATGGTTAGAACTCCAAGAGTATTTGAAGATTTATAGGCCAGGGTACCCTTTGCTCAGCCCTTTGTAACCACAAACTTTTGGACTTTCAGGGCAAAGCGCATCACTTCCAGGCAGGCATAAACCCCAGTATCTCTACTTTAAAAAATACTTTAAGCAAGCACACAAGGTTTTATAGGTCAGCTTTCCATTTGGTTGAGAAGGGTTTATTCTGCCTTCCAGTCCAACCTGGTGCAATGCCAATCAGATGAGCTAAACTAAGGAACCCAGATAATCCCAGATGCCTCTAACCCTATTCCATTTTTTAAGGATGCTTCTAATGTGTTTTGGCACAACAGAAGTACTGCACACAGGTGCAGCCATTGCCTTCTGCACCATTTTTTCCAGCATAGAAAAGTTTCCCTGTGCAATGTTTACAGGCAATAATAAACAATTGATTTGCGTCCAAGTTGTTCTTAAGCAATTATAAGGAATTGATCTAACCAGGCTGTGGCCGTGGCACCGAGTGTTTTGCAGACCTCGTTACCTCTGACCTCATAACTGCAGCACTGACTCATTGGGAAAAAAGGGAAAAAAGCCTGTCCCTCCAGATGAGATTTTAATTTTAAACTTCTAGCAAGTATAGAAAAAAGAGCTGCTGAAATGGTCATTAGGTGAGACGTGAGTTGCATACGTAAACCATTTTCAAGTTGCAAGTTTCTCTGTCTGTATTGAACTGCGGCAGGCTCCAAACAAGTGGGCTTCCTGCATTCTACTATTCTGCTGCTAGTCATAGACTAAGAGCATTATATCAGGAATTGCATCAGCTGGCTTGCTTTGTATCTCAGCTGTCACAGGAAGAGTGCACTAATAGTCATGATTAAATGTCATTAGCCTGTGGCGCAGGAGCAGAGATGCTGGCATTTGTTTTGGGGCAGCTCTTGTTAAAATTCAGCAATAGTAACAAATTATGTCTGGTATGGATTAAGCACAACCATTTTTGATCCACATTCTGTTGCATGCACTTGAATTCCTGTCAATAAGCTTATGCCTTATAGGCATTGATTCCTGCAGGCTTTTTGCTAAAGAACAAAAAAGGCACTCAATGATTAAATCTGGGAAACTATTGTTCTTGTAGAAAGCCAGCATTTGTGGAAATTCCAGCCCAAATCAGCCAGATGGATATAAAATTGTTTAAGGAAAACTTGGTGCCTTAATTAATCTGTTGTCCTGAAATTCTCGATAATTTGACCTGTTGTTGCTTAGCTGTCTATCTTGTCTCCATCTGCTTATTGTTTGCATTTTATCATAAAGCACACAGGCAGAAAGAGTAATGTTTTTAAAACAAATGTATCTTTTACATTGCATGTATCCTGCTGCCATTCAACAACATGGTAGCTATGCATTAGGAAAAGCCGAAATGGAAATAGGTTTGGGTTAATGATTTTAAAAGCTGGATGAATTTTACATTTGTTTGGCCGTATTTTCCATCAGACATCAAGGGGAACATTGTGACTGCAGGGACAGTGGCCTCTTTCTTTCTTTTTAGCTTTTGCTGCTTCTTTTGGAGCACTGCTTAGGGACTAGAGTTGGAGGCATGGGAATTTGGGCAAATGGGAATTTGGATGAACAGGATTTGGGATTTTGGAAGTATGACAAATTGATTTTGTGTATGCAATAAAAGCAAAGGGTTTTAATATGATATTAATAGCTGTGGGTTATTAAACTATGTGGAGCAAGACACCAGTTACCCTTTCACATTTAAGCGGGTGAACCTTATATCATTATGTAGAATATAGTTTAATAATTCTTGATTGAATGAGGAATGTAACAGAGACTTCTTGTAGTCAACTGCACTTGTACTCCACATTTACTGATGAATAATAAAAATCTAGGGTTTTTTCCCCCCCTTAGATGTCCTAAGAGATTTTTCCTAGATGTTCTAATAAAATATTGGTACCTATCTTCGAAATAATTATTAAGTTCTTAAGTGAATACTATTTTATGTGGCTACATGTGTATATTGTGGCTATACTCAGTCACATTGTTGGCCAATCTGAGATACCTACCGGAACACGAGCATTTTATTTGCAGTTGGCACCAAGAGCAGTGTTCTACAGTGTAAAACACTGGAGTCTACAGAATGAATAGGCACATGATGTTGGGCATGTAAAAATGCCTTACCCAGATGGGTTCCATACATTTGGCATGATGTCTAAATTGGGTCTTGTTGCCTGCCCATACAACACTGGTAGTGTCTGATGTTACATGCATAGACATCAGGATCCAGTTTAATTGTGACGTCTAATGCACAGTGCAGTGAACCCTGTCTAGTTTAATTTCACAACAACAACAAGTGACATCATATTTAAACCAGAATATGTTATACAAAATGAAATTGAGGAGATAGAATTTTACCACCTGTTTCATATTGGACTGGGGCATTTGCTGGGTTCCCAGAGCTTCAAGGGGGTCCATCACAGAGTCCTATATGCCATTCCAGGCCACCCATTACAGCTCCACTACCAGATAAGCCCTCTACTGAGTGAGCATGAGGGGAAACTGGAGGCTTTCCCATTCTTCCTCATAGCACTCATGAGCAATGGTGCTGTAATGGACCACAGATGTAATGGACCACAGATAAGGGAAGAGGATGGGGCAGCTGCTAGCCTTCCCCTCACACTCCAGGTTGTTTTACCCAGTGGCAGCTCTGTAATGGATCACCACTATTAAGTAAGCCTATTGGGGAGGGGGAGAAGGATGAAGTGGCAGCAGATGCTGGTCAGCACTGCAAGTCCTACCCAGGACCCCCAAAAGTTGGAGCTGAGCCTCTGTGAGGGAGCATTCAAAACTGGAACAAATGGTATGCAGTCTGAATTGGTATGGTCTTATTACTTGATATAAGAAGACTGTCTAGTCCAGCATTCTGTTCTCACAGTGGCCAACAAAATGCCTGTCAGAAGTCCACAACCAGGACATGAGTACAAGAGCACCCATCCACACATGTACTCTAGCAACTAGTTTATATAGGCGTACTGCCTCTGAAGATTAGAGTTTTCCCTAAAAGGCAGCTTATACATCTTTTAGATAAAGAAAGAAAATTAAATAACTTATTCATTTCCAGTCTTAACAGAACAAATATTTATTAAGTGTAAAAATGTAACATGCTGGTTCCAAGGTAGATAAAAGATCTTGACTGACAATCTGTTATGCACAATAACTCAGCTAGCTCTTGTGCATGATCATATTTGAGGATATAATGCTGATCATTACAAAAATGAAACAAGATTCTCAAGAAAATAGTTGTCTAAGCTTCTACAAACGTGGGATAAACAATGTGGTTTGCTTGTAGCATTCATTATTGTCCTTACATTCAACTGGTTGAAAAGAGGCCACAGTTCAGTGGCAGAACATGTGCTTTGTACAAATAAGAAGCAGTCACAGGTTCAATCCTTTACTTGATCTTTGGAAGCAAGGCTGAAAAATAACTCTGCCTGAGAGCGTGGAGACTTGCAGCCAGAGTAGATGGGCCAATGAACTGTATAATGCAGCTCTGTATCTTCACAAGGAGATAAAAGACTGCACAATTCATGGCTCTTCTAAGGTGCTAAATCAAAAAAAGTGGGAAAAGTAGATGATTGCCCTGTTGATTAGTCCACACAAGGTCTGATGCTCAGATATCTAGTCCAATCAAGACACTTTCAGATAGAGAGGACCTTAGTACCCCCCAGACCATGCCATCATAAAGTAGTCTTCTTCACCGCTCCTTAATATGTGACCTTTATCATTCTAGAAGCATGTGACATTTCCTCCAGATGGTGTGTCCTCTACAGCGTTGTCATAAGATGTAGTGCAGCTTTTAGGGGAACTGCCGTAATTACAGAAAAGCCTGTTTCTGATGGAGGAGAAGTAAACATATGTCTCTGGTTTATACACACTGTCCTACTTTGCATGCAAGAGGAAGATGTTTAAAGCTTCTTTTGTGGCACTGAACAAACCACCACTTCCTGTTCAGATCCTGGTTTGATTGAACTAACTATGGTTTGAATAAACCACAGTTCTTCTTCGTGGTCTCTGTGCATCACACATATGGGCTCGCGCCGGCGCCGAGCTCGCTTCGGGAAACTTCTAGTAGCTAGGATCTTTAGGCGGGAACCCCTCCCCCCACCGTCCTACCGCGCATGCTCGGGGTCCCGCCTACCTCAGTTCTTCTTCGACCGCTTCGCTGATCGCCTCGCGGGAGACTTCCTCCATCATTGGAGAAGTTCTGTGAGAAGAAAATTATTGTTATTAGTGTTTAGTTAGCTAGGTTCTAGTTGTTAATAGTTAGAAAATAATAAAAAAAAAAAAAAAAAAAAAATTTATATTAGATTAATAGTTAGTTAGAGAGTTTTTCCCTCTGCGGCCTATGGCGCAGACAGCGCTATTCAAGCACTGCTCTCGCTGCCACGCCAAATTAGCCCTCAACGACGGACACTCTTTGTGCCTGGGCTGTTTGGGAGAGGGGCATATTACAGACTCCTGCCCCCATTGTTTGAGTTTTTCGCGCCAGACTCGGCGAAACAGGGCCGACCGTCTGCGCAGTTTGCTTTGGAGCAGGGCTCTCTCGGCCGTTGACCGCCCCGTTGCGGCCAGTATGGAACCGGGCCCTTCGTCTTCTGGGGAGCGCGGGCTGCCGCCCACACGCCGCTCACGCCCAGCAACCCCTGACTTGCCCTCATTTAGGGCCACAGCTCAGGCGTCCTTGTCTCCGTCTCCTCCTCCTCCAAAGAGGCAGAAGACAAAAACCTCAAAAAAACCAAAGAAACCGTCGACTGCGACATCGGTACCGAAGGCGGGACCGTCGCCATCGACGTCCTCGGTATCGAGGAGAACGACGAGTACTCCGGTACCGAAGAAATCATCGTCGGCACCATCGTCGCTACCGTCGGCGCCGAAACAACCCAAGCCGCCGAAGCGACCTTCCTCGCTACCGAGGAACCACTCTTCGGGCTCGAAGAGACACTCCCCATCGGTAACGCAGCCGTGCCGGAGTTCTCCGAAGCTTCCACCAGCTCCCCTACTGGAGTCGCCGGTCCGTCTACTTCCGTTACCGTCCCCGGTACCGATAGACGCTCCATCGGGGGATGAACTCCTGGCTCTCCCCCTTGATTCCGACGTCCTCGTGCTTGATGAGGAATACTCGGACCCCAGCGGTATCGAGGTCTCGATACCGATGCATCAAAGCGAACGACACCGATCTAGGTCTCGATCTCGATCGGCATCACAGCACTGGGACCACGAGTCGGATCGCTCCTACCACCTCTCTGAAGAACAACACCAAGAGACCACGGCTATGGTGCCCCCACCTGTACCACCTCGCCGCTCCACATCTCTTCTTCCTGCGTCGGCACGCCGCAACCAGCGTTCCCGACCCTCCTCGGTACCGGAGAGGTCTGTAGCGGTGCGCTACCATCGTTCGGCACCGTCCTCCTCTGTCGATGATTACGCCTCAGACACCTCGTCGGCCCCATCGATGCGCCCATCAATACCGTCACCGATAGAAGACATCGGTACCGAGGAAGGAGCTTCCCCAACAATGGAACTGGGTGGTTTCAACGAACAGATGCTGCGCTTGGCCCAATCCCTGAGCATCGACGTCCAACAACCGGATGAGGAAGAAGGCGACATCTATGACGTCATGCGGACGGAACCGACCCCCCAGTTGAAGCTTCCGATGGTCCCGACACTGCTCAAGACAGCAAAACAATCTTGGCCTAACCCTGCTACTTTGGGGGCCACATCAAAGAGGTTGGACGCCCTCTATAAAGTGAAGGAAGCCGAAGTACCGTTCCTGGCTACCCATCCAAAGCCAAATTCAATCATCGTGGAAGCTTCCCAAGGGAAGTCGGGCCGATCCCATGCCGCTCCGGTTGATAAGGAAGGCCGCAAACTTGACTCGTTTGGCAGACGGATCTACTCTTCAGCAGCCCTGGTGATGAAGACCGCTAATTACCAGGCCATGATGGCCAGGTACCAGCTCTTCTTATGGCAAAAGATATCAAACCTGACAGATTACCTGCCGGACGATCAACGCGACCTTGCACGCGTCTTCCAGGCCGAGGCTACCCGGTTATCGAAACAACAGATGACTACAGCCAGGCACCAAATAGACTCGGGGTCAAAGGCTATGATCGGCGCTGTCGCCCTTCGCCGGCATGCGTGGCTACGCTCGGCGACTCTCCCCATGGAGACTAAGAATAAAATCGAGGATCTGCCCTTTGACGGGGAAGGATTGTTCAACGTGCAGACGGATACCACAATGGACACGATCCATAAGGCCAGCATGACGGCCAAAAAGATGGGGTTCAGCCAGCTGCCAGCACAGACCTTCCGGCCCCGGAAATGGTACAGATCGCTCCCCTACCAACCGAGGCAGGGCCAGGATCGAGGCCAGCGCTACCAGCAACCAGCGGCTACTTCCTCTTACCATCAGCGCAAGTCCGCTCCGCGATATACACAGTCTCGTCCAAAACAACCCCAGGCGCAGAAACGCCGTCTTTGACTTCTCTCCGCAACACCCCATTCAGTCATACAACAGGCTACAACCTTTTTATCACACCTGGGCATCCATCACCACCGACCAGTGGGTCCTTCGGATCATCCAACACGGTTATTCAATAGAGTTCGAAGCCCTCCCTCCTTTAGGCACCGTAAAAGTCACGCCTCCATCAGAAACCCTCCTGCAGGAAACACAGACTCTGTTAACCAAGGGAGCGATCACGGCCGTGCCAACATCTCTGTCAAACAACGGATTTTACTCCCGTTATTTCACGGTGCGCAAAAAGGACGGAGGACTTCGTCCTATTATGGATCTCCGGGCTCTGAACAAATTCGTCAAGCCCCAGAAGTTTCGCATGATCACGCTTTCTACGATCCTACCGCTCCTAAGACGGGACAGTTGGTTTACACTGATCGACCTCAAGGATGCCTACTTTCATATAGCCATCCTCGCCGAACATCACAAATACCTACGCTTCGCCATAGGATCCAAAATATACCAATTTACAGTCCTCCCATTCGGCCTAAAGACAGCTCCAAGGGTCTTCACCAAATGTATGGCTGCGGTTTGCGCCCATCTACGGTCCATCGATATCGAGGTATACCCTTACCTGGACGACTGGCTAGTCGTCTCGCCCTCTCGTCGCCAAGCAACCACCGACGTCCGCACAGTGGAGTCCCTCCTCTCTTCTCTAGGCCTGCAAATAAATTACGACAAATCAGTTTTCCAGCCAACCACAACTCTTCAGTTTATCGGGGTTCGTCTGGACTCTTCCGCCGCAAGAGCCTTCCTCCCCTCAGACAGACTAGATGTTCTACAACACTTGGCAACCACACTGAGTACCCGTCCAAGAGCAACAGCTCTCGTCATCTTGCGCCTCTTAGGGCTTATGGCAGCGGCGGTGTTCGTGGTCAGATGGGCGCGATTGAGAATGCGCCCCCTTCAACAACTCTTACTAAGTCGATACACACCATTAAAGGACCCTCGCAGACTGGTGCTTACCATCCCGCACCATGTGCAACGCTCACTCCGGTGGTGGTCAAATCGATCGAACCTCTTGCACGGAATGCCCTTTGTCGACCCCGGCCCCTCCAGAGTCGTCACGACCGATGCGTCACTACAAGGATGGGGGGCTCATTTAGACGATCTGTTCATACAGGGAAGATGGTCACCTTCAGAGAGTTCCCTACACATAAACAAACTGGAGCTTCTCGCAGTCAAGAAAGCCCTGCAGGCTTTCCTCCCTCAACTAAGAGGGCAACATGTGAGGGTGCTCTCGGACAACACATCAGTAGTGTGGTACATCAACAAAGAAGGGGGCACCCGCTCCCCGCGCCTGCTTCATCTTACCACAGACATTCTACTCTGGGCAATCACACAGAATATGCGGCTGTCAGCCCTACATATAGCTGGGACCGCCAACGTCAGAGCGGACGAGCTGAGCCGCTCCTTCAGAGAGACTCACGAGTGGGAACTAGCTCCCTGGGTGCTGGATCGACTCTTTGCCCTCTGGGGCACCCCTCTGATCGATCTGTTTGCAACCTCAGACAATACAGTTTGCCAGCAGTACTGCTCCAGGGCAGGGATAGGACAAGGGTCCCTCGGGGATGCCTTCCTGTTGGATTGGTCTCGGCACCTTCTGTACATGTTTCCTCCGTTCCCCCTGATAGCGAAAACTATCACACGAGTACGCCACCATCAGGCCGACGCTATTCTGATCGCACCATGGTGGCCACGACAGGCATGGTTCACGCCTCTACGCAGACTAGCTGCCCATCGAGTGTGGCGTCTCCCAGCGGCTCCGGACCTTCTGTCCAGAGACAGCGGCAGGATACTGCACCCGGACCTCCGCACCCTGCATCTCACGGCTTGGAGGCTCCTGCCCTGTGGCAAGGACTCGCCCTACCTCAGGGCGTAAGGACCATTTTGGACGCATCTAGAAGACCATCTACCAGAACTTCCTACTTGGCTAAATGGAAGCGTTTCCAAGCTTTCGCCCTGGCCAACGGCTTTGATGGCTCCTCCGCTACTGTTACCAATGTCATTGCCTTTCTACATTCTCTACATACCACGGGCCTCAAGTTGTCCTCTATCCGAGTTTTTCTAGCGGCCATTGCAGTACATCACCCTTTAATTGATGGTTTCTCGGCATTTACTCACCCACTCGTCAAGGCTTTCCTTAGAGGCCTACATAATCTCTTCCCACCAGCTCGCCCATTAATTCCGCAGTGGAGCCTCTCGCTGGTACTGAGTGCATTATCCACAAAGCCGTTTGAACCCTTGGCTACAACTACTATCCGTTTGTTGACGCTCAAGACTGTTTTCCTCGTTGCCATTACGTCCGCAAGACGAGCGTCTGAGCTTGCAGCTCTACTTGTCGACCCCCCTTACACACAGTTTTTTCGTGACAAGGTTGTCCTCCGTCCGCCGCCTTCCTTTCTTCCCAAAGTTGCCTCTGCTTTTCATATGAACCAGGACATTGTGCTACCTACCTTCTTTAAAGCCTCGTCCGACCCGTTGTGCTCTACGCTACACGCTTTGGATGTTAGAAGGGCGTTAGCCTTCTACAAGTCCCGCTCAGAAGAGTTTCGCAAATCTCGCCAACTCTTCATATGTTTCGGCGGAAGAAATAAGGGGTTGTCAGTGTCTTCGCAGCGCCTTTCAAAATGGATTATCGACACCATCACCTTGTCGTACCAGCTTCTCCGCAAGGAAGTTCCCCCTGCATTGAAGGCACACTCTACCAGGGGTCAAGCCACCTCCACGGCGCTGCTTCATGGCGCGACTATTCCAGAATTGTGCAAGGCGGCCACGTGGGCGAACGCTTCCACCTTTGTGAAACACTACCGCTTGGACGTCAGAGCACGCCAGGACGCCTCGTTTGGCAGAGCGGTTCTGTCATCAATATGTCAATAGTCTTACAGCGTGCCTTCCCACCTCCGGTAAGTTGGCTTATTACTCGCCCATATGTGTGATGCACAGAGACCACGAAGAAGAAATGCAGGTTGCTTACCTGTAACTGTAGTTCTTCGAGTGGTCATCTGTGCAGTCACACAACCCACCCGCCGTCCCCTCTTGGCATCGCTGTTATGATTGTCAAGCTGACTCCGGCATGCTCAATTAGCTTAATGTAATAGAAATCGCATTGCCTTAGTCGCGAGGCCCTAGCGGTCTCAGAGAACTGAGGTAGGCGGGACCCCGAGCATGCGCGGTAGGACGGTGGGGGGAGGGGTTCCCGCCTAAAGATCCTAGCTACTAGAAGTTTCCCGAAGCGAGCTCGGCGCCGGCGCGAGCCCATATGTGTGACTGCACAGATGACCACTCGAAGAACTACAGTTACAGGTAAGCAACCTGCATTTTCCCATATTGGAACATAATGGACTAAATCCAATGGGACACAAGTGGACTTCCTGCAGGGTGGGAGTTTCTCATCCACTCTTTCCTTATGCAGTCCCCTGCAAGTTCCCAAAATCTGCTCTGGAGGGTCCTCCAAACCTCTGAAGCAGATTTGGATGCAGGGAGAGAGAAAATGCACCCCTCCAATGGTGTCCATTCCAGTGGCAGAAGGACACCATTGGATACAACCCAGTGGCAATTATGTCTGGAATTTACTATAATGCACTTTATGTGGAGCTACCCACATGTTTGGTCCAGAAACTGCAGCTGAGGCAGAATGAAGCAGCCAGGATACTGAGTGGAGTGCCTGGCCATGCACTTATTCACACCAGTTTTAAGGCAACTGCACTGGCTACCTGTTAGCTACTGAGCCAAGTACAAGGTCTTGCTGTTGGCATATAAAGCTGTGAACAGCTTGGGACCAGGTTACCTGGTGTCAGGATCAAGCCTGTTCTCCCTAGTGTGAGAAAAGGGGTTTCAGGTGGGGAGGTTAATCGAAATCAGAAGAACCAGGAATTTACCAGCCAAAACAGGAAGTGGGGGAGGAGATTCTCCAAGACTCTTCAGGAATCAAGGATGAATCTTCCCACAAATTTATCACAGAGAATGCAGACAGTTCAGAGACAGTTTCCCCCCCCCACACACACACACACACGTCTGAAAACTCAGCCTCTGTCTGAGGGGGAGGGGACATCAGAGTTGACAGATCCCAGAGTCCGCTGCAGGGTCAAGCAGGCAGAGTTGAGAGGAGGTGGGAGGCGGTCTGTTAGGGTAGCGGCTCACGAAAGGCTCCTCCTGAAAGACCCTCCGTGAGCTAATGTGCCTGTTGGATTGTAAGTAACAGCACTGCTTTAGTTGAGGGCAACTGCCTAGCTTTGTTAGCCAAATTAGGTGTAGAGGATAGTTCCTAGCATTCACACTCTCTTCAGGTGTGAAGAGATGTTTATTGTTGAATAAAGCTTTGTGGATTGCACAGCAGATGTCTTTATTATCTCTCATCACCTGACAGATCTCCTTCCTCAATACAGACTTCTCCAATCATTAAGATCATTGGGGTAGGTCTTGCTGGAGGTACCATGACCTGCAGACTGCCATCTTGCAGCAACCAGCAAGTGGGTCTTCCCCGTGGTGGCACCCAATTTGTGGAATGATCTACCCCCTGGTGCCAACTGTGTCATGATTTAAGTACTAATTAAAGGCCCATTTCTTTACCCAGGCCTTCCCTGAATGACTGTGCTGCCCAGTCTATTTATTTATAATAGCAGTGTTTTCAGGCACAATTCTATGGGATGTGCTCTGGCTACTCATAAGCCTCTGAACTCTGAGGCTTAGGAGTATCCAGTGCATAGAAGGAGGCACTTTGTGCCTCCCACTCTGCATTTTAGCTTGATGGGTGATTTCACCCATCTAGCTGGAAGCTTCAGGGAAGGGAAGGAGGCAGATACCTCGTAGCCCCATGTCCCTAGTCGCCTCCCCTCCCCTCTCCCTGAATGCCTTCTTTTCCCCACCTCCACGCAGTTCTTTCTGCACCAGCTACGATGAGGAGGGGCAGGGAGCACCATTTCCTGTCTCCCAGCTCGGAGCTTTGTCTATGAGGTCAGAGCCAGAAAATGAGGTCCTATGCCTCTCCCCCACCCCCTAGACACCATCTACGGGACATAGAATTGCTCTCTTAATTGATTTTAATGTTTTTATTAACGTTTTAGGCATTTTTATGTATTTCAGTTGTATTTTAATGTATATTAAATGTTTTGTGAACCGCTTAGAGATATTTTAAAATTGATCTATTAAATAAATTAATTTAAAAATTGAAGCTTTAAAAATTGTCTCCTCACACATGAAGGAGGGCATAAGGGGTGTGGGGTGACATGTAAGCCTGAGTTTAGTGCCTGCTCCTCCTCATAGTGCTAAGCCATGGCTCTGCAAGTGTACTTGCAGCATGCCTTTTCATGCCATGTGCTTCTGTAACCACGCAATCCTAAACCCACAGAAGGTCGGGAATGATCCCACGGAGCCTGGGCCTTTGGTTTCAAGAACCATGTAATAAAGGGCACTGATTCCCAAAGAAGGGAGGATTCTTCTGTAGTGCAGGTATTCTCAGATAAAAGCCATTACCTTGAGTATCATTTACAAATGACTTGGCAGCCAGCCAGTGGGGATTTGGGGAAATTAATGTAATGTATTTCTGTTTAACTGCATGCTGCATGCAAAAGTTGCCTGTTCGTTTCAAGATGCTTACCTTGTATATATAGTGATTTAACCTTGAGCTGATACTGACAAGCATGTGTATTTGCCCTGCATAAATGACTGGGACAACTCTTTATGGTCCCCATTCTCTGGACCATCCATAAAGTCAACTTATACAAGATGTTGAGTAGACCCCATACTTACCACCATTTCCTGTGGCTCCCCAAGGGTGCTTCTAGATGGAGGGCTGCTATCCCTAACAACCAAAAGGCATGGTGCAGCTATTTCATTTTCTCTTTCTTTATGATTTTTTTTTCTGGAAAGAAGAAGCAGTAGGAAACATGAGAGAGCTACAAATCGAAGACGACGTCAACTGTACTCTGTGTAAAATTCCACAAATGAGGCAGTGCAATTGCACAATAAAAGCCTCATCTGGAAACATCCTGGGTTTACAGGCAAATCCACAACAGAGGTCTCATGGTCAACTGTTTGGAAGGGAGCTGGGAAGTATCAGTCTTTGCTTTTTAGCCATGTGGCTTATTTATTTTCCTTCAGTGCAGTCTGTATGAAGCTGGGAATCTGAAACCAGACTGAACTCAGTATGTTCCTGGTCGTGTGTATCACCTACTAATTGCTTGGATCTAACCTAAGCTATAGCTACCATGGTACTTACAGCACTTTGCAGATTTAAAATCTCCCAGAGCAAATTCTGTTTGTTAGAGTTAAATTTCCATATTGGCATTGATTCTTAAGAATCAGCCCGGAGGCGGAGACATCAAAGACCCCCATCTCCCCCTTGAGGGGAGATTCTGCCACCACAGAGGCAGAGATCTCAGACTGGAACTGAAAGCTGTTGTCCTCAAAGGAATTTCCCTACTAAGTCCTGTCTCTTCCCTCTTCTTTCCTTCTCTTCCTAGTAAGAAAGCACTTGAGTTCATTATTACTAGAAGCAAGATGCTCATCAGCTTAACTAGACTGTTAACTACTTCAACTAAAGTAGCTTTTCTGGCTGTAGATAAGATTATACTTGGCATGGATAAAAGCAAGAAAATGTCTTTGATTTATGATGTTTTCGCCATTTTTGTTACTACAGTAAGAATGGGATATAGGTCTTCCCTATTGTTAAGTCATCATATTTATTGTTAGCTTTCATCAATCATAACACTGACAGAAAGCCAGGATATACGTATTTTAAATAAATTAATGAAAGTATCTTAAGTAAATGGTTCTCCACAATGAAGGCACTATAAGCTCTTGTTACTTCCAAAATCTGGATTATATTGAGTTCAAAAATTAATGAGAAAATGCTGAATCACATGATCCCCTTGGGTGCATATTGATAGAGGGTGGCAAATTGGCCAATGGCTTTCTAAATCCTCCTCCTGTATCCTCCAAGACAATCTACCTAAGCTCTCCACAATTGCAAGGGAACCAAGAAGTTTAACATTACATGATGTTCACCAGATCTTCTCTTCCCATAAGGAATCGACTAGCGAATTTTGCCAGAGCTTGTCTCAGTTGACATAGGTTGCATAGGTTCTGAAAATTAGGCCCAAAGGGTATACCCTGGAGTTAGAACAATTTTCTGTAGGATCCATTTCCTTCCTACAAATCTGTAAATGTTAACTACACCTCTTGGATATCAAAGGCATCAAACCATTTTCTTTCTCCCAGAAGATTGCTGGCATATATTCAGTCTTGGACAAAAATGGGTATTATGCATAATTTCAGACAAGTATGCTCAGACTTCCTCGACCTGATTCCCTCCAGATGATTTGGAGTACAACGCTGAGAATTTCTGACCATTGGTCATATTGGCTGGGGCTGATGGGTGTTGATCCAAAACATCAGGAGGGATGCAAAAGTTGGAGAAGGCTGAAATACACCCCAAAAGAATACTTTTCATTGTCAAAACCATTCTGAGGAGAGAAATACTGGCATAAATTTGATTTGAGGGGCTGGCATAAATACTGGCAATAAATTTGCATTTGATTTGTATCCTTGTGTTTCAGTTCAGCTGAGCTACTTGTTGTTCTTAAGATTTTCATACAACCACAAACACTAGCTGTACCAGGCATTATCATTCAGGCTTTTTTCACTTTTGGGCTTCACCAAAATTCTGGATGTTCACCTCATAATGAAGGACATCATGACATTTCCATATTTGGATAATATCTTGATCGGATTTCTATCCCAGAGTCAAGGAGTCATCGATGTGAACCAGATGCTTTAGTGCCTGCAGAGTCAACAATTTGTAATAAACAGGAACAATAGTATGTTCCTGCCAGCCCAGAAATTGGAACATCTGGGAATAATTCTGGACATGCTTTTGAATAGGATGATTCTGTCCCCTGAGAGCCAAATAAGGGCCTTGCAGCTCTCCTCAGAAATAGTTCAATAAGAGCATGTGGATCTCATGATATTAGCCTCATTGCTAGGCATGACAACGTTTGCCAGGAGATGGTGTACTGTTCCTATTTCCATGCCTCTCCTTCACTCAGGTTTTTCCATTCTTTTAAGAATAATGTGGCAAAGTCCCAGCACAGACTGTTCATGTTACCCCATCATGTCAAGCCAGCACTTCAATAGTGGACTCTCCCTCAGAGATTCTAGGAAGAGTTGCCTGCTAGTTATCACCCCAGGATTTACATCACAGTGAAAGATGTATAGCCAAGAGCACGTACTTCAGGAGACCCGGTGCAAGGAAAAGTGTCTCTAGAGTGTCAACTGGCTGGAACTAAAGACAACAAAACTAGCCTTGTTCCAACATCCTCCACAGATTAATGACCAATACATTATTATTATTCACATGGACAAAGTGGAAGTCAAAGCTACATAAATCAGCTAAGGGGAACTTTCGTTCTCAGTCTTTACAAGGATGCTAGCGAGATGCTATCATGTGCAGAGAGGAATCTGGGATATCTTCAGATTGGAGTTGTCATATGAAGCTCAAACACTACTGTTGACTGCCTGAAAGTTAGATAAAGTGGAATGAGCATTTTATCATTTGGTGTTCCAGAAGATAACCAGAACACATGTCTGGACCTCTTTGCCTCACTTTCCAGTTATCAGGTAGAGGTGTTCTATTGAAGACAGAGGTGGTGAGAAACAAAGGGAATACATGTCTGCTCATACACTTGGACAAGGTTTTTCTTTATGTCTTTCAACCCAGAATGCTACAGAAGTTCAAGGACGGTCAGGCAGAAGTGATACAGGTGGTGACTCACTGGCTCAAAACAGCCTATATGTCAAAACATTCAGTGCAACAGGGCCTTCTGATACAAGTTCCCATTCAAACACCTGCATTCAACACATGGTTCATTTAACCACCTGAAGGTTGAGCAGCAGCAGCAAAGATTTTGGTTACTCCCAAAAGTGTGCTTTTCAGTTTGTTGATCTTCAGAACACCCTCAGTTAATGGGGTTTATTGCTTCACTGGAAATACTTCATTGCCTGATTCCAAGAATAGAGCAAGGTCTCACTAGCTGCTTCAGAGGTTCTAGAATAAGGGTTGGCACCTTTTTGTCCTCCAAATGTGGTCCTTCAACTCCCATCAGCCCTAGGCAGCAAGAGCCAGTGATGAAGAATGATTGGAGTTGTAGGCCAAAACATCTGGTGGGCCACAAGTTACTCCATCCCTGTTATAGAATGTTTGCAATCAGGGCTGCAAAAAGAACATCTGTACCTGGTGCCCTGGGATCTATACTGAAGTTGGGGTAGAAAGGATGGATCTCTGCACATTTTCGATGATGTCTCTGATTTACCCACCTGTAGTAGCTAGACCTCTATCATCATCTTTCATCACTGGCAGCAACCCCCTTTGAAGCTTTGGCATCAATTCTATGGAAAGAGCTCACTTGGAGACTACACATCATTCTGTCCTAATCTGTTGTATCTCATATAAGGGGGAAAGCATAGATTGAACATGTGCAGGGCTCTGAGAGTATATTCAGGACTCACCATTTCAGTCAAGGGAAGTACTTGTTCGTTTCATTTAAGATTGCAGTTTTTTTGGATATGAAGATAGTAATTTGCTATGTAGGCGGCTAAAATAATGCTTCCTATCAGCTTAAAAGGAACCTCCTTGGGTCATTACAGCACGTGCCATTACAGCAGCCTTTTGGAGTAATGAACTACAGTAGTTGAGGTAATCTGTGGAGCAGCATTGATTCATAGACTAATGCTTGTATATCTGCAGACACTGCCTTTGGGAGGCAGGTACTGCAGAATATTCAGCAAGACTGGGAGATTTTTAGGACATACAAGAGCAGGATCAGCGCCAGCCCAAGACATTTTGCTGCCTGAGGCAAAGGACAAGATTGTGCCCCGTCCTATTCCATGAGCAAAAGTTGACTAGAATGGCAGATGAATCTGTCTTCAAAACTAATGATGGGATGCAGAGTAGGCTACATGGCACATACGTCTCTCCTCCTCCCAGCATCTGCTGTCTGAGGTGACTGCTTCACCCTGCCTAACAGTAGGGCCAGCCTTGGGCATGATCCACCTGAAACAACTGCTTTTATACTTCCAGTGAAACACTTAAGGAAAGAAACAAGAATTTTGCTTTAATGTAAATTTCCTGCTCTTCCTCTGAAGATACGGCAGTCTGGCCAACTTTGTGTTGTTTGATTTCGTGTGAGATATGACAAGGGCATGCAGTACTGCCCCTGTGTTTTGCCCTGTGACCATGATCTCTGTTCTTAGTTATGTGTTCAGTGAAAGTGTTGTACAATATTAAATAACCCTTGGAGCCTTACACTATTCAAGCACAGTCTCCGTATATTGGAAGCCTCTTCTCCCAGAATAAAGATGGAGGAGAACCTTGTATGACGCCAGGAAAAGGGCAAAATATCAAAGGAGCAAATTGCCCTCCATCCCGTAAGGGGAAAAAAGGAAATTTATGAAGTCCCTGTTTTGTATACAGCTCTCTTGGAAATACTATAAATGCAGAAGTAGTCTGAATGTAACACAGTCTGTGTGGGACAAACTGAACGCTCTTCAAATCACGCATAACAGACGTATGTGTGATTGTTTTATTTACTTCATTGTAAGCGGGCATGACCTGTTTCAGATCAAGACCATGGCACTCCAGGAGAGGTATTCAAGCCACATCCACCTCATTTTCACCCCCAAATTCCACACACATGCCTTTTGTGTGTGTGTGTGTGTGGGGGGGTTAATAAAAAAGTATCTTCAATGGAAATAAGACAATTTGATTTTAGTCCAACACATCTGGAGGACAACAGGTTGTGAAATACTGCTCCCCCTGCTGGGTAGCTGGGCCCAATATCATAATGAGGGCAACAGATGTGGGTTTTCATTGGTGCTAGAACCCTACCACCTAGGCCAATGAGCTCACTGAATCAAGTCACAAGTCTCACTCAGTTCAATAGAACTAATTTGTGTGTGAATAGCTGCTACAGTCAGTAGCCCTAGAAATGTAGTTCCCTTTCTTTCAGAACAGAGTTTAAAAGCAATGATAAGATACAGGTATGAAGCAGCGGCAACAACAATAATATTACTGCGCTCTGTTTCTGGCAGTGTTAAGCTTGAAAAAAAAATAAACATACGACTCCTTTGTTGTATGTGAATAACAATGAATAGTGTTAACCATCAGAACACTAGTACAATAAAAAGAGCTTTATTCTTTATTTTTGTTTACCCTTCAGGAACTGTTTACCTTATCACTATAGGGGAAGCTAGCATTGCATCCCTTTTAGAAACTGAGCTGAGTTCGTTCTGTATCTCCAGGTCTTAGTCTGACCAGTGATGAAGTAGGCATGTCAGCCTGGGGTTAGAAAAATTGTATGGGGAGCTGTTGGACTCATTTTCTCCTTCTCACTCCCCCTGTCTCTTGCATTTCTCCCCCAAACAGTTGTGTGTGTGTGTGTCTTTCCCTTATTTTAGCTGAAATTATCCCCCTTCTCCCCCCCTTCTAAATTTACTTCACAGCAGATTGTCTTGTAGTAAATCACCAAAAACCCAAATAGCACTAAAGCATTCTGATACAACATTAGCATTTGCTTAACAAGCACAAGATAAACATTAAACAAAGAACTGCATTTCTTTATTAGGAGGCTGCAAGATACATAATCCATGAGCACAAGAAACATGGGACCCAGTGGATATGCAGATGTGTGTTATTTCATTGGCGCTGGGCGGCCTTGTTAGAAAAGGTTTTCATCTGAAGGCTTGGGGGTGGATAGTTGACTGTCCCTGGTGGGGCTGTAACTAGATACAGAGACTGTTGCAAGCTAGGCTGGGCTCCCTGGTGGATGTGCTGATTGGACAGCCTGAGGAAAACTTGGGAAGCATCAGGAAGTGAACTCAATCACCTTGGGGATGATAGGGTAGAACCAGATGAAGGCATTTGACTTCTTTTGTAACTCCCACTAAGGACAGATTGCCAGTGTGATCCAACCTCTATAACTGCAAATCAGACCCTTTCCCCTATGCCGATTTCATTAGAATGGCCAGCATGGTGCAGAGAGAGAAGGAGAGAGAGAAGGGAAAAAAAAGGTTAGACACAGTAATTTTACAGGCAGGCGGGTACAAAAAATCTGCATAATTAAGCAGTCAAGGCTGCTAATAGGGGAGTTTATATGCTCTGGGACCAGGCAAGGGCAGCGCATATGGATATAGCACTGGATATTAAATCTACGGCATGCAGACTTACTTTGGGGCCCTTAGAGAAAAGGCTAATTATAGAGAGAGGAATTGTGTTTACTGGTCTGTCTTGGGCAAAGATGTTGAAAGAAGTGCAACCAAGTTTTGCAGCTAAACATGAGCATTCCGTTAATACAGTTATCAAAACGGGGCTTGTTGGTTGCCTTGTGCCTAATTATAGGACACAGGAGATTTTGAGGCTGCAACCCTATGCACACTTGCCTAAGAATAGACACTATTGAACACAGTGGGACTTACTTCTGAGTAGACACACATTGAATTGTGTTGTAAGTCACCTATTTTCTTAGTTAAATGGAAAGATAATAAACTCCCGCCATGCATTAGCATACACATATACGTACGTACTCACAAATAAATACATGCTGAATATAAAATGTATACATTATTAAACAGCTGTAATTTAAATCTGAGCCCAACTCTTTTATCAGTTAAGTATACTGGTAGATTAGTTTAACTATTCCTGTTTTAAAAGCACAAATTGCTTCTAGGTATAAACCCATTGCCAGTATTTAAATAAAATCGATTATAAGGAGGGGAAAGCTATTGTTAAAAGTTCCTATGCTATACAGTAGATATATATTTATGTAACACATTCTGGCAGGATGGACATTAACCCTTAATATTGTTAGGGTCAGCACTACCATTAGGCAGAGCAAGGTGGTCACCTCAGGTGGCCATTTTGTCCTTCACCTCAGGTAACAAAATATCTTGGGTACACGCTGCTTAATATAAATCAAAGGTAGGGACAGAGGTCTCCAAAGCCCTCAGGCAAGGGCCCATAATGACAAGGTAGTATGCACCATGACAAAAATGGCTGCCATGAGAGGCATGGCTAGTCGCAAAAGAAAAGTCACTTGCCAAAAGACCAAGTACAAGACAGAGGTGGGGTCGGAGCCTCAAAATACTAAACAACGCATTTGAACCCACAAGCTTCATTGCCAACTGAAATATTTTTCATAAAAGGTAAACCCTTTTTATCTCACCCGCTCTCTTTCTTTCTCTCTCTCACACACACACAAATGCCCCATATATCTATCATGCAATCCAAACTAAACTGTTTATCTCTCCCTCTCTCTTTCTTATACACAGACGGCCCCTATCCACTCCGTCATACAAGCACACAACTCTTCCTAACTTCCCCAGGTTTCTCCAAGCTGGCTCTCCTAGCCCATATTGGCTTCCTGCTGCTCTTCCCACTTCCTGCTGAGTTTTCTCACCTTCCGGTGGTTTACCATTGCCCTTCCTAGCTTCCCTGCTCTCCTTAACCACCCCAGTTTACCAGACAGAAGTGACAAAAGTCCACTTTTTTTCTTGGTGACTAGGCATACTTGCAGAGGAAAACATGGACCTGTAGTCACCCACCATCTTACATTTCCTAAGGATGTCTCTGAGCCCCGTGTGTGGCCCAGAAGCATCCATGGAAATGAAGATTGGAGCAGCTGGAGGCCTATACTCTGCTGTGAAGTGATACCAGCTGTTAGTAAGAAAATCTGTTATTTTTGCAATTCTGTTATAGTTCAAAAGTGGGAGGACTGGGACACCTTGGCAGGTATCAAAGAAAGTGTCGTGGGGAGCTGCACTGGTGTCTGCAGGCACAAAGTTGCCAAACCCCACTCTAGACAGTAATTGTTCAATTATTTTAAAGGTATTTTTTAAAAGAAAATTATTTAGCCTTTATTCTTTTATGTAATGCATCCAATGAAGTAGACTATTGCCTACAAAAGCTTATGCTACAGTAAACCAATTTGCCTCTGTGGTGCCACAGCAGTAAGTTAAAACCACATTCAGATTTACTCACACTAGTCAATCAAATGGAAAAAAAATCCCTATATTGCTTGGAATGTACATTCAATTTTTAAAAGGTTGTCTTTGCATTCTGCATCACATTAACATCATTCACAAATACATAAACTTCTCATGAATGAGTAACTTTTACTGAAACCTATCCCATGTTACTTCCAGAATTATTAATTCACTTCAGTGCTGTTTTGCATGCTACAGTTCCTTACTAATACGATTAGTTCAGGTTTTTCTTCCATTTCTCTTCCTAAATACACGGAATTGTACACTGTGAACTGTTTTTTGTGTATGACTGCTTTAGCCATGGAAAGGCAGAACACTAGCCATTTAGGGTGCAATCTTATGCATGTTTAGACAGAAAGAAGTCCTACAACCCCCAGCATCCCTCAAGCCAGCCACGCTGGCTGTGGCATGCTGGGAATTGTGGGACTTTTGTCTATCTAAACAAGCATAGGATGGTACCTTTAACTTCAGTTCGAAAGGACAAAATTAAATTAACCCTTTTGATGGATTTTGCTCATCCAACTTTTCAGTGAAAAAGCACTCTGGTATTTATTTATTTAATTACATTTGTATACCACCCCATAGCCGAAGCTCTCTGGGCAGTTTACATAAGATTAAAACAATTAAAAACAATATACAAAAATTAAAACAGCAAAAACATACAATTTACACATAATATACACATACATTTAAAACCACTGTAATAACTTTAAAAAGCTATAAACCTAAAAATAAAACAAACCCAGGCTCATCAGATATTGCTAAATGTCTGAGAGAAGAGGAAAATCTTGACCTGGCGCCGAAAAGATAACAATTGTTGGCTCCAGGCGGGCCTTGTCAGGGAGATCGTTCCACAATTGGGGGGTCACCACAGAGAAGGCCCTCTCCCTTGTTGCTGACCTCCGAACTTCCCTCAGAGGAGGGCCTTAGATGTTGAACGTAGTGTTCGGTAGGTTCATGTCGGGAAAGGCGTTCCATCAGGTATTGTGGTCTGGTAAGCAAAGTATCATTTTGAACATTGCATGGAGTTTAGATGAAGGCCTGCATAAGTCCTACAAGACTTTTTTTTTTTTTAAAGCACGAAAAAAAGGCAAAGAATAATTATGTGCATTGATTGTCTGGATATTTTGTTCCTTTTGCCAGTTGTACCAAAATGCGATTGTCTCGTGGGTTCTGCACTGCCGTCTTTAGCTCCAGATTGAACTCAAGGCAGGGAATCCAAATATAACAATGCTGTTGACATCAACATGCCTGTAAGGGTGGAGGCCCGCCTCCTGTTTTTAAGGAACAAATTAGCCCAGAACATTTTCTCCCACATTTAAGTGAGACAGGGGGGCATTATTAATGGGTATGTGTCTGAGAGGGATATGCAGCTGTGTGTTATAATTCCATTTTCACTTCAGCAGCCCCCGACCAAACATCAAACTGCATTTTAAACGCGAGGGAGTTTAAAACACGGTTTGTCTCTCCAATGAGGCCCAAGGGAGTGACAGACTGCTGGAGTTTAAATTTGTTTCATATAATATTTGTATTCTGTCATTCCTCCAAGGAGCTCAGAACATTTACCTCACAACAACCCCATAAGGTAGATTAGGTGCAGAGAGAATGGCCCAATCAAGGCCACCCTGTGAGTTTAGAGTGGCCACATATGCCATGCCCCCCAAAAAGAGGACATCAATGTGCATAATATTTGCATATGCAAATTTATATGTATAGGTGCAAATTTAGAAATAATAAGTATAATTTAACTTGAAATACAATACATTTCCCCACAGTAGAGAAGACTGACTAGGTATCTTATGTGCCTGCTCAGTCTGCTGTTCAAGTGCTGCTAACTGCTGATGGGCAACTTCAAAGCCCCAGTGCTCCCTCTTTATGACTGTAAACCAGCCTTGGACTGGACACCTCTTCAAATAGAGAACTGTCTTCTGCCAGCTCTCCAAAGCACAGATGACTGTCCTGTGTAAAATAGGATACTTGGTCACCCAAAGTGAGCTTCATGGTTTGATTTGAGATTTGAACCTGGCCTGACAGTGTTCCTGAATATTCACAGAATCCAGTGTACAAGAAAGAAAGCAGTTCTGAGAACAGTGTTGTGAAGTAAACCCCATTGATTTCAATATAAACATAAGATATGTATGTAGTTTTGAAAAGAAACGTGAAAGATTTTTTAAAAAAAATATATTATTTAAAAATCTTGTTCACAATGTACAGTGAAAGACAATATAGAAGGTAGAAAAATGGTCCACAGTAGGAGAATTCAATATTGTCAGCCCCTGTATAGCATCTGTGGTTTGAACTATGGACAACGATGCACCTGAAATACCCCTCGTGGTCAGCAGATAAATGTGGGAAGGGGTTTTCCTGCACCATCAACCTTCTCTATTTGCTGATTGTATCCTGATCCCCTTCTCTATGCCATAAATGTACCCATGGCATTGTAAATAATTATTCCCTACACTAAAAGTCAAAACATATAAACACCTAGGGTCAAAGGTATATTCAATTTACTTCATTGCCTAAACCCAAACCTTTTGTTACTCTGTGGGTTCATACCCCCAGATCACTTAGCACGTTTAGTCACTAACTGTGGTAAGTTGTCTATCCAAGCCAGCATCCTTTTGCTCATATTAGCAAACCAGGTGTTTCTGGGAAGCACATAGGCAGGACATGGAGGCAATTGCTCTCCCTCCTGTTGTTGCTCCACAGTAGCTGGTATTTGGAGGCATCATGTCTCAGAACCTGGAGACTGTATGCAGCTATTGTGGCTAGTAGCCACTGATATCCTCCATGAATTCGACAAATTCCCTTTGAAAGCCATCAACCTTTATTACATCTTGTAGCAGTGAATTCCATCAATTAATTATGTGCTATGTGAAGGCCTTTTTACCATGCAATCATACTTAGTCAGAGAAGGATGAGTTTCCTTTCAAAACTATATACTAACAAGTGGATTAGGTATTGCATTGCCTGTGATTGTGGAACCAGGGATTATTAATTCTTCCAGATTAAGAGCTCCATCACACCCTATTTTTTTCCTGGTATGCACCCGCGATTTTGACCTCCATTTCTTTAACACTGCAAGTACTGGTCCCTTTCATGATTGTACCTATACCAGGGGAGTCTCTTTTCACTTGCTTCCTCTCCCGTTATTGTGCCCACCCCACCCCTTCTTCTTTCCCCTCCACTTCATTGGTTCATGTCAGGTGATGGACGTGAGAGTCCCCCCCTCGCTCTAGCTTTGTTGTCTAGCATTTTACTGATTCAACATTTAATCAGATGTACACCATTTCTGCAGGCAATGAGGGTGGGGTTGGAGCAGCAGAAGCCTGTTTGACCGGCTCAGTTCAGTCGACACGGTGTGCTGGAGGAGGAGAATTGCCTCACCCTTCCCTTTCGTCAGCAAGCACATGTTCAAAGCACGTGTCCTCAACATAAGAAAAACTGTGAGGACAGCAATACACAAGGGTGGAAGGGCGCTTTAATCCAGCATGGAGGAAATAAACCAGACTTTCCCCACTCCAAAATAAGATGGAAAAGGGAGGGGAAGAGGTGAGATGAGTGCAGGACAGTGATGGCGTCATGTGAGTACCGCGTTGCAAAACCACAAACCATGATGAGAGTGCAATAAAATGTTGGTGTGATGGAGCCCTAAATAAGGGTACTTTCAGATAACCCTTTAATTCTGCAGTCACCCTATCTCATATATGAAATTTTATGGAGGACCAGATGATGTTGTCTTCATTTATAATGTTTTTCCATCACTTCTTCCCAGAAAAAAAAATGTGTTAAAAGACGAAATGGGTGCACAATGCCTTTTGATCAGTAGTAATAGGAGCCCTCTGTCTGGAAGCATTTTAATTAATTAATGTGGACTATAATGGTGTGATCATTTCTTTGAGTGATCATTTCTATGGACCTGCCTTTTATTTTTCTCAGCCTTATATCTTGATATTCAAGTTGTCCACAACACGGTCTTTTCTCCAGCTGTTTCTCAGCCTCTCGTTCCAGAGATTACTTTCATGTGGCCATTTCTCAGCGTAGTCCCTGAGGTCGTCCACAAAAAAAATGCTGATCAAGCAAAAACACTATTAAGAAACTGCCCTTTTTCTGCTCCTTCTGACCATGGGCCCTTAGCTTGTGAAGAGATTCGAGGTTAACCGCACATGCGCTTCTTATGACTTATGTCCAGCTGTTTGAATCTACACGAATCACAGCAAATTTGTTTTACCTGCACTGCACTGGATGCCCAAAGCATTTAAATAAAAAAATAATTCCAAGAACATGCAGTAGCTTGCATTTTACTGCCAGAGTGAAACTTCACCATCCTACCA
This sequence comes from Anniella stebbinsi, assembly GCA_029215795.1. Classification (NCBI taxonomy): domain Eukaryota; kingdom Metazoa; phylum Chordata; class Lepidosauria; order Squamata; family Anniellidae; genus Anniella; species Anniella stebbinsi. Next base: position 60,355,995 of record JARDYH010000006.1, on the reverse strand, counting down.
AGGGAGCTTTTTGTAATGTTTGTAATGTGCTGCTTTCGTGCTTTAGCAAAGAAAAATGTCACTGCTGGGCTTTATTTTTAACAGACTTTTTAAACATCAATTAATGCAAGCAAATGTAGTGGAGAGTTTCTGGCTTGTTATGTATATGGGTGTGTGAGAGAGAGAGGAAGGGAAGAGAGCAAGCAGCAAGGGAGAGGAAGGTTATTTTATTTTTAACTCCAAACTATTGGAGAACAGAGAGGGAGACTTTGAAAAGCACAAATGATGGCGGTCAGGTGCCAGATATCCACCGAAAGGCAATAGGGATTTAGGCCTTTAACTTTCTTCCATGCCTCCAAATATGTCGTGCAGACTGTGTGTTTGTGTGTGTGTGTGTGTGTGTGTGAGTGTGTTTGTTCTCTAGAGTGTAGGGAGGTGTAAGCAAAGCTGGCCAAGTTCAAAGATTTAAATGTCACCGAAGGACCACACAATTCAAACAACAAATGTAAATAAATATTTTGACAAGGGGACCAAGCATAAGTTACAACACAGGGCAGTTCCTCCCAGAACAAGTTACAAAACACCAGATTATCTTCAGTTCAACGTTAGTTATACTTGTGATCCCACTTACTAAATAGGCTGCATGTGCATATAAATTATTTCATTTGTTCCTATCTCAGCCTTTTCTGTAAAAAGGATTATTTGTATTTTGTTTTTACTTTGTTGTATTTCTATTCTTTCTATGTTGGGTGGAATTCGGTGTACCGTGATCTGATTTACTCACTACTTGACCCTGGGAGTTCTACCTGTAGTGAGATAAGATTTGAGCTTTGAACTCCATTCATTGCAAGACAAGTGCAAGACAAGTGCTTCTGGTGATCTGTGTTTGACTCTGCAGGACAGAACTTCCTTTACAATGAGGTCTATCTTAGAGAGTTAGTGAGATTCCACATTAAAATAAACATGGAATCTCTCCACCTCAGTCCAATAATGTCCTCCTATGGTGAAGGGCGTGGAGGAAGGAGGAAGGGAGAAAGTATCTGTTTAATGAACAAACACACTTCAGGACAATGCTATGCATTAACAATTTTTCAGAAACTTACGTAATAACCTTTTAACAACCCCAACAGACAAAATAGGTAGTGAAGCCAGTAATGTCTTCCTCTTGATGCCTTCACCTTTTCTTTTTACTTCTGAAATAACCTTGCTTTTCAAAAAATGACTGCAGGTAATATTATTTTGTGGTCTTCCCATGCCATTGACTAGTAGTAAATCCCTATGCACATTTCTAGCTTTTTAAAAAAAAAAACTTGCTTTGTTGCTTGCGCAAAGGAAAAGAGGGGGCAGAGAAATGAATTTGGCCTGCTTTACATCAGCGTAGTGATTTTCCCTCTCTGTTTGTAAAAAGACTGACAAGTAAGCATAACATGACTAGTGCTGTCAGGAAGTACATAAACTTGCTAGCTTCAAGATTTCTGATGGAGACGCTTAGGCGGTTTTAAAGTAATGTCTGGGATTCAAAGCTGACAGCCTAGAGGCTTCAAGAGAACCAAGTCCAGCGGAGTTACATATATACAGTTTGAAAAGTGTTCCTTCCCACATACTTTTATTTCCACATCATAATTTTCTTGATTTTAAAATTTAAGACTTAAAAAAAAAAAAACTAAGGGCCACAGGTGAATGGTGAGGCAGATGGTTTGACCTACCGAACGTTTAACTCACTTCTCCAGTTAAATGAATCAGGGTCAGATCATGGAGAGCTGCTGTCAGTTGGAATAGTGGGCTTGATGGACCAATGGTATGGCTCAATATATGGGAGGTGAATATGTAAGCCTGTCAGATAATTGTCACTATCATTCCCATTTTAAAGATGGAGTAACTGAGGGTGTGAAAGTGTGATTTCCTCAAGTAGCCTAATGAATGGATGGCTGAGGTGGGAATTGACATTTGAACCAATCTTTCCATTCTAATATTCTATCCGTTGGGTCACAATGGAATTAATAAAACGGCGTAGGTAGTCAGCATGTATGCAGTATTTAAATTTCTAAGCAGCAGCTTGAATGATCTCGTATGGAACTTCATCATAAAGGAGAGAAATTAAATATGTGAAACATCTTTATAATTCTTCATTATAGCCTCAGAAATATTTAATAGTGAGTGGTTTCACCTTTTCTTCCTCCTCCTCCTTTTTTGCTGGAGCTGGGACCATATATTGTAGGATCAACCTACTTTGATTATTGGTTTTCATTAAATGACACTCCTTGGCTTACAGATGCCTCATTTGTCTTTTTGCTGCCCTGGTCTTTCACATTGGCAGATGTATTTGTGTTTGAGTGCACTTTCATCAAGGATTTCCATTCCTAATTGAGTTATCATAATTTAGGGAAGAGGACTCATTATTGTAACACTGTCATGATAACCAGTATATCTCCTTTTCCGCTTTGGTGAAAGCATTGTTGTAGCAAAGGAAAGAGGTTTTGTATTGTATGTGGAATGTATGTAGGAAATGAGCAAAGGCAGGCACAAAATGAGCAATTTGTAATGGTTGCAATGCTGCAGTGGCACATATGCCCAGAGTTATGCAAAAAACAAAAACAAAAGTGGTGAGGTGTCATTATGTATATTAAATGCATTGGAATAGTTTTCTACTTCTCCACTTTGTCTCTGCCATTTGATCCTTCTAAAATAAGTTCTAACTACAGGTGTATCTTGAATATTATATAGCTAGAAAGAATTCTGCATTAACGGAAATAGGAGTAGTAGCTTACTACTACTTGCACTTTTATGATGATAAAACAAGGGTATATTGCAGCCTAGGGTATCCATTGCAGTAGGATTAGGACATGGAGGTCCCACAAGTCAAATCTTGTCTGCCAAGGCGTTTCGTGGAAAATAACATGTATTACCACAGGGCAGCAGTGTGAGGAGAGGAGCATTGGTGGGTTGCATATGATGTGGTGGATTCCCATTCCGTTCTGTTCACATATTATACCCCAAGTACTAGTGGGGAATTGCTACACCTGCATGTTTTAGGATTTCCCTTTTCAGGAAATGTTCATTTGTTGCATTTTCTCATCTGGAAAAACCCACCTCATTCTATTCTGTTGCCTATATTTATGGAATAAACAGTGTATGATACTGGGTCATGAATTTGGCCAGAAGCGATGGAAAAGGGATGACTGCTTGCATGCCCATTAGAAAACTATTTCTCTTAAGCAGCGGATGGTTTCATAATTCAGGATGAGATAAAAGAAGCCTGTTGCCCTTATCTAGAAATAGGGCCTATCTGGTAAATCTTAGTCCTGGCTGCCGATTGACGCCTGCCTTGGGAGTTAGCTCACTATGGGTAAATATGGTGAATTGCCCAACATCGTTGTACTGTCTTTTCCCTTCACTCTTGCTTTGTCTGTTAGTCAATGAGTAAGAACCATTTTATTTCCTACAACACGTGGCACAAATTGGGCATAAGGTAAGTGTTACAAAGCAGCTGCTGTAGTAGAAGTAACAGCAGCAGTAGGAAGAGCTGCAGTGGTAGCGCTTGTCATTGTTACCACAACTGCATTTGAAGGTTTATCATCCCTGCATTTACCATTGACAGAGCCTAAAGCAGGATTTGCCCATTTAACTTTGAAATCTAAGTGCCCTACTCATGAATGGGTAAAGAACCAGTGCCACCCAAAATGAAAAAAAATGACATCCCAAAATATAACGTGATAATTTTCAAATCCCCAGTAATGTAGTACATCCTTAGAAAAACTATATTTAGGTGAAAATTGATCTGAAGGAAAGGGAAAGGGGGACAAGGAAAGAAGAAGAAGAAGAAGAAGAAGAAGAAGAAGAAGAAGAAGAAGAAGAAGAAGGGAAATAAAAAAAGGAAAATCCCAGTTTGATTGAATGAACATTCAAAAGCATTTATCTCTAGACAGAACCCTGGCAATTTACTGCAGCTCCAGCGGTAATAATAATAAATGCATTTTTTACAGCCAAATGGTTCAAGCAGCCAACAACGTTACCACTATATAATTAATAACAATAAGCAATTAAAGAGAACAGCAGGTTACAACAATAAAGCACTGAAATGTATTAGCTCAAAAAAGAAATACAAAACAGTTATGTGAAAAACGAGTGCATTGGGTCAATTTGTAGCCCTTTTTACTTCTAGATAAAGGGTACATATCCTCAGTTAGTGCTGCTGTGAAACATTCATTCATTCCAGTTGGACTTGTGAGGGAATCTTGAGTAAACAGATTGCACAGCAGACTAGTGGATTGCATCAAAAATCTAAACATCTAATGAAAAAGATGAAGGGATATATCCAGGGTGGATAAAAAACAGTGCTTTTTTTTAAAAAAAATTAAACCCAGAAAACCTTTTTTGAACAATTAAATCATTATTTAAATCAATCTGCCCTGTGTATAACTAATATCAACTGATGAATACCAGCATTCCAGAATCTAAAAGTCATACTGAACGGTGGGAGAATGAAAAAATTACATAGGAAAACAAAGCTTAACAGCAGCAGAGGGATTGTATCATGCAAAGTCATTGTCTGTACTAAGATAAGATATGACTGTGTTTCAATGTAAAGGGCTTTTGTTGAGCCCAGTGATTTCCTGTTTTTTTTGTTACTGAAAAACTAAAAAGCAGATATGATCCCCGCCCCAATAATATATAAACCATTATTTGATTCTAATCAATTCTCCCCCTGCCATAGCTTGGATATCTTATGGTTTTCTTCCCTTGTCCTGGACTTTCCAGGTGTCAGCTAGAAATAAACTTAAAGTATGTGATCTGGGACCCAAAGGTGATATCGTGCAAACAGCATGTTCCTCAATTTTCAGTGATTTCATTCTTCCTGCTGTAGACCTGAGTGCCACATGCCATTTAGTTCCAGAATGTCAACGGGTTTTCAGGGAACACAGGGGCCTACCAAGGAAGGCAGAGGCAGTTAGGATCCAAACCATAGTGATTAATGCAAAAGGGTGTTAATTGAGTGTTAGTGAAAACAGAGATGGCTTCACCAATCTGTAAACCATTCGAACAGGAGTTGTCAGATTTAAACTTGCATAATATCATTCATGTCAGAAGTACTATGCTGGTTTAGTCAAAGTAATGTGACCTGTTCTGTGCTGTGATTGCTTATCAACAGATTTACACCTTAGTCTTAAACATTTTTGAAGTATATCTTACTGAAACCAATGGAGCCTCCTTTCTAGAAGCGTCTATGGGTTATTTAAATAAGGTTACTCTGCGTAAGTCGAGTAAGTCATTTGTGGATTGCCACAAACTATTTTTCTGGGGTCAAGCCATGGACGTTTCCTCACATTAGAACAAAAATTACATTTAATTTGATATTTAGTTATGGAAACAGTGACATCACTTTGATATGCAGCTGAAATCCTCAAACAAACAACAGAAGCGATCTTAGTTTCAAGCCCAGATTTAAGCGTAAACTTGAAGGAGATGTGGCAGCTTTGATCCTTGTACTTTTTTCTTCCTACTTTTAGATGCAGAGGGTAGGATAATTTTCTATACATCTACTTGGTAGACCTCTAAATCTACTTTACCTACATGCATAATATCCAATTCATGCCACACCTCCTTAAGTGTCATCTTTTGTTTATACTAGCTATACAGTGATTACCACTGGATAGAGGGCAATGATAAAGACTCTGGTTAAATGTTACTAGAGTGACAGGCTTGTTGCTAGTTCTGTGGCAGCAGGGAGCAGCTACTACCTCTAAGCTACTCTGGATAACAGTTGTATGTGTAACTGGGGTAATGTTTAAATAACCCAACCATATTCTCGGGAAGATAGATCCACATGACACCCCCTCCCCATGTTACTGACTCAGGATTTCCTTCTGAGTCACAGAAAAACTGCTCATACGGGGCTAGGATGACTTTTAAAGCAGGGATGGGCATCTTGTGACCCTCTAGTTATTTTGGCCTGCAACTTCCATCAGCCCTAGCCAGCATAGCCAATGGTGAGGGCTGATGGGAGTTGTAGGTCAAAATCTCTGGAGAGCCATAAATTGTGCATCCCTGCTTTAAAGGGCCCTATAATTAGGGCTGGTTGTGTGTTACATGCCACATTGGTGACAAACTTACAAATGGAGGTGTCAGAAGCAGAGTAATAACCATGGGACCTGTCCTTTACCACGTGAATGGAACAGGTACATGTTACCTGGCATGACATGGGAGCAGCCACAGAGGAGGAAGCAACCATACCATTCCAGGTAACATGAAAAGCAGAGCCTAAGACTAGTGTTTTATCCAATGGTGTTCTCTATGCTGCCTGAAAGCTTTAATTAATATCACTAGTTTAAACCATCTATTTTATATGTCATACAAAATGTATAGTAGAAGAAAGGGGCAATGTAACAAAACAGCTTTATGTCAGACTTTGTATATCAACATACCACATTGCATATATTGTGACTGTTTCTAGTTCAAGTAATCCTAGGGAAATTTGACTCCTTGCAATTTTGCTAATTTATAATGTTTTGAAAGGCAAATAATACATTTGAGGTAACAAGCAATTCTTTATAGCCTGGTGTGGTTGCTTTCCCCCCATTTTTTCTTCTGCCGAGAACTATTTTGACACTTGCGATACATTCTGCACAAAAAATATGTGATGAAAGAGATGTGTATAGTACATCGCTTGTATGGCTGATCCACTGTAGTGTGGAATTCATATTGACTGACTACTTGTGTCAATGTTAGAAGATGTTTTCCCTGTAGACGTGACTTTAGAAGAGGTAGCATGTAGTTTATGCTGCATGAAGTATCCATGAAGTATCCTCTTTCAATTTTACCAATTTGTGTTTTTTTTGTGTAGAACTCGATGGTAGATATACCAGTACTTCCACCAGTTCCAGAAGTCCCAGACGGGTGGGAAATACTAGTAGGTATTTAACATCAAACAACAGAGAAAGCTATCACTTGAAACATGACCAACACTAAAAAAAAGCACTCAACACAGTAATACAGAATTACTTTCAAAATTGAGAGAACCAATGCTTTAAAATAGCCAAAAACTTTTTGATTCTGACTAAACTACATTTTCCATAATGTTAATGTAACTTTTATTAATAGTACTTCTCCCTTCAGAAACACACATCTATATTATGTAGTTTTAATTGCTCTTTTTATTATAATTTTATGTAATTTGCTGTTGAAGGGCGGTTCAAGAAACTTTTATTTCAGAGAGAGAAATGTTGTACAAGCACACAATTAGAAACCTGGAACTTGAGGGGATGTCTGTACAAATTTAAAAATTTCATGGCTTGCTCCCCAAGGAACTTGGGAACTGTAGTCATTCTATGTGTGAGGTGAATCATTTGTTACAGAGAATTCTGAGCTCCTCATAAAACTACATATCCACTGTGCCTTGGGAATGTCATGGCATTTAAACTAGTATAATAACTGCCTGCAGTATAGATGCACCTCTAATTTAACTAATCTATAATTTTGAGTACTATCTAAGCTCTGATCCTACATTGATTATGGCAGCCTCCCCCAAAGTAGTGCCCTCCAACTTTGGGATGGGAAATATTTATATTGGACCTGGATCTGTAGCCAGAAATATTCCATTGCCTTCAATGACTGCAGGATCAGACATTTGGCAGTGGTATATTTTGGGTTTTTATTTCATAGAAGATTGGTTTGCCGTAGAAGACAGGTATATTTTAGTATCCTCATTTTTATTATGGTTTTAGAACTTGGCAAATGAAAGGGATCGGTTATTTCACTTTCGCAAAATTGCCAACAGGACAAAAAAATAATAATTTTTGTTTGATCAAGTATTTTGTAAGATACAAAAAGGAGTTCCACAATGATGGGTTATTGGAAACATGTAGCCAGTGAGATAAAGGAATCTATGCAGCTCGGGGACAAATAGGGAGATATTTATGTCACCGTTGAGAAAGTAACCAATTCCACACAGAGTATACACCTTGGAGTTACGAGGCCCTCCCTCCCTATCTCACCTGGCTCTGGCTTGTTGAGCCTGAAAGGTTTCCTAACTCACTAGTTGCTCCGGTTACACAACCAGCTGCCTCTTGCTGGATTCATAGAGTTAGAAGTGAATGAAGGTCACCTCCTCCACTCCCTGCCTAAAGGTATGACTATCTCCCACACATCAGCTCTCAAAGAGTTCTAGCACCTGGCTACCAATAGTTTGCAGTACTGTAATAACGTGCAGCTTGAGGTCACTGAAATCTTCTCCTGCCCTTTCCCATTGCTTCCCTGTTGCGTGGCTATTTCTTGCTCCCATATAGCATCCCTTCCTTTTGTCACCAGTAGTTCCAAATTTGCAAAAGTATATGCACTGTATAGCAGCCATGCAGAGGGAAAGTCCATTCCCATCTGCTGCTGAAGCAAAACAACTGCCTCCCAACAAATTGCTGCCCTAGGCATTTGTCTAGGGTCACCTGCTATACATCCAGCATTGCTGGAACTGATAGGTAAGACCTGCCACTTCATTCTGCTTAAGTTAAGAGAGGGTAGTGGGAATCATACCATTTCCGTTAGCTCAAAATGTAGCCTCAGACTAATCATTCCAGTTACACTCTTTAAGAAAAAAGCACAGGACAGTACAAAATCACTTTTAGGATATTCCATATAACACAAGGTATAATAGCAACAATATAACATAACTTTGCAGTGCAAACCCAATTTTTCTCTTAAGATACAGGCTATTTCTGACTACCAGATGCTATAGAAGCTAACAGAAGAAGCTGTCATGATGAGTCCCTGCTTGTGAAAGTCCCTGAGGCACCTCTTGTCTACAGTTAAGAGGACAGAATGCTAGACTAGAATTACCATTAGTGTGCCCAAGCTTGGCATTTCTTGGGAAGAGGCCACAGTTCAATGGCACAACACATGGCTTGCATGTGGAAGGTCCTATGTTTGATCCCTGGCATCTCCATTTAAAAAAATGAACTCAAGTAACAGGACTGGGAAAGACCTTTGCCTGAAAGCCACTGCCAGTCAGAAACGGCCACATTGAGCTAAATAGATCCATTATCTGACTCAATATAAGGCAGCTTCATGTTCTCACAACCCGCTCAGAGCTAAATGAAAAGTACAGAAAATGCACATGATATGCTACCTTCAGGCTCCTGGTGGTAAATGTTTCTCTCATAGTTTAAGCCACTTTTTTAGCCATGGAAAGAAAGCATGATTGGTAGATGCTAATGTGCTAGCCTTCCATATGCAGGGAGTTTTATCCTTTTTTTATATTGTGAAGCATTCAGATATGCACTCCCTGATCTGCATTCCAGTGTTGTACAGTCCATTGCATATTTTAAAGCCTTCTTCCTTATATGCTAGCTTTTTACATTCAGGGACTTTTTTCAAGTGGAGTTATCCAAACAGGATTTAACATCTATTTCATTTTTGGTTGTTCTGCATTCAGAAGACTTTTCTTATGAAGTTTAGCTAGAAGAGAGATGTAAAAGTTTGCCAGTATTCCGTTGTAGTTATTTCCACCATGATCAATGTCCAACAAGACAGCATTTTATATTATTTAGACTTTATTCTGCATTTTTGCAGTAGCAGATTTCTTCCAGTACTGCAAACATTTCCCTCCATAAAATCCCAGCTTTAGATTTTGGTATCTCCATTTCCTTATTCTATATCCCTGATTTTGTTTTTTTAATTCTTGAGAAATTGCAAATGAACGAATGTCCATTACAAACAGGAAGGAATGATGATTATATGCTGGAAGTCTTGAAGCAATATTAATTTCTGTATTGGTTCTGTGTGCCTCATAAGTGTGAGAGGGAAGAGAGCCAGAATAGGATATGTGATGACTCGGTGTAAGTGTAAACACTTCGGAGTGGTAGAAAACTTCAGGAACAAAATCCCATGTTGAAAGAAGAAAGCAGAGTTCAACCAACAGATGTTAAGAAGGGATGATGTCACAGGACAAGACCTTATCCTATAGATAAAGTGTGAGGGTCATCAGGGGGAAGTGCCATTTCCGGCCCTCCAGGGGTCCCAGTCCAACCAGCTGGAATTACCAGATGGCCATGCCCCTTTCCCCGACTTCACCACCTTTCCTCCGAACCACCGATTTTTAAAATTTATTTTTATTTATTTATTGCATTTTTATACCGCCCTATAGCTGAAGCTCTCTGGGCGGTTCACAAAAATTAAAAACATGAAATCATTAAAAAAATATAAAAAAAACCACAATCTAAAAACACAAAATAACATACAATATAAAAACACAACCAGAATAAAACAAAGCAGCAGGAATTAATACAGATTAAAATACAAATTTAAAACAGCAAGGATTAAAATTGAGTTAATTTAACTGTTAAAATACTGGGAGAATAAAAAGGTCTTCACCTGGCGACGAAAAGAATGCAAAATAGGCGCCAGGCGAACCTCTCTGGGGAGCTCATTCCACAGCCGGGGTGCCACAGTGGAGAAAGCCCTCCTCCTAGTAGCCACCTGCCTCACTTCCTTTGGCAGGGGCTCATGGAGAAGGACCCCTGTAGATGATCTTAGGGTCCGGGCAGGTACATATGGGAGGAGGCGTTCCTTTAGATAACCTGGCCCCAAGCCGTTTAGGGCTTTAAATGTTAGTACCAGCACTTTGAATTGGGTCCGGACCTGGATCGGCAGCCAGTGAACTTGGAAAAGGACTGGCGTAATATGGTCTTGTTAGCCAGTCCCCGTTAACAGTCTGGCTGCCCTGTTTTGTACCAGCTGAAGTTTCCGGACCGTTTTCAAAGGCAGCCCCACGTATAACGCATTGCAGTAATCCAAACGAGAGGTTATGCGAGAATGGATAACTGTAGCTAGGCTATCTCTGTCCAGTTAAGGGCACAGTTGGTATATCAGCCTAAGCATTTTTCTCCCCATTCTCAAAGATTGAAATGCCTTTCCTAAGGCTTACTTCCTGGCAGTAAGAATTTTAACCTACAATGTGCTGGTATTTGGCCCTGCTCACCACTGAAATGCGGCCCTCAAGAGCTTCTTCAAAATTGCATTTGGCCCACCTCTGCTACAGATGTATTCATCTGATTAGACAAAGGCCTTCATAGACAGACTCAGTGAACAGCAAGATAGACCTTCGGGACCTTTCTGTATGATCAGCCACAACATGCCTCAGCCACATTTAATCCTTTGTGTGGCATTTTCATGAGCCCCATCCAATGATTAGGGTGCAATGCCCCATCTACAAATAGTGGATGGGAGAGATAGCTTTGCTGCAGGGTGTGTATAACGATTCTGGTACTGTTCTCTCTCCCATTTAAAAAGAAGAAATGTGTGGATAGATTACACACCACCTCCCAATAATTTATTTAAAAATCATCATCATCATCACCATCATCAACAACAACAACAGGTTTACAAAATGGCAGAGCAGGACCAGAGAGAAGCAGCCATGATGTGCTTCTCTACTACTTTAGGGCAGCAATCCTGTGCACATTTTTGTGGGAATTAGTCCCATTAAATTCAACGGGGCTTTCTTCTAAGTAGAAACTATATATATATATATATATATATATATATGAGTAGACCAGAGTTGGAATTACACAGTAGAGGCTGCATGGTTATTTAATTAATAGTCTATGAGGATAGTCTAATTTAATCTTTGGTTTAAAATTATAGTTTTAATTTTGTGTAGCTAATCTTTGGTTTGCATTGTTGTTTGACTGTTATTATGAAATGTAAAAAAAAAATTTGATAAGAGGGAGAGAGGGAGTTCTATCAAACGTCACTAATAACATGCAAGAAATCTCCAGTAGGTGCCTCTGCCAGGCTAGGAACCACTTTCCTCATGAAAAGCAATGTATGTATTAGCTGGGACAAGTATGAAATTCTTTCCAGGTCCAAACTGTTGCATTTTGAGAGCTCCCAAACTATGATATCCCTGCTGCAGAACATAGTGCCAGCTGTAAAGCTCACCTTATTTGTTACATAGGTCCCCTCTACAAGGATTCGCTTTTGCGCCTGGTTAGCCGATTATGCGCATAATCGCTGAAGCGCATTTACGCCTAATCCCTCTGCACGAGAGGCAGCGAGAGGCGGCGAAGCGCATTAAGGGATGACCAAAATGCGCTTTACAAGTAGTTAATGTGCATAATCGCTTGTTCACATAGTCAAAATGCGCTTTAACGGCCGGAGCTAAATAAAACTCGCTGTTTAACGCGCATTCGATAATGCGCATAATCGGAGAGATAACGCGCCTCTACACCCGATTTGCGCTCCGTTCTTGTAGAGGTAATTTTTTTAAAGCACCTTGAAAGAGCTTTAAACCTCTCTTGTAGAGGCAGCCATAGTTGGCTTCTTCAACCTCACCATACAATGGTGTTCATGATATAATAACCCCTTCGTGTATTAAACTCATGAAGGAGGTCCATAGCACTGGTCCCGCCCTTGATGACCTGTGGCCTCCCCAGACTCAACCCCCACATGTTAGGAGTGGATATATGAAGCCTACACACATTGGCTTCCCCAGGAACTAGAACCCTGCATGATCAGGATCCCAAAGAATCCTATGTGTATAAAGGTCTACGTGTGTAAGCTTTCCCCCATGCCTAATGTAGACAGATAGCGGAAGTGAGGAAAGTAGGGCAATCCCACTGGCTCTTTCCTTTCCCACTAACCAAAAAGCTTAATTTTATGTAAGAGACTTTTTTCCTTCAAAACACTTTGACCCATTTGCTTTCAGTCATGGAATCCCTGTGGATCTAGTTCTTGTGAATGCCTTTTTCATTCATCTCATTCATCACCACATATGTGATAAGGCTAAAAAAATTAGTCTCTTCCATCATTTGGCAGCTGGGTACATGAGGATCCCATACCTGAGAATCTCTCTCTTAAGGTTACTGTTCAGAAGCCATTGGGTTTATAGGGTGGGTGGGTGTCATGTGAATCTTGTACAACAGAACTGGGAACTGCATCCTGCCTAGCCCCACAGCTGTGGGTGGATAACAAGTTTGAAAGCTACATTTTTAGCTTAATCTATAGAAGCAGTTGCCTAGAACTTCCATAGAATTTCTTATTTCTCACCTATAACTCTTAATAAAAAATAGGACTGAGCCAACCTATTAAATTCTTAATAGAATATTCTAATGGTTATTAAATCAATTGACTCTGAATTTCACTTTAATAAATGAAGTCAGACAGTATTTTCCAATTACTGTCATCCACCACCTTTCTAAAGAGCAGCTTATTCTGATTGAATTTTTTTAAGCTGTTCAGCACTTTTATATATATGTAGGTTTGCTGAAAGAATGTAGCTTTGAAGTGGATGTACGAGAGAGGGAAAATGACCTCTTGAAGTGATGTTCTGGCACTCTACTTCACTTCATATTTATCCCAAGTGTAAACTGCCAAGGTAGCTTTTTGCTGTCTGTTTGTTTAGTTGAGATATGACGTTCAGTATTTCCATACTCAGCGCTCACATTTTAAGCTTTTCTGTGGGTTGAGAGGCAGGTGCCTACAGAACAGCTTTCCTTCCTAATAATAATAATAATAATAATAATAATAATAATAATATATTTCACCTCTCCCTCCGGATCGAGGTGGGGAACAGCAACTAATATAAAACACAAAAAACACAAAATAGATTAAATATTAAAACAAATAAAAACCTAATACATCATTAAAAACATCTTAAAATTCAACTGGATAGGCCTGCCAGAAGAGATCACCCCACTTTTTCCAAACTTGTAATAACTACAAGGAGCAGCAGGAACTGAAATGTACCAGTAGAAGAACTGTAGATGTGTATACAATTGACCTTTTCAGAGCCAAATATTAACAGGGTGTCTGAAAATCAGGGTATTTTCGGAAGGGCTGTAGTCAGCCTGAATCAGTTTGAGACCTGCCATTTTCCCCTCTGGGTCAGCCACAGTTCTTTGGTGCTGCTGCTCTATCACTGTTACTGTCCCAGAATGCAGCAGTGATCAAAGGAAATGGGAAGTACACACAAAGCTGTGGGTCAGCAGCTCCACAGGAATATTGTGTGGTCTGGAGCTTGGGTGGGTTTTACCTTACTTACTGTAAACCATCAAAAAAAGGTCAAGAAAAAATAATACCTGCCTAAGCTCACAAATAAAGCTATTTGACTAGGCTGACCATATGAAAAGGAGGACAGGGCTCCTGTAACTTTAACAGTTGTAGAGAAAAGGGAATTTCAACCAGTGTCATTTGTATGCAATTAGTTCCTGGTGAAGTTCCCTCTTCATCACAACAGTTAAAGTTGCAGGGGCCCTGCCTTCTTTTGTATATGGTCACTCTAGTGCCTGCAACTTTAACTGTTGTGGTGAAGAAGGAATTTCACCAGGAACTAATTGCATACAAATGACACTGGCTGAAATTCCCTTTTCTCTACAACTGTTAAAGTTACAGGAGCCCTGTCCTCCTTTTCATATGGTCAGGCTATATTTGACTCTAGCATTCCTTCTCATTAGCCTGCCAGGACTGTTGGGGAGCCTCTCCCATGCCTTCTGTGGGCCTAGGGTGACCATATGGAAAGGAGGACAGGGCTCATATATCTTTAACAGTTGTATTGAAAGGGGAATTTCAGCAGGTGTCGTTTGTATGCATGCAGCATCTGGTGAAATTCCCTCTTCATCACAACAGATAAAGCTGCAGGAGCCCTGTCCTCCTTTCCATATGGTGATCATATGTGGGCCTATTTAAGACCTGAGGGAAGGCAGAAGTGAGGAGGCCCAGGCCCAGGGAGCTGCTGCCAGTAGTTCCTGAAGAGATGTTCCATTGGCCTGAAAAAAGTTTATTCATGAAAGAGGAGGGGAGGAAACCACAGAGTGTGCAAACCAACAAGGCCCCTCCCTAGCTGCTATTCAACTCAATTTGTAGCCCCTCCCGCTTTTGTAGATCCCTCTCCTTTTCAGACCTAATTTGTGCTCGCTTTTAAAAATATGACTTTTTTATTGACAATTCTTATGATCTCTAAATAACATGTTTCCATAAGTTGGAGGGGTTTAGCTGGAAAGGTTTCTAGGATTTTTCCCCCCCCATTAAATTATTTGTATGTATAAAGTAATCTTCAGTGTAAGTTGAAATGTAAGATTTGAATTTGCTAATATATCTTGGATTCAGACTTTCACAGGCTACAGTTTCAGTAACACACACACTCACACACACACACACACACACACACACAAACAGGCAAGTTTAGCTGCTAAAATCCAAATGTTATGACCACCTGAAGCTTTTTTTTAATTTAAATTTAATTTCAACCAATTTTCAACAAATTGGGTGCTGTTTTTCTATCAATACTATTTAAAACTAAGTGTTACTATTTTATGTAGTTATATTATTTCAAGTATTTATGAATTGCTTTTCTACTTGAGTCTCCAAAGCACCTAATTCCTACTGCCCAACACACCTAGTTTCTACTAACAGCAGTGGAATTTAAGCATATGGGAGAGTATAGTGCATATTCCATTCCATATTAGTAACAAATTGTAGGTGGGATGGAGGGACAAGAAATGCCTGCTTTTCTTTTTTTAATGGGAATAGTAACAGTAAAGCCCCACATGCCGGTAAAACTGCACATCATTCTGAATTGAATTGTTGTATTTCTATGCAATATTTACAGGCAGGAATCCATATAGCCTTGGAGAATTTTTTAAAATACTCCTCAAAAGTTTCAGTTGCATTAGAGTTGCTGATTTTCATTTGGCCAACATTTTGGAAATTGGCCATCGCTTAACTTCACCTTGATGGATGAAAGATCCTGAGATGGGTTCCTTTTCTCCCACTTACTTTAAGTAAGTGCATCAGCACAAATATTCGCAGGGGGGGAAAACCCCTCTTTGCTTCTCGGTGCATAATATGGCCATTATGGGGTTTTCCACCTTCCTCCAAAGCAGCTGGTGCTGACCACTGACAGACCTGATACAAGATGAAGTAGATGCTTGGCCTGATCCAAAATTACAAGCATTAATTTCAGGGTTTTTTCATAATAAAAGGTACCAACATTTATGTGAGCACCAAGCATTAATTTCCATCTCTTTTTCTTAACACCATCTGCATTGTCATTCAACCCTACATGGTATGTAACCTTTTCAACATGCATAACTCTTGATGAACATAACTCATACATATCATTAGAATATGGAGTTTTATTTTGTAATAAAGTTAAAAATACACTACACAAGAAGATCACTAATTGAGAGGAAAAAGGAAACTCACTGATTAGAGTCCTTAGTATATCATTTCTGCCTGCTATTATCCAGGATCCATATATGGATGCTATCCAACTGATCTGCCTAACTGTAGTAGATTGTGGGTTGGAAGAAAGGTGAGCTACTTCAACTGGTTCCTTAGCCACACAACTACACCAAAGTATCCAGCCTTTGCCTATTTCGGATTCAATAGTATAATTTGCTTTTCTGCAGGAAGTGACAAATATAGAACAAAGTGACAAATCCCTTGCCCAGCACCAGTACCGCTGAACCTCCTCAGCAAACCCGGGATCTGAAAATCACACCGCCTAGAGTCTGAGCAATTGCTGGTGCTGTTTGTGACACCAGAACATTTGCAATAGATCTAACAGGAAAAGAGATGGGAGCACTGGCTCTCACTAATCATCAGTGGTGTTGTTCCACCGTTGGGCTATTGCAAAGCCACTGAGAGAGGCAGTTGCTGGGTGCCTTGCTAGGGATGAGGGGGCCAGGGCAACAGATTTGTGAATTGCGCCCATTTACATTAAGGATAATTCAAACTCAGGTAACTGCGAACTGAAATATAAAGGATGCAAATCTCATTACTTTCCTTTGTTTGGTAGAATGGCCAAGTGATGGCATATAGATTTCAATCTGTAAGTCATGCTTAATACGATTTGTTATCTCCATCATGTTTGATCATTTCTTGTCAGTCATAGCTACCAATCATTATATGCTGTGTTATTCTAAATAATGGTAGAACAGCTTGAGATGCTTGGGAAGGAATGCTTTAAAATCCTTTTTTGCGTGAAACATGCATGAGCAATGTATCAGATACAGTTGTGTGTTGTTTTTTATTAATCAGATAGCGTATTTACCTGTAAGATCAAACTATTTGTATAACACATTAGTGACATACAGAAGGACCTTTTCTAAGATATGCTGAGGGAATTGAACCCTGTACAACAGAGCTGGGAGCTGCATCTTACCTAGCAACTGTTTCTAAGTAGGACAACCTATCACTGTTCCCATGGTGGAACGAAGGAGCTTGCAACACTGTTGGGAAGAAAGACTAATGCCAGGCCTAAGATGGAAGAGGGAGGGGGAAGGGCACCAAAGGCCTGCAGCTCAGAGCAGGAGAGGTTTTAGGATCAATTTGGTGGTACTAGGAATGCCTGTAGCTGAAAAATATAAAGGACCTTTGAGGCTGTAGTGGGATAGTTATTAATAAGGGGAGTGGGGGCGGGGGAGAATTGTTCAAGCATTAAAGATACCAGAGGCTTCATCGTTCAAGACAAAGATTCATGGTACCATACAAATGTAAAGCGGATGTGGGGGGGACCTCTTAAATACTGCATATCGAAAATTAATATAATATCTCACAGAAATCTAAATAAAAAGAAAGCCCAGATTCTGCCAATCACACAAATACCCTCACACAAACACACAGTGCATGTATATTCCTTCCAACTAAAAGCAAACTAAAATAGCAAGGATTTCCACAGTTTCTTGAACATTCTTAGGTTAAGGCATTGTCAGCTGCCATAGAGGAAAGGTGAGAGTGGGAGGATACAGATGGAAATCTAAGATAGGAAAAGAAGTCTGGAGTAGGGCATTTTTGTGAGTGCACTTGCTGCTGTTTCATAGGGATTCTGTTTGTTGCAATACAGAATCAGATTCTCTGCAGCCCCTCTATTTAATAAAAGTGCATTTTGTACACACACACAGAAAGAAACAACTTTAACAGGACCTGGAGAAGCTTGTATTAATTTTCAGCTCACCTGTACACATTTAACAGGTATAAACTAACAGCTGCCACATCAAGGGACCCGGCAGCATATCCACCCACCCTTAATCTACTACAGACAGTGGGATCAAAATCAAGCCATGTCCAGTTCAAGAGCATTTTTATATTACTGATCAAGTCCAATTGCATGAATCCATTCTCCCAATTCTTGCTTATAAACACATATTTTAATAACTGCAGATTTGAGGGAGGTGGAGGGGTCGCTCATTGGAATTGCGTGAAAAACTGTTTAGTACATGAAGTATAAAATTCATGATTATTTTAATCCTATGTAAACTGCTCTGTGTTTTTTGGCAGAAGATTGGAGGACAAGTGTAACAAGTAACAATAAACTTTCCTCATTTCCCCCTCATCACCAGATGAAGGCCTAAACCATGAATGCAAGCTGTGTAACCAGACATTTGATTCTCCAGCCAAACTTCAATGCCATCTGATAGAACACAGTTTTGAAGGAATGGGAGGGACCTTCAAATGTCCAGTCTGTTTTACAGGTGGGTATGTGAATAGGTTTAGTTGATTTTCCAGCCTTGGCCTATGTTTATTCATGCACGTTCTCCAATGATGTCATTTTTGTCAGGCTTTGACTTTAGGTCAGGTTGTATGCGAATATTAGATTTGTGATCATTAGTGATATTGATTTGGAATTATTTAAAAAGTCAAGTGTGCAAAAAGATCAGACATCTATCTACCTGAATTGCTTTTCAAACACACCTCTCACATAATGTGCTTTATCATACTAGAAGGGAAGGATTCAGACACCCTGTTTACTGAGCAAAAGATGGTTATGGTTCTGCTCACTCAAGAAGAATGGAGTTCCCTGTTTTCTGCTGATTTCTCCCCCCAGTTGCATCCCATGTCACATCCCATGCTGTTCTGGAAGGTCCCCAACCCCCGGTAGCAAGTTTTCACTGGGGCACAAGGGGCTATAGTGAGAAGAAGGTGCTTACTATTATGATTTTGGAGTACATTTATCATGAGGGGAAAATGCTGAACTGTGAAGAACTGAATACATGGAAGAAGAATACATTTTCCATACAAAGATCAAGACCTGCAGGATTCTGGTGGATGAAGGTAGTCTTGCTTATAGGGATGTCTCCTGCATCTTTTCTTCCCCAAACCCAAACAGCTCTGTACATGGAAGAGGCCTTAATATTGTGTTTCTTGGAAGGCAACCCCCCCACATTACAGTCTGCTATTGGAGAAGGAGTCTGCTGTTCACCAGTGGGGGGTGGGGGAAGAGTGGGATGTGCAAGCTTTTGAACATGCCTATAGTGGTTCTTTGATTCATAGCCTTCATATTATTCCCAGGGAAAGTTGGTAACGTATGTTTGATGAAGGAGACACATTCCTGCCTTTTACATAGGTTAGGAGTGAATGGAGGGGAGGCTGTGAGGCACTCTCTGTGGATGACACAATCATTAGTGGTGGATAGATTGCCATTGTATCCTAGGAATATCCATAGAAGGGTAGATCTAGAATTCAGAGGGAAGGGTACTTCGTTTGAGCACAGCACCATGGTCCACTTCACTGTGAGCTGCTTGATCACTCTGCTTGTAGGTCTACACATTTAGTACCATACATACACCACCCACAAAGTTGGAAGCATGTTTGGAGGCACTATAAATGCCTTATATTTGAAATACTACTGTAGAACAAAGACATACTGCAATACCACTTAAATGTTTATGAACACACACACACACACACACACTTGATCCTCTATACTCATGCACACATACACTCAGTTCTGATTCATACACGTGTATCCTTGGGACATTCAGCATTCTGTGACTTGCGGCTGAACACACACGCACACACTGAAAGGTCTTATTTGAGTATATATTAAGCGATAGGAAAAGCTGTGTCTCCAGTGTTTAGTGTATGTGATAACTGTTCAACACCTAAAGAGTCACCACTGGTTACCAAGTAATGAACGTGCATTTGTGAAACTCGCTCAAAAAACTATAACTAAGCACATTCGATTGGCTTCTATACACCTGTATAGAAACGTTTTTCCCCACTGCACCAACATCACCCTCCCAACCACCCCCTATCCATTCCTCCACTCTCCTCATCCCCTTATCCTATCCCACCCCAGATTAGTTCCCCATCACTTTATCTCCCATACATCCTCATCTTATGCCACTTCTTCGCCAACCTGAGATAAGTGGTGCTACCAGAGTTAGAACTTAAAACTGTTCTCCCTTTCAGTTGTGACTCACAAGTGTGAGAAACTCCAGGCCTTAGCTGTTTATAAGCCTATTACCAATAAGACAAGCTCCCCAGTATGAGATAACCCTGACACACTAGATGAAACATAACCTGTAACTGTAGTTGAAAATTGAACTATTTAAAGACTGCATACAGACCTTTTATTTTTAACAGCAATATTTATACCCTGAATCATATGTATCAATGCAGGATTTGATTTTCTAAAGAGAGGAAAATCAGCAGCATGCACAGCTACATGTCAATGGGAAATGTTTCAGGGTTTTTGTTCTCCATTGATAAGAAAATACAACCTTTTCATACCTTCGTATTTTTCCCTGTTCTTTAGCAGCTCTATTCCTAGTAAAATATGGGCAAAACCTATTTGTTAGAGTTGCTGCTGATTATTATTACTTTCTCGTATATGAGTTTTCCCTACATTGTAACATTTAGTTAATTTTTACTTCACAGCTTGCACTAATAATGTCTGAACTGTAGATACTTTTGATTTCAACATTTTGGCTTTCAGGCATCTGGGTTCAATAATTCCTTCAGTCACCCACTTTTTTGTATTCTTTTTCATTGATCCTACAGGATTTCCCCACCTTTTCTGTGTATATATTTATGTAAAGGAGTGGTTTTCTTTCACTTACCCGCTTACTACAGCCTGTGATTCTAAGAGTTAAGTTTGGGGTGGATTTTAAAAAAAATGACAGTGTACAAAATAGCCATCTGAAAAGCAACCCTGCTGATGGTTCTTAACTTCAATAAGTTCCCTGATTAAAAATAAAAATAATAACCCTTTAATATTTCAGCCAGTGGCCCTGTAAAATGTGTCAAGATGTAGATAACTTCTATTCCAATATGTATTTTTTTAAAAATCCCTTTTTTGCTGATGGGGTAAATAAACACAGCACATTAATCATAAACAATGATGTTTTATGAGTAATATGCTATTAAATTATTTCAGTGTGTAGAATATTAACAAGAACGAAAAATCACCGATATAAGTTTTATATGGAAAATGGAATCCGATCCTTTTTAAGGTAATGAGAAATGTGATTAAAATGTATGACTCACAAAAATGCTATTCTAATTCTTTCTTTCTTTTTTGTTGGCATTCAATTAGAATTATTTTAATGATTAGGAGTGGAGTCAAAGTTAAATGCCAGCATCTTTAATAAATCCTTTCCCTGCCTATACAGATTAATATTGTAGATGCAAACTTTTTTTTAGGTCACAGTGCACCAGGCATCCATCAGAAGTCAGTGCTGCCAACCCAAACACTGCCTCTGGCATATACAATTTAATTATTAATAGTATGTCTCCTAGGTAAACTGTTACACAGTCTTAGGGCCTTGTTTTGTAGTCATTAAAATTGAACATGTTTATATTATTGAAACCCTTGCATTCAGTGTGTACTCAGAGTTGATCTTAAAGTATCCAAAGAGAATTTACCTGCAGTTCTGTTTCACATTTATAGACATTGCCCCAATGTAGCTGTGGGATATAATTTTTAACATTAATACATTTAAATACAGGATTGTTTCTTAGATTTAACAAACAAAACAAAAAGAAAAAAGCTTTGGCATCCTTTGTTTTCAAATTTCGCAGTAGCAAGGACTTTTTTTAAATGTTACCTTTGATTTTTAGTGCAATGCGGTTCAATCTGAAAATATTGTGGTAAGGGGGAAATTAATATGGTGAGAAGGGAAAGAAGGCTTTCTAAATGTTTCAGATTTAAATGTTATTTGATTATGTTTTTACCAGACATATAAGCACAGCTCTTTTACATAGAAAAGAAAAGAAAATTAGGACTTGAATGCAGAGCTGAGCAATCATGGCTGGTGCCTATTATAGCAACAGTATAATCAGAAATTATAGGGTTCTTGGATAATTGTACCCTTTGCAATTGCTGTGAGTTAATGAGGAAGTGTTCACAAAAAACTCTCTCCATGTCTAAAACAAAATAACAAAAAGTTCACTTTTTCTTTTTAATGTTTCAGTATTTGTTCAAGCCAACAAGTTGCAGCAACACATTTTTTCAGCCCATGGGCAAGAAGACAAGATCTATGACTGCACACAGTGCCCACAGAAGTTCTTCTTCCAAACAGAACTGCAGGTACTCTGCTTATTAAGAGGCGTGAATGGAGGGGTTGTGGCATATATTGTTGACCAAAGGTATTCACTGTGGGAGAGGACATTTTGTGACTTTCTGTGAAATGCTCTGGGGCTTCATCAGAATGGGGGCAAGGGATGGTTAACCAGAAGGATACAGATATTTGTAGGTAGCTCACATGTTGCTTCTCAGAATGCCGTACCAGAACACTTCTCTGAGCTGTAGGCTTGGCACAGGCTGACAGATCTTTTAGATTCTCCTTTTCTTATGAGAGGAAAGGGGGTGCTGCTGCTGTAGAGCTAAGGTTTGTAATATTAAAAACAAAGAAATGAGTGTCTTGAAAGGTGTCTAGACCAAATACCGTTTATATAATACGTTAAATGCATCAAACATTTCCTCCATAAGAAGTATTGTCCTTTTCAAATGTTCTGAAATTTGACAGTGTATATAGAGCAGGGGTGCAGAACCTCAGGTTTGGGGGCCAAATGCAGCCCTCTGGGGCTCCCCAGGAAGCCATGCTTCTCCCCACCACCATCACCAATTGTTTGGTGGTTTCTTGACTTTTGTGCCAATTTCCCCCTCATTCTAAAAGGTTCAAATACATCTCCTTAGACTTAGTAAGAGTATTATGCTAAAATAGGATGGGGGGGGGGGGAGTTTGTCCCTGCCTCTTTTGCTTTTGGCCCTGTGCACCACTGGAATGCAGCCCCTGAGAGTTTCCCCAAAATGGAATTTGGCCCATGGGCCAAAGACTTTCTACACCCTCACATAACGCTCCTCCAGATGTCTGCACACACTATACTCCTAAAAATGGTATGTTCCTTGGTAATAATTAATTTGAATCCCTAACTCTTCACCCGCACACCCAACTATGTACCACAGAGTCAGCTACTGTGTGGTTTGCGTAGATGAAGTTGAAAGCTGTGGGAAGCACAAGAACACTCTTGCAAAAGAAGTAACATTTGAAACTGCTCACATGTAGAATTCACAAGTTGCAGCTTGGAGAAGGGGGCATGTATTGTTTATGCCAAGCCCCTCAGTTGTGGCAGGGGCTTGTGCTGCACCTCCCTGCCCCACACTACATGGCAGTTGAAGGAGACAAAGACTAGCCGATGAAAAAGAAGCACCTTGTTTGATGACTGCACCTGTACACAGGTCAACACCACCATCCACATCTGTGGGGCTTGAATAGCGTGAACCAGTTTCTTCCATCTTTTCAGCTGACCTCTCTTCATCTCAGTCACTGCACATCAGTGATGAGAAAGAGGTGCAGCACACACCACTGCAGTGACAGTAGAGCTGTGCTTTGGTAAGTTCAGGGCCCTTCTTCAATTATGAATTGGCACCACTGCCTATGGGTCACTATTAGAGCCATTTTGCAAGCTATGTGGCAACATACCCAGATTTGCCTTCCCACGGGCTGTTGCAACCAATCTCGGCTTTCTAATGGGTGTGTCAGTCATGATACATTTGATTGCACATCCACGCTCACTGTATTTGCACATTACATTTTTAGGTGCAAACTTAAAGATGAAGAACCATCCCTTACTAATGCAGGCTCCTGAAGTCAGTCAGGTCAAAAACAAAGTGTTCTGTAGTGGTGGAACCAAAAGAGAGCAATCCTATTACTATCTAAAGAGAAAAAAACAAGAAAGGTTGGGAAAAGATAAAAAAAAAACCCAAATGTTTTAATTATTATACCATACAGTCTTTCTGTACACTCAGATAGTGATTGTTGTAGCTTGAATATTCCTTGCAGAAATCTTAATGTCAGGATTTAATCTCATCTGGCAGTCCTTCTCTTGAACCTAGAAGAAAGCTTCATCTTTTGTTAAAAGTAGAATTTTTGCATCCTCAGTCTTCGTTTGTAAACCCACATTTTGCTTTCATTGGGACACTGTAGTTCTCCAGAGAGAAACATGAAGGAAGCAAATTGGAAAGCTTCTTATGTGAAGTTTAAATAATTTCTTTGAAAGGGTCTCTAAGTTGCTAGGACTTAACAACTATGGATTTGCCAAGAACGGTTTTTGTTACACTTGTTGAAAATTATATAGCTAAAAATATTGAGCTGTTTTACACTTTACCAAAGCACTCACATGTAATGATGTAATCCCTTCTTTTCTTTTCAAGAAGATGAATTACATCAAGTGACCTAACAGGTTGTAACTTATGCATTCATAAATCGAAATGCACATAAATGAATCCAAGCACCTAAGATGTAGAGATGAGGATGTTTTTATCCCATCAAGTGTTTTAATCCTGAGCAAAGAAATAGTAGCAGTCCACTAATGCAATACACAAAAGCTGATTATGTCTATGAAAGATAACTGTTTATATCTTCTTTTGTTCCTGTTCTGATGGAGAGTAGGCTAGGCAGGGGCAGGGTTGTTTATTCGTTCCTGGTTTTGGTTTTCTTCCCCTCTTTGTCAGTAAATTTGTTCTCAACAGTTTGCTAGTTTTTCGTCACTGATAGACATCCTTGTCTATGACCAGTGAAGTGTTACAGCTTCCTCAAGGTTAACTTAGGGCGCAATCCTATTAGACAGATGCAGTCATTCTAGACAGAAAAAAGTCCTACAACTCCCATGGCTGGCTGAGGATTGCTAGCAGTTGTAGGAGGTTTTTTTCTATCTAAACATACATAGGATTGCACCCTTACTTCTAGAGTTCTGGTGGGGTACAAGGGATAAATTTTCCAAATGGGAGTCCACCTCAACCTGAGATTTGCTATGTTTATTCTGAAAGGGATTGTTATCTGGTTATTCATCATTACTGAGTCATTACAAGCAGATTTTAATACAATCTATGTGGTACTTTCCAAGCATTAACAAATGAATGATCCAAGCCTATTAAGAGAAAGGGGGAACACCCTACAAGTCTGAGATATGGGGAAAAGAGATGAAACAGTATGGCATGAAAAAAAAGAAAATTATGTAAGGAAAGGCTAAAAGATCTAGGCTTGTTTAGCTTAACTAATAGACATATAAAGAGACATGTTGACAATTTTCAAACATTGAATAAGAAGTTAAAAAGAAGAGGAGGGACAGTTATTCATCCTTTACTGTAGCAGTAATGGCTTTAAACTACAGAAAAGTGGGAAATATAGAGGGGCAGAGGAAACTATAAGAACAGTCCCACAATGCACCAACCTCCTTGGGAAGGCTGCGTAATCTCCTGCCTTAGATGTTTTATCTGGACTTTCATTGGAAACATCAAGGGTGATGCTTTCAGACTCATAGGAACACAATCTGTTTTGGGATGGGGAGGGTTGCACTAAAAGACCCATTGGGTCTCTTGGAAGTCGATGATGTTTTTCCAATGTTACCAAAAATCCTTTATTACTGAAGCTACAATGTCTGGAGGTGTATTTCATTATAACCTTAGTGACATCTGACTCCCATCATGCCAACCCAAATTCATACATGTAGACCAGTCACAGGATTATCAGTCGATTAACTCTAAGGATTGTAGCCAACCTGGTTTTGCTCTAGGTAGACCAAAAGATTATACAGTTGGAATGATGTTGCTAGTGGTTGCTCAGCTCTAATGATACTATTACTCAAGCTATTAAACTTCCACTCCTTGGGGCAAAGGTCGCTTTTGTTTAATTTCTAGACTGAGGCTATAAAGTAGCTTCCAATCAAGCCTTGAAGAAAAGAGATTATGGTGGACATGGAACCAACAGTACCATCCTTAATATTGCCTTTTTCATGATTCATAAATAACATAAAGGAAGAGAACATTCTAAACTTTCAAGTGATCAATTTAAATTTTCAAGGATAACTTCACAAGAAAAAATGTCTAAATAATGTTTTTGAAAATGTAGTAAAGGATTAGATTTGACATTTCTAGATCCAAGGAGTCATTGAGAAGAGGGGGAACAACCACTGGTTTTTAGGCCCTGAAGACCAGCTGTGATTATGCATCCAGTAAGGAATACCTCCTCTTCTCTTCTTCTTTGAGAGGAAATCTACCTGAAATCCAATTAGCATCAGTCAGCTTTAGGCCAACGTTTTGACATGTAATAGCCTAATTTTTCAGAGGTCCTGAGCACCAGCTATTTAAAACAGAAAGAGGGGCTCAGTTTTACACAACACATAAGAAAATCCAGCTATAAGCACCTCCATTTAGGAATCAACATAATGCCTGAGACGTACATCAAAGCGGCCTAGCTCTCAAGAAAAGCACCAATTGCCTCTGCTTCTACTAATGTTTGAACTAAGTGCTTGAATATGACCATTTCAGTTAGCTGTAGCAGACAAACAGGTTTCAATGCTAGAGAATTTCTGAGATACAAGTGAAATTCCCCAGGCTGCCATAGATCAGAAGCAGGGCTTAATTTGCACCAGTGCTTAGTAGAGATGTGAAGTGCTGGAAAAAATACCAGGAAAAAATGGGTGGTGGGATGGAGAAATGGGAAAATTCATTATTCTGGTGGGTTCCATTCCCCTCCTCCCCGAAGCTTCCACCTCTGTTAATAACCTCTAGGAACCTCAAATTTCAGACCTGTTTTTAGAACCATGTGCAGAGTGCCTTTCTTTCATCAGAGTGCCCTTTTCTTTTTGGACACCTGTGTGTCATACCTTTTAAAAATATTCATTTTTTTATCAGTATGGTGTTGTTTTAAGAAGATTTGAATACTGTGATTCTTTTGTCTTACTGCTTCATTTTTCAAAGCAAAAATCAAAACACTGCACATATTAGAGAGCAATCCTATAGTCCCTGGGTGAGTGTACCAGGGACAATAGGATGGCTTGAAAAACCACTTCTGAGGTCAGAGGCAACGCTCCCACCTCGGAAGAGGGAGTCGGAGATCTGTCCCGTGCAGCCAGCATGGAGGCAATCACACCAGTGGCGTTTCCGAGGTTGGAAAATTGACCTCGGTGAGGGGCAAAAGTGGCGGGTGTTTTAATGGGTGCGGAGGGGAGGAGACCGGAGAGGCCAGGATACATTTTATCCTGAGTCTCTCCATCCTTCTTCAAATACAGGAGATTGGCGGACAGGGAGGCAAAGGTCGCCTTCACCACTCCTCCCATCCTGCTGGCTTCAGCCCAGCAGTGCATAGGAATCTCAGAAGCTTCCAAGTTCGGGGGCTTCCGAGCAGTGAGGGTGCAGTCCATAGGATTGCACAAAAAAATTAATGGGTGTTTAAAGACTGTATTTAGAACTTGATGTTTTTCTTAATACTGCTTACATAAAAGTGATCATTTATTAATTACTTACGTATGTAGTGGCCTTCATTCTGCAGTGTGTTCCTATATCTTCTATGATAGGGATGCATGTAAACATCTGTACATAAAAAATATCTCTTATTTTCTTGGTAGACCATCTCCCCAAATTCTTAACTTGCCTTTTCATAGAAGAGAGCTTATAACAGAAATCTTTGAAAAAAATATCCCCAAATACGTGAATACGATTCTCCTCTACGTTGTTTCTTTTAACACACACACACCATATATAAAATAAGTTTGAATGTCTAAGGAAAAAAATAGTTCAAATTCCTTCCCACTATTCCTTTTGTCCTTTGGGGATTAAAGGATTTTACAGCCATATTAGTCTTTCATAAGGCAATTCTTTTCTGCAAAAGAAACTTCCTGGTCTGGAGTGTGTGAACCCAACCTTCTTTGATTGGCCTATTCAAATGTAATCACTCCCAGTGGGTAGGTGGTTCATTAGTCCATGAATATTTATAGTCCCTTGTAAAATACACTAGGTCTGATGTGTCACAGTCACATTCTTATTGTACCAAGCAGTACGTAAAATGATTAAATAGCTTGGCTATGTCTGATTCAGTCTTTTCTTTCACAGGTATACCTGTAATCACATAGAGTGGCCCTTTTTTTTTCTCCAGAAGCTCCAGTTGTTGTTTAAAACAGTTCCATTGTATTTTATCTTACATTTAAAAATAAACCAGTTCAATATCCCATATTAAATTGCAATCCAGGCAAAATGCACCATCCTTTAAATGTGCACAACTACAAAAAAATCCCATCTTAATTCCTGTTTGCATGTTTTAGTTTGTTGTTTCTTTTTCATGCTTGCTCTTTATTTTAATTTTAGGAGTATCTTCACTAGACAATGCTGATAGATCGTGTCATATTATGATTTGGTGAAGTGTGTGTTGCCTGGCATGAATGCATTTCATTGTTCAAATAAGATGGTGGCAACTTTGGTGTACTTCAACTATTTTATTGATGATGGATCACATATTTATCCTTCTCCTCTTCCAGGGAACCCAGAGCAGCATACACAGGTCTTCCCCTTTCCCCATTTTATATTCACAACAACTCTGTGAGGGTGAGTGATACTACCTGGCCCAAGTTCACCCAATAAACTTCACAGCTGAGTAAGGATTTGAACTTAAATCTCCATGGTATAGTCCAGCCTTCCCCGAATTGGGCCCTCTGGATTTGTTGGACTACAGCTGTAGTCGCTGGGAGATGCTGGGTGTTGAAATCAGGCACATCTGGAGGGCACCAAGTTGGGGAAGGTCTCCTAGTCCAACACTCCAGTCCTAGCCAAGACACCAGATTGCTGAACCACATTGTATTGGTTTATTATTCGTACGTTTTTGTTTTATATATTTTTTCACAGTGGCAACCATTGATAATTGTGAGCATTGCAGTTCATTTGTTTTATGGTAGGTATGTGTTGATTTTACTGTATCTTAAAAGGCAGCAAATTCATGAAAATACTAGTTGGATAGTAATGGGGGAATGTTTATTTATTTCATTATATATTTTATCTTACTCCATACAAATGTTTTCCAGTGTGGCTCAGAGCAATTCAAACATGCTGGTGGCAGGCACTGTGAGATATTCAGTGTCTTGAAATTTTTATTTTAGTATATACATAAAATTGATTTTCATAATATTCAGAAGTGGAGATGTATAATCATGTACATTATAAGTAAATAATCATAATTGATGTGCAGGATTTATTCCTGCAATAATTAATTTTCTGCAAATGTTTTTCTGCCTGCCACCCTCCATTCTTATGTAGCTTGTTAATTTGTACTTAACAAGTATAATCAAGTACTTTGCACTCCCAGTCCTTTGTAGTTGAAATCCCATTCAGTCGCCAGCATTTCTCATAAAATATTCTGACTGGAGTAAATATATAAGCAATGATCACAATGAAATTTTTGATGTAGGCCAGTAAGAAAAGAAAAAGGTCTAATTAAAATTTTGGTCCAGTGATTTCTCTTGTGTTTATAATTATTTGTAAAATAAATTTGCAAAAGGGAATGCCCACTGCATGAGAAGAAAGTTACCTTCTTTTGACATTTTCAGTCTTTAGGATTGCATGTTGTTGTCACTTCATCCAGTCATATCTTTATAGCAATTTTCCAGCTGATTATTGCATAATCCCCACATACCAAAATAAATAGGCTTCTGGGTATCTTCTGATCAATTTATCATATAGTTCTTCACCTCTTTGGTCTTACATTGATAGTTTAACAAAACCTTATAGGTTTTTGATATATGTTTTCTATTCCCTTATGTGATTATCTTCACATAATCAGTTAAGGCTCATGATTAGTAATGTTCATCTAGTTTTAAAATAGAAAATGTTAGTTCAGTGAATACCATATTTCCTGGAGCAGAAGCAAATACTAACAATCAAGGCAGTGTTAATTAGCTAAATCAGTTGGAAAGGGTGGTTGAAAATCACTCTGTAAAAACAAATACTATTTTAAATGGATTTCACAGTTAGAGGATGACCCATATGTAATGGGCTGTTGAAACGGAAACCTTGTTTTAAATAATAAGGGAAATGATAGATTGGTGATTACACTAAAACCCTATTCAGGTTTTCAGTTATTCAGGTGATGAGGGACAGTGGGTATGAGCTTGCTAGCACCATCTCGTATTCCATCATTAACTCCGCCTCCCATCCTCATCACCCTCCACAAGATGGAGGCAAACTTCTGCAGTAGTAAACCTCTTCTACTCATGCAGGCTGCCTGTACAGTTTAGAACCCTGATTTTCCAGCTTTCTAAAGTCCTGTCACTCCCAGTATTCTCTATGCTAGCTGGGGAATGCTGGTTGGACTTTTCCTGTCTAAACATGCATAGGATTGCACCTTTAAAATACCCAAATAGGGCTTATCTCCTGCACAAAATGCAAATCCCAATAACCAAGATAATATTAATTAGCCACTTGAGACATATTTACCACCAGTCATTTTGTGTAAGGAATGTCCAACACTGCCTTAGAATTAGAGTTGCCTTCAGTGTTTTGAAATTTGAAGTGAAACTGGAGGCTTCACCTTAGCTGGAATCTCTGTAGAAATGTCAAGGGAAAATAAGGAATTTCAACAAGTTTCTGTTGGGCCTGCCTGTATGCAAAGGACAAAACCAACTTGACTCTGTCTTTCAAAACATGGAAGAAACCCCATCCAAATGGAAGGAGAGCCCTGCAGCCAAAGCAAAACAACCCAGTGTCAAGTGACATTCCACAGAGAGACCACAGAAACTCTCCCCTCCCCTCCAGTCTCCTGCCCCATAAAAGGCAAGACTAAAAGAAACCAAATATTGTTTGCTTTAACATGATGTCTCGTGTCCCTTGCCTTTGCCAAAAGGTGGGTCTGACTCTGGCCTATTATATTTTTACTGCAGGGTTCTCCATTTATCTCAAATTGAATACATGTAAAACAGAATGTTTTACTTCTTGAATATGTAGTCACCCAGAATTCCTTGCAATCATAGTAGGCTATATACTACTGTTTTTAGAATTTCTGTTACTGCTAATTCCCTTTTTTTAAAAAAATCTCTTTCTCTCTCATCAATCTATCTATCTGTCTATGTATATAGCTGGTATGAAAGCATGCAATCATTCCTACCCTTAATGTATTTTTTTAATGTTCCTAAACATTTAGAATACCACCAGTGGGAGTTTGTAACTGTTTAAATTCGAAAGTAATGTATATTTTGTTCTCCTTGCCTATTGATGGCTATGTATGTGGGTCCTTTGCTTTATTGTACTTTGTGATAGAGCAGAAGGAATTATTTTTAAAGTATATGGGAAATTCCTCCCACACCCTTACCAAATGGAAATAAAAAGGATTCTTTGAATAAGACTTCTTTTTTTTTTACAATAACTGGAGAAACTGAGTAAAATTCTGCTATGGCCTTTGGGATATCTGAGAAAATTCATGGCTGGTTAGTAATAGAAGTGATTTCTTTCAAATCTTTTACATACAACTCTACCTGAGGTCAAAATGGGGGGGGGGGGATTGTTAAAGAATGTTAATAAATCTTAAACTGGGTTTAGAGTCTCTTATTTTAACTTCGATACGCATGGACTGCTAGCTTGTCTATCTAGATAATTTCAATTATTTTAACTTTTAGAATCAGCTTCACAAAGCATTACGTGTTGTCCGATACAAAATATGTTTTACTAAAATGTTGCAAAGAGCCTAGAGGGTGACATCCAACATCTGTTCCAGCAATAGGACTTCCCTTCCTCTTCTTCCTCCTGCATTACCCCCCTAATCTGACTAGGAGGGTCCCCTAACCCTCTGGAGCAGATTGGGGGCACATGGGAGGCTACATCTGTTGTACCAGCAGTGCCTTTTCTGGATTCGGGCCAGAATTCTGTTCAACACACAAGCCCTAGTGTGGCCCTAGGACATTCTTTTTAGATTGCTAATGTGTGTGGTTGAAAGAGTGAGATTCTTGACAATCAATTCCCAGGCGTTGCTTGGGCGTGCCTTGTATACTCAGAGCCTTTCCATACATTCAGTGATGTCTTAATCCCTTGCCACACCACATCAGCCTCCAGGTAACATGCTACATGTCGTATTTCAACAGTCTACTGTCTGGGAATCCAGCCAACCCCCTTATCAAAGAATGTCCGGGAAGGACGCCAGCTCTTATTTGTTTGAAGGTTTTTATTTATATCCAAAAAGTCCATTTACCAAAGCCAGGGGTCACACCAGAGATTCAGTCAGTCCAAATGTCGAAGCCGAAGGTCAAACCAGGAATTAGAGAAGTCCAGGGTCCAGAGTCAACTGTCAAGCCGGGTGTTCAGTCCACAGGTTCCAAGCCAGAAGTACGCGGGGGTGTCAGGAGCCGAATACGTCGGTTGTTCCCAACGAATCCCTGCTTACTCTTTCACCCTTTTTATCCTCGCTTGAGCCTGTCCACAGCTGTGTCCTATTCCTTCGCAATCTTATTTAAGGCTTGCGTCAGCTGTGCTCTGTTTTTGTAATCTCATGCTGCGTCTTGTGGGACGAGCTTGCTCCGCACGCTTGAGCCGCCGCCTCTGCTGGGGAGTTACCGGACAAACCCCTTCAGGCCCAGAATCTTCCTCGTTAGAGACAGGGGGTGGGAGAGGGTGGCTTTCCTGGGGCTCTTCTGAGGAACCTCCCTGCCGTTCCTCCTCCTCCAGTAAGTCCTGGGGAATGGGTGAAGCTGCAGTCTCTGCCACTTCTTCCTCCTCAGAGGAAGATTCTTCAGACTGACTCATGACACTACATTACGAGAAAATTCTGACATCTCAGTACCAGTAGATTGGTTCCTAAGGGCACAATCCTATCGAGATTCCCATCAGCCACTGCATATGGAAATTCCCATCAGCCACTGCATATGGAAATCATATGCAGTGGAGAGGTAATCTTTGCCTCCGCACCGCCCCCACACATCCCCTCTTTCTCAGCCCCCTCCCTTCCCCCAGCCTCCTTTCCCTTCCCTCTGAAGTCACCTTTGCAGCCGGCCCAGTTCTCTGTGAGGAGGAGGGGAGCTCAGCCTCCTGGGTCCCAGATCAAACCAACGTCTCCGACCTCAGATCCAGGAATCCGAAAATGTTTATGGCCCCTCAGACGCTGTCTAGGAGCCATAGGATTTCTCCCTTAGTGTATAAGCATATACTTGTTCCTGGCAATGACGCAATTGAACAGTGGTGAATTGATGAGCCTTTTCCACTCTTGAAATAGCATTAAACAGAAAAATACTCTTTAATTTATTTACTCTAGGATGAAGATTTTGATTAATATAGGAATGAAATGCTTCTGTAAGTATGTAGTGGAATAATAATAAATCCATCCATTTTGTAATTCCTTTTAAACCCTGATAATATGAACAGACAGCAGATTAAAAGAAAATAATCTTAATTGGATGATTTTGAACATGGTGATTCAGGGTGTGGTATTTATTCTGGACTAATTAATTTGGAATAAATATCATCTGAATACAGCCTTCAACCTCAGGAATATATATACATAGAAAAACAATGAGTTTGGGGGAACTGAGTTTGCATGCGTAATTCTCTCCAGCAGCTGAGCTATGTTTTCTAAATTGGCCACCAACCGCCTAGAGAGATTCTGCTATTGGGTGGTAAATAAATAAATAAATAAATAAATAAATAAATCTACCTTCTTGCCTGTGCAATTTACATTGGTAGGTGATTTCTTCTATGCCAAGCATGAAGCACCACCTCTACTTCCTGGGACTTGTTCCTGGCCTTTCGGTTTCCTTGTCCCTTGCCTTTCCATATATGTGGTACTAAAGGTGGTCAACACCATTATCTTATTGGCCCCAGCTCTACTTCCTGATTGACTCCTCCACAGTTGAAGTGGGTTCAGGTGGTATTAGTAAGCTTGCCACCTACCCACAACTGCTCACTACCCATAATAAGTTCTCCATTTTGCTTCCAAACTTCCTGCCACGAGTGAATGCAAAAACCTCAGGAATGACACTGATGCTTATCATTAAGAAGGATGCAGACAAGCTGGTGCATGTTCAGAGGAGAGCAACAAGGATGATTAGGGGTCTGGAAACAAAGCCCTATGAGGAGAGACTGAAAGAACTGGGCATGTTTAGCCTGGAAAAGAGAAGATTAAGGGGAGATATGGTAGCATTCTTCAAATACTTGAAAGGTTGCCACACAGAGTAGAGGAGGGCCAGGATCTCTTTTCGATCATCCCAGAGTGCAGGATGCGAAATAATGGGCTCAAATTACAGGAAGCCAGATTCCAGCTGGACATCAGGAAAAACTTCCTGTTAGAGCAGTACAACAATGGAACCAATTACCTAGAGAGGTTGTGGGTTCTCCCACATTAAAGGCATTCAAGGTGCAGCTAGACAACCATCTGTCAGGTATGCTTAAAGGTGGATTCCTGCATTTAGCAGGGGGTTGGACTCGATGGCCATATAGACCCCTTCCAACTCTACTATTCTATAATTCTATGATCAGGGGACAGCACTATGGTACTGTCCATATTGTACAGTCAGTAAGCTAGTGCTATCTCTGTTCTCATGGTAGCCCTGGCCTTGTCCTGTCCTGCCTTGATAACTTCAGTAGCAGCCAGAGGTTGGTGAAGAATCTGCATTTGCTGAGGGAGAAGGGAACACTTTGCAGCCTGACACTTCTGCTGTAGCATCAGCCCAACCTTAGGCTGACCATCTGAAAAGGAGGACAGGGCTCATATAACTTTAACAGTTGTAGAGAAAAGGGAATTTCAGCCAGTGTCATTTGTATGCAATTAGTTCCTGATGATATTCCCTCTTCATCACAACAGTTACAGTTGCAGAGCCCTGCCTTCTTTTGTATATGGTCACTCTAGTATAGTGCCTGCACCTTTAACAGTTGTGATGAAGAGGGAATTTCACCAGGAACTAACTGCATACAAATGACACCGGCTGAAATTCCCTTTTCTCTACAACTGTTAAAGTTATATGAGCCCTGTCCTCCTTTTCAGATGGTCACGGCTCCACAATTTCATAGTGATGGTGGTACATATCTGGCTTCTTTCCTGGGTTTGATATCAGTTACATGGCTGCTTCAGTTGTAAGATATAGTCCTGACCAAAATCAATAGGTTTAATTGACCTTTGTGCTAGTTTTTACTGGTTCAGTTTGTCCCATTTTCCTTAATTTGTTTTTGGACTATCCTACAGTTTCTCTGCCTTTATATTAAATTGTTTCATTGGGCTTTTTTATTCTTTTTTCCTCCGTTTTGTTTTCTTTCTCCTTTGGAAGACGAAATCAGGATAGACAGGAATGGATCATGTGCATTCTGCAATAAAGTGCTCCCAGGAGCATTTTGAAATCCTGCTGGGAAAAGTGCCATGTTGTCTTGCCTTCTTATTATACAACCTTCCTCAACCTGGTGTCCTCCAATTATCTTGGACTACAATTCCCAGGCTTTATTTATTGCATTTCTATACCATCCAATAGCTGAATTTAAGGATTCCTTTGCCATTCTGGTTGTGGCTGCTCGGTGTTGAAGTCTAAAATATCTGGAGGGTACCAGGTTGTGGAAAGGCTTCACCTATTAGCCAGGAGAAGCAGCAGTCTCATGGACACAAGCAGATGAACTCTTAGCAAGACACTTCCTGCAGGAAATGGCAGCCATAAATTCCTTTTCTGGAACTGATGCTGTCTTTACAAATGTCTTCTGTTTTCCATCTGTAAAATTGGGATAATTATTAGTGACAGTTTTCCTATAGCATCAAATCCTTTGCCAAAGCAGCTCTATTCGGGAGCATAGTTTATAAGAATTGTAAAGCACCACTACCATATCAAGGATAAACAGATAACATTAAGCAGGTTTGTGGAAGAGGAAATGGAACAGCAGCGTAGATCTAAGTAAAACAACAAAGGGTATTGTGGCATCTTCAAGACTAACAAATTTATTACAGCATAAGCTTTTATTGGCTACAGCCTGCTTCATCAGATGCAAGACTCCTTGTTTTTCCTGCAACAGACTTAACAAAGCTAATAGATCTAAGAACTAATCATCACCATCCGATAATGTAAAATAAAAGGAAAAATCCTGCAAGTCTCTGATGCATTGGTCTAAACAGCTAGTTCAGATACAGTTTTCACAGGCAGGCTGCTGTGTATCTAGAGAAAAGATACATTGTGTGTTATTGACGGAGTTTGCCAGAGCAAGATATTTCCTGAGCTGAACCTGTATATTAAGAGGAATTCACATTTGTATCCTTTATTGTGATATTTGGCGGCAAGTCTACAGCTAGTAACAGTCTCTGCCCTGCAGCTATGAAGGAGTAAGACTCCATTGTTGGAGAGAGAGTGGTGCTCTGTGTAAAAAAACTGAGATGTGGTAGGCAAGATGAATCGCGCTTAAAAGCAGTGCTTGCGGTGCTGTCATTTAGAACAGGGAACACTGAAGCTTTAAACGAAAGTGAAAGGCAGGATAAACGCCCCCTTTAAAAGTGGTGAAATTCTTAAACTGCCTACAACAACAAATCTTCTCCATTGATGACTTCGCTGAGGGCAAGACAATTTGGCAGAGGATGGCTCTCCCTTGGGGTGAGATGCACAGAATCTTTTTTAAAAATGTAAATACATTTTTAATGTATTTTACTATTCCAAACTATGGAATAGTATGTTCCAGAAACTCTATAAAGAAGGGGGAGGGTTGGCTTGACTAAATTTTCAGAACATTTTATTCCTTGGCATTATTTATTTATTTATTTTATTACATTTGTATACCGCCCCATAGCCGAAGCTCTCTGGGCAGTTTACATAAGATTAAAACAATCAAAAACAATTATACAAAAATTAAAACAGCAAAAACAGGTGTAGCTGGACCACCAACCGAAATTAGTAGAAGGCACTCCGTGTCACCGAGGCCACCTGAGCCTCCAGTGACAGACATGGTTCTAGGAGAACCCCCAAGCTACGAACCTGCTCCTGCAAAGGGAGTGCAACCCCATCCAGAACAGGTATTTCTGCTTTTATGTTTGAAAGAACTCAGATAAAGGACATTGTGTGGCAGAGTCATATTTGCTTTTTGGCCATCACCGTTCCCCTGTCCTTCTAAATACCACTCTTACGTTGCAATCCTATGGATGTATACTCAGAAGAAAGCCCTGCTGGGTTCAGTGGAATTTACTCCAAGTTAAATGTGTGTAATAGGAGTTGGCAACAATTTGGAGCTGTAGGCACATTTGGCAATTTGAGAAACTGTCCTGGGCGCCATCACAAAATGGCTGCCATGGGAGGCGTGGCAAATAAGGACAACTAATCTGCCCCAAACACTGTGTACAAGGCAGAGGCAAGGTCTGAGCACCAACACGCTAAATAACTCCTGTGAACCCAAAGTTTTCAGCACTAACGGAAACCTGTTTCACAGAAGGCACTGACACACACACACACACACACACACCTGTATCTGCTTGCCAACTCATTCTCCCCATCTCTTTTTCCCCCCACCCTGGCTCACCACCCATAGTTATTTTCTCTCTTTCTCTCTCTCTCTCTCTCTCTCACACACACACACACACACACGCCCCTCCTTCCTCCATCCACTCACCTACACACTTCATTTTGCAATGATTCCAGCTGCCAGTGAGTGGGAAGGGCAGTGCACCTTGGCGATTGCAGCCATGCTCATTTGTGGATGAATACAATTAATGTCTTGGCTTATAAAAAGAACCCAACTTTAGTTTCATACCAAGTCAAGTTACCATTGGTTTACATTTTCTCACAACTGTGGCATATCCACTGTCTTCCTATCATTGCTGAGTAACTGTGAATTTTAAAATAGTTCCACACAGAGCCAAAAAAATCCTGAATCATTGTACTTCGGCAAGTTCCCCATATTGGCCAATGCCCTATTTCGTTTAGTAGATAATAATAATAATAATAATAATAATAATGATTTATTTCTTACCCGCCTCTCCGTCTGGATCGAGGCGGGGAACAACAACATGATAAAATACATAAAACTAATTAAAGCATGACAAATATTATTAAAACTGCATTAAAACATCCTAAAACATCCTAAAAACATTCTAAAAATTACACTGGATATGCCTGCCGGAAGAGAACAGTCTTTATAGCTTTCTTAAATTCTAAAAGACTGTTAAGTTGACGAGTCTCCTCCGGCAGGTCATTCCACAGTCTGGGAGCGGCAGAAGAGAAGGTCCTCTGGGTAACAGTTGTCAGCCTAGTCTTGGCCGACCGCAGTAAGTTCTTCCCAGAGGACCTGAGCGTGCGGGGCGGATTGTACGGGAGAAGGCGATCCCGCAGGTAACCTGGACCCAAACCATGTAGGGCTTTAAAGGTAATGACCAACACTTAATACTTCGCCCGGAAACTAATCGGCAGCCAGTGGAGCGATTTTAAAGCTGGCGTAATATGGTCACTCCTAGATGTACCGGTGACCAACCTGGCTGCCATATTTTGAACTAGTTGAAGTTTCCGGACTAGGCACAAAGGTAGCCCTATGTACAGCGCATTGCAGAAGTCGAGCCTCGAAGTTACCAGCGCGTGCACTACCATCTTTAGGTCTTCCAACTCTAGGAAGGGGCGCAGCTGGCGTATCAGCCGAAGCTGATAGTAGGCACTCCTGGCCGTCGCATCTATCTGGGCTGTCATTTGGAGCGACAGATCCAGGAGCACCCCCAAGCTGCGAACACAGTCTTTCAGGGGGAGTGTAACCCCATCCAGAACCGGTTGACACACCTCCAAACCCAGGTTGCGGCCTTTGACAGCAAGCACCTCCGTCTTGTCTGGATTCAGCTTCAGTTTGTTTTTCCTCATCCAGCCCATTACCGCCTCCAAGCATTCATTCAGAGGAGACACACTATCCTTAGCAGACGCTGTTGTCGAAGGCATAGAGAAATATATTTGGGTGTCATCAGCATACTGATAGCACCCCGCCCCATGCCTCCGGATGATCTCTCCCAACGGTTTCATATAAATGTTAAACAGCATTGGGGAAAGGATGGCACCTTGCGGTACGCCACACAGCAGCTCCTTCTTTGCAGAGCAGCTATCCCCAAGCATCACCATCTGGAACCTGCCCAAGAGGTAGGACCGGAACCACTGAAGCACAGTGCCCCCGATTCCCAGTCCCCTCAGGTGTTCCAGAAGGATACCATGGTCGATAGTATCGAATGCCGCTGAGAGGTCCAAAAGTACCAACAGGGACACACTCCCTCTGTCAATACCCAGGCGTAGATCATCCGCTAAGGCGACCATAGCAGTCTCAACTCCGTATCCTGCCCTGAAGCCAGTTTGAAATGGGTCTAGAAAATCAGTGTCATCCAAGACTACCTGGAGTTGAAAGGCAACCGCCCTCTCGATCACCTTGCCCAAGAATGGAAGGTTTGATACCGGTCTGTAGTTATTAAAGTCCAGGGGATCCAGGGAGGGCTTCTTTAGAAGCGGCCGTACTACTGCTTCTTTTAAACATGATGGAAAACTCCCCTCCCTGAGAGATGCATTAATAATATATTGTAATTGCGATCTAACCACATCTCCTCCCTGGATGACCAGCCATGAAGGACAGGGATCGAGAGGGCAAGTCGTCCCCCTCACTCGTCCAAGCAGCTTGTCCACGTCCTCGGTACTCACCAACTGAAACTGATCCAGTATAATTCTACTCGCAGAGTCACTGGACACTCCATCGTCAGCCTCTGCTATAATGACGGCATCTAAGTCGGCTCTTATCCGAGAGATTTTATCTGTGAAATTATCATTAAAGGCATCGCAGCGAACTGCTGAAGGCTCTAAAATCAGATTCAGGGGGAAGGTGCCCGGGTTAGACCCCTCACCACCCTGAACAGTTCCGCTGGACACGAATTCGCAGACGCAATGCGCGCAGAGAAGAAAGCTTTCTTCGCTGCATGTATTGCCACCCCATAGGAACGAAGATGTTCTCTATGCCGTGTCTTGTCGGATAGAAGTCGAGTTTTCCGCCATCGGCGCTCCAGTCGTCGTCCTTTCCGCTTCAACTCCCTGAGGTCTTCCGTATACCAGGGTGCCCTGTTAGAAGCGGGTCAGAGAGGACGTTTGGGGGCGATCATGTCAATAGCCCTAGTTAGGTGTTGATTCCATCTATCAACCAGGGCTTCTACAGGATCGTCGACGATACCAGCCATAGAACCCTCTAAGGCTTTCTGGAATCCAGAAGGATCCATCAGCCT
This sequence comes from Anniella stebbinsi, assembly GCA_029215795.1. Classification (NCBI taxonomy): domain Eukaryota; kingdom Metazoa; phylum Chordata; class Lepidosauria; order Squamata; family Anniellidae; genus Anniella; species Anniella stebbinsi. Next base: position 60,315,814 of record JARDYH010000006.1, on the reverse strand, counting down.
TCGAGGGCGGCCCATCTTAATAGGTCCACCACCCCTGCAGGGGCGGGTGGTAGCCGTGATACTAACCCTAACCAGAAAATGGTCTGTCCATGATAACACGGAGGTATTTGTAACCTCCGCCCACAGATCCGTCTGTTCGGAACTGAAAACAGCATCGAGGGTATGACCCGCTGAATGTGTGGGTCCAGAGACCAATTGGGATAGGCCCATGGTTGTCATGGATGCCACGAACTCCCGAGCTCCACCTGACAAACCAGTCTCGAATGGGATGTTGAAATCGCCCAGGACCAAAAGCCTGGGCGAATCCAACACCAGCTCCGAGACCAGTTCCGTGAGCTCGGCCAGGGAGTCTGATAGGCAGCGGGGTGGCCAGTACACCAACAGAATCCCTAGTCTATCCCTGGTCTTCAGACTCAGGTACACACACTCGATGTAATTCAGTTCACGAACAGGAAGTCTGGTCAGGTTAAGATTATCCCTGTAGACCACAGCTACTCCGCTCCCCCCCGCCCACTTTCCCTCACCTGCTCACTAACAGAGTACCCAGCTGGGAGGGCCTGTGCCCATGTCAGTCCACTATCATCTCCCAACCAGGTCTCAGTGAAGCATGCCAGGTCAGCCTCCTCATCTGAAAGAAGGTCATGGATGACATGCGTTTTATTTTTAACTGACCTGGCATTACACAGGAGCAAGGAGAGGTTCTGTGGGTGGCCTGGTTCGTTCTCCAAGTTCCCCGGGATAGCAGAGCAATCGGAAGGTAAGATGGGTGTTAGATAACTATCTCTCCTTCCCCTGTAACGGCACATCGCCCTGCCAACGCCATATCTCCCTTTGCCCAGCACAACAGAAATTGCCACTCCCCTACACATTGTGGACAGCTGGAAGGAAGGGTAGGGTGTAGGTGTAAGTGGCTCTCCTCTCTTGTGCTCTTCATTGATGGCTGCAGGTTTGGTTCCACGGCGTCGCTCCCATGGCTTTGGCTCTCGGCCTTCGGCTCGCGCCTTCAGCAGCCTGAAGGCTGAAATACCTGTGGAGATGGGTGGGGCAAACAAACACTTCTTCAGGCTCAGCCAGCAGCACAGCACTCCCAGCCAACCACTCCCAGATCAGCTGATTCAGCACTGATTCTGTTACTGTCTTGTGTTGTGTATTTTTCTACCAGCACACTGAGTAGTGGCTTCTACAAGAAAAGTGTAGAAGGGCAGCTGGACCAACTATATAAGACTCTTCTTAGGATGGGTTCAGGTTAAGTTCAAAATCTGTTTTGTGAGTTAGGCTTTTGATCAAGCCATGGCTTTTATTGTGGGTCCCTCACATCTTTTCCAAGGGTTGCATTTCCTCCTGGATAGCCCGCATGCCTGTCTTTAAGTTAGGGGTGGGAAATATGCAGCACTCCGGATGGTGTTAGACTGCAACTCCCATGAGCCCTAGCCAGTATAACCAATGGTGAAGGATGAAGGGGGTTGCAGTTCAACAACAACTGGAGGGCCACACATTCACTTCCCTCCTCAAAGCAGTGCAATGAGGTAAGTTATTACCAGTGGTGGCTCGTAGCTCCGATGTCAGTAGGGCAGTCAGAACCAGTCAAAACTCTAAAGGGGTTACCCAACCTTGGATAACTCCTTTAGAATTCTGATGAAACCCGGAGCGGATTCACTGCTCCATTGACACCAGAGCCACCAGCCTTCACTGATTATTACTGCTAACGGAAAATTTACCTTCAGTGTAATCTGAGGTCAAACAACTGTGATATCAGGGTAAAAGACACAAATATAATTTTCATACAAAGCTTCATTGTACAGCTTCAGAAGGATGTTAGCTGTTTTACTAAGATCTAGTTTTGTAACAAATGTATTCCATCAAACACATCAGCAAAACGTGGTGAGTGCGTATCATTCTTTGATTGGTAGTCTCCCTCCCTCCCTCCCTCCCTCCCTCCCTCCCTCCTCTCTCTCTCTCTCTCTCTCTCTCTCTCTCTCTCTCTCTCTCTCTCTCTGTGAGCAGATATATACTATACCAGATAAAGAAATGCTGTACCATTAAATATTAGCAATGGATTTGCTTTGCTTTGAGTTTGTCAAGGTGAAAGGTGATTGTGCAGGAAAATGGAACAGTATATTTGCTGTGAGACAGGCAGTAAGAAACTCACTCCCATGCTCAGTTATAATTCATGACTGTACTGGTGGGAAGTCCTTATCCCTCTGTGGAGTTAATGCGTCTCTACTGTAGCCTGCTGAGAGCACCCTGCATCCCCTCCCACCATCTGTGCATTCACTTGCGTGCCTTCATTGGTTCTCTTTACTGTGAGATCTCTTGGTGTTAAAACTGTCAAACTACTTCTGCCTGGTAGAAATGGCTTGATGATGTGTATTAATGTTAAACTGTCATCTAAATGGAAAAGAGACGGAAGGGAGATTTATTACCGGCCTCTTCTCAAAAATATTGTACCAATGGGTATCTGCCTCTTTTAAACTGATTCTCTGACTTAGGGAGTCTCTAATTTGCTTTTCTTTCCGGATGGAATCTATGTATGAGAAGGGTGGTGAACAAAATGGTTTTTGTCAGTTCTCTGAATCTTTTGCTGGTTGGCACACTTAACTATTTGTTTGTTTATTTATTTATTTATTTAAACATTTGTATCCATCCTTTGCCTGAAGTGCAGCAAACTGAATTGTATTTACCCCTGTCAACTAATTTGCACAGGTGACAATTTTCGCTTCCCCATGTTCATTTCTTCCCTCAACAGAGAGAGGCAGCCCACTTGGAGTCAGAGAGTTAATTGCCTCCACGTTTCCCAAGGCATGGGAATCACATGACCAGAGACTATAAGCAAACAGAGCCGTATCTAGAATAGACCCCATATGAAGGTTTTTATAGGGTGAAAGGGCTGCCTGAAAAGAACTGAGCTGTGACAAGAGCCTTGATTGACGCATAGGAGGGTCAGAATTGGACCACAGAGATTCAGGATGGCATTCTATTACCATGACCCTTTGCTGCGGCTCTGGTTTCTGTGACTACAATAAGATGGAAATATATATACATTGTATCAATGCAACAAGATTTATTTATGGATTTCACAGTGTGCGTTGTTGCAGTTTGTTGTTAACACATCTTTAAAACATAAATCAAATCTAGACCTCAGATGCCTGTGAATAATTTTAACAGATGTGATGTTATAAGGGGCTCAGCGTATTATGAACTGCAGAAATGACCTTTTTCGTGTGTGTGTGTGTGTGTGTGTGAGAGAGAGAGAGAGAGAGAGAGAGAGAGAGAATTTCAGCTTATTCTAAGGAGGTTTGGATCCACAAATGCAAAGTGAAAGGTCAAGTATTAAAACAGCAGTTGCCCACCCATCCTCCCACAATAACGACATTTTGTGGACCTACTATTAAATCATCTTCTCTAACCATTAGATGAGACTTCCCATACTTCCCGTGTTGTTTTATAGTACAAAAGAAAAATCATTCATTTGTTGCACAGCATCAAAACATCTTCCCTCAAGGAAGCTTTTCTGTTTTGGGAATAGTGCATTTTGCTAGCACTCAAACCACAATGTATTGATTCTTTCCCCAGCTACCTAGGACATTGTGATTCAGAGTGCTGCTGTATGTAATAATGGCTGAGCAAGAATCTCAGCACCTATTGGATAGTGCATGTGATGTCACTGGTGATAAGCTAATCCCACATGCCATGTCCATGCCATTTTTAACTTTGTTTTCCTTTGATGGAAGGCTTTTAAATATCCTTTTCTTTTAATGTTCTCGGTTGTGTGGTCTGTGATACTGGATCACTTAGCCACTGCTTGTTTTTAAAAAGCAGCAAGCTTATCCACCTTACCTTTTGCTGCTCTGCCATTCTATGAAATTGACTAAGCAAATGGGAGATTTCCCAATTTGGTTTACAAAAGAAAAACCTGCAAACTGCAGCATAACTCTCCCCCTGCCCCCCTTTCATCTATTACATGTAGACTGTGTGTCTCAGTGCAGGCTTTAGATGGGACTTATGTAAATATTACACTATATAATAAGCCCTGGACCCTTTCTATCATCTAAAAAGGTGCTGTATGGTGAATGAAGCATCATACTAAAGTCCCAGCATTAAAAAAAAAAAAAGTAGGGCACGAATGACTTCAGTAGCTCAGTGTCCAGGTTTTCTTAGGTGAAAGATCACTTTGAGATGACATGGCTGAGTAGTCAGGTTGAAATCCTACTTGGTATTTTATTAATTTTGCAACAAGATAAATCCTGAAATTCTGACAAACTCCATGACAGGTGAAATTCCTTCTTGCAGAATCTGCTCAGCAAGAGGCTGCTCATTTCGTTCTGTTCTGAGGCAGGCAACAGGAGGGCAGCTTTATAATCAGCCCTCAAAGGACCCCCAGCCGCCCTAGAGTCTTGGGCTGATTGAATAACTCCTGGGCCTCTTCCCCTAGGCCTCCATCAGCAGGGGTCCTGTGGAAAGCAATCTCCTGCAGACTGGCACAGAAGTGAGCTTTAAACTACTATTTTCTGCTCTCCAGAGGAGCCTGGAGTACTAAAAGATAGATGGACTGCAGATATTTTATGAGAAACTGTCAGAAGAAGAGCAGGGTAAATGTTTTTTTTCCCCATCTTCTTTGAGTCATGTGCTACATCATTGTACAATTTCTCCTAGAGTCTTGTACGTTTAAAGGAAGAAATTAATTGGTTGCTAACGCTAATTTCTTTGACTGTATCCTTCTTATTTTTCACTCTTTTTGGTTCTGTTTTATTTATTTTTAAAAAAAATTCACTCAGAGGCCCTCTGCTTAACCACAGTTGCAGAAAATCAGTACCATTTGCACTGAAATATTTATAATGACAGAATGAAAAATTGGATTCATTTTCTGGCTTGTAGCCGAACAGTCGGCAACTTTGTGCAGCATTGTTTAGCATCTCCCATCCTTCGTTTCATTGGGCTTGTCTTCCAGCACATTCACACACAGAGGATGCTTCATAGGAATGCTTACAAAAATACAGCTCTCTCTCTCTCTCTCTCTCTCTCTCTCTCTCTTTAATCCCAGCAATCAGAAAACAAGTACTACATAACCCTTCAACCATTTATAACATCTGTAGTCTGAGAGTGAGTGGGAAAAGGTGGAACAAGTAGGGGAGATTATGAAAGATGACATGCAGTAATCTATTTTGTACGAGGAGGCAGTGTACAGATGGAATGCAGAGCGTTACTTTAGTACACTGAGACAGTATGTGGATTTAACACTAGATAGAATGCCAGAAAATTCCTGCTCATTCTTTCTCTGTCACTGACTCTGATGGCCAAACGAGCCTAGCCAAGATTCAAATTAAAAGAGGCCAGGGTTTGGCCAGCCACTTCAGCTACTCGTTTTTAAAGGGTGGGGGGTTGATGTGGCTAAAATTGAGGGTGAGGGAAGATAGGGCTTGGAGTTTATGGGTTTCATATAGGGCCACTCACCTACTTTTTCTCCCATAACTCAACACTGAACATCACACAGGATATTTATTGTATTTATTTACAAACTGTACAAACCACCTTTTATCCACAAGGGATCCCAGGGCAAATATAAAAAGACAAATAGCATATAACAATAACAATAAAATTACAAAATAAGAGGCATAAAAACTTTTCAACCAGCAAACAAATAAATTAGTTTGAAAAAAAAAATGTAAAGTGCCCAGGGGGGTGGGGTGGAGAGAGATTTTGATTTGGCACAGTAAAATAAACTAGGTTGGTGCCAATCACATCATCTATAGGAGGACATTCCAAAATCAGGGTGACTCTACCGAGAAAATTCTCTCTTTTGTAACTACATAATGTATTTCTGGCACTGATGATACATAGAGAAGGGCCTCCTCTGAAGACATGGCTAATGTTACCCCAGTGAGTGGACAAGTATATGGGTGGTTGATTTTGAGTGTAAAAATAGAGTTGTTCCTTCCCCCCTCACATTCATTCATACATGCACACACCAGCTTTCTGCATATGACCCTATTCTTGGGAAAGTCACTTGATCACTGCTAGGCCAGTTTTCAAAAAACAAACACCCAGAAATGTCACTGGAAATTGTTTGGAGCCATTCGGTTACCTTTGTAGGTAACATACCATACATAGTTACCTGCATCTCTACCTACAAAGCAGAAAATATGTGTGTGTCACGTATGTCCGGAAATGTTTACCCACTTCCAGACGAGGTAGAAACTTGACACGATGACACAGTGATAGGTTTGGCTGTACAATCTATCAGAAAAATCTAAAAACAATAATTTTGGGGGTTTAAGTACTTTTAAAGAATTTAATAAAAACCAAGGCTTATGCCTACAAATACCAATATGCCTTGGGTGGAACTCCCAGCATGCCTTGGGCAGGAGGCCAGTCTTACTGGCCTTTGGCGGCCATTGTGAGTGCACAGGCAGGTGGCTGCTGTGTGTCTTTCACAACCTGACTCCTAAGGTTGAGCTCAAACAGTCAACCCAATTCCACATAAAAAGAAACAACCCACATAAATGGGCTGCGTCTATTTGTGGTACTTCCTCCCGCCCTCTGCGTGGCTTTAAAATTGTGACTAGATACAATAGCGTGGCTTTGAGGGGCCAAACATGCTCAAAGGCACTTCACCCTGATATCATTGTTTTCTCAGAATCTGGGGGAAGCAAGTGCACAACTCTTGCCCTTAAGAGGGAGGGAGGAAGGGGAGGCACTCTGCGCATGCCAAGAAACAGACCGGACAAAAGGGGGGAAGTGCCCAGCCCAGCCCTGGCCCTTCAGTACAGGCTCCAGATGGAGCACTTGCTGGGTAAGAAGTGCAAGACAAGGCAATCCCAACGAGATTGGCTGGAGCTGGGCATGTCCACTAACAGCTGCTTACATCCCTTCCCTGGTGATGCTACTCCTTCACGCTCTATCAGGGAGCAGCATCGGCAACAAGATGAGGTCTCAGAGGATGTGGGCACCTGCGGGCTGCCAAAGGCATGCTGGGAGGTGTAGTACTGGTATGTACAGTGGCTGATTTTATATAAAGTAGATGTTAGCAAACCAGGTCACTATCTCTCAGTCCTAACTCAGTCCCCACTTTCCTGACCTCTCACTGTCTTTGTTCTCCTTCTAACTGACTTTCCCCAACTGACAATCCCCCCCACACACACACACCATTCCATTCTAGCCTTAGCTATCAGTCATTCCTCCATTCACTCTTCTGTTTCAATAGTAAAGTCAGGCTTATATATAAAAATCATAAACTTTATCCATTGATTCTTGCATCTGTCTTGGAATGTTATGGTTAAGTTATAACAGGGAAAAAACATGCAGGATAAAAAAATTTCATCAAGTTAAAAGGCCCTGGAATTTTTTTTTTAAAACAAATCACTTGGCACTTAAAAGCCATTAATGCAGTCACCAGGCCAACCCGCCTGGGAAAAAGAAATCCTTAAGCAGAGTGCCAAAACTAAGAAGGCCCACTGTCTCACCACACCTCAGATGTATTCAAAGACTAACGTTATTCAGAGAGCTAGGCTAGCACCTACAACTCCCAGCATGCCTTGGGCGGGAGGGAAGACTTATCGGGCTTTCGCGGCCATCATCTGGAAGTAGCTCACCATCCTGGGCCTGAAGGGATAGTACTTGGGCTGGCTGGCTGCCTTGGTTACTAGGCACCATCACGGGCAGAAGAAGGGCAGGAGATCACAGCTCTGGGCCTGTCATCGACGGCAACAGCTAAGCTAGCCGTGACTGGCTCAGCCAGACTTCACTTCCCATGAGCTTCAGCAGCAGGACTCCCATTGGGCAAGTTGGGTACCACAGCAAAAGGTATGCAGGGAGTTGTAGGTTTTGTTTTCTGTGGGGGATAAGGAAAATCATGGTGACAGCTTCAAAGTGGCCCTGGCCATGCGTTGAGAGAGAGCGGGGGGGAACTAATTTAATTTGTTTTAAAGTTATCTCACAGGCCTAGGACTGTCCTACCTTGCAGGGTTGTCGTGAGGGTGAGAGAGGGGAAAAAGAAATGACTTTAATTTGTTTAAAAGTTAACTCACAGGCCTAACACTGGCCGGTGTTCTGGCTGCTTTCCTTTTTCCATAATAATAACTTCAGAGCACATGCATACAACAGTTCCCCGCATCCACCGAGATCTGCTTCCCTACTACATGTTAATCAGATATCTGGGCAATGCTGGGTATATTTTGAAAACATATTTTTAGGTTTGCATATTTTTTAGCTGGTAGAAAGAGTGTTGTGTGTCCTGATTGTTTTTGAAGTTTAGACAGCTGATCCAGCCAAAGCACAATGGGAGGTGTAGGCATTTCAGGTAAAACAAAAAATGTGATTTATCACGAAGCTCTAATTTAAAATACAGTTCTTATTAACACAGTTTTCCATTGATTCTAACAAGACAATTTACTAACTCAACCAAACTAAAGATGAATAAGTTGCAGAGAAATTTATTATTTATCAAATAAATGTTATAAACATTATTCACGAACCTGAGCAACGCCGGGCATATCAGCTAGTAACAAATAAATAATGCTTATATTTTGTGAATTGTTTGTATTTGGAAATAAGCATCAAATCTAGCTGTAGTCATACTATGGATTTGAATGGTAGAAACTACAGCAACAACTGTAGTTGTATTGTACCATGCTTAGAGTGCCCATCCGCCCAGATTTGTCCGGACATGCCCGGAAAAAGACGGGCAAATCCAAATCCGGGGGGAAAACCTGTTTTGGGTGGCCAAATCCGGAAATTTAACCCCCCCCCCCCAAAAGCCTGTTTCGGGTACTTACGGTTTTGGTCTTCCAAGGCCTGCCGAAGCCATTTCTGGGTTCCTAGAGGGCCGTCGCTATGGCGACGGCCCTCTAGGAATCCGGAGATGGCTTCAGCAGGCCTCTGCAGGCCAATTTCAAGCACTTCCAGGTTCAGCCTTCTGAGGCCTTCCTAAGCCATTTCCGGGTTCCTAGAGGGTCATCGCTATGGCGATGGCCCTCTAGGAATCCGGAGATGGCTTCTGCAGGCCCGTTTTTAGGACTTCCGGTTTCGGCCTTCTGAGGCCTTCCTAAGCCATTTCCGGGTTCCTAGAGGGGCCGTCACCTCTAGGAATCTGGAAATGGCTTCAGCCGGCCCATTTGGGGCACCTCTGAGGCCTGCCCCTGGTGGGTCATCCTCATCCACACTTACCAAAACTCAGTCTGCAAACCCCTTCCTGCTCCCGCTCAACGATCCTGGGCCTCTTCTTGGACGGTGCAGGCAGAGGACAAAAAGCAGGCAGAGCAGCAGGTAGGACAGTTTTATCCTGGGAGTCACAAGGTTTTGAGAATTTTTCCAAAACTGCCCTCCACCTGTTAGGATCTCTCCTCCCCCAGGTCTTCTCCTGTACTTTTCTAATCCCCTTCTCTGCAACCCCTTGCAGCTGCTAAGAATATTTTCAAGGTGAATATAAAAATCCCCATAATTTGCCCAGAGAAATGGGGGAGGGGGAGGGAAGCAAGCATAGGAGCAGCCTTGGGAGAGGTATGTTTGTGTGAGTGTATTTATGTGATGGGTGCTTGGGGTGCATGTTCATTTGTCTATGAATGGATGTGTGTGCGTGTGTTTTGTGGAGGGTGATTCTGAGAGAGTTTGGTGTTTGTGTGCATGTTGAGAGTGTGTGGGTAGCTATAGTTTTCTATGTGAGAGTTGGGGGAATGATATGGAGTTGATATTCCTATTTACAGGAAATAAATTTGAATGAATTTTCTAAGAATTCATTTAGAGATGGTTTGAGCAAATTGGTTTAGCTGTCTGGAAAACAGGTGTTGTGCTGGAACAGAAAACTGGCTTCAAAGCAGTACCTTTATCTGGTTACCTCACCCATTTGCTTTTCTTTGATTGTTTTGTTGGAGGAGAACATTGAAATATATTGATGTATGAATTGACTTATTAGCAATATTTATTTACTGCTTCTTATTTGAATAAATCATGAAACAGTTTTTAAAAAGAATATAAAATGTCAATGGTATTATATTAGAAGTTCATTTGAACATACAGTAGCTCATGGCTGTGTGAAAGGCAAAGTAAATGGATGCAATTTCAGTGGGCTTTTTAAACATCATGAATACATAATTTATTATCCATCTCTATTGGAGGATGATTGTTACTGGCCATGGTGTTTTTACTTCATCTATGTGATATTTGCTGGTGCTAGCATTTGTTTTATCCTTTTAGTAACTGTACAAAAACAGACGATTCTTGTTAAATACAGTATCCTCCTCCAAGCTGGTTCTCTCCAGATGTGTTGGATAAAACTCCCAACGCCCAGTCAGCATGACCAGATAGGAATCACAGTCAAAGACATTTGGAGAGGATCAGGTTGGGGAAGGCTGAAATACATAGAGTTCTATTTTTTTTTTTTTAAAAAAGTCATATTCCTCCTCAGTTTATTAATCTTCAGAAGATCATATCTAGCTGAGCTGGAGTCTAGATCCACATTGTATATTGTATCTTCTATATATTTTCTCAATTAATTCCCAAAACCCGTGTCAGACTGTTAATGATTTTTCCATTTAATTCACTAATCTTTTGGATCTAACTATTAGCTCATGCACCAATGTGCATGGTGGGTGGGGTGGGTGGAGAAGGGTTTTTCACTTCTCCTGTAATTGCTAGTTATTTTATATCGTCCACCTGAAGTTTCTGAAGTCTGAAAGCCCAAAGAAAAATTGTTAAAAGTCCTAAAGACATTTCCATCAAAGTCCATTGGAGTTCTACTGATGAAAATTCTGACCAGCAAAATATCTCAACCTATGCCAATATGAGTAAGATTACCTAAAAACCTTTGCTGGGTCTCTCTTTTCCTCTTCCTTTTCTGCAACGTTTTTGTCATTAGGTATTGCTGTGTCAATGAGGTAGTTGTGTTTTTCTTTTATATGTATGACTGTTGTGTCTGATCGCTTGCAAAGTATTGTCTTGTCCCAGAATTGTTCTGTCCCAGCATAGCATGGCTTGGCTTGACTTGTTTGAGTGTGTCTGGATCTCCTAGGCTCTGAAAGCTTCTTTCTGGAAAGCACCTGCTGGTTGCATGATCGAGGAGGCCAGGTTCTGTGAGTGCATATTTGTCCTTGACAGGAGGGCCTTGCACTTGCTAGAGTAAGGTGAATAGATGTGAAGAGGCTGCAATCCTACATTCATTTATCTGGGAGTAAGCTTCATTGAAATCAACAAGAGTTATTTCTAAAGTTTCTTTGGGCAGTTTTCTTTGGGTCCCTGACTGGGATTTCTGTTCTCTACACACTGAGGCATGTAAATTCAGGATATACTTGGATAAAAGGAGGGAAAGATCCTTGTCTAGCATTGTGATAATGGGCATCTGTTCTGGCCTTTCTTTGTATTGCTACTGACCATGGTTTTGTTTACATGGCTAATGAACCAGAGATATAATGACACATTTTTAGATTAGTTTCTCACTAATAAACCAGTAGTTGAAATAAGCTAAGAGGTGAGAAGTGACTACAACAAGCCTTTAGTCCATTTTGTTCCATGGCTAATGTTTGCAGGGTAATCGTATTTTATACTCTTCCTGCAATGCTAGGCTGCTAGTTTGTTGTACTAGATTTTTCTGCATTTGTCAACTGCTTCATTTGTTCAGTGGTAGCAATGCTGAATTTGTGAGTATGGATAAGAGAAATGTTATGGGGAAAGAGTGTTAAATGTTAGGAAAGTTGGGACTATGGTCATCCAGTGAAGGATTTGCAGTCAGAAACTATCACACAGAGCATAGCAAAAGTTTCAAAGTACAGCAAAAGCTACAAAAGTAGGAGTGAGTAAAGTTAATTTCAGATACATTGAATGTCTCACTTGTTCTTTATTTTAGTGATTTTAACATGAAGATATTGTGTAGAACAGGTTTGTCTTAATTGTATGCTGTGAAATCAGACATGTGACCAAGGCCATGTTTGGGTGGGCATGCCCCCTTGGGGCGGCCATGTTGTCCTTTTTGGTTTCCAAACTATGGTCACCCTAACCATGCTACAATACAAGCTGCCAGGTGAGGATGCTGTAGAAAATCTTTCACAGGGCAGGCAGGTATGGGCTGTGGAAGACACTTTGCACTGATGCTACATTGTATTTCTGGAGTCAATTCAGGGTTCTTGTTATAGCCTATGGAATTCTAAATGACCTAGGCCGATATCCAAGTGAAACCATGACCTCTAATACCAACCCAGGATGCCTTTCTTAAGTTTACCAGCACTGTACCAAGTTGGGACTACAAGGTCTTGCAGAGAAATGTTCTTGGTAGCTAGAGACTTGTCAAAGGCCAAATCTGAGCATCCAAAGTAGCTAAGCCCTAGCTAATTTGTGCCTGAAATGCGCCTTAAATAGGCTGACCATATGAAAAGGAGGACAGGGCTCATATAACTTTAACAGTTGTAGAGGAAAGGGAATTTCAGCAGGTGTCATTTGTATGCAATTAGTTCCTGGTGAAATTCCCTCTTCATCACAACTGTTAAAGGTGCAGGCACTATACTAGAGTGACCATATACAAAAGAAGGCAGGGCCCCTGCAACTTTAACAGTTGTGATGAAGAGGGAATATCACCAGGAACTAATTGCATACAAATGACACTGGTTGAAATTCCCTTTTCTCTACAACTGTTAAAGTTATATGAGTCCTGTCCTCCTTTTCAGATGGTCAGCCTACCTTAAAGTAAGCATTCTCCAGCAACAGTAGTCACTGGAAGTCTACCAACTTTGCACACTGCTTTTGTCCTGTCTGCACAAAATGAATACTCCGTCCTAGAATCCATTGTGTGCAGAATAACTAGCCAGAGGAGATGCTGTGTGCAAATCTCTTTCTTTTACAACTACACAGCTATATAAAAGCTACGTAATGGATGTAGTAACCCACCATTTCTAAATCCACTAACTAAAGCAGTGCTTCACAGGGAAGTAATCGGGAGTTCAAGAGGCTGACAATCACAGTTAGCACAACTGTTTTGAGATATACGAGTCACTTTTCCTCTAACTATACATCTGGTAAAATGGTCTTGAGGTGTGAACACAAGAACATTGTGCCACATGAGAACTGACATAGGATGTGGACAGTGGCAAGAGAATGGTACAAGTTTAGCCAGGAGTATGGAGCAGGAGCATGGATTCTCCTTGGTTTCTTGACAGGTGAAATAATATTTTTTAAAAGCTTTGTTATTACTTTTATTTTCATGGATTAGGAAACATCTTTATCTATTTGCAGTGTCCCTCAGCTTTAGCCTAATTTGGGGTTCAATTTAACAAGGTCTGTGTGACTTCAATTGTTAATTACTCTATGAGGAATTGAATTTGATCAGGGCCAACTTAAACCATTTAGCTTAAATCGTCCTCTCCTAAAGCGCTATGGTCCCAATCCGAATTGGGGCCACACGCAGTTACAGAAGAGTAGAGAAAGCTAGCACGTATAGCTCCACTATGTGTGTTTTAACAAACATTTACTTTGTCCCTCACTTTACCTATTGGAAGGGCTGGCCCTGCATCCACACCTGTGGGAAAATACTCCAGCATAGACTAAGATGCCACATGTTGTGTGATGAATAGGGACCTTTTTATGACTGTAATGTGAATTAAAGCAATTGGGATCTGATGGCATCTTGTGCTCCCTTGCCATTTCCAGAATCTCTATCTCCTCCTCCTCCTCCTCCTCCTCCTCCTCCTCCTCCTCCTCCTCCTTCGTCTTTAAGAAAATAATTGTCACAGATTTATTATGTTCTATTTATTTTTCAAAAGAAAGGCGAACTTATTAGGATTGCTACAAATCATTATGAATGTACAGTCTTCTGTAATTTGTTTGATATATACTTTTCCCAAAAGCAAAAAGTTTCATACAGTCTTGCAAATTTAGCTTTTTTTTATTATGTTCCCAAAGTGGGTTGGAAAGAATGTACTGTCAGGTCAGCATAAAGTGATGTGAATGCTACTACAAACGATATTGTAACTCAGACTATTGCCCTAAAATTGTTTTTACTGGAGCAAATGCTTTGATTTTGAAAAGACATGTCTACAAAGTAATCTGTCTACAAAGAGATGGAAAACTTTTCTCCAGCTTGCTGTGCATATGCAACTGACTTTTTGCTTAAATTCAGTTTTCATTTTGTTCTGTTTGTGTGACAAGGTGCAATTTGTCTCTTAACAGCTTTTTAACAGCATAAACAATGGGAACTTGGCAGAGAATCACACCCACTACTGAATACAATGCAATCTTCTTATACTCAATACAAGCTTATTTTGTCTTTTATAAGAAGTGGACAGTATAGATAGCAGCTCTTACATGGTTACTGGTTTTGATCTAGTATAAACAAACCCACATGCCCCAAATCTATGGCCTAGAAATAGGTAAATCTTTCTAAAATGAACAGAGAGGGGATGCATTGATAATAATAATAATAATAATAATAACGATTTATTTCTACCCGCCTCTCCGTCATTGGTCGCTCTCTTCTTTCTGTCCTAGTCCAACCCTAGCTGCGCCCCTGCGCAAAAGGAAGAGATTGGTCTACTGGTAGTTGATGTCACAAGAGCACTCGAGCCTGCATACTCAGGAAGCCTTGCTATATCTTATCACAATTTCTTATCACACAGGAAATGGCAGTGTGTGTGTGTGTGTGTGGGGGGGGGGGGTTATCTCCCAAGAGCAAGATTACAGGTTTCCCAAAATGCAGCCTATTACTGTTCCACCTTCTCCGGTTTCTAATAGCTGCTCTCCCATCCCCATGGGCAAAGTGGTTCCGGGGGATGGGGGAGAGGCAGATATAGACAGACTCACAAACATGAACATTATCTGAATGTATAACATATACGTGTACGCAAAGATGTAAGAATGGCCACTGTACATCAATATGGCAGAGGTAAGAGTTTGCAAGCAAGTGTCACAGCAGAAGGAAAGCAACAAGAAGAGTGTCTGCCTTAGGGGAACGGTTAGAAAGCTCAGAGCCAGCACACTCAAAATTTTGCCATGTAAGAAAAGTAAAATATATAGAACACTGCTTGTTGTTGACAAAGTTAGGATACAAAGAGAAGCTGTAGCACATACTCGGATACATTTCTGTATGGCAAATGCAACCTGAAAATTGTGCTACAGATGGTTTTTCAAGAAGCTGAACAGAAATTGCAGTGACAATGGAACTTGGTACATGATGATATGAGAGTGCAGATCTTGTTGATGTTGAAGATCCGATGTAGAGATGTTATTGAATTGTAGGACTTTAACCATAACCACCACCCCAAACACATGTTTTCTTTCATCGTTGGCAAAAGCACATTCCAGGGGAAACTGCTTCTCCCCCCCCCTTTTAAGCTCAAACCTTCGCAATTGTGCTTTTGTTGTTTATATATTTTGAGTGCCACATCAGTTTAGCAAAGTTATTATTTTAAACATTTTGCAAAAGTAAAAGTAACCGAATGAGCTTTAAATTGGAATAAGTGCCACTTCGCTATGACAGATTCCTTTGAGGACTGATTAGAAAGAAAGCCTCCCGTTGCCTGCCCCTTTATGTGTAGCAGCATTACTGTGTCTGCTTGTTTATAGTTTACGTTTTCATATGGTGCAAATGTGCTGTGGGATGATGAATCGCCTCTGATAGACAAAATTCTGCCTTTATTCTGGGATCAAGACAATAATTCACTTTAAAGAATTGCTTTAATTAGCTGCAGGTGGTTTTCCCCACCACCACCCTAACAAAATAGCATGAGCTGGGGTATCACATTACATACGAATATGAGATGCATATTAGTTTAATCATAGTTACAATTCAGAAGTGTTCTCTGCAATGTGTGGGGAAAGTGGGTGGAGTCAATGAGTTTTCAGATGACTTGGCATCATTCAGATAGTTATGTAGGCTGACCATATGAAAAGGAGGACAGGGCTCATGTAACTTTAACAGTTGTAGAGAAAAGGGAATTTCAGCCAGTGTCATTTGTATGCAATTAGTACCTGGTGAAATTCCCTCTTCGTCACAACAGTTAAAGGTGCATGCACTATACTAGAGTGACCATATACAAAAGAAGGCAGGGCCCCTGCAACTTTAACTGTTGTGATGAAGAGGGAATTTCACCAGGTACTAATTGCATACAAATGACACTAGCTGAAATTCCCTTTTCTCTACAACTGTTAAAGTTACATGAGCCCTGTCCTCCTTTTCATATGGTCCGCCTTAAATATAGTTCTTTTCATGTCGAGCCCAGAATTGCCTTATTGAAAATTAATTGCCAGCTGAAAGGGATAGCAATAGAAATAGACATCAAACAACAGTATTCAAATTTATGAGACAAACAACCAATGATCATCCCATACCCAGCATTCTAACATGCAAATGAGCAAAAGAAATAGAGGAAGACCTTCCAATGGCTTTAAAGATCCCCTAAAAGGACAAAAGAGCACTATCTGAAGCATGTGAAACAGAAGGCCAGGCAGCACAAAGACAGGGCATGAAAGGGAATGAGATGACCTAATAGCAGCTGAGCTTACATAGAGCAGAGAATAAAGGGATATGAGCGAGACAGCATAGCTGATCATCTTCAATGGAAAGGCTAGGATCTTGAAATTGATGAAAAAAGAAAGGAGGAGGAAAGGTGGAAAAAGATACTTGAAACTGGGAAAATGTCATGTGCTTATAAATACAAAAGCAATTGTATCAATATAATTGGGTGCAGTAATGGACTGGACGAAGGTGAATAAACTGAAACTAAATGCAGACAAGATGGAGGTATTGTTAGCTGGTTCTTCATCCACCTGGATTAGGCTGACCATATGAAAAGGAGGACAGAGCTCATGTAACTTTAACAGTTGCAGAAAAACGGGAATTTAAGCTGGAGTCATTTGTATGCAATTAGTACCTGGTGAAATCCCCTCTTCATTACAACAGTTAAAGCTGCATGCACTATACTAGAGTGACCAGATACAAAAGAGGGCAGGGCCCCTGCAGCTTTAACTGTTGTAATGAAGAGGGAATTTCACCAGGTACGAATTGCATACAAATGACACTGGCTGAATTTCCCTTTTCTCTACAACTGTTAAAGTTACATGAGCCCTGTCCTCCTTTTCATATGGTCAGCCAACCTGGATGAATAGTGTTCAGACTGTTCTAAATGGGGTCTCATGTCTCCTAAAGGAATGCAGTCTGAGGGTGCTTATTGATCCAGCATTTTCCTTAGAAGGTCAAGTGCTTCGAAGTGCCTTTCATCAGCCTCAGCTGATATACCAGCTGATACACCTTAACTGGATGGACACAACGTGGACACAGTTACTCATGCTCTGGTGTCCACCAGTTTGGATTATTGGACTGCCTTGTGGGTGGGGTTGCCTTTCAAAATGGTTTGGAAACTCAAGTTAGACCAGAATAGGACCACAAGATTGTTAACTGGGTCTTGGCATTTGCACTACATTACGTCTGTGCTTCAGTTGTACTGGCTGTCTGTCTATTTTCAGGATCAATTGAAAATGCTGGTTTTAATCTTTATAGGACATTGCCCATTTCTGATCCTATTCATGAACTTCCGTTTAGTTACAATCAGTAAATTGGTAGATTTCATCCAGAATAATAATGTTTTATGTGTCAGTCTTTCAACAATCTCAAACATGCCTCTGGTATGTAAAATTCCAGAGTTTTTGTGGGTAACATTGGGAATTAAATAAAAAGTTAAAGTAACTTCAATTCCCTTTAATTATTTGTGAGTATACGATGATGGTGAACAGATAGGACCATTGCAAGAAAACCAAAAAAAGTATGCTCACAGATGAATGATGCCAAATGAATCGCAAGAAATCATTGAGAAAGGGAAATATACAATGCAACAGCACTAAATGGTGAGGATTTAGGCAATTAATTCACAACTTGACGTTGAATCTATTCTGAATGGAGCAATGACATTTGCATTCATCAACAGATTAACCTTAATTTTTCTGTTATTGACACATGGTTTTGATTCGTCTTCCTATGACTTTATGATTGCAATTGCTGTTGTATTCAGCTTTTATAAGCACATTGCATTATTTTAACATAGTTTTAGGTACATTTCTCACTTTCCACCATTTGTCCTCCACTATCTTCTACTTAGTTTCTCCATGAGCTTCAAAATCCTAACCTTTCCATTCAAGACCATCCAACTTTGTCTATGGGAGAAAATAATGATATTTAACAAATTGATGGCATGACCTCTGTAATCAGCCAACGATTTTCAGCACTATGTTGTGGGGATCCATAATTGATTAACTCCTGAGGTGCTAGATATGGGAGACTGTCTTTCTGCTTGATTTCCTTCTATAAAATGATAACACCATAAAGTCTCAGTGCATTGTAAGGATGAATACACTATAGATTGTGAGCTGCTCTGATATTATGGCAATGAGAATCTTGGATATGCTGAACATAGGCTTCCAAACACCAGAGATATCCATTATTTTTAGGAGACTGGAATAACTCTCAAGAGAGGGAAAGATGCTGACTGATAACAGTAGAGGAGATATGGTAATAGCTGTTTCCACAAACATCAGAAAAAAAAATTGTGCACAATTTTCTATTGCTGTTGCCCCCGGAGCAGTCAGTCACAGTTGAACAGAGTAGCTATAAAACTCCAGTACACTGCTTTGGTAGCATTTTCTACTCACTTTGCACAAGTGTAAGTGATTACACCAGGGGGCAAGGCAGCAGAGAATGAAGACACTACAAGTTTACAACCAAGATCCACAATAAGAACATAAAATGTTATTGTTTTTTATAACATGTCACAGCAAACTCATGCCAGTTTTTCCTCTGTGTTTTGAAAGTGTAAGAAAGCTTATCTCTCTTTTAAAAGTGCCTCCTTAATGTCTTGGCCTTCTGAAAAAGTTATCAGTTTCACTAAATTTGTATTCATTAACAGTTGAACCATTGTTCACAGCCTAATGGAAGGAGGAATAGGTGAACATACAGGTAACCACACAAAGCATTTTCAACAAGCAGGTCAGAACATCCTCCAGAGTCCGATAACCATCATTTGGAATTTATTTATTTTATTTATTATAGAATGTATAAACTGTTCCACATCAAAGATATCAGTGTGGTCTACAGCAAATTAAAATACAAAATACCAAAACAAATTACAATAAAGGGCAGGAACATCAATAAAATAGTGGCTGGAATTTAGTCATTATTCAGGAAATGCTTGCCTGAAAAGAAATGTTTTCAGCAAATGCCAAAAATGAAGTAACATAGATGAATGCCTGATCTCAGTTAGAAGGGCATTGCATACTAAAGTTCCTACTCCTGACGGTTTTCAAGTGGATCTCTAACCCCTGTTGGAAATTTCATAAACCTGACCAGTCTCCCTTCTGCATAGAGATGCTGGAGAAATTTGAGATAGACTAAAATGAGTTCAGATTCCTAAGAATATGACCTACGGAATCCACTGTGGACTGGCCTCTCCAGGCCGTGCAGAGTCCATGAATGTCTGGGTTGTTGTTGTTTTACTTAATTTAAGCAAATTCATTCCCAGGAAAATGCACAAGTTTTTGCTGAGACATACATGCTAGAAAATATACTCGGAGGAAAGTCAAACAGAATGGGGGACAATACACAAAAGCTTACATGCTAACATAAATTATGTAAATTGTTGCAAACATTCATATGGCATATTTTTACACATAATGGGGCAGGGGGATTCAAATCTGTCCACAGAGAGGTAAGCGCTATTGAGTTCAGTGCAGCTTACTCCCAGGTAAATAGGTACAGGAATGCAGCCAATGTCACCTTTAGAAAGCTTAAATTTGAAGGCACCAAACAGGTGGTTCACAAAATCATTTTCAGCCATGATGGCTTAAATAAGCTACCATGATTTGCAGTATGTGCGTTCCCACTTGTAGGTTGTTGTGTCATCAGAACCCAGCAAGGGTGAGTTGCTGCCATGGTAAACAAACCACCCAG
The DNA here is from genome assembly GCA_029215795.1 of Anniella stebbinsi. Taxonomy (NCBI): domain Eukaryota; kingdom Metazoa; phylum Chordata; class Lepidosauria; order Squamata; family Anniellidae; genus Anniella; species Anniella stebbinsi. The sequence goes on along the minus strand of JARDYH010000006.1, from coordinate 60,295,905 downwards.
AACCCATGAGCTGTTTCAGGGTTGTGGATGGTTTGGTAACCACACCAACAACCCTGCTTGCCAGGTTCAGGCAACATGAGAGCCTACAAGCAGGGGTTGGGTTTCGGAATGGGTTCCTGCAACCAGGCAAATGCCACAAACCATAGAGAATTATTTAAGACACTGTGACTGAAAATGATGTGCTGACTCCTTTAGCTAGGTGTGATTTCACTTTAAATATGAATGGGCAAAATGTAAGTTTGGGGAAATTCTTTAAAACTCACCTTTTAATGCCACGTATAGAAACACATAGATTATTAAAAGGATGTGAATGACATAATGGCTAGCTAAGTCTTAAAAACATCTGTGTGATTATCAATTTAAGCTCCCATTATTTGCTACTAATTACTAAGCAGAGTTGTTAAATATTTAGCAGTAGTTTGTTTAATTGGCTTTGACCTATTAAAAAAAATGTGTAACAAGAGTTGTGCTCTCAGAGTCCGTTCTGTACCCAGAACTAGGCAAGCAGAGAATGCTTATTCACATAAAAGAGAAAACACTGTACAGCCTGTCATGTTGCTTGGCCTGTCATTCTTTTCCTGCCATAGATTTAATCTACAATTAAAGCACGGAGAAAGAGCATCTTGCGTGGATGTAAAATGAGAGAGGTCGTACTTAAACTTGTTTACAGATGTTCTAGTTTAAAAAGCACCAGCATGATAAATTAAACATTACAAGGAAAAAAAATTAAAGCATAGCAACAACTGGCACATGAACACATCTGTCCATAACACACTGACTTAATCCCTGAATATTTGATTAGACGGTTGCGCCTATCAAAGCCTTCTGTCCCATGTTACTCTATTGTCCTGGAGCTGTAACACAGCAATGTGGAAGCTTCTTTCGCTGGCTTTGGTTTCCTTCCTCAACTGACTAGGCCAAACATAGACACTGTGTGCCTAACAAAATGGCAAGGTTGCAAGACACCTGGAGAAGGGGACTTTTTTGTTATTAAGCCTCTTGAGCTTACTGAGCCTGGTTAATAAGTCACAGTTAGAAAGTGTCCTGCCAGGTTCATTTTAGGATTCAATTTCATACGAAATTCAAGTTCCGTCATCCCAACCAAACCATTCCTCGATGTCTGAATTGGGCAAACCATGATTACGATGAATTATATTTTTCTTGCAAATCAGAATTGGAAACCACAATTTGAACTGGGTTTCCAATTCTGGTTTGAAGGCGAAATATAGTTTGCAGTAACCAGGTGCCAGTAAACTTTTTGCTTTTCATAACTCCTTAAAATGGAACTGCATGGCTATGGCAGATTACAAAGATACATCCACCTCCAAAAGGTGTTGCATCGGTGTGACTGAAATAAATGTAATCCCATGGGGAACCAGTGGACTAGCCAGTTACATGTTCCAGTTGAAGTCACTTTAATATTATGATGTAAATGGCACCTACCTGTAGTCCTATTACTGGGTTAATCAAACATAGCTGGTTTGATGCAGGTTTCTGTCCTTTTTATTACTATATCCTGTCATAGAACAGTGTTCTACTGTTTTGTAACTGAGGGCTAATTCACACAACCAATCAATTTATATAAGACAATTCTACACATTTTGAGTGGCAAGTATTGGGTGATGGCTTGTTTATGTATAGCCATCATAGATCTATTCCTCATAGGCAATTTTTAAATTCAGTTTGCTGTTAAGGCTGCATACTTACCTAGGAATAACTCCCATTGAACTAAATGAAGCTTACTTCCAAGTCAGTGGATTCGGCGGTACATCTTTTACATTTTTTTGTTGCCAGTGTGGACGTGGGTAGATATTGTAATTTTATTATGTTTTTATAATGTATGGATTTTAGCACAATTTTTGTTATATATGTGTGCGTGTGCATGCATGCGTGCTGTTATCTGCTCCAGGCACTGTTTTGCAGAATCGTAGGATAGAGATCTTTTAAAGAGCTGTTCAGTCGTGTCTGGGCCTGATTCAAAGTGGTGATATTAACATTCAGAGCCCTAAACGGCATGGGACCAGGTTATCTGAAGGCGCACCTCCTCCCATTTGTACGTGCCCAGACCCTAAGATCATCTTCAGGGGTCCACCTCCATGAGCTTCTGCCAATGGAAGTGAAGCAGACGGCTACGAGAAAGAGGGCCTTTTCTGCTGTGGCACCCCAGCTGTGGAATGAGCTCCATAGAGAGGTTCACCTGGCACCTATGTTGTATTCCAGATGAAGACCATTTTATTTTCTCAGTATTTTAGTATTTTAGCATCCCAGTCTTTTAGCTCTGCTGTTTTAAATCTGTATTTTAAATATCTGCATTGCTGCTTGGTTTTATATTTTGATTTTAAGGTTCCATATTTTATATTTTATGCTATACCTTATGGTTTTAATTTTTATGAACTGTCCAGAAAGCTTCATCTATTGGGCAGTATAAAAATTAAATAAATAATATAGGTTTGGATTCAAATTTGGTCAATGGGACTTAAGTTAGTATGACTAAAATTGGATCCAATCCATAAATTATTACACCAAATAGGATGAGATAAGAAGGAAGAATAGTGATGATCGGCTTCAAACAAATAATCCACTGTGCAATAGGTACATTATACATGGAAAACTAAAAGTCTTATTACAGGTCTGATGCAGTAAGGGTTGCATCTCTTTGATCATACTAATGAGAAGGTTTTATCTCTTTATATATGATCATACTGTTGAGATCATACTAAGAAGAAGGAAATTTGGGCACAATGGAGCCAGCAGATCACACAGGTGTTCTGAATCAATGACGATTAGGTATGTACGTGCAGCTGACATTGGGTAGCATCTAGTCGGATACTAGCACTCATGTAAATTCTGTTGCACTAGCCTAAGGGACGTCTAGTGCAACAGCAATAGCATTAAACAGCATGATGGGCTTTCTACAGCATCCGGTCACACCAGCTAATGCTATTGACATTGCACTAGAGGTCCCTTAGGCTAGCACAATGTAACTTACATTAGCACTACTCCTCTGTTGTTTTTTCTATGCATAGGGTGTTTTTAATACTGGGGAGCAATCCAAAATGGTATCTCCCACCTTCAGTTTGAAGCAGTGCTTCTCACTGTGCTTCATATATAGATCAGCCCTGAGATCCATGCAGAAATGAATTCATAGGTCAGATTCCTATTCTGCAGCTCAAGTGGAGCTTTAGTACCCTTGGGTAGAAAATTCTTCGCCGTCATAATGCTATTGCTGTCTACTTACCCTCTCTTTTCCCCACTTCTGGGGAATTAGGTAGGCCAGTAGCTATGGCAACATCATAGCAGAAAAGCTGCCACTCACTGTGGGAGCTCCTCCCTTATGCAGAAGTCTTCAAGGTACCAAAATAATGTCCAGGGCCAAGACTACTGTTAGGTAGTTTAAAAATACAAAACAAAAAACTTCTTGCCGAAGATTTTTCTCACAACTGATACAATCTTTGCTGGTTTAGATGCCTTTGACTGAATCTTATTGAACAAAAAGCTAATTTCCTTCCCCAGGTATGAATATTGAGACAAGATTAGTAAACGTGAGGCCTGTTCATTTTGAAAATTACAGTTATACTACAGGAAACAATCTGAATGACAGAAGAAGAAAAAGTCAATTTCTATTCACATTTCCTATACATTTCACATCTTGACTTTTTGCTATGCTCTCTCACCTTTTTCTGTGATGGTGATATCATGTCATTCAGAGAATGTTAGATGTTATTGTGTAGACTGGTGTTAGATGTCAAAAGGAAATTCAGCAGTTTCATTTCAGGTTCATAGTGACTGAACTGAAAAAGGAGCAAAGTAAACATAATTGCAGTCTAGTGACATAGAGCAGTGTTTATTATGCACATGTTGAGAAAGAAAGCATATAAATAGATGACATTTCTGAAGAAATGCAATAGCATTTATGCTTGGGCATTACACTGTTCTACCTACAAGGAATAAGATCCTAACAGCACAATCCTATATATGTCTACTTATAAGTAGGTCTCATTGATTTCAGTGGGGCATGCTCCCAGGTAGGTAGGTACAGGATTTTAGCCTAATACTGCTAAATCATTTAGAAGGGTAGCTGGACACTGTAGCTTCTTCTTCATGGTCTCTGTGCATCACACACATGGGCTCTGCGGTGAAATATTTGTTTTATCTAGATTAAGGCTAAATACTGGGCCTTTTAGCTTCGTTTACGTTATAGATTAGAGTAGCATACTAAGATTACAACCCTATACCCACCTACCTGAGACTAAGTCTCATTCAACTCAGTGGTGGTTTACTCCTCCCATCAAGCAGTGGGTGTCATGGAGGGTGAGCTTCTTCCTGCTCGATTTTCTGACTATTTTATTTTGTCTTTGACATTTATACGACACCCTATCTATAACAAAGGTTCTCAAGATGGCTAACAGAGCAAGAACAAATTAAAAACTATGGCAATAAAACAACTTCATCCAGTAAAATGGGATGTAACACTAAAACAACCTCAAGTTAAATCAAGAGAGAGCAGAGAATAAACCATCAGAACTAAATATGGATTTAAGAGCTATAGAAATTTCCTACAAAAAGCATTAAAACATTTTAAAGGCCAGGGAAAATTAGAGGGTCTCTGTCTGGTATCAAAAGACATTAAAGTAGCTTAGATACCAGGTGGGCCTTTCTGGGGAGGATATATCACATCTGGGATGCCACTACTCAAAAGATCCTTCCATTTGTATCTACCCACTGCACCTCACTTGGCAGAGCACCCGTAGGAAGAGGCTCAGATGATGAACTCAGTGTCTGGGTAGGAGCATGTGGAAAGAGACAATCCTTGAGGTAACACAGTCCCAAGCCATGAAGAGTCTTATAGGTCAAAACACCACTTTGAATTGGGCCCCAAAAGTGATTGGAATCCAGTGAAGATAATAAAGTATAGGCATTATATGTTCATAATTTCCAGTTCCCGTTAACAATATCTCAGCCATATTCTCAACCAATTGACGTTTTCAGACCATTTTCAAAGGCAGTCCCACATATAATGCAGTAATCCAAGCAGGAGTTTACAAGTGCACAGATAACTTGAGCAAGTCTAACTGCCATGCTAGCTGTAGCTTTGAGAACTTTCTCCATAAATGGGGTTCTTCTTCCACATTAGCCTTGATTGCACACCTACAGCACAGAATGGCTCCTTTTTCATGTTCACAGACATTTCTTCACCATCCTGTTTGGCAGAACTGTTCTATCTTGATATCTCAGAAAGTGGAGTATCATACTGGAAGTTCTGGAAATTGTATTGACAATATCCTCTATTTGGCATTAGGGCTTTTAATTAAGGTTTTTCTGGCTTTGCCCATTTTTACTTGCCCTCCATCATTCCGCCAAGAAAATGCAGCATCCTGCCATTCTCCAAGGACAAATTGAAAGCAAGAAGTTGGGGGGGGGGGGACAATGAGGGGATAGAAGCAGAAAATCTTCATTAGAAAGTATAATTTAATAGAATGTGTATTGAACCAAATGTATTGATTAATGTGGAGGATATAGTACTTATATTGATTCAAACTAGAAATTTAGTACTAAAAGCTGTAAGCCAAAAAGCTGTTGCAGATTGCTACAAAAGTCAGTTTAATGCTGTCCTTGAGAATGCCTTCACAAAGAAATTCTTCTAATGTTTGAGGAGTAGGTAGAATGCTGTATATGTCAGTTTGATCCCGGAGGGTTTTATTTTGTACTCTAATAGCTGTTACGAGCCTACATTATATCCAAGGAGTAATTTTCCTTAGGGTTGCCTGGCTCGCTTTGTGTCAATATTCTAGCATTTTAAGTCACGTACAGTATATGCTTCTGGGAACAGCGCAGGAGCCAGCCAGACTCATAATGGTCTGCATTCATTAATAAAGGCAGAAGCTTCTGTCCCTCCATTGCCCACTACAGGGATGCCTCCCCAGTCTTTTGGGACCCGTACAGACACATTTAAAGAAAGCTTTATTTTGAGTGGGCAGGAGATGAAATGCAGGACTTGCAGGCATTTCCTAAGTCAGCTATATACCCAAGCACAGAGGTGACCTTAATGGGTCAGAGAAGAATGCAGGTCAAAAGACTTATTATCCAGCCTGTTGGAAACCAATTGCTTTTGTTTTTGGGGCTTTTTTTAAAAGTAGTGTTTAAAGGTTAGTAATGTAGAAATTTGTTTTACAACCTGAAACTGTTTTTGGAATGCAGCTGGTTTATCGAAAGGGAGAGAAAGCTGGAACAGAGAGCTTAGTTTTTAAAATGCAGATTTCCCATAAATTTTAAAATGTTAGTATACCATAATGTGTTAATCAGTGATGATTGATTACTGGTGTTCGCTTTCTTGAATTAAGAGGAGAGAGAGAAAAACATGCTGCTATGATACTGTCACCATCTGTTGAACAATAACATCCCCATTTAATCTTTATATTTCTTTATTTGAAATCTGCGTTTGAGCAACAATTGCATTCATTTCATTCCGCTTCGAAATGTCTCGTTTAAATTGAATGCAACTGCACTTCATATTAGGGATTCTAATGGGGTAGTGGATTAGTGGGAACTTTTTTTCTTGAGAGCTTTTTTTGTAGTGCTCTATCTTGCTGTCTTTCCCCTTAAAGTTTGTTTTCTTTTAAGAATTTAGTTCAGGTAGAGGGGGCGGGGCGGGAGGGGCTTCAAACACCTGCTGCGAAAAGCAACCCTGTCTTTTTGCAAGGAAATTTTCTTTAGCCATTGTAAAAGCTGGACACGATTTTAACACTGTGGAACTCAGTGAGAGAAACATACACAACAATTTCCCAAGGCTTTTTTATTCATGGAAATGGGCACAGAAACAAAAAAACTTCGTTTCATTTGATGGTGCATGTGTGGCATTTGTCATTGCATCTCCATTGCTGCATATAGTTTGCTATTGTGAAACTGAAGGCCGTCTGTGATTGTCCTATAAGAACAGGACATAAATGACAAAGCAAAATAAATCTATTTCAAATTTTGCAAAGTATATTAAGTCTAATCCTCTTATTCTTTCTTCAAACTGGGAATGGCTACAGCATGATGCAGAGGCAGTGGGCCTGTGTGCACCGGTTGCTGGGGAGCATGGGTGGGAGGGTGCTGTTGTACTCGTGTCCTGCTTGTGGATTCCTGGTAGTGCTGGACGGGATGGACTTTTGGTCTGATCCAGCATGGCTCTTCTTATATTCTTAAGATTGGGGGATGTATGGCCTTCCAGATGATATGCTAGCTAGCCATGGCCTGTTTTAGGGTTATGCTAGGGTTTTTTAACCCTCACATAACCCACATTAGCAGGGTTTGCCCCTGCAGCTCATCATGGCTTAAATAACCCATGACGAACTGCAGCGTGTCATCCAAACCGGGAGAGAGAGAGAGAGAGACTGACTGACTGACTGACAGACTGAACAAAGTTAGGGAAGTTGTTTAGTATGGCACGTGTTCCAAAAAAGCAATGTTAAAAACATCTGCCTCAAATATACTGTTTGTCCTGTAAAGGGCAAATTCCATTCTCGGAGTTACACAGAAGCTCTTAACTCTAATATTGGTTCTCCCTGTGCACTGAAAACTCCCTTGTTCATGTCAACAGGAGCTCCATTTTCTGATATCCCCACTTGCATCAACTCCCATTGTCATGGAAGTGGGAGTCCTGAGCACATGGAAAGAAGAGAATATCAAAGTTGAGATCTGCTATGTGGATAATAGAGGAGATTTTTGTCCTAAATTTTTAAACACAACATTCTTTATAAAAAACACACACCGTTAAAACAAAACCTCTAGCAGTTCATAACTGGGATTAATGGTTGCAATTTTCAGTCACTTAGACATGGGGTCTCCGATAGACAACTCCCCCTCCCCAAATATAATGTTGCTCTCTGTGGGAATAAAGATTTTTTTTTACCCTTTCTTCATCTCTTTCCTCCCATATTTCACCTTTTTGTCTCATAAATGTTATAGCTGTGATGTGCTCAAACCACTTTTCTCCCTAGTCAGGTATTTCTCTCTTAGCCTATTGATGTTCTGAAAATGTAAAGGTGTCTGCATATGCATGTTGTCTCAAGTGTTTAAAACTGGGGAGGCTGCTTCAGGAAGCCCACAGGCCCATTCTCTGTGAATCGACAGTGACTTGATCCAACAGTGCCCTTCCATGAGCAGAAAACCACTTCCTCTTTCACAAAGCAGCACTCCCAAATGTGGATGATTCCACCTTCCTGCTACAGCTCCCCACTCTCCCATGCTCCATTCCACAGCCTCCTATAGGGTTTCTCAACTGTAAGGAACAGCTTTTGGAAAGGTGCTGCAGGGTTAGTGACAATATGGGGCCAAGTAAGCCCCATTGTGTGAGCTGAATTTTGTTTGTGCCTCTCTGAAGCCAATCTCTTGTTTGTGTCCTGGCTTAAGCAGTGATTTTTCTCTGACTTTTTAGCTCCATTTTCTCTTGAGAATCTTATTGTGCAGCAGGCCATATCAGCTGTGGGACACCAAAAGCAGGCCTGAGTGGATTGTAATTCCATCGTTTATATTGTATCTGCCACTTTAGTGCCTTCACAATTTTTTTTAATTAAAAAAATCATTGTGTTTTGAGTCCCGAGCACACATGAAAAGCTACTTTCAATGTGTCACATACTGCTGTGTGGCTTTTCTAAGCCCTAAACTGGCCACATGTGACACTGAGTTTTTAAAAAGGAAGTAGGGGGTCTCATTACAATATATAGGCTACGGTCCAACATTGTAGCTCTCTTTGCACTCCTATTGTTGACTATGGTAGAAAAAAGAGCCTCGTGTGTGTACAGTGGTCCATCTGCTATAGTCGGCAAGAGGAGCCTTGTAAGTGTGTAGAGCTCTAGATAGCAGCTATGGGCTTTCAGAAAAGAGTGTGTCTTGTTCATTAGGAGAATTGAAGTATTGGCAATTGACTTGAAGCAGTAGGCCACATGTGTCCTTGAGACATTAGAGCAGTTTAATGCATTGATGTGTTTCAAGTAAAAAGAATCTAATAAAATGTCTATCTGTTTAAGCTGCTCCTCTGCTCATACTGGTTCAGTTTGCACCTGAGGGATGAGTCTTTTGAGTCAAAATGCACTGAGCCTTAAACCGATTGGTTCCAGTAGCAACTTTTTCTCTTCTCTTCATTTCCTGTTGCTGAAGCAACCAGGCCAACGCTCTAATCCAGTTATATGTAGTTGACTAGAATTGGATGGGGATGTGCATCTGGATAAATATCTGAATTCTAATCTCTTTAAAAGTAACCCGGTGCAGATGGATAGCATCCACATCCAAATCTGCAACCCTGACTACATTCTGCTGCAAGTCGCCATGAGCAACTGCGTGTGACTAGAACTGCATAAAGGCAAACATCTTGCCGTACAGTGCTGGCAGGCAATTATGCCACTGGCACATCAAACAAGTAGCGTTGGCCTAGTTGCCTGGACAAGAGAGACACATTCTCTCATTCCACCCCATTTAGAGTGAGGACACTGCAATGGGTTTGCTTACCATCAGTGAGATTGTCAAATTGTAAACCTTATTGGCTACATGATGCCATTACCTGATCGTATTTAGTATGTGATCCTTTGATTGGCTGGGGCATGGAATGAGGAAGAAAGAACCCCTAAAAATGCACTGAAGCAGCAACAGCATACATTTACAGCATACACCAACACACTGTATTGTTCATGATAGCTTATTGTCACATGCAAATGCAGCACAATTACTTTAAAAAAGTCACACTGAATCAGATTTAACTGTAATTTCTTGGCCCATAATATCAACTGTTTTCAGGCCCTGATATATATCACTGCTTTACGGTATTTTGAAATGAATTGACGTGGAAGGCAATGCATGATCAATCAAATACAGTAGTTGCTATTTAACTGTCTTTTGACTTTTTAGATTGTAAGCCTGTAGGCAGGGCCCTTGTTGATCTTTAGATATTATACAGTGCCTAGTACATGGTGTGGCTCTATCCTAAGCACATTTGCTCAGAAGAGTTCAGTTAGATTTACTTCCTACCAAATGTTCTTAGTCTGAGTGCAGCCTTTGCTGCTTTTAGAAATATTAAAGGAGTCACATCCTATTGGGGGCATGCAGCATTCTGTCTTCCTTTGGGATTCTTCTCAGACCTTCATCTACAAGTACACAGAGGAGGGCCAGGATTTCTTCTTGATCATCCCAGAGTGCAGGACATTGAATAATATGCTCAAATTACAAGAAGCTAGATTCCGGCTGGACATAATTAAAAACGTCCCAACTGTTGAAGCAGTTCGACAGTGGAACCAATTACCTAGGGAGGTAGTGGGCTGTCCCACACTAGAGGCATTCAAGAGGCAGCTAGACAGCCACTTGTCAGGTATGCTTTAAAGTGGATTCCTGCATTGAGCAGGGGGTTGGACTCGATGACCTTATAGGCCCCTTCCAGCTCAACTGTTCTGTGGTTCTATGATCCTCTGAGATGTAGTTCCCATGTAGCAATGACCTCCATGGGAGTACTCTTGAAAAGATATCTATGAAGGCATTGACATAAAGAACCAGTATATTAAGATTTCTTACCAGTAGACTTTCTGAGATGAATCTTTGATCATTCCTACAAGTGGGATAGGCTGTGATACATTCCCAGCACCCAGCAATAAACCTGCAGGGCTTTCCATGACCTGCTAATGGTTTCTGGTACACAGTTTTAGAAATACCATATTCTGCATTATAGGCCAAATTCAACACATGTGTGAATGGACATTTACCCAAGTACTGTCTTGGACTTAGGCCTAAGGTGCCTTTAGGTACAAAGGTGCTATTGAGGATTATAGGAATGACTTGGGTGCATAATTCAAAGCAAAATGTTGTTATTGTTATTTTGTTAACCTGAAAGTGTGCCTAGGCCACTTAATATAGTGGCATACTATTATTCTTGTCGTATGGCCTTCTCGTAGCCCTGCTAATATACTTTGTTTCCTTTGCTGTACGATTACTACATTTCCCTTTCTTCTTTTTTTTTCTTACAGAATCATACAATGACCCAACATAGCAGTTAGTGCAAGGCCCGGTTCTTCAGGAAAAGATTCTTTGCAGGACAAAATAAAAGGGAACATGTTTTACTCTTTGCACGAGACTTTCATTGTTAATGTATATTATTCAGAAACATTGTATTGTACCATAAAACTTGTATTATCAAAACTGTTGGATGTTCACGTGTTTGAACTTTTGAGCACCGGAGAGACTTCCTGTATATAAAGTGTTGCACATGTATTATGTTGTCTGATACTAAAATGGTCTTATAAAGACAAGTGGACTTGGGCCCTATTCAAGCAGGATTAAAAGAATAATGATGATAATAATAACATATAAAGGGAAAATGCTTAAGAAAATGTTATTTCAAGAAAGAAAGAGAAGACGAAAAAGAAAAATAGCAGTGATACATTACAATCTCTCTCTTTTGGTATACAAATGGATGAATTCAAGAGTATTTTTATTGCTTAAGAACCTTGCAAAAAAAAAAAAAAACGTAATAGGAAGAGACTCTCCAAGCGGGATCCCCCAGCTGAATATGGCCTGTATATATATTTGTAAGCCTTGCGATATGACAGATAGCATTACCATATATGCAATAGTTGTTATGTAGATTGTCAAAGAAACTTTTTTTCCCTGGATACCATTTGAAGCTTTTGAGTGTTCAAGACTTTTCCTTAATGATGTCACATGGCCAAATTTTTGAATCAGTTGAACTAACTTGTATGTTACTGTTATTAATGTTTACTCTGCGGTCTGAACCTGGAGATTACTGGAATGGTTTTCCAAGAGGAAATAAATTCAGTTTACCATTACATAAAATGTGGCTGTGGCTTTTGTCCCAGATAAAAGCATACCTGCTCCCTCTATGCAAATGAATCATGTCTTGTAAATAAACATTTCTACATAACACATTTCAACATCACACGTATGTGCCTGATCATCTAGGTCTTACTAGTTCATATACGTCAGTTGACATTTCTGATTATGTTAGATGTGTGACGTTACATATATATTTATTTTACTCTATGTGTTGTAGTGTTCAGAGAAACACCAGGATTCTCTGGTAGGTGATCTGAATACAGAGTTTGCAGACGTCAGTCTCCTAAACTGTATAGCTGCCATCTGCCCAGTTTTAAACCATGGCCCCCTCTACAAGAATTCGGCTTGACGCCCAGTTGCCCAATTATGCACATCTTCTCACGATCGCTTTTACACCTAATTCCGATAAATGACAGGTGGTGAAGCACATTACCGGCTGTGTGAAACGTGCTTTAAACTTGTTGAGATGCGGAGAATTGCTTGTTTACATGGTCATAATGCACTTTAATGGCTGTGGTAAATTAAAACTTGCTATTTAACGCGAACACGAAGATGCGCATAATCTGAGAGAAAACGCGCCTCAACCCCCGATTTGCGCTCCATTCATGTGGAGGTAAAAAATTTAATGTGCCTTGAAAGAGCTTTAAATCGCTCTGGTAGAGGCACCCTGTGTCTGAGAAGAAGTAAGTCCCATTGAGTTCAATGGCCTTTATTTCCCAGTAAGTATCCTTTGCATTGCTGCCTTAGTTTTGCTTTTTCTACCTCAGTATTATCTTATTTTTTATTTCAGCCTCAAATGCTGTGAGAACTACATATACTTAAATGAATTATCTTATGGAAGGGAGCGGTGGCTGATTTCTTCCCCCATCTTCTCGAGTAGAGGTGGCAACCCTGTTAAATTCCAGCCACAGCATTGACACTGGCTTCTCTACCCCCCAGTCCCTTGTCCTCACTGCTGACAGAGATGGCAGTAGAGGACATGGCCAGAGAGAGCGCTTCAGTGAACACTCCAGCCTCTCGTTTCCTGTGGGGGATTGTTCAAAGCCAGTAGAGTAGTGTTGCTGAGAACTGAATTAACCTGTTTGTCCCAAGTACAAGTAAAGAAGGACACACACCATGAAGGACTCCTCTTTTTATTTGTCCTCAGATCTGCTCATATAAAAGTGAATCCCAAATCCGTTCTCCAAATTTGTTGGAGTTGTGTGGTATTTTGAAACTCCTTATGCAGTGGTTAGAGCTGCACAATGTAATACCACAAAGGGCTGGAGTTGCTTGCCTTTTCCTGTCAGGGGAGATTTTAAGTGTGATTTCCAGTTTGCTGAGTGTCACATTCTGAATCTCCACAGATGGAGGGCTGGAAACAAAGTTTTTAAAAAAGCCTCTGCTTGCCAGAGATTTCAAGGAAAAAATGTGTCATGTTTCTTTCTCCAGCCTTGAGAATTTTATGCATATGTTGCCAAGTACAAAAAAAAAATCGCATATTTTTATAAGAAAATCTCATTTCTGCTGACAAAAGAATAAACGCAGGCAACTAGATATACACTGCAAACGCAATGCCAGGTTCTATTTATAATAAGTCACCATTCCAGTTTTGTTTCCATTAATATATTACTCATCTCTGCCAAATTGGATCTGATGATGTGTTCTTTCTTCGTGACAGATACCTTAAAAAAAAAAAGTGCAGGCATTTATTTCAGCCTTCATGTGTGAAAGTGTGACATATTGGTTAAAACTGTAAATACCATGTTTTTTTTGTTGAGTTCAAGTATGTTAGAAATATTACACCCTACTGTGTTTGTGCCACTGAGTTGAGACAGATGGTAGCTGGGAAAGATGCAATCTTATAATCAAAAGCTAAAATATGTCAAAAATATGTTAGCGAGCAAAACATAGCATATTACTTGCTTCTTATGTCATGACAGCTTGCAAAACACACAAGGTTGTTGAATTTCTAGTTATGTAAATACAGTAACGCAGTAAACAGAGCAATAGTAAATGTGATGGTAGCTTTGTACATCGATTAGTTCTGCCATTCAGTGCTAGGGAATAGAAATCTTCCTGGTCACATTCAACTCCTGGTTTGACAAGCAAGTCGCTAGTATCAAATGCCTTCAATTCCATTTACCTTTCTCATTAGTTGCTGGTTTCTTGGTGATACCCTAAAAAGCCATTTAAACAGATTATGAAAGACATTCAAACTTCCCAATGAGAATTGAGTTTTCCATGGGGGCTTATCAGAGCATTTAGCAAATAGAACAAGATAGGGGTATCAGCCTGCTGAACAGGAAAAAAAAATAGAGACTGTATGAGTGTGCTTCGTTTCTGGCATGCAATCCTCCCCAGTGGGTCACTCACCCAAAGCTAAAATGAGCCACCCTAATGAGAAAGAGAAAAGTATAATTGTGCCAGCAGCAGGGAGACCAGAGGGAGTCAAAGAATGGGACATGGACACACGCTGGGTGTAAAACAATCCACAACTTTATTGAATGAGAATGCCCATTATTTGGCATAAAGAGGGCAGAGACAAGGCAGAGCTTACAGGATAGACTACTCGCCCCAACTGCTAAATATGCCTGTGAGAAAGGAGTAGTTTATGACTGAAGATTGTGGGTTGATGCTATGGCCTCCATCTTGGGGATGCAGCTGTCACCTGGTTCACAGAGTGTTACCTGTGACAAAAACCTCTTGAGGGCTCTACAAGGGGGTTCAGAGGAAAACCACTCATGCTTATTCCCAAGCCATAAACCTAGCCCAAAGCTACAAGCACCAGTTCTGGAAGTAACTAAGGAAACAACCAAGAGTGCCAAATAGCAGCAACTCAGAGGCACTTGCTTTGAGGAATCCCCCTCCCCCCCAAAAAACAACACTCACCTGAGAACCAGCCAAACAATACCAAATGAGGCCAGGCATAGCATTACTGGACAACAATAGCCAAATCCAGATTGTAAAGCTGGATGGAGAGAGAAGACAACAAAGTTTAGCATCTTTCTGGGCTCTTTCTCCTTTTTTTGTAAGCCACTCAAGAGAGCTTCAGCTATGGGGCAGTATAGAAATGTAAATAATATATTAAGCTGGAGATAGGCCAAACCAAAGAGGTTCCCATGCATGTCTGTCCCTAGCATGCCCTGACCTCTTCATCCCATTTAAGGATTTTAAATTTAATCCCATATTACGCAGGTTGCTTTCAGATATCCTTCTACAGAACTGTAGCAAAACTGGATCTGACAAACAGATCGCACCTGACATGGGCACTGGTTATTGGTTAATGGTTATTAACGACTGTTTCCCTAACATATCAGTTTCTTAGTATTCATCTTCCAGAGCTGACTGTAACAAAAACTCTTATCACAGGGGTAGGCCATATTCTTTCTGTCAAAGGCCACGTTCCTCATGGATTCCCCATGTCAGGAGCTGCATGTTGGCAGTGAGCAGGGCCGAAGCCAGCAATGGGCAGTGCCAGAGCCAAAAGTGAGTGGGTCACCCTTTTTCTCTTTCTGCTCATGATAATTCTTTCTCCAAATGCAAATCCCATACCTTTTCTGTGCTGAATCATGAAATACAACTCTGAATGGCACTGTCTTGCTTCAGGTTCAAGTGCCTTTCTCTGAGGACTTGTTAAGACAATGGTTTACTGTTCTCTAGGATACAGTACCATAAAATGGGAATTCTGGGAGGAGCCGGGTACATTCCCTCACAAGGTACATTCAGTCCCAACATTCAGCCTATTAGAATCTTTGCAAATCCCATACTATGCCCTGTGAGTTATGCGGAGCAGCAGGGACTGGTGAAGAGAAGCATCTTCTTGGAGATGCTAGCACCTGCTCTACTTTATACTGTCATTGTGTAACTGTATTTGTGATGCAATGGATATCTCTATTCTTTTGCTCTTGCTCACTTAAGCGTTGTCCTCCAGAAAGGGAGTCAGAGCTCTTCCTTCCATACCAACATATCACCCGCCCTTCTGTTTATAACAAAATTAGCAATTAATTCACACCTTGATTGAATCTTTCCTTATTTAGATGTCACAACAGATTTTCATAGCCCGCAAAGGGAAAGCCTTAGAAATGTTAATATTGTGACAGGCAAGACACCTAAAAGCAAATGAATCATAATTGGCAACAATTAGAAATAACTTGGTATGAAAACAGAATATTAGTTGCCACAGTAAGGGATGGGGAGGGCTAGACATCTCAGGTAACGCAAAAGACTTCATAGAAATCTCTTGGCCACATGGACAGGAATATAACATTGATTCCCTCTAATGCAGTCATTCATATACTATTGCTCAATTAATGTTCAAAGGGCCTTCACGCATTACTGGCAAATGGAACATTATTTTCGCAATGTTTCTTTCACTGAGGTGCCCATATAATGGAAAATGAGCAAGCAAAATCGGGTATTTTATCTTTTTCTTTCATCATGGGCATAATCTTATTTATCCAAATGGTAAATATTCTGTTGAACTGGAGTTTGAATAAACCAAAGTGAAATTTACATAAGATCGCAATGAGACTTGAGAGTGTGTTATTTCAAAAAAGAGAAAACTTCAGTATTGAGCTTCAGATCACAAAGGCTCTGCTAAGTTGCTGAGCTCTCAGGCTTTAGAAATTCCAATAGATCCACAAGACTGCTATTTCATGAACAGTGGGACTTACTTCTGAGTAAACTAGCATAAGATTGGAGTAGAAAAGTGCAAGCCTATATATATATATATATATATATATATATAATATCTACTCTGAAGTAAGACCTATTGAGTTTAATGAGACTTACTCCCAAGTAAGTGCAGCCTAAATGAAGAATATTTGGAAGACTATGAAGTTATGTGCAAATTCACAAACTTTTCAACACAATTCTTGGCTTGCTTAGCCAAATGACTAAATAAGAATTTTACTTATTCAGAATTTTACTACATCCCTCTGCACTGAGTGAAAGTTACTCCCAATTTGCATAGCATTGCAAATACATTTGCATTGCCCTTAGGCAGTCATTAAACAATTAAAAGTTAGTAAAGAATTGGAGACCAAAGTGCCTGTCTACATGTTTCTTCTAGGGAGCCAAGAATATTTCAGTCTTTATTGTCAACCAGGCTTACACACATGCATGCCCAAACACACACACCCTGAGTCAAGATGCTATTTTTTATAGCAATTCTTCATTTGTCCAGAATGCTTATGATCTCATATGCTATGATCAGCAATCGCCTACATCTCTGAAGTTTTTCTAGTGAATTCCTCAGTATGAATTTTAATCAAAGAAATACAGTAATTATTCAGTTACTGCAAAGAACTCTGTTTCATAGGATACATTTTACAGGACTTTTAAATATAATTTATGAATATTTGCAAGCATAATAATTGTCTTTTCTGCTGACATTTTCAAAGCAACACTGATTTGTTGGGTCTCCAGAGAGTCTGAGTACAAAACTGATAATTATATTAAATATACATAGACAATAAAGAGTGTGTTTACATAACTATGCCCATAAATATCTGATTGAACAGTCATTGTTCTCAAACCCCTTTTAAGCAGCTCTCGGAGGAATCCAGTTCTAATGACATGATGGTTTAAAAGATGTTGCTCAGTCTTGTTCCATATTTAATTAACTTTCCTTTTTTAAACTTGTGATGATGGAGACAATAACAAATAGCTCTGAAAAGAGAGAGAGAGCTTTGAAACATGAGTGAGAACTTGTCATGCTTTGTATGCCACACGCCACAGGAAATTAGCATGTAAGGGCAGGTGGCACACCACCAAAGTCCATGGGGAGCCCATCACTAGATCACATGATTAGAATAAATAATAAAATAATAAAGTTTGGCAATCATAAATATCAAAATCAAGAAGGAAATCCTGGCACGTGGGGAGGAGATTCATTGGACATAACCCACCTGGAACGTCTTCTGCCTGTTCGTATAGTCTGTTTTGCTTGTTTCTAGCATTCCTTAAATTATTTTATGAAGGCCGTTTTATTGGTTTATGGTATTGCATTGTTACTGCTGTTATGAATGGTTTTACTCATGTCTATTGTGTGCTACCCTGGTATACAGCAGGACAAAGACGGTCGGAAAATGTTTTAAACAAATGCATATTTATTCATGGATCCTGCAGAACTAATTTCATTGGGTGTTAAGAGTCCAAGATATTTTTGTTGTAACTCATTACGTGTTAATATCAAAATCAGGAGAATGCAAATCTGTGTGTGGCATGTCCCAGACACAAATCAAGTAGAGCCAATCATCAAATGATACCGGCCTTCATTTTTTTCATCTTGGCAGAACATAGGAAGCTACTTTATATTAGGTCAGACTATTTGTCCATTGAGCACAATAGGCAGTGGAGGCCGGTGGCTGTGATGTCAGTGGGTCGGTGAATCCGCTCCAGGATTCAGTCAGAACTCAAAAGGTAGATCCTTTCACGTTCTGACTGGTTCTGGCTGAAACCTGGAGCAGATTTACCACCCCACAGATATCAGAGCTACCAAACTCCACTGTCAGTAGAATCCACTGTGACTGCTTGCTGCTCCCTGGGTTCTCAGGCAGAGCTCTTTCCCATCTCTTGCTCCCTAACCCTTTTTAACTGGAGATACCGCTTTGCTGCTTGGTTCTCACAAATCCCCACACGGGATTTGTGAGAATCATCACGGCTGCGGGGCCGGAACGGTAAATCCTGATGGCAGGACAGAATGCGAGCTATCCAGCCATACATGCTGCAGCACCAGCAGCCATTCAGCTTGTCAAGCTCATCCCCTGCCCTCTGTCCTGCCTTCCCGCACTTACCCAGACCTATCCTAGGCTTCGGTCCACCCCCAGGAATAGCCACTGGCTCAACCCAACGAGAAGCCACTACTGACAGAAGGAGGAAAGAAGGTGGTGACCTCAGAGAAACTTTAAAAATCGCAGTAAATCGACACCGTTGAAAAATTGCAGTTTCAGGGAGAGAAGCCAGATGTGACTCTGTGTTGGCGGCTGTGTCATATAAAGAATACAGTGTCATTGCACAGCCAGAATGGGTAAGCAGGGGTTATAGACAAGTCCCAGGGCAGGGGGGCTTTCATGGGCAAAGCATGTGCTCTACCATTGAACTATGGTCCCTACTCAAATCAGGGCAATCATGTATAATATTGAACTTTGTGAAATGAAGGTTGATTTGAATAGTATCCAGTCAATTTATCTAGGGTCCTCTCTACAAGGATTCGCTTTTGTGCCCGGTTAGACGATTATGCGCATAATCGCTGAAGCGCATTTACGCCTAATACCTCTGCACGAGAGGCGGCGAGAGGCGGCGAAGCGCATTAACGGATGACCAAAATGCGCTTTACAAGTAGTTAATGCGCATAAGCGCTTGTTCACACAGTCAAAATGTGCTTTAACAGCCGGAGCAAAATAAAACTCGCTGTTTAACGCGCATTCAATAATACGCATGATCGGAGAGATAACGCGCCTCTACGCCTGATTTGCACTCCGTTCTTGTAGAGGTAAAAAATTTTAAGCGCCTTGAAAGAGCTTTAAACCTCTCTTGTAGAGGCAGCCAAGGACAGGGTTAGGGTGGGGAATCTATTTCAGCCTGAGGGCCGCATTGCCTCAGTTGGAACCAGTAAGCAGGGTCAGAGTCCAACACGGGCACAGACAGCTCACAAACTCTCCCTCCCCTCACCCTCTCTCTCTCTCTCTCTCTCTCTCTCTCTCTCTCTCTCTCTCTCTCTCTCTCTTACACACACACAGACACACACACACACCAGCTGGGCAGCATATGAGTTGTGAGGGAGAGATTCTAGGAGTTCATCACATCCACTGTTCTCAGGTCATTTCAAGATTCTTGAGGACCAAGACATTTTGCTGCTGAGGAAATAACAAGATGGTGCCTCCCATTCCATGTACAAATGCCAACTGGAATCTTTCAACAGCATCCTCCCCTGGTCCCGTGGGCATTAGGCTAGCTGAAGGAGTGCTGGTTGTGTGGCATACAAGCTCTCTCCTCCAACACCATGCTGCCATTTCCCAGAATTTGCTGCCTGAAGCAACTGCCTCACTCTGCCTAATGAGAGGACTGGCCTTCATGAGGGCTGTGCAGTCCACATGGCAGTCTTCCTAATGTGGATGTAGCGAGTGCCTGAGAGATAAGGATTTCATCAGGAATCTTCTCATACCCTAATTGCCCATAACAGTATAAAGCTGGGACAGCAGGAAGCTGCCCTTAGTCATGGCCTTAGTTCAATTGAAATAATCATGGATGCTGCCTTATTCAGAACCTCAAGCATGCAGATTTTAAGAGAAGCTTTCCCAAATGAGACCATGAGTCCTCCAATATTCCCCCCACTGCACTCAAAAAAGGAAAGTGCATGTCCAGTTGCTTTCTAGTGGTAGTTCTTGGGCTTTTGACACATCAGTCCAATCCCAATAATGTTTACTTTGAAATATCTGTTTCTGGGTTTTAAAAGCCATAGTTTTTATTGTTTTTCTCTGTCTTTATTTAAGGACTCATCTCATACCTGATCTATTCTGAGCAGCTAAGCTGGAGAGTTTCCACTGAGGGTGCTTACCATGTGATAAGTGAACATAATGAGTTATGCAGCAGAGACTTTTTGATAATGGACCCAACTATCTGGACTTTCCTTCCTAGAGAAGTCAATCAGGGCCTGTTCAGGCGACAGCCTAAGCTGTGTTTTACTCAAAATGCTGAACCACCGTGGCTTAGCATGTCATCTGAACAAAGTCATAGTGTCACAGCCTCACTTGACAAGCATACGAGACAGTCCTATAAGTAAAAAGTTTTCTGAAGGACATAAGGGATTCTTATGACAATAACATTTGCCCAGATGACTGTGTTATGTCAATATGCATTTTTTTGCTGTTTCTTTTGTAATTGATAATATTATAGAACAGTCTGGGGAGGTATATCTGGTTTTTGTGTATTGGATAAATGTTACTGTTATTCTCTTGTTAAAAAAACAAAACAACCAACAAGCCTTTATTTTATTTGGAGTAGGTGAGAAAGAAATATAATCACCTAATTTCCAAATCCAATTGTAGCATTTGATTGCATGTTTGTTTTATTGTTGCTCTTGTTTTATTCCTGGCGGTGTTTGAAGACATGCAAATATAAGAAGAGCTCTGCTGAATTGGACCAAAGGTCCATCGTCTAGCATCATCCTTCTCACAGTGGTCAACCAGATGACTCTGGGGAGCCCAAAAGCAGGGCATGAATGCAACAGCCCTCTCCCATTGGGGGATATTCCAGTGGTATTCTGTTGCAGAGTGCCTCTGAATCTGAAGGTTCCATCCTTATTAACAGCAATGGATGAAGTCATCTTCCATGAATCTGTCTAATTGCCTTTTAAAGCCATCTAAGCTAGTGGCCACTGCCACATCCTGTGGCAGCAAGTTCCATAACTTAATTGTGCATTGTGTAAAGAAGTATGAATGAATGGCACATGTGTTATGATGTTGCCTGTCATTGTCTGAGGGCCCTTGAGGACCATATGGTGGCTAGAGGGATAGTTGGGCCTATGGTAGCTCTCAGCCAAATCAGAATGTCATCTGCATTCACCAGCATTGCCACATGGCACACCAGTGCAAACACTTGAAGTAATGCAGTGCCATGCCAAAGGCCAAATCCTGCACATGACCTGGTGGCATAATGTGGAGTGAATGGGGGTCAACATGGATGGGCAATGCTTTTTCCATGGCCAAGGCATGTTGAAGTGGTGGTGTAAAGAGGCCTTGTATTCTAAAAATGCTTTTAAACAGAAATCCAGCTAAATCTATTCTGAGAAAAACATTTCTCATTATCACCAGGCTTTTAGCATGTTTACTTCTTCTTAGCCTTTTATTCAGCCTTGCTAGTCAGAAGACCTTCACATTTATATTGCAGATCTGCATCCCTTTTCTATGTTTGCAAGGACCCTGGGTTTTATTTACTGACCAACATTTTATTTCCTTAGCAATATTTGTTTGAAAATCCCATGATACTGAGATGTTAAACAGTCAGTGAATACCTGTTTGTCCCATCTTCAGCAGCATTTGTTTTATCTAAATCTCTATCTATCTATCTATCTATCTATCTATCTATCTATCATCTATCTATCATCTATCTATCTATCTATCTATCTATCTATCTATCTATCTAATCTTTTGGGTAACCCAACATGCGATTTATTGTGCTTGTGCCACATGCATGTCCATTGCTAAGTAATTTGTTTCCTCATTCCCCCTGGAGAATTTGCCACTTGCACCCTTTGCCTAGCATTTATAGGAGCAACGTTGTCTGTTGTCTTTAGTGTCACACATATATTGATGACTTTCATCTTGACTGTGTCCAAAGGCTCTTGCATCCCCATCGAATAGTTCATGATATTTTGCATCAGTGTCATTCCTGTTCCCATTCTTGCTGGTGTCCAACTGAAAACATGCTTAAAAATGGTTTTATTCATATGTCCAGAGCAGGGTTTATTCTAAGCATTTTTCCAAACTGCACAAGAAGCCAGTGCCGCCTCCAATCCCCAATGCCTCAGTATCTCTCAAAAAAATTCTAATGGAAAAAATAAAAATATGGAAGAGAGAAGAGTAAATGAGAATGATTAGAGAAATTAAGAGAGAGAGGAATTATGGCACAATTATGTAGTCTTCTTCGTGGCATTTTACTGCTATGTGCCACTGTTCTATGCCTACATATACTGCTGATGTGTACATGAGTGAATAAATGCTTTTGACAAGTCAAACAGTTGTTCCCAATAATATATGATTAGTATTAGGTTATGGAGATGGAAAGGAAACAGTAATCATCTTAATGTTTTATTTCTCTATCTTATTTTCTTGTCTATTTATTTTAAGAAACAACCTTGCCAAATTCACAACTGCACAAAAACTTAGTTTCAACTGCACAGGTTTTTTTTCCAACTGTACAAAATGTGTCCAGCTGCACATTAGAATAAATTTTGGTCCAAAGAAGCAATCCTACCCACTCCGAACTCTTCCCTGTGTTGGGCAATGGTCTAGAGAATATACATAGATGGTCCAACGAAAACATGCTAATCCTCTTTGCTACCTCTGTCCACAGATAGCTGATTGTGATTAATGAAAAGAGGGAGTACTCAGGAATGCAAGGGGCTGCATCGTCACAAAAGACTGTGCCCTCCGCTTTGTTCAAAGCAAACTCGCCGTGTGTCCCAAGAGGAGAGCTCAGAATCACTTGTCACTTCAAAAAAAATGCCCATAAGGAATTTAAACATGTGAGTTATTTTGGACAAAACATAATTCTATGTGCATGGTTTGTCTACACATCGTTTTCACCATTCTTTTTTTTTAAAACCCATTACATTCTTGATTTAAATTTAGATATCCCAGAGATGGGGTAACAGATTCCCAAGAAGCTCAGGTAGGCACCGATGCATTTCCATATCCCTTTATTAATTTTTTTTGTCCAGGGAGAGAGGAAGAGGGAGTGTGTGTGTGTGTGTGTGAGAGAGAGAGAGAGAGAGAGAGATCACTTTCAAGGTGCTCTCTGAGAATTGCCACTGCAGACACAAAACTTTCTCACGATGCCATGGAACCCAGATAGGGGAATGAAAACACTGATATACCCAGTGGCAGCTCCAGGTTTTGCAGGGCTATTAGGCAAGCTGCCCACAATGGGGGGGCCCTCCCTCAGTGAGTCTATGTTCTTACCGCCATTATCGCCAGCTACTATCCCTTCTGCTCCTCTTTCTTATCATTGCTACTGCTGCTTTGCTTAGCAGGCAGAGACTCAGTGAGCAAGTAGACAGTGGCATCTGCTGCTGCCCATCTCACTACCACCATTGTCTGGGACAAAGAGGGAGAGGCAGGTGAACAAGCGGACTGCAGTGGAACAAACAGGTTGCAATGGGGAAGAGGAAGAGAAAACCCATGGGCTTTTGTCAGTAGAATCCTGCTGGGGTTTGGGCCATTGGCCGATGCCCAGTCTTTTATGCTGGCCCTGATATACATCCCAACCTAACATGGTTAGGGAATGTATGAAACTTTGTGGTTTCCTGGAAACAAATGGGATAGTTGCTGTCTCCATGCCAGTAGCTGTAAACAAGTTGCTGAACTAGACTGGAGGAAATTCTTACATTCTGACTCCCATACTTGATCTAGATGGGGACATCATGTACTTCGGATACATGATTACTTTCTGAAAAGTGCTAATTCAAATCTCTGGATCTGGTTCTGGCCAATCACTGCCTCTGTAGAAACTAATATTTCATAACCAGAGCAAAGCAGAAGGCCAGATGAGTCCTGAGATGAAACTCAACTAGAAGAGTTTTAATGAATGAGGCCATGACACAGAGGCTAAAACCCCATGGTTAACAAACTTTTACTGAGGAAGATACTAGTGTGAATCATACTGGTGCAAGTGTCACTTTGTGCATTATTAGGGTAATCCATGGCCTCTATGTGCAGCACAGGAATGAAGGGGAGCTCTGCAGCGTTATCTTCATGCAAAAATGAATCTTTTGTTAATTTATGGCACAATCCTATGTGATCTGCCATTGCTACTCCTAAACTTCTGAACTCAGAGACTTATGAGTATCCTATGCAAAGCGTAGCACACTCCCTCTTTTCACTTAATATAGATGTCTATTCGTGCCCATCTAGTGGAGGCTTCAGGGAGGGGGAGGGAATGAGACTGGAGCAGTCACCCCTCCCCAGCACTGGGAACGTCCCCTTTCCTTTGTCTCCATGCCCCATGTTCCAATTGTGGAGAAGGAGGCAACACATTTCTCTCTACCCCAGCTAGGAAAGGGAGGGGGGAGAGGCAGGAAGTGTGGTTTCCTGGCTCCAAGGTCAGAGCCCTCTTTCTGACCTTGGAGCCAAGAAACTGAACAAACCTATATCTTCCAAACACTGTATAGGGGGCATATGATTGCTCTCTAATACCTAAGGAAGGGCTTGATATTAGTTGTTCAGCAAGATGCAAGGAGGGGGGGAAATACCTAAGGTGCACCGTGAAATAAAAGCATGTTTGAAAGCAGCTAACCAGGAATAGTGTGGTCTGACTTACACTTAAATGCATTTTATGCAATGTCCAAGTGACAGCTCACCTCCTAGATAGCCCTGAGGACAAATCAAGTACTCAAGAGGCAGCAGAGTCTCGAGGGAATTGCTCTGCCAAGTCCAGTCTCACAACTGGGCCGACATGGCCGTTATCTATAAATGAAACCAAAAAGTGCACTGAAACCAAATGAATAAAAAATCCAGTTTTTTGTTCTTCTATGTGCCTATGGTGGAGTGTTATATGTTTAAATAATTTGAAGTTAATTAAGAGTATTCATTTGGAACTAAATCAGGAAACTTCCACATCTGTGCTTCTATCTTGGAACAGAGGTGACTTAAAAAGTGCCTCAAGCAATGTACTCTATTTTATACCCTACCTAAAAAGTGTGTGCATATGTGTGTTTTTCCTCTGCAAACTTCATTGCTAAATGGCCAGGAATGTGGCTTTTAAAATATGTTTTGATTTCTAATTAATGATGGGAACCACTACAATTATGCGATTATCTAAACATTCCTTTAATTTCTGAGAGATTTTGTCCAGTGTTCCAAATATCAAAACCACAACCATTACAATGTAATAATTACAGGAATGTAGGACGCCAATTGACAACAGTTTGGACTTACATCCAAATCTCCGAAGTCTCTGACATAATAATATTTTATTATTGTATGAAAATTGTCTTCACCGGAGTCTTCTCAGGGTAGGTGGACTAGACATTTCTTACCCTTTGAAGCAGACATGTTATGATTTAAATCCACACTGCAAATTGACTTTGATCACACCTTTCAGATGTCTTTCACCTATGCAACTTACTGATGTCAGGACCCACCAGAGATTTGGCTAAAAGTCTAAGAGTTTGCAAATATGAGTTTGCAAATATTAGGCAAATTCATATTTGCACAGGAGAAATATATTTCTTTTACCAAATGCCATGCTTTCCTAATTTTCTTGTTAAAGTGATCATAATGATAATACACTAATGAGAATAGTTGTACTCTATACAAGGGATCCATAAATTCAGTGCAATTA
This sequence comes from Anniella stebbinsi, assembly GCA_029215795.1. NCBI lineage: Eukaryota > Metazoa > Chordata > Lepidosauria > Squamata > Anniellidae > Anniella > Anniella stebbinsi. The sequence goes on along the minus strand of JARDYH010000006.1, from coordinate 60,270,042 downwards.
CTGGGATATAATCCCATATACATTTGTGTGTTTACCTTCATCTCATTTCTCTGGCTCCTTTCCAACACTAAAATGTCTTCCTTCCCGACATATTTTGGCCTCTTATGTGTCTCAGGCACAAAGTATTAAATGCATCATTCTTCTACAGTATAAATCTCAGCCTTTTGTCTCAGTTTGGTTCTTTTATATGCATTTTCTTCCTATGAGTTTGTAAGAATTTTGGTTGTCACAGAGATCTCTTGTTTTATGGTACTGGTTGTACCGGCCTTTGTGCCATAGACAAATAAAATGTAAATAATAATAATAATAATAATAATAATAATAATAATAATATATTAAAACGTGCTCCTATTTTTGGGAATTTTCTCTCTCCCTGTGAAAGAAGCATTGTTTTTTCTGCCTCTTTCGTGGGGGGGGGGGGGGGAGAATTTGGAGAATTTTCTCCTTAAGTGTAGCCGGTTGCTGAGGGCCTAATTTTTAGTTTTAAAAACAAAAACAAAAAACAATACCCCCTTCCTCCAGCATTTGGATGAGCCCAGCAATTCAGGTGAGGCTATGGATGTACTGAACCAGTGCCTGGCTGCAACAATGGACTGGATGAGAGCTAATAAACTGAAACTCAATCCACACAAGACTGAGATGCTGTTAGTGGGGGGTTCTTCTGACCAGATGGAGGGTGTTCAACCTGTCAGGATGGGGTTGCACTCCCTCTGAAGGAGCAGGTTCATAGCTTGGGGGTTCTCCTAGAACCATCTCTGTCACTTGAGGCTCAGGTGGCCTCGGTGGCACGGAGTGACTTCTTCCAACTTCAGTTGGTGGCCCAGCTACGGCCCTATCTGGACAGGGATAACCTGGCTTCAGTTGTCTATGCTCTTGTAACCTCCAAGTTAGATTACTGCAATGCCCTCTACATGGGGCTGCCTTTGAGGGCGGTTTGGAAGCTGCAGCTTGTGCAAAATGCAGCAGCCAGATTGATAATAGAAACCAGAAGGTTTAATAATAATAATAATAATAATAATAATTTATTTCTTACCCGCCTCTCCGTTTGGATCGAGGCGGGGAACAACAATATGATAAAATACATAAAACATGACACACATTAAAACTGCATTAAAACATCCTAAAAACATCCTAAAAACATCCTAAAATTCCACTGGATATGCCTGCCAGAAGAGAACAGTCTTTATGACATTCTTAAATTCTAAAAGACTGTGAAGTTGACGAGTCTCCTCCGGCAGGTCTTCCACAGTCTGGGAGCGGCAGAAGAGAAGGTCTTCTGGGTAACGGTTGTCAGCCTAGTCTTGGCCGACTGTAGTAAGTTCTTCCCAGAGGACCTGAGCGTGCGGGACGGATTGTATGGGAGAAGACGATCACGCAGGTAACCTGGACCCAAACCATGTAGGGCTTTAAAGGTAATAACCAACACTTTATACTTCGCCCGGAAACTAATTGGCAGCCAGTGGAGCGATTTTAAAGCTGGCGTAATATGGTCACCCCTAGGTGTACCGGTGACCAACCTGGCTGCCATATTTTGAACAAGTTGAAGTTTCAGTCACCAACCTGGGCCCTAAACTGACAAATCTGTAGGTCTTCAGCTCTCATTTTTATTGATGTTCTCTTTGGGTGCTGCTTAGTTTTTCCCACTGGACACTTGCTACTTTAGAGAATTACATCTAGGCCTGCTGTTTTAATGTTGCTTATTGCTTTTGCCACAAAATTAAAACTAAAAATCCAACTTCTGGATTTTTCCCAGCAGTAAGCAACAACAAAAGACTGAATGAGAGGAAAGAGCCAGAGCTGGTCTGGCAGGAGCTGGTGGTCCCCAGGTGCCACTGATCTGACTAGTGTTTCATGTAAGGATGAAATATGGCATTTCCAAAAATAACACTTAAAAGCTCCCTTGGTGGCTGTTAAGAAGGCACAATAGAAACCTGCAGAGGTCTGTCCATTCCACCAACGTAAGATATGTAGAGCTATGTCTTGATTTTTTTCAGTCTAAAAGTCTCCATGTATGCTCATAGTTTAGTGCCACAAGTTTGTCCACTGCAAGTGGAAATAACTGAATCATGTAGGGGGCAGCCAAAGCATTTAGCCAATCAGATCAAAGTTCAGTGTTTAAATTCGACTTAACAATGGATTGCACAATAGAAAAGGGGCTACAAACTAATCATGAATTGATGGTGATGGTGAGACTATCTACACAAGGAGAACTGAGACTTCTAGAAATAACTGGGAAATGGAAAAGAAGAGCAAATGCTTTCCCAGAGAACCTAAGGGCCCCATAGAGTGCAGTCTTTACCCCAGGTCTGCCAAGTATGGTAATGTATACAGCTCTCCCAATATGAACCTACCTGTACATGGTAATCACCATCTGAGGTCCTCCTCTAAGTGTCTTCCCTGAGGGAGCTTCAGAGAATACCAGCCATGGAGAGGGCCTTTTGGTGGTGACCTTCCAATTGTGGATTGCTCTCCCTGGTGAGGTCCCACTTAAAGATACACTGAGTTTCAGTGTGACACCATACTCGCACTAGCCCAATCCTTTTCCAACTGCTCTCCAGTAGTAGTTGTAATATGTGCTGCTGCAAACTTTGTAAAATAATACAAAAGGAAGCTGAGGTGTGGAACATACAAACTTGACATAAATCGGTTACATTGCTGTGCAACTGATTACAACTCTCAAGATGACTCCTGTCTTAGCTCCAGTTCTCCTCGGTGTTTCCCATTATTGGTTCCCTCCAAGCAGCTACACTTTGATTCTTACTTATTATATTAGTGTTGGAATGCTGCACTGCTGTAGTTAAACCTATAACTAATTTATAGGAATATTCTGTACATTCAGGTTTCTGATATGTTGAGGCAAGGTGTCTCATTGGAACAGAATTCATGCCATGTATTTATTTCAAAGGACAGAACGGGGTTCACCTTTCTTCATTGGCTTCCTTTCAGATAAATGTGCCTGCTTATACATTTGACACCTTCTTTTCCTCATGGTTTCAACAATTAGAGAGCAAGTTTGAGTTTGCTAAACTATACCTCATAAGCCTGAAGAATGGAGCACTGAGAGCAAGTTTCTTTGGCTGAATTTTATGAGAATATAATGTTTCATAGGATCAAAACTCAAATTCCTTTTGAAAAGTCAACTAGAACAGAACAGACAAATTTGGTGTTGGATGAGATTCAGAAATCATGCTAGCCACTTATTCTGTGTTCTCATAAAGGTGCTCTAAACACTTTATAAACGGATCCTTCGGTATCATGAACAAATAAATGGTTGATGTTATGCTTTGGATACATCCTCTTATATAGCCCTAAAAAGACTTTGGTCAAAATGTGTCAATTGCACCTTTGTCTTGGAAATTAAATCCAGGTGTGCTAATCAGGGTGTCTAACTACATCTTAGGTTAATTGTGTGGCCTGCAGCCTGGTCACAAGATTTTTTTAAAAATGATCCTAGGTGGGAGGATAAATTTCCATCTGGACTGCTGTGTATAGGAAGAGCAGGTTAATATTTCCATCCCCTGCTATGACCAATGGGACCTTTATAATGAATTACTTTGCAAGGAGGGGAATTGATGCGAAATGTGGTTGGGGAAGGAAAGGTTAAACCTCCCCTCCAAGCACACTGTGGTCCAGATGGAAATCCCCCCAAGCACCGTTCCATGTGCATTGGCCAGAGAAGGGGCAGCTGCAGGGAGCGTGTTTCCCCCTTCCCTGCTAGAAAGAACACCTAACTTTCAAATGAAGACCTGGTGCCCGAATTTTGCTTTTCCCCCTCCTCCTTCCCAATCCCTTTGCCTTTCATGTCTGTCTTATTATTAATCTGTGCACGCTGCTCTGGGAGCCTTTTTTGGGTGAAGAGTGGGGTTTAAAAAATGCTGGAAAGAAAGAAAGAATTAGATTATTCCAAATCCCCTGATATAAGTGCAACCATGCTATAACATGATGAGTAGTTACTCCCCTAATCAGGCCAGCTAGCAGAAAAACACAGTTCACCGTCTTATCATTACCATTTCGAAAACAAAGCAAGGCAAGCAGGATCTTCGCTGAGCTTTAATTGTAAGTAGAAATGCACCCTGAGATGGCCGCCTGGAATCACCCACCCGATTTAGTGATGGGTAAATGCTTGAAAACAGGTTTGCCAATGAAACTAGTTTACTTATCCCAATCACTGACTATAAAAGCAAGATGCTGGTAGCTCATAAACAGAAGTGTAAACCAGCAGGAAAGCAGAGTTTCTTCTTACTTTATGTACTGGAGTTGGCAAGGAGACAAATCGACGCTGGGGAATGAAAGCAAATCCTGGTTCCTTTACAGTCTACCAATTTGTTAGATTTCAGTTTAGAGGAATCAGACATGTTCAGCAGGGTGTGCATGGAATCCCTCAAATGCTGTCATGTGAGGGGAGCAGCTTGCTGCTATTCAGACACAGATTCATGTCGATTTATGAATTGGGGCCGAGGGCTTTTAGTGGCTAGATTAACTGAACTTGCAGCAAAGCTGTTTGAGAAGCAATTTTCCAAGATCAGTCAAAGTACATAAGGTTGGATCCAGGGTCTGTTGAGGAAATTCAGCTTCTCATAAAGATACATACAGAATCTTGCAGTGGATTCTGGTGGCTCCGATTTTAGTGGGGCTGTGAATCCATTCTGGGTTTCAGTCAGAAACAGCCAGAACTGTTAGGAAGCTATACAAGATGCTGAACCCTAACACCAAAATCAGTTCTTTGGAGGGCACCAGGTTGTGGAAGGGCTGCTCTAAACAAAAAAAGAGAAGTAGGTGGCCCTAAGTTGTTCAGTTTTCCACAACCCCACAGTCACCTCTGCATATCATATTCTCCACCCTGTCCTCATGGTTTATCTGCTTTGGGAGAATGAGAATTTCACTTGCACTTTCTGTCTCCTTAGGGAGGATGTGGTGTTAAGGCTTGTGAGCCTTAATTCCCAATTTCCCTGCTTTTTGGTGCTTGGTTGGAATCTGTAGAGCCTTAACATTGTTTTTGTAAACCTTAGGTTTTTTTTTTAATGAATAGCCACCTATTCCCAGGAGAGATCTGAAGATCAGGTTGTCATGGATCCAGAGGAACCACACCCTGCTTCACCAGGGAGCAAAAGAGCAAACTGGCCTTATGAAGATAGCCCAAAATACTCTCAGAGCCAAAGGAATGCATGTTCCAGAAGAGAAAAGAGAAACTCTTCTTCTTCTTCTTCTTCTTCTTCTTCTTCTTCTTCACTCAAAAGGTCTGTGCTATAGAGGCAGCGGCCATTTCACTCACCCACCCCACATTCTAAGGCAGGAGGGAGGGGGGAGAGCGACGCTACTGAGCGTGTGTCAGTGTCACGTTATGAGGGAAGATGGCTGCCTCATTGACTTGAATGAGAGGTTAAAATAGTCCTTAAAAGTCAACTGAAGGGAATTTTCAAAAAACAAAACGCTTTCCATCAACTACAGTCAAGGAGGAAGAAGACCCCACCACTGGATGAGTTAATAAGGCTCTAGAAATTATGCAAATTGAGAGCACAAAAAGTCTCAACCCGGAAGTAAATTTTACAAAAGCAGGGAAAGAGGTTTGTATTCCTTTTCTACCTTAAACTGCTCTCCTTCCCTCAATCTTTCACCAATCTTCTTGAAATTTTCAGGTAATGTAAAACAAACATTTCTTTCTGGCACCTGTAAATTTCAGAAAGGTTGATGAAACATTTTCGATTTTATGGCTGTTAGAATGACCCCCCCCCCCCAATTATCACTTTAACATGGTGGAATGTGTTTTTTACTGACGGCCCTTAACAATGGAGGCACAACTGTGCCTCCATTAATATATGTACACTGTCTTTTCATCATGGATTATGGGATCATGGGCATTTGCCCTCACTCTCTCTCCCCCTTCTCTCATACAAATTCTTCCTCACTTCCTTTGTTGCATTAACAAATCTTTACTAATGGCAACTAGGTTGATCGCTAATCAGGTTTACTTTTTAAAGTTTCAAACACCAGGGTTTGAAGTTTTTTTCTAATCCCTGTTAAGCTGATCCCCTCCGAGTGCTTCCTCTGAGCTTAAAGCCCCTGTCCGAGTACCTTCTTCAAGGGAGGCTCGGGGGTGATGACAAGGGAGAGGGCCTTTTCAGTGGTGCCCCCCCCCCCAAGCTCCCCACTCAGGCCTGCCTGGCGACAACACTATCATCTTTTCGGTGCCAGGTTAAGACTATACTCTTCTCCCAGGCATTTAATAGCATATGATGGAGCATTTATGCCAGCCATCTAAACAGGTCTAGTATTGTATTGGAATTGTTTTTAGCCACCTAAATTGTTTTAAATGTTTTATATTTGCATTTTATGTGGTATATAATAATAATAATAATAATAATAATAATAATAATAATATAATTGATCCTGTTTAATGTCAGTAATGACATAGCATTACATCTGCGCTGGCCCTAACTACGCTGAATGCTGACAAGGGAGGGGGAAATATGTCTGGGAGCATGATGTGTAAGCACATGATTTTCATAGCCACAGTCAAGAGACAGACAGCATTTACATCAGCACAAGGGTGGCTGCTTGTGAACTGCCAAAAAAAGGAAAGGATTGCACCTCCAAAAAAAGAGGACAAATGAGGGCATTCACTTGCAAACAAAATGCAGGTTCAATTTTATATGCATAGAAGCAAGTTTAGAAATAATTACTGTATTTTAAATAGAAATAGAATACATCTCACAACAGTGTGGAATACTGTGACCAGATGACTTGTTACCTGTCTGTCAATGTGCTGTGGCTGGGCAGCTTCAAGGGCCGGCTCTTTCTTCAGATGGGTCTTGATCTTTATACTGGCCGTGGACTGGACAGCCCTTCAAATAGAGAACACCTTCAAAACAGAGGACCGTCCTCTGGCAGCCGTTCAAATAGAGGGTTGTCCTCTGAAAAAGAGGACATGTGGCCACCCTAAATTCTGCACTAGGCTTTGTGGACTATTTATTCATTCATTCATTTATTTATTTATTTATAATCTTATTATACCTCCTTTCAATTTAGAGGAATTCCCAGGTTGTGAGTTTTGTTATAACATGTCAATAAAACAATGGTAACCAAAGCTACAATAAATCAGAGTTATTAGTAGCAGCAGCAGCTAAAATAAAACCCAGCAAAAATTTAAAAGACTGAGAAACAAAAAGTTATCCAACTGGACACTGGCATCCAGCAAGCCTCCTCTGAGACAGAATTCCACAAGCTGGGTGTCTAGACCGAGAAGTCCCTCCTTGCCAGTTGCTACCCATCTCACCTCAGAAAGAGGGGGAAATTGGCGGAGAGCGTCAAAAGACTACCTTAGTGTACAGGCAGACGGATGAGAGAGAAGGTGTTACCATAGGTACCCGGGTCCCAAGCCATGTGGGACTTTAAAATATATTTCAAGCCTTTTGTTTAAAGCTTTAAAAAAGCACCCTGCTGAGTGGAGTGAGCAACAGACTAAACTGTAACCGTGTTACAAGGATGACAGGATAATATTTACATTTCGGAGGCTCTGATGTAACAGCTTGAATGCATTCATTAAAACTCTTTTTAAGTTTTAAAGCAGAAAGGAAAATGAAAAGAAAGTGACACCTTATTTCTGAGTGCATCAGGGATCAAAGCCCTCTTTCTAAATATAAACGCTTTGTTCCTATTTCCAAGATGCAGGTTCCAGGAAGAGCAACTGGGAGAGCCCTGGCAGAGCCTCATTTCTTCTGACCAGCCTCACATCAACGCCATCGCCTATCACCTCTGCTAGGCTTGAGTTTGCTTTAAAGCCAACACTGGATGGTCTGGGCTAACCTCAGAGAGAAGGCCTCATATCCTGTGGATACAGCGGAAAGTGAGGGTGGGGGAGGGCGAGGATTCCAGAGATCAGCCTGGAATAATTTTACAAAATACTCTGTGGTCTGGTCTCCCAGCAGCCGTGCTTCTCCAGTGACAGCACTTATGCTCTCCTCTGCCTACTAGCAATTCTCTGGAGGCGTTTTCACATTAGCCATATTATTCGCCTTCCGAGCAACTAAATCTCTCCCACCTCCTCCACACTGAATGCATCTTTTTTCATTTTTAGTTGCTGCATCAGTTTTGCAATGAAAAAAAGAACTATTCTAAGCTGACTGCAACTGTGTGGCATGTATATTTCTTTTTTATTTAATTTATATCCTGCCTTTCTTCCACCATGGGACTCAAGGTGGCTACATAGAATTCCCAGGAGGTTTCCCTCCAAGCACTGACCAGACCCTAACATGTCCCCCTAACAGGACATGCCTGTTGACAAGCCTAGTAATGGCTGCCATGGCAATATTAAAGTCTGGGCTGGGGAATGAATGTAAGGACAGCTATGATGTATTATGCATAAATTCAAGGAACTGTAGCAGTGCAGATGTGCAGCTACCGGCTTTCAAAGCTACAATGTTGTCCAGAGTTGCCAGAAAACAAACAAACAAAAAGGGGTTTCAGTCCCTTGATATTTGCTGCCCATTACTGCTATCTGAAAACGGCACTGCGATTTTTCCTGGCTGGATAGCCCACAGTCACTCCTGCCATGTAACCCTATTGATGCTGCTTCACAGCAGGAATGGTGCAGGGTTTGGGGGGGAATCAGCAGGCAAAACAGCGACATATAGATGGGCCCCTGATTTTTCTGAGATCTAGAAACTTTCATTTTTATCCATGGGTTTTGAAACTCAACATTTCTGAAAAATGAAACTCCACTAAATTCCATGCTGAAATATTAGATCCCCCGAAGTTGTGATGATCCTATAGGTACCTAGAAAGCCCTGGATATAATACCCAAATCAAATTGATGGCCATTTATGGAAGGGGAGGCTTTGACACCCTTTGAAAGTACCATTCTGCCTCTTGCTTCTTGCTCTGTTTGACGATCTGAACTTGCAGATATTTTCAGAGCCCAAACACCTGACCCTTGTGAAGCTTGCCCAGTCATCACGTCTATGCTCAGCTCTGTGGGGTTCCTCTCCCTAGTCCATTTCGCACATGAAAGTGCTTTGTGGCTCTTTGAAGGGAAGCACCTCTGTAAAAAGAACGCCGGTCCCATTGTATTGTTAGCCAGGATCATAGCGCCTCAGCCTCACACATTGCTCAGCCAAGCAGCATTTTCCTCCCTTTTCCTTTCCTTTCTCTTTAAAGAAGCAGTCTGTATGCTTGAAAATTCTGCGGTTTAGTTTGGAGTTCATTCATCCCTACAGAGAGAACTTGTTCTGCCAACCTCTACATACATGTCAGCCTAAATAGCAACAGATGTACTGTACCTTGGATGTATAAAAATTTCATAAAATATAACAAATGCTGTTTTTCCACTTGGGATGAGTCATTAACCATATGCTTGTGATATAACAGCCTGTGTGTGTGTGTGTGTGTGTGTGTGTGTGATATGAAGGCCTAACTCAGACAGTATGGATTAAATTGGGCACAAGAAAAAGGACTCACGAGAGGGGAGGGGACTCATTCCTTTGCTTCTCTAAGCCTGAGTAAAACCGTAGTCCATTTTCTCTTCCCAACAGCAAGAGAATGGTAAAAGTTGAAATATAGTGGGGCTCTCTGTTCACAGCCAGCCCCAGGGGTGACATTCCCTGGGCATTCATAAAGAAATGCTCTCAATCCAGGGATATTACTCTGCAAACTGCAGGAGATTACTTGAGATCTTCATGTATTCTGATGATAGAACATTCATCTCTGACTGTGTTCTAAGGGAGGTCAAAGGAGAACTTTGAGTAAGGGCAGAATTCTTTCTCCTGAAGTGATAAATATCCTGCTTCCAATCTACAGAATCATCCCTTTCCTTGCACTGGTGCCCCTCTGCTTTCCCTCTCAATGGGATACATGAGCAGTCTGAAGTTCACTCTGCTGTGTTTATTTCCCTACTGTCCCACCAGGACAGAGGCAGATCATGGCTGCTTGCTTCCAGATGGAGGACTCCTTGCACTAGCAACCAGACGGCATTGTGCACCTGTTCCATCTTTTTGTCCTTACAAGATTTTCTGTGTTATGGGAATAGATGTGTAAGAAAACACGGGAGGGAAAACATAAGTAGAAGTCGTCGTTGTCTGGACCCTCATAAACGTCAGTGAATGAGGCACGTTAATGTTGCCATAAAAGCATCATCTGATAGCAACCTTAGTGACAGAACAGGCCTATGCATCTTTACTCAGAAGTAAGTCCCACTGACCTTAATATGATCTATACTGTAGTAAGTGTTCCTCCAGATCACAACCTTAACACACAGTTAGGAGCATATTGCAGGTCTTCAATGAAAACATCACTTTCTTCTTCTGTATGCAAATTGGGAAGAATGGCTATACTGAAATTCAGATCACAGATGATATATAACGTCAGTTCCGTGTAGTTGAAGCTCCAGAAGCATCCACAACAATCAAGGGCTACTACTAGTCATATTGCTAAATGTGATCTCTAGTTTGAGAGACAGCATGCCTCTGAGCTTAGAGGTTCTGGGAAAGACTATTCATGTCCTGCGTATGGGCTTCCCACAGGCATTTGGCTGGCCACTGTGAAGAACAGGATGCTGAATGTGATGGACCTTTGGTCTGATCCAGCAGGGTTCTTTTTATATTCTTATGTTCCTAACCCCAGAAACCAGCCCCTCCCTCTCCCCCACTACCAAAAGCCCTATTGGCAAATGGGTACTTTATGCAAAGTGTGCTTGTGGCTGCTGCCCTGCTGTGCGTTTGTGCTTCGGTAGATAATCTGGCTCTGCCTCAGGCATAATGCACCTGAGTGTTCCCACTGAGACAGAACACCTCCACACTGCTGTCAATACGAGCCATCTCAACATCAATCCGCCTCACTTGTTACCTTTAAAGCAGAGTCTTTAATTAAAATGTTTTGAGGTAATTAGGTGGTTTAGTATTATTCAGAGTACCTAAAAGGTGCCAAGGAAACACTTTCTCAGTTTAGCTTGTACTGATGATTTCTCCAGAACCCTTCCTCATCAACCAGAAAATATGTAATTACCTATGTATTTCTTGAATTGACTTCAGGTTGGTTTGGGGATTAACTGGTGTTGAATCTCTTCATAACAGATTAGGCTAATCACAGTTTGGATTGAGAGAGCCCCTTCCATGAGTGAGAGGCACTTCCACTCAAGCAAAAGAGGGTTTCCCAATGTCTACCTATCCCTTCCCTCAGCTGAAGCACCTGCAACATCTCCACATCATTCTGAAAGAACTTCCCACAGTAGGAGAGGGGACCACAATGGTTCCTTCCAGTAAGAAAGGAATGTGGGAAAGCCCTATTGTACAAGCAGAAACCCATTCACACTACTCTAGATCCAACTCAATGGATATAAAACCGGTGGTCCTTACTTTGCACCAATTTGCGGGAAATAATGCTATGAAAATAGTATACAGAATGTGGGATGTACTCCAACAGTTACCAGTGCACTTCAGCACCACTATAAAGCAGTAGTGTAGATCTAGCCAGAGTCAGAGGCAACTCACAAAACCAAACTGATGTGTTATGCATGAAGGTTCAGCTGACCTATTGTAGGCTGACCAGATAAAATCCAGGTCAGGGCTCATGTAACTTTAACAGTTGTAGAGCAAAGGGAATTTCAGCCAGTGTCATTTGTATGCAATTAGTTCCTGATGAAATTCCCTCTTCATCACAACAGTTAAAGTTGCAGGGGCCCTGCCTTCTTTTGTATATGGTCACTCTAGTATAGTGCCTGCAACTTTATCTGTTGTGATGAAGAGGGAATTTCATCAGGAACTAATTGCATACAAATGACACTGGCTGAAATTCCCTTTTCTCTACAACTGTTAAAGTTACATGAGCCCTGATCTGGATTTTATCTGGTCACCCTAACCTATTGGCTCATACACATCAGGTAAAAACAACCCACGTTTTTACCATTCTACTGCAAAGCTACAGAAAAGGTTGAGGCTAGTTGCAAGTTAGGCTAATGCCCAACCTGCTTTGGCACATGTTGAAGCTCCATTGTTGAACTGAACTTACCGTTAAGATGTTTCTCTTAATGTTCAGTCAAATTCTAGCCTCTTCTTATACAAACCAATGAATAGCACATTTTGGCCACCTGTATCTGTGATACAGCCAGCCTTCAGGTATATTAAAAAGCTAATGTTTATCACTATCATCAGACTGCTATGGACTAAAAAGTTCATTGTTGCCTGCCTTAGTTTCTTCATTTGTTTTATGAGTCTTCCACTGAGTGATTATCACTCTGACAAAGAAGAACAAACTGTCATGGTCCCTTGCTGCCTGCAGCTTTTAATTTAAGCAGACAGTTAGGAACCTAGGATTCACAGCTTAAACAGATGGAAAGGCTAGAGCAAAGAGGCGCAGCTTGCATCTTCTAAATGTGGCCCATCTTAAGCTGAAACATATTTTTATAGGGAATGGATTCCAGAGGTGTTAGCACTGTCTAGTGAGCTTCGCCCTTGGGGAACAGGCTTTCAGATTTCTAGAAGAACGGATTGTATAGCAGTGAAGAAACCTGAAAGATAGATACTGTAGTTTGTTTATTCTTTTACTGTTCAACCTCCTTCACCAAAGGAAGTGGAGCAGTATTACTTACATTCGGTCCCCACCTTAATCCCAGTTCCAGAAGAACTTTACAGAAACACACCCCGTCCCCAGTCCCCACATAAACAAAGTAATGGAAGCCTAGTCTGGGGGATGGTTTGTACTGAATGGAAAAGGGACATTTCTCAGCCATTTCACCCACTTAGAAATTGGCTGTTCTGTTTCGGCTATATTCTGGGATGAGAATAGGGTGACCAACTGTCAGGATTTCCCCAGATTTGTCCTGGTTTTTGTTCTCTACTGGGTGTCAGGGGGGATTTTCTGTAATTTTCTATAATGTCCTGGAAAGACACGCTTTCCCTTTGAAGGCTGCATTAGCATGGTGGGAGGGAATGACACACCTTCTGGAGGTGGATCATTTCCCTCACACTGCTCCAATCAGGACCTGAAAGGGGAAAGCGTGTCATTCCCAGACATTATAGAAACGGCCCTGATTGGAGCAGTGGAGGGTGGGAATGACACACTTTCCCCTCCTCCATCCCATTTCGGGCCTTTAAGGTGGTGGGGGTGAATGACATGCATCCCAGAGGCCCCTGAAAGCTGCTTTCCCACCCCCACCCCACTGGGTGTCCTCTTTTTTAGTTTCCCAAATGTGGTCACCCTAGATGAGAAGGTGGAAGAAAATCATAGTAGCTGCCATTTTGCTTTCCCCAGAAACCCGTTTGGGTTGCTTTTTTAATTTTGGGAAATTCAAAATGGCTGCCACCATAAAAATGGCTTCCTTTTGGCCACTCAGTATGGGCTGCCATTATCATGAATAGCAGTTGAATCTCTACAAAATTACACTTTTACAGAAAGAGTGGGCCATTCCTTCAACTCTGGGGCTAACAAGGTTCCCATAGGATACCTCTCTTGTAGGCTGACCATATGAAAAGGAGGACAGGGCTCATGTAACTTTAACAGTTGTAGAGAAAAGGGAATTTTAGCCAGTGTCATTTGTATGCAATTAGTTCCGGGTGATATTTCTTCTTCATCACAACAGTTAAAGTTGCAGGCACTATACTAGAGTGACCATATACAAAAGAAGGCAGGGCCCCTGCAACTTTAACTGTTGTGATGAAGAGGGAATTTCACCAGGAACTAATTGCATACAAATGACCCTGGCTGAAATTCCCTTTTCTCTACAACTGTTAAAGTTACATGAGCCCTGTCCTCCTTTTCATATGGTCAGCCTATCTCTTGATGCCTGCCAGGCTTACTGCCCCTCCTGATTTTAATTTTATTTCTTAATAAAAACAAAATTTTAACTGGGAGGTTGGCATGTTGCAAAGCGAAGTGCTGTCCTTCAGTACTATCTTTATTCAGGTTCAAATGAGTGGTCTTGTGTTTTGGTGCTCACATCTTCCTTGTATTTAGGTTCTTGAGCAAGTTAACTTTTCTTTTAGTTTCACTACATTGCCTTCTGGGAAATGAGTGTTTCCCAGTGCCCCCTCCCAATGGCAGCCATTTTATGAAAGTGCCCACAACATTCTGTCAAAATTCCAATTGTGCTCACCTACCTAGAAAGCTTGGGGATCCGTGCAGTAGCAGTTCATTTTATTCAAGAAGTGCGAAGTTAAATACCACTCCATAAATCATAGAATCATAAAATAGTAGAGTTGGAAGGGGTCTATAAGGCCATTAAATCCAACCCCCTGCTTAGTGCGTACCTGACATAGGATCATAGAATAGTAGAGTTAGGGCTGTTATTGAAGCAGGTTTGTTAAGTGTGTGTGTGTGTGTGTGTGTGTGGATAGATAGATAGATAGATAGAGATAGATGATAGATGGAGTCACAGTGTGCTATTCAATACAGTCCTATTTTTAAACTTTGAGTACCAGGAACAACACTTTATGTTTGGATTTATTTCTTTTTTATACAGAACAATGCTTTATTTGGAAGAAGAACCAACATTTTAAAAAGCAACCCATGCTGGATTTTTGTTTTGTTTTGTTTTTTGGTGGGGAGGGGAAAGAAGAATCAGAGATCAACAGTGCCATACTATTTGTGTCTAATCAGTTCTGTGGGATTTACTTGATTAAATATAAGGAAAAATTTCCTGACGGTAAGATCTGTACAACAGTGAAACAGTCTACCTATGGAGGTAGTGTGTTCTCTATCTCTAGAGGCTTTTAAGAAGAGGCTAGACAGCCACCTGTCATGGATGGTTTAATTTGTTTTCCTGCACATTGCAGAGGATTGGACTAGATGATCCTTGTGGTTCCATCCAGCTCCATAATTCGATGATTCTATTCTACGTCAAACTAAAGTCCTATTTGGGTGTGTAAAAACCTACTTACCTCTACATATAAACAGGGAATGGTGCAGTGCTGCATAGCTCCACGCCTCAATTCATGAACACGATGTAGCCCCCCTCCCAGCATGAATGCCTGCAGAAGGGAGGACCACTTGCATATTGCTGAATATGAGTAAGGTTCCCTTCTGCAGTTGCTCATGCACAATGCAGCAATGATGAGGTTACGTGGACTTCAACTCCCATCGGTCCCAACAGCCTGGCCAATGGTCAGGAATGCTGGGAGTTGTCAACTAAAACATCGGGGGGGGGGCACTAGGTTGGGGAAGGTGGGCTATGCGGAGCAGCTCACTCACTGCTTACTTGTTTCCTTGAATTACTGAGTCAATTTCTCTCTCTCTCTCTTTCTCTCTCTCTCCGTCAGATCACCATTTCTCTATAGCCAGCATTACTACCTGATCTATTGATCTGTCTAGGCAGCACTGGAAAGGATACTGTAACTGTCCAGAGATGATGTTTCTTACTGGACTTATGGATAACTCTACCCGAGGCCCTGGAAAGTAATCCAGATGTTAATATTGGCTGGTGTGACTAGTCCAATATGACTCTCATTTCACATATCTGAAGGACTGTCTTCTCCTGCATAAGACTGCCTTACCAGATAATCTTTGGAGCCCTTCTCTGTGCTCCAACATCCCAAAAATACATTCAGCTAGAAGTAGGGAGAGGTCATTTTTGGTGGGGGCACATAGGCTGTGGAACTCCCTTCCAAGAAAGGCGTATCTCCCCCAACCCTTTTAAATGGCCTTCCGCAAGCTGGTAAAGCCCTTTTTAGGAAGGCATTTAAATGGCTAATAGCAGTTTTGTTGAGCTGATTTTAGCTTATCGTGGATCTTTACAGAATTGTTTTGCCCTTATTGTGTGTTATTTCTTGCTGCTGTTTTTGTAAAACATTTTTAATTGTTGCTGGAGTTTTTTTAAAACTTGCCGCTGTTTTAGTGTTGGCTTATAGGTAATGTTTAAAACTGTTCATTTTGGGGTTTCCCTCAGTTGTTAGTAACCTTGAGCTCTTCTGAGGAAAGGAAATATCAATGTTTTAAATAAATACATATCCAGGCTAAATCAAAATGTATCTCGCAGGTGTTTCTGTATTGCCCTGCCATTCCCCACCCCCACCCCACCCCACCCGGGTTAACTTCTAATCTTCTCTGCAGAGTTGAGGTTTAAGGCTAAAAGGTGAAGATTGTGAAAAAAGAAAATATAAATGGGAATAATCCCTGACAAACAATTCTGTACTAGAGCTAGAGTCCAAAAGTATACAAAATGAGGTGATGATTAATATTTTGTATCATTGTGAATCCTCACTCTGACATTTATGCACAGGGCAGAATATTGGCATTATATGATCTTAGATATTTTTTTTTACTTGTGTTGAAGTCATTCCTGACTGACTGTATTCCCCCCCCCCTCAAATCAATCTGCATTTGTTGAACTAATCTTGTGTACGGTTCAATATGGTACAGATCATCATTCACCGTGTGTGCAAGTGTGTGAACACATACATGTAAAGCAAGCAGACAGGACCCTAATGGAAGACACAGTACTTCTTGATGCTTCTGGAGAAGCTATTATTAGCAACGCACAGTCCAGCCTTTAATGTGTAATGACAAAGCTGTACACAATGTGCTTCCTGGATTCCTATACTAACACTTTTTTAAAAAAATCATCAAGCAGTCTTCCCCGTGTCTCATGGGGAATGATATTCAAAGCAAGGTCAGTTTGTTTAAGGTATTGAAGGCAAGCATTGTGCCCGAGCTGTCCCATAAAACAAGAATTTGGCACATCTTGTCAATGGGCTGCCACACAGTTATTGGAAATGTTCCAAGTGTTCGCCTTGTAAGCAACAACAGCAAAGAGATATTGGATCCCCAGCAGTTGTCATGCAAAATTATTCTCAATCCATTTCATTCTCATGAGTACCATTGTCCTCTAATTCACCTTTAGGAGAGGCAGAGGCAGAAATGCAACAAACCAGACACTTTTCTGACAGAGGAAGACTTTTAAGAAAGGAAGGGGTGTCAGATAAACACATCCTGACTGAAATGGTTTTCAAGCCAGCAACAACACTATGAATCAGAGAAACATCACCGAGAGTGCCACAAACACCACACAGCGAGGGGGGACAAAATATGCCTGTCTGCTACGGGGAGGTAGGCCAGCAAGTCCCTTCCACTCTAGACTTGGCATTGGCTTAAATTCAAACCAGGCATGAGGAATATGATTCTTCGTGAGAGGTGTTGTCCAGACTGCACTGAACAGAAAGGAAACCTGAGCTGGTCTCAGGCCTGGTCTGAGAGCTTTGAAGTGATTTCTCTCGGTAAGGAAATAATTTCCTTTGTCTATGCATGTTCAGGAAAAAATGCCTCATCAAAGAATGGTTCCCACAAAGTAATTCACGTTGTAATTATTTTATACAAAAGAACATATTTTCTATTCCTGGAAATAAGGTAGTACAGTGATGGTGGTGGTGGTGGTAAGCATCCATATGACATGCATATGACAACCCAATCTGTTCCATTGAATATATGTTATTTATTGATAGTGGTCTGGTTCCAGATTTAGTCATATTTACTGGGGTGTAGAGGGAGGGCCCGGGACGATTCCGGATGTACCTGCTTCCAGGATCGTCCTCCTCCTTCTAAACTGGAAGTGCGACATCCCGGCTTCCTCCCGGAATGTCGCACAGGAGCCGAGAAGAGCGCACTTACGCTCCATTGACAAGGTTAGTTTTTTTTAAAAAAAAATCCTGCCTGAAATCGGAGGGACCACCTCTACCCTGCCATCCCGGGGATGGCGGACTTGCTTCCCCCTCCCCTGATGGGCACAGAGCCACACCACATGGTACCATGCCCATTTCTGGTGCCCACTTACTCATAAGTAAGCGGGCACCAGGCAGGATTGGTGCCCACACCTCCTGTGGTCTCAGGATGTTCCCAGGACCATGGGAAAAATCAGGTTTTCCCAGGGATTCCTTATCCTGGGGAACATCCATGCCCATCCCCCCCACCCCCAGGTATCTCTGTGCGTCATTTGCATGCATAGGGATGAGCCAAGGACAATTGTGGAATAAAAGGCTGGTGTAGAAACAGCCGTAGATCTATTGGAATTAATCAGAAGTCCCGTGACTAACAAAAGTCTCATTGGTTTCAATTGTTCTACTCTAAGTACAATTAAATCTGGAACCAGTGCAATATTTTAATCCTGCACCTCTTCCAAAGCTTGGTTCATATGGTGTTAGCCCATTTTATCTTCACAACAACCCTGTAAAATATGTTAGGCTGAGAAATAGTGATTTGGCCACAGCCAACCATGGTTGAGTAGGGACGTCAACCCAGGTTTCCTTAGTCCAAGTCCAATACTCTATGCATCCCTATTTTTTATTTGGTTCTGTGGCAATCCTATACATATATAGACTCATCTGGCTTGACCCCACTTCAGAAAAATGCAGTCCTGACTGCTTATCTCCTTATGGGTTACCAAGGAGGTAGGAATGTCTGAGGATTTAATTTCAGTTCATTAAACTTCAGAACTGGCTCCATTTGCAGCACAGAATGCGAACATGGATGCATTTTTTGGGCAAAGCTTGCACATTCTCAAGCTTGTGATCACGTTTGCAAAATGTGTTCATTAGGAAAATGCACACTTTAAAAATGCACATTTTGGGGGGAACGATATGTTAATACTTTAGTTAATGGGGGAAGTACATATTTTTAGTTAATGGGGGAGTACCCATTTAGGTGGGTGCTTTACAAGGTATGTGCATAAATGTACACTTTTCCTCTTTCAACCATACTGACAAAAAGCTTGCATTTGGGAATGGGAAGGAGGTGGACTGAGCTTTGAGTTGTAACTTGGAGAATCTTTATGAGCTCTAGATTCACTGGAAGGATCTACACTACTACTTTGAAACAGTTTATAACAGTGGTGACAACTGTCGGGGGCCAGGACACTCCATATACAGTTTTCAAACAGTTTTCAAAGTGTTATATCCTGCTTGGTGTAGCTCTCGCCACGGATTCTCCCATCTCTACAAGGAGGTGGAAAGAGACCTGGTTCTCACCCTGCTTCCTCCAGAATGGTGCAAAGGCTCTCCCATAGAGACTTAATGGGTGTCAAGCACAAACTGCAGGTATGGTGATGGTTTTGGATAAGAAGGAGATATTCACCTTGGAAATGGAGCACAGAAACTAAATGTGGCTAGGCTCTTAATTTAGTGCTATAGTAAATGGTAGCAGAGAGGCAGGTGTTATTTTGTTAATTGTGATTTAAATTTATTTGTTTTCATGTTATGATTTTCTGTTTATTCTGGATTTTATTGTTAGTCATCTTGAGCACCATTGGGGGGAGACAGGATATAACCCATTAATTAATTAATTAATTAAGGGTCACTGTAAGAAGTCCCAAAGATGTGTACCCTACTCTCACTGTGCTTCAGATTCCCATGTGTGTGTATTTATTATTATTATTTTGAAGACTTATACCCTGACTTACAATCAAATGATTTGCAACTGGTTATAATAATTCACAAACACACCACTGCCCAACTTACATAAACATATCCAACCCAGCAGCACTTAGTCTTCTGGCTGATGGATAGGCCAGCTCATGCTTCCATTTGGTTCTGTACCAGGACATTTGGAGTTGAGTGTCCTTTCTGGCAAGGAGGGGGAAGCAGGCCATCTGGAGCTGCTCTTTCTCTGGCCAGTGGATGGAACCAGATTGGTCTGTCCCTTGCCATGACGTTCTTCTGGCAAAGGAGGGGGTGCAGCCTACCAATGACCTAGGTTGCTTGGCCAATGGCAGAGGCCAAAGTATGCTTTCTCTCACTTTTGCAGACAGGATCTACACTACTGCTTTATAATGGTTTATAATGGTATTGACAACTGTAGGGGCCCATGACACATTCCATATACCATTTCGAAAATACTTTCAGAGTATTTATATTAGGGTGACCAGATAAAATCCAGGTCAGGGCTCATGTAACTTTAACAGTTGTAGAGAAAAGGGAATTTCAGCCAGTGTCATTTGCATGCAATTAGTTCCTGGGGAAATTCCCTCTTCATCACAACAAGTAAAGGTGCATGCACTATACCAGAGTGACCATATACAAAAGAAGGCAGGGCCCCTGCAACTTTAACTGTTGTGATGAAGAGGGAATTTCACCAGGAACTAATTGCATGCAAATGACACTGGCTGAAATTCCCTTTTCTCTACAACTGTTAAAGTTACATGAGCCCTGACCCGCCACCGCCGCGTGACCCCCCGCCACCCAGGTTTTCCCCCGCTGCCCCCCGGTTGCCCCGGTTCGGCCTAGGTTTCCAGGTTAGGACCGGGAAACCCCGGGCCATCTGGACACCCTAGAAAAGGGAATTTCAGCCAGTGTCATTTGTATGCAATTCGTACCTAGTGAAATTCCCTCTTCATCACAACAGTTAAAGTTGCAGGGGCCCTGCCTTCTTTTGTATATGGTCACTCTGGTATAGTGCATGCACCTTTACTTGTTGTGATGAAGAGGGAATTTCCCCAGGAACTAATTGCATACAAATGACACTGACTGAAATTCCCTTTTCTCCTCAACTGTTAAAGTTACATGAGCCCTGACCTGGATTTTATCTGGTCACCCTAATTTATATCCTGCTGGGTGTAGATCTGGCTGCAGTCTGAGGGCAATATAAATGTGGTAAGACTTAACAGGAGCTTAGAAGATCAAGAAATGAGGCAATTCTAAGCCCACTGCCATGTGCTTCTGGAGCAAATTTCTTATGTTGCCCTATATATTCACTTTCAGCCGCATGATACTAAAATGGTGAGCTAGTCATGAGTAAGCTCGGCAGCAAAACTATGAAGTAATCCTCATACCTAAAAGATGCTTTGATAAGTATGTACTCATGGCATAAAATCAACCCCAAAGTAGGCCAATGTAGGACAAAGTCTTGTCTTTCCTGACATGTTTTTGATTCAAAGGCATGAGAAGATCCATAATATGGTGTAGCTGCTGGATTTCTCTTCATTAGACCCTGATTTCCAGCTTATTCCATGGGGTTCACAAAAGAGATACATAATACCGTATGCCTGTATGTGAAAGAGAAAGAACTTTAATAAAAGCCTAACATAAACTGATGAAATCTATTTTTCACTTTTTGCCCTATTTGGCCTGATTTATTAATAATTTGTGTTCCATCACAGAAACGGGCTTCCCGCGACTTGCACTGTGCCCTGAAATTGTTTTAGTAGCAGCTAATCTTTTACAGTTGCGGGGCTTTTAGGAGCCACCACTGCATTGCACAATACCATCTCTATATTCGTATTTCAGAAATGTCAGGCTGCCAAATTGTTCCTGGAGTGGGTTGGATTTCCATCCCAGTTCCTGAGGAAGGTTCAAAAACAAAAACAAAAAAAGCCACACACCACTGGCCTTCGTCACAGAACAATCCTGTGCAATTAAAATGACTAAGAGGTTCCCATTCTCAGTGGATGCCTTCTGGGTTACCATGGGAGACTGAAACTGGTATGAGGTTTCATAGAGTACTAACAGCACCATGGCTGATAAAGGTGGTGGCGGCAGCAGCCACAGCCAACCAAGTCATTCCCCTCTTTTTTAGAAAAAGAGAAAGCAGTTCTCCTTTGAAGTATAATGAAGCCCTTCATTTAGGTTCATGGGGTTAGAACCTGGGAAGAGCTAGGGATTGTAAATAGAGCTGCTAATGGGTCACGCGTCTCCGTACGTTAAATTAAAGGAAAACACTGCATTAATGTGAACACTTCCTCTAGTCCTGGTGGTGCACTATTGTTTAGAATTTAGCCCATGCTATATCTAGTATTTGGCTCTTTTGTAAAAATAAAAAATAAAAATCCACTTTGTCATGATATGCCTGAAAGGCAGCAGGATGGCAACCAAGAGTATGACAATCCGACAGGGCTGGCCCTACCATTAGGCAGAGTGGGATGACTGCCTCAGTCGGCAGATGCTGGGGGGGGGGCAGTGCCAGCTTCCCATTGTGATAGAGGGCTTTATCCCATTGTCAATGCTGAAGTAAGCTTCAAGTGCCAGTCCACTCAGTTCCTGTACAAGAACTGTGGAGGTAGTACCATTTTGTCATTCACCTCAGGCAGTAAAATGTCTTTGGCCAACCCTAAAACCTGGACAGCTTCCTCCACTTATTTTATATGGGCTGCTTGCACCATACAAAAACAGGTGGCCATTTCCCTCAATTGTCAAAGGCCACTGCTTTTACCATGCCTAGTTTATCATTTATTACAAAAAGAGTTCACACTAATGCATTGTCTCTCACTCTCCCATAAAATAGTTTGAATGAACCCTGTCAAATCTTATTTCCTAATCATTACATCTTAATTCTCTCAAGAGAAGTGTAACTATTGACTGGTTAACAACATTGTGTGTGATAAAATGTTTTCCAATTAGGCTACCAAATATCCAAAATGACTAAAAATATTTGCACTGGTATGTGACCACTCTTCCAGTATAACTGAGAATTTGCTACTTTTCTCTTCTGCCCAATGACATGTAGGTCAAAAGCTTAAATACCATCTTTGTTAACAGAAGATAATTCAATAGATGCCATCTCCTTCCCTTTTTTAAAGCTCTTATTTTTTGTGCTAAAGGAGATAGCAAAAAATAGGGTTAGTCAATTAAAGGCGTCTCATCAAATAAATAGTGTTGAGTTCTCCAAAGCCTAAAGGAAATAAAGGATTGTGTTTCCACTGCATATTGCTGAGCCTATTAAGGTCAAGTGGAAGTTATGGTAAACACAGAGACAACGAATAATGGGCAGCCTCTGAAAAATAATTATTCAACAGCAGTGTGAGCACTTAATTGTTAAACACATATGCATGGATATAAGCCCCTGATGTCATGTTTTAATGTTATACATGAGCTTAGTATTGCAGGTAAGATCTCGTGCTTCAATGCAAGAGAGGATAGGACATAGTATCATAGAATAGTAGAGTTGGAAGGGGCCTATAAGGCCATTGAGTCCAACCCCCTGCTCAATGCAGGAATCTACTTTAAGTAGGGTGACCAGATAAAATCCAGGTCAGGGCTCATGTAACTTTAACAGTTGTAGAGAAAAGGGAATTTCAGCCAGTGTCATTTGTATGCAATTAGTTCCTGGTGAAATTCCCTCTTCATCACAACAGTTAAAGTTGCAGGGGCCCTGCCTTCTTTTGTATATGGTCACTCTAGTATAGTGCATGCACTTTAATTGTTGTGATGAAGAGGGAATTTCACCAGGAACTAACTGCATACAAATGACACTGGCTGAAATTCCCTTTTCTCTACAACTGTTAAAGTTACATGAGCCCTGACCTGGATTTTATCTGGTCAGCCTACTTTAAAGCATACCTGTCAGATGGTTGTCCAGCTGCCTCTTGAAGGTGTCTAAACCATAATTTGCTAGTGTCTCTGTTGTGGTTATGAATATTTATACAAATATAATAAACATTTATCCACAGAGATAGAAAGAAAAAATGGCAAGAACACTTCTGGTCCATCTAGGTTCACTTCTGGTGCATCTATGCCACCCGGTAAGGACTGTAGTCCTCATGAGCCATATGAAACTGGATGTTCTCCTTCTGCATGTATAGCCCCCAACTTACTACAAGTGTTTGCTCTCCAAATGACTTGAGAGGGACACTGAAGAGAGATGATGGAGAAGGGAGCCCACTTTGTACTGGAACTGAACGTTTTCAGCCCTAATCTGTGAAGCTCTAAATGTGCAACCAAGGTCTGGGTTAGACTGGCCATTGTGGCTCACCAAAACGAAAAAGAAATGCATCACCAAAAGGGAGGGCAGAAGAGGACACAGAGTTGCATCCAATGGTGTCTTTCTGCTGATGAAAGTGGAAACTAGGAAAGGGCAATCCCCCCACCCCCTCACAAAATCTGCTCCAGAGGGCTAGGCTGACCATATGAAAAGGAGGACAGGGCTTATGTAACTTTAACAGTTGTAGAGAAAAGGGAATTTCAGCCTGGGTCATTTGTATGCAATTAGTTCCTGGTGAAATTCCCTCTTCATCACAACAGTTAAAGTTGCAGGCACTATACTAGAGTGACCATATACAAAAGAAGGCAGGGCCCCTGCAACTTTAACTGTTGTGATGAAGAGGGAATTTCACTAGGTACGAATTGCATACAAATGACACTGGCTGAAATTCCCTTTTCTAGGGTGTCCAGATGGCCCAGGGTTTCCCGGTCCTAACCTGGAAACCTAGGCCGAACCGGGGCAACCGGGGGGCAGCGGGGGAAAACCTGGGTTGCGGGGGGTCACGCGGCAGTGGCGGGAGGCGGGCAGCGCGAGGCACTTACCTGCTGAGGCGTCCACTTCCCTCCGGTGCTCGGAATCTACTGAGAAACAGGCTTTGCGGCCTGTCCCTCAGTAGCGCGCCGGGTGATGACGTCATCACTCGGCACGTACTGAGAGACAGGCCAGGAAGCCTGTTTCTCAGTAGATTCTGAGCACCGGAGGGAAGCAGACGCCCAAGTAAGGAGTGCGGGGCGGGGTGGCGCGGCGCTGCGTGGGTGGGGGGGGGGGCGGCGCGAGCGTGCGGTGGGGGGGTTGTTTTGGGTGGGTGGGGGTCCGCGATTTTGATTGTGTTTTGGTGAGTCCAAAATGCGACTTCAGCCCCTCCCCTGGCCGACCCGATTGCAGGCACCAGGAGCAGCAGCATGAGACAAGGCAAGGCATGGGGTTGCCGGTGGCGTCTGCCTAATGGGCCCTGTGATGCAGGGGTGGGGTTTAACAGAGGCCTTCCCTCATGCCCCCCACGCTCCCCCATGACCCCTCCCTTGCGCACCCCCAGAGGAAGAGAAAAAGGCTTCCCTCACATCCGCCCAAACAGACCCTTTCTGAGGCCTTTGCAAAGCCCCGCTTTTCTGGAGGCCTGGAGAAGCCCTCTCCCTCTCTCACATGGTCCCACCACCCTCCCTGGCACACCCCCAACATTTGAGTGGAAGAAAGAAAACCCTTCCCTATGGCATCTGACCAAACAAGCACTTTGTGGGGCCCTTTCTAAAGCTCAGCGATGTTGGGGCAGGAGGAGAGGTTTTTCCAGAAGCCCAGAGAAGCCCCCCACCCACCTTCTCTCACCTGCTTCTAATGTGCAGTATTCAGGAGTTGGAGGCTGTTCATCATACAGAGCTTTCTGGGGAAGCAGGCAGTGAAAGCCTACAACTCCCAGCATGCACTGCCTGGGAGGGCTGCATTTACGGAAAACTAGGACTAGGAGAGCTCTCTGGGGAAGTAGGCAGCTGCTGGGCTCTTGGGAAATGTGTGGTGCCAGCGACCCCTCCATGGACTGCCTCTCCTGCATCATGCCAGCAGGCATTCATGCTGGTGACTGTGCTGCCTGCAGTGGCAATGCCACAAGTGCTCACGGTTCCATGGCTCCGGTAAGTGCAGCCTTCCAGGCATTGCGTGCTGGGAATTGTGGGCTGTTTTTACTGCACAACATCCTCCCCCCCCCCCCCCCGCATTTCTCACTTATATATAGTCTGAAATATAGAGTTTGAAATGAATAATTTGAATTAAATGTAGGTGTTATTTCCAATTTAAGCTCTTTTTGTACAGGTTTATAGTCACAGAGGATGTAAGAATCTGATGATTGTTATGTATAAGCATTACCAGTATATTACTGCAAGAGCCCTGCCCTCTTTAGCTAGTGTGACCAGATACAAAAGAGAGCAGGACTCCTGCAGCTTTTAAGTGTTGTGATGAAGAGGGTATTTCTCCAGGTGCTGCATGCATGCAAATGACACCTGCTGAAATTCCCTTTTCTACACCACTGTTAAAGATACAGGAGCCCTGTCCTCCCTATGGTGCAACTTACTTCTGAATAAATATTCATAGGCTTGTGCTGCTTGTATCAAATCTTCTTCCCTTTGTATTCAAAGTAGAGGCAACAAGAAAAAAATGCTCAGTTTTTATTATTAAAGGTAAATTAGGGTGCCTCTACAAGAGGCATTTAAAGCTCTTTCAAGGCGCATTAAAAAAATTACCTCTACAAGAACGGAGCGCAAATCGGGCGTAGAGGCGCGTTATCTCCCCGATTATGCGCATTATCGAACACGCGTTAAATCGCAAGTTTTATTTTGCTCCGTCCGTTAAATCGCATTTTGACTGTGTGAATAAGCGCTTATGCGCATTAACTACTTGTAAAGCGCATTTTGGACATCCGTTAATGCGCTTCGCTGCCTCTCGCCACCTCTCGTGCAGAGGGATTAGGCGTAAATGCGCTTCAGCAATTATGCACATAATCGCCTAACCAGGCGCAAAAGTGAATCCTTGTAGAGGGGACCTTAATTTCATGAGAAGGAATAGAGGAGGCCTGAGTCTCAAGCTTGCTTATGGATCCAAGTGCTCCAGTATAGGCATATTCTTACTTACAAGAACATACTTAATTCATTTCAAAGGAGTAACCACACTGAATAAGGTGGCTTCTGAGTAGGCTGACCATATGAAAAGGAGGACAGGGTTCATATAACTTTAACAGTTGTAGAGAAAAGGGAATTTCAGCCAGTGTCATTTGTATGCAATTAGTACCTGGTGAAATCTCCTCTTCATTACAACAATTAAAGTTGCAGGCACTATACTAGAGTGACCTGATACAAAAGAGGGCAGGGCCCCTGCAGCTTTAACTGTTGTAATGAAGAGGGAATTTCGCCAGGAACTAATTGCATACAAATGACACCTAATGAAATTCCCTTTTCTCTACAACTGTTAAAGTTACATGAGCCCTATCCTCCTTTTCATGTGGTCAGCTTACCTAACCATGGCTTTGCATGTCGTCTGAACAGACCCAATATAAAAACAAATGTAAAAAGAGTATAAAATAATAAAAACATTAACAACTTTACAAGAACTGTAGAAAAGAGCAATGCAGTTATAAATCAGGGAAAGCCTGAGTACACAGGTGCATTTTCAAGAAGCGCCTGAAACGCCCCCTATTTTCCACCTCTCAAGTGACACATGGAAGTGTTCCAGGGGCTGAGTGCCACAACTGAGAAGGCCCACTTATACGTACCTCTTAAAGAACACAACAAATGTTGGTCTTTTTAAACAATTTGGTAGCAACTCAGGAATAATGGTCTACTGATAAGTAAGCTGACCAGATAAAATCCTCGTCAGGGCTCCTGTAACTTTAACAGTTGTAGAGAAAAGGGAATTTCAGCCAGTGTCATTTGTATGCAATTAGTTCCTGGTGAAATTCCCTCTTCATCACAACAGTTAAAGGTGCAGGGGTCCTGCCTTCTTCTGTATATAGTCACTCTAGTATAGTGCATGTACCTTTAACTGTTGTGATGAAGAGGGGGTATCACCAGGAACTAATTGCATACAAATGACTCTGGCTGACATTCCCTTTTCTCTACAACTGTTAAAGTTACATAAGCCCTGACCTGGATTTTATCTGGTCAGCCTACATAAGTAAGTCCCACGAGTCCCTACTTCTGTCTGAGAAAATGCCATCTGGTAGCAGCCTCAAACCATGATCTCTGGCAATGAGACCCATGACATGTACCATGTCATACATAGCTCAATGCTTTGCATGCAGAAAGTTCCAGATTCAATCTGCAGTATTGCCAGTTAAAAGGATCAATAGCAAGTGGTGGGAAAGACCATCTGCCTGAGACACTGGAGAGACACTGCCAAGGAGTGTAGGCCATATTTAGGCTGGCCATATGAAAAGGAGGACAGGGCTCATGTAACTTTAACAGTTGTAGAGAAAAGGGAATTTCAGCCAGTGTCATTTGTATGCAATTAGTTCCTGGTGAAATTCCCTCTTCATCACAACAGTTAAAGTTGCAGGCACTATACTAGAGTGACCATATACAAAAGAAGGCAGGGCCCCTGCTACTTTAACTGTTGTGATGAAGAGGGAATTTCACCAGGAACTAATTGCATACAAATGACACTGGCTGAAATTCCCTTTTCTCTACAACTGTTAAAGTTACATGAGCCCTGTCCTCCTTTTCATATGGTCAGCCTAGCCATATGAGGCTCCTAACATGGTATAGCCAGCTTACTATATTCCTGCACTACCATGGCAGCTTGTAGAAGAGACAACTGCTGGTCCTCCTGCTGCACGTAGGTGCTGCCAATGCAGCTGGCTAAGATAGGGTGCTAAAATTTGCTAGCTCTGAAATTGTCATGTGACACAAAGGTATCGCCTCTCCCAGATTCTTCATTCTTAGCAGCTTGTCTCTATTGCTAACACAAAGCTGCTCTCCTTTTCAACTTCCTGCTTGCCTGCCTGTCCTTAGGCTTGCCTACACACTATATATACTCCATCATGGCTGTGAAGTTGTGCACCTGGTCTTGCTTGGTCTCCCTCCACCTGTGTACCTGGTAGTGCGACTGGTCTCTGCCTTGACGGTGTATGCAACAACATTAGCCTCAGTGTTCTTTACATATTCGTGTTTTAGGCCATGTCTACACCAGGCATTTATCCTGGGGTCATCTCTGGGTCATCCCGGTGCATCCATATGATGCACAGGGGATCCCGGGATCAACCGGGGGTGACTTAGTGACGACCCAGAGATAATGGAAACTGGGGATACCCTAGTTTTTCCATCCCAAGGACTGCAGCTGGTGTGCCATGGGCTCCAGGGTCCTGAAATGGGCACGGAGCTGCATGGGGTGGCTCCGTGCAATTTCACCATCCCCAGGATGGCAGGGGTGGGTGGGCACAGAGTTTGGTGTGTGGGGGTCTCACCTTTTTTGCCGCACAACAGGGCTCCTCGTCTTTCAAAAGAAAATGCTGGCCGCAACATCCCTCTGCCCTTCCGGGACATCGCACAGCTGTCTAAACGCTGGGGGAGGATTACAGAAGCAGGTAAATCCACGATCCTCCCCCTCCTTCTCTCTACACCCTAGGTGTAGATGAGCCCTTAAACATTGTGCAGGTGGCAACGTGAAACAAGTTCTGAAACATGTCATGCACACATTAGCAGATAAACATATAAAAAGCAGTACAAACCACATGCGACTTAATCTCATATAATAAAATATGAACAAGCTCTCACTGAAGCATCTTCAATATTCTTCTGCCATTACATGGAACACCTTTCCAAGGGCTCTTGCCTGGCGCCTACATTGTGATCATTTTTGCACCAGGCAATGACCTGCCTTTTTCTTCCAGGAATTTTATAGATTTGGGTTTCAGATTGTTGTTGTTGTTATTTATGGTTGTTTTTACATATCTCTATATTTATTTATTTATTTATTCCTCTACTGTTTGTTGTTTTGTTTTCTCTTTCATTCTTTGAACTATTTGTATTGTATTTTATTCTTTGCAATCCGCCCAGACAACACTTGTTATTGGGCAGATAAAAAATATAATAAATAAATAAATTGCTACTTGGGTAACATTTTCAATGCGCAACTAAGATTAGATTACAGTTGGAAAGTCAAGTGTTGGTCCTTTTAAAAAAAAAAAGTCTGTACTTTACAGCTTAGCCAAATTAATTTCATGTCCCTAAAACTGAAATTATTTCTGTGCTGGGACATAATAATACCTAGCATTCTTGCTCTGTTCCCTTTTCTTTTGGCAAGTGTAAAGACCTCTTTCATTCAAGCATTTCCAGTCCTGTGCAGTTTAGGGATATAATTGAATAGCTTGTAAAATGTACAGTGTGTAGTATTTGGAGAGGCCTGTATGTTAAGGTTTTTCTTCAAGAAACCTGGGTTACTGCACTGCATCTTAACTGTCAGGCTATTTTTTTTCCTTGCTAGGTTTCATTTTGTGTTATTTCTTCACCTTTTGGAGACCCCTTACCTCTCCCCTCTTAAATCTACGCTCACCACCGAGCAGACATAATCCAAGATTTTCAGTAAATCAACACTATATGCTCCCTACTGACTAAGAGAATTTGATACTGACAGATTATTACACCTAGAAGAAAAATACTGCCGTAGTTTCTCTAACATTATTTGCCTGGAAGTGAGAGCAGGGAGAGATGTGTGTGATATCCATTATGAATGTAACAATGCCAGTATTCTGCTGTAATAGAATTATTTTTAATTTATATTTCATGACAGAGAACATAGGTTTCACCATGAATCACTTTCCCCATCTTTAACACATGTCGCCAGGTTCTGGAGATACAATTAACCTTCTTAATCACAATGATTTTTAGACCACTACATTTCCATTGTAACGTCTGTGTTGGAGGAGATCTTTCCAACATAATAACATTTTGTATTTATATGACATCTTCCACCTGAGCATCTCAACATACTTTACAAACATTTAATTAACACTGCCTCTTAATGGCTCTGTGAAATAGGTAAATATTATTTTCCACATTTAACAAGGAGAAATGCTAAATGTGACATTATGCTGAGATGGGAAAACTATGCTTCCCCCCTCCCTCAAATCAGAAATGGATAATTTCATGGTAGATTATTTCAGGGTCTTGCATTGATAGAATGCTGTGATTTAAGCATTGGTATGGGGGGCATTTGACTAAAATATAAAGCACAGGGAAAAGGTGTTATTTATTTATTTGTCCTAATGAGATGTGACATAGATGTGACCATCTATGTTTGTGGCTGCACTGAGCTAGGCTGACCAGATAAAATCCAGGTTAGGGCTCATGTAACTTTAACAGTTGTAGAGAAAAGGGAATTTCAGCCAGGGTCATTTGTATGCAATTAGTTCCTGGTGAAATTCCCTCTTCAGCACAACAGTTAAATGTGCAGGCACTATACTAGAGTGACCAGATACAAAAGAAGGCAGGCCCCCTGCAACTTTAACTGTTGTGATGAAGAGGGAATTTCACCAGGAACTAATTGCGTACAAATGACACTGGCTGAAATTCCCTTTTCTCTACAACTGTTAAAGTTACATGAGCCCTGACCTGGATTTTATCTGGTCACCCTACACTGAGCATCTACATGCAACACAAGCACCGATATCAGAAGAGGTCAGAATGTTTATGGCTTCTGTGCATTTCCATCTATTAACCTGTCCTAAATACTGGTACAATGAAAAGACAATCACTGCAGATCAGAGATTATGCATGCAAATATATAGGTGTCAAACGAGCCACCAGAGGGCTCCCATATAACATCAGAAATGGTGAATTACAAGAACACTATTGCTGAGCTGCAGGGAAGTACAATACTGTTCAAAACAGATGTTTCTTCATTGGACACAAAATCCAATTGCATGCAGGAGATCAGGAAAAGTAGTGCTAGACAGAAGAACAAAGAGGTTTCTAAATCCTGGGCCAAATTGACAATGTCTTTCTGGTCATAGTTAGTCTGACCATATGAAAAGGAGGACAGGGCTCTTGTAACTTTAACAGTTGTAGAGAAAAGGGAATTTCAGCCAGTGTCATTTGTATGCAATTAGTTCCTGATGAAATTCCCTCTTCATCACAACAGTTAAAGTTGCAGGGGCCCTTCCTTCTTTTGTATATGGTCACTCTAGTATAGTGCCTGCAACTTTAACTGTTGTGATGAAGAGGGAATTTCACCAGGAACTAATTGCATACGAATGACCCTGGCTGAAATTCCCTTTTCTCTACAACTGTTAAAGTTACATAAGCCCTGTCCTCCTTTTCATATGGTCAGAAGCCACCTTATTCAGTGTGGTTACTCCCAAGTAAGTGTACATAGGATTGCAGTCATGATCTTACAAGTGCAGTCCTAAGTGTTCTTACTTGGATGCAAAAGCCCCACTGAAATAAACTGGAAGTCTTTCTATGTACCACAGATAGGATTGCAGTGCTAGTGATTCTGCATTTATGGCGGTGAATCTCAGATCTCCTTGTCTTTCTGGAGAAATGGGCACCCATCTTCAGCTGATGTTAACTTGCAACTTTCCCCCCTTCCAAATTCTTCTCTCTCTCTCTCTCTCTCTCTCTCTCTCTCTCTCTCTCTGTTATTGTCGGAAAAGAACCAATACCAGGTTCAGACCCTCAAACTCTGCCTCATGGTGGAGAAGTTTCCTGTTGAGCAATATAGAACTTCTATGGACCACAGCAACTCTCACTCCTGCCCAGCCCTCCAGTCTAATCTGATGTTGGGCAAGTACCCAGGTGAGCAGAGTTGGGTCAGAACAGACCCACCCAGCTCACCCAGCCAAGTCTCAGTACTACATACCGGGTCAGCCCCTTCAGCCATGATCAGATTATGGATGAATTTGATCTTATTATGAACTGACCTGGCATTAAATACAGCATCACCTGACCAGAAGGCCCAGTAGTTGAGCAACCAGGTATTTGAGAGATGGAGGGGGATGAAAAGGATGAATGACCTGCAAGTGCCAATGCCCCCTTCTTTTCCAATGACTAGTCACCTCCTATGCCCAGGCACATCCTGTCTCAACCTTCCACTCACTCAAGACCCACTCACTAAAACACCTGCAGTCAGTACTAGACCCCCAACCACAACCACTCGACCAATCAACACCCATACACAGCTACTCCAAATACAATTGAAAGGACTACACTGACACTTTATACAATTATAGTGAACCAAAGCTAAGCCAGTTCTCCTCATTACATCACCACCCCATGTGATCTACCCCAAAGCTATAGCCCAAAGCTGGCATTCATACTGGAGACAACAGCTTTCTCACAATATTCCGGTTGTAGTGCTCTAAATGTAACATTGTTGCAGGGCTTTGTGTTTGATATTATATGAAAGCGTCCTAATTTTTGTAGGTATTCTATGCATGCATCACCTCCTGACACAAATATCCAGATAACTCTGAGGTCCCCATTGTCTAGGCCTTCCAGATGCTTTGGACTACAACTCCCAGCATTCCTGACCATTGACCTTGCTGACTGGAGGCTGATGGGAGCTGAAGTCCGAAATATCTGGAGGGCTCCATGTTGAGGGAGGCTGATGTAGCTGGATCACAGTGGACTTTCAGACGGGAACTTCGTGTTCCCTTACTGTTGCTCTGCTTCCTGCTTCTCTTCTGCATTTGAAACGAGCTGAAATTACATGGCAAAGAGAGTAGTGACCATGTGGCCCATATAGCTCAATGGGACAGTGCCCTCTAGTTGGCATTTTATAGCGCAATTTTCCTGCACACAGCAGGAAATCCTAACAAATCCCAACATATTTCAGAAGAGTCGAGTTTTCTGAGGCTCATTTTCTTAATGCTACAATCGGGAAATGGAACAGGAGATGTTCAGGAGGCTCACATCATTATCAAAATGATCTGCAAACATCCTTGAGTGGCCAGTCATGAGCATGCTATAAATCTCTCATTTAAAGAAGCTGATTGTCTTTGCTTAGTTGAATATTTGTGTCAGGTATCTTCCCCTGTTCTGGCTTCAGCCTTGCTGAATGACCGCTTGCTTTTCAAATGTTTCAAAGGCTCGTCAACTATGTCTTCTTCTTCCCTCCTCATCCCTTTCTCCTTGTGTGTCATGAATATTTAGATTGTAAGCCTGCAGGTAGGAACTGTCTTATTTGTATTGATTGGGGCTATTTGTATGACAGCACATGTGGTCTCCATGAGGAGCTGTGGTGTGTCATCCAAACCCAGTCAATGTGTGTATACTGCTCTGGGAGTCTTTTTGGGAAAGGAGCCCAAATGGGATAAAATGCTACATACATGTATAACCACATTGTGTACAGCCCAAAGGAGGACTGAATTCTCCACTGAAGTGGCTGTGTTTCTCCTCCCCATAGTAGTTAGCTTTGGAGAGAGGGAGGACTTAGCCAACCTTCCCATGTGAGGTGACTACTGAGAACATTTCCGCCACAGTCTCCCTCTCCCCCTCTTGTTTCTGCAGGGCCCCCAGTCACTTGTCATGCATGCACATTGATGTGTGACCTGCTTCATAAATCTTGGTGTGAATCACGGTCGGTCACCCTCCACGTTTGACAGGCCACGGCCACCCAGCAAATCCTTGGCAAAGCGGGTATTTGAACTCACATTGCACGTGCAATTCCCTAGGATTACCTTGGTTCATACAATGTGCTTAAATCTCAGGCTTTTTTGTAAGATTAAGTCCTAATAATGACTCTTTAGATTTGCACAGTAGCACAGCACACTGTTGGGGCTATACAAATATGATAAAACAAAATAACTGTATAATTAACACCAATCAAAACATCATTTTGCAGTAAATCCACATGCAAATTGCTCCCCCCTACTTCAGTTTGTTTACTTATTTTTTGAAAGAAGCATTCAGCGAATGGTTCGCTATTAATGGAGACGAGAAGATTAAGAAACAAAAACAGTAGCTTCAATCCATCATTAGGGAATTAATCAATTGGCAACCAGTGCAGGCAGCTATTTAGATCTGTGGCCTGCATGGCTTAATTGGGAGAAGCATGTTAAAAGGTCTAGAATGATGTTCAAAGGAGCATAAATAGTACATTTTGGACTTCTAATCTGGCTTTGATTTTAACAGTTTCTACACTAGACAGCATGAAGAGGGGGAGAGAAGGAACGCATTGTAGCCCTCATTAGTATTTTCTTTCTTGACATCATAACAAAAGGTCATTCACACCAGCAAAAATAATATACATAAACATCGCCTAAACAGGGTTATAGTTTGAAAGGCTCACCGACTATCTCTGAATATTATTTATTTTTTAAAAAAAATCAAAGAAACAAAATCCAGGGATATCAATTCATAGTGGGCCCATC
Source organism: Anniella stebbinsi (assembly GCA_029215795.1). Classification (NCBI taxonomy): domain Eukaryota; kingdom Metazoa; phylum Chordata; class Lepidosauria; order Squamata; family Anniellidae; genus Anniella; species Anniella stebbinsi. The sequence continues at coordinate 60,235,529 of JARDYH010000006.1, read as the reverse complement.
AGCTTTCTGCGACCTGGTCCTATCCGGATGGCTTGGACTACAACTCCCATCATCCCTAGCCAGAATGGTGGGCATTGTGGACTAACAAATCTGGATGGGACTGGGTTGAGGAGGGGTGCATTACATGTTCCTTACTGCCCCAAGCAGTGAGAACTCCGGGGGCAGCATGACTTGGGTATAGCTCCCTTTGAAGGAGAGAGAACCCTGGAAATTGATGGCATCTTGTAATATTTGCTTAATTAACAAATAAGCAAATAGAGCATCGGTGGAGACGAGAAGCAGGAGCAGCAGTCTCACCAGACAGCAGAACCACAGTCTCAAATCAGATCTCCAAGGAGGACAGGCGGCCTGCCAAGGCTGACTAGAGATGTCCATTGCGTGCAAATTTGGTTCTTTTTTTAAAAAACTTGATGGAGTTCTGTGGTGTATGCAGCTTGATTTGTGTTTGCGGGCTGAGCTGCAGGCTTTTCCCTGAACTCCTGGAACTGTATTTGTGCATTTTTCACAAGTTCCACAATTGTGCTACTATCAAATTTGCAAAAATTACTCAGAAATTTGTGCAAAGTGCAGAACCTGTGGAGAAAACGTACAAAATGCCTGGAGAATCAGCAAACTGCCCTGAGTCAGGCACTGCAGCAGGGACCGAAACAAAGTCTGGAGGTCCAGAACTAGGAAAACCTGTCCCCCTCCCCCCCAAATGGATTCCTCCGACATCCCTACGGCTGACTCCTGGTTTGAGACGGCTTTGAGCAAAGTGCCCTCTGGTAGGTTCACCTGGAGGCCAGCAGCACTAGCAGCAATGGGGCTCTGAGCAGCACCAGATGGATCAATCCCACAATGACCCCGGCGGACTGTCGCTTTGGGGCGTCATGCGAAGTTGAAATGTCAGCTAGACTAAGCTGCCCAGCATGGCTTGGAGTGCCAGGACAGAAAAACAAAACAAAACAAGAAGCCCCCAACACAGGCATCAACTCTGGGGCCCTAGAAGCTGCCCAAGGCTACCAGGTGCTTATGCCAGACCTGAGCCCCAAAGTTGCCTTCAAATTGGCTCTATGCCGTTCATTCTTTGTCTTTCATTTGTTTGTCTTTTTCCATTCCTGCTTTTGTCTCTGCTTCAAAATGGCAGGGTGGGTAGGTTGCACACCTAGTGATGGAGCCAAGGCTTTACTTCAGGACCCTGCAGCCCTGCTAGGCCCCCAACCACAAATGGCCATTCAAAGAGTGGCAGATGATGGGCGCAGCAGCAAACAGGCCCCTGCGCCACCCCCTGGCACCTTGGATACCTCCATTAGCATTCGGACTGCTTCGGACTGAAACCAGGAGCGGGCTCACTGCCCCACTGACATCGGAGCCGCCGGTTTCCACTGCTTAGGTCCCGTTGTGGAAACATTCACTGGCTATTCTGGCAATCTGCTTTAACAAGCAGTCTCCTTGATAAAGGAAGGTTGCCCAGTCACAATATTCCTTTTAATCAATTAATGGATGTTAAATGTCCCTTCCTGCTCCAGGCATGAGTTATCCAAACCAGGACCAAACCCCAGAATTGGGACTCGGGCATCCTCCTGTCTATCAACGGGAGAAACTCAATTTGCTGTTAAATCTAGCTTTGCATACATACAGCAGTCATTCCTTAGGGATGTGGATATTTATTGGGACTACAGTATGTGGGTAGGGGCTGAGGAGTTTAACCCTTTCCCCCCTAACTGCAGACCTGGACAAAAATCTCTTCTTTGAAGCTGCTAATGGGAGAAAATATGCCATTGGCACCAATGTGAGGTTAGCATGGCACATTTGTGTGTGTGTGTGTGTGTGCCAGTTCCTATCCTAACATTCCGCCCCACCAGTTCCCATTCCAATATTCTCTGTCACACTTCAGTGGGACCACTGACCACTAACAAAGAGCATCCCAAATGGAGCTATGCCGATAGGAGCATGCTTGGTTCTTCCAGTGCTTCCAGATCCACAGCTCCCTAGCACTGCCAATTAAAAGGCATTGAGCACCTATTCCACCTTTTCCTCCTTAACAGATTTTGTGTGTGTGAGTGCTAAGAAAAAAGATGGAACAAGTGGTGGGAAAACATGGGAGGAGAAGATCATCTGGATGCCTCTAAAATTCCATGAATGAGACAAGGCAATGGCACAAGAAACGCCTCATTTGGAAGCCCCCGGAATGTTCCAGAGGCAGGAATGGTTTTTGCACACGCCCCAATTGTGTGGCCAAGTACATTCCTGGGATTTATTTATTCCTATTGGGAAAAGGAAAATGCTGTACTCAAAGGTCACCTTGCAGAAGGGGCAAAGCCAATCACTCCTTTTGAGCAGCTCATGTTCAAAGGTCTGATTTGCTATGCGGCACCTCCTTGTATCCTGGCAAAATACATTTTCCTCACTTCATACTTCGGTTTTCTGTGTCATTTGGATATGTGCATTTGCTTGCATCGCTTGCTTACAAAAGTAGCCCTTATTTTTATGTGTAGTTTTTATTTAAGAAATCCCCATAATGCACTAACTAAATCAATGCATCCTCACAACAAGAAAGAAAGGGACATGTAAAAGCTGCCAAATACTTGAATGTCTGAGAAGCAAAGCCTGGTCTTTTCCAAAGATGTCTGTCTTTGGGATAGACTAGAATGCTGTATTTTAACTTCTTCAAATGATTTTATTGTTTGAAAATATGATCCAGATCAAGAGGCAAAGTGCAGAGCTTCAGCACCTGTCTGCTATTAGGGCAATCTGGTATCTATCTATGAGATACATCTCCTTGACCCAATTGGAAACATACTCTTCATTAGTAACAGAAAATGCTGCGTGTGGTTACCTACCACAGTGCAAACATAATGCCAGCAGAAGACTTTCAAACAGAATTGCTTTGCTTCGGGGTCCTAAATGTTTTAACATCTCTGAGAGACAGCACCCTGACAATGTAAGTAAGCCCAACAAACCTTAAAATGTATTGTACATGTCGTTTATTTTGGAGCAAACATGTTGCCCTGCATTCCAACCCCCCAGAGGCACCATGCCATACCTTTTATTCATCAAGAGTATGTCCAAATCCCAGTGTTGGCTGATCTGTGGGAGGCCCACATGTTCCCTGTCTTAGAAAGAAGATTCAGAAGGCAGCCGTCAGAACAGATGCAAACGATACCATTGTTGGGCAAACACATATTTCAAGACGTTCTGCAAAAATGATGTTTGATGAACATTGGGGCATTTGCTACAGCATCATGGAAAAGCACATCTTGATTTTAGAAACAAAAACTGGGTCTATTCTATCTCACCTTTTTTATGCAGGGAAAAAAATCCTCATGGTAGTGCTCCTCATACAGCACTATATTTTGGGAAATTCAGAGCCAGATTTCTGGAATAAGTCAAATTCCCATGAACCTGGAATAACAACAGATATGCATGGGAGCTGCCAAATCTGAAAGCTGATTTCCTAGGCAGGATCTACACTACTGCTTTAAAATGGTTTATAACAGTTTTGACAACTGTTGGGGCCCAGGACACACTCCACATGCAGTTTTCAAAATGTTTTCAAAGTGTTTTATCCTGCTTGGTGTAGATCTGGCCCTAATCAAATTGAAGTTCTTTCTTTTATGTTTGACCTACTTGACTTAGAAGAAGTTTGAAATTTATCTATAGTTTTATTATGTATTTCCAGACATTTAATTATTTGTAAGTCGAACCTCATGGCACAAATCATTTAGAGACTCTTTCCCCAGCTTCCAAAAGAAAGCATCATTTGGATGCTATATTTGGATAGTCAGACCAAAAATCAAGGCAGGAAGCTGTTGGGGCACAGTGACTAAGTTTGTGTATCATGACAAGCCACCATGGGTTAATTAACTTTGGGGGCACCATCGTGAATGTGGAAGCTCCAGTCGGCAGTTGCCATGGCTTGTCATGTCGTGTGAACATGGGCAACAGTGGTTGTGAAAGGGTTAAGCAACTCTTGCAGAACCCATGATCTGATCTAAGGTTGTGCGAGGGTTGTTTAACTCTCACATAACCCCCACCGCCTGGGGTTGCATGACATGACAAGCCATGGCAACTGCAAGCCGGGGCTTGCACGTTCAAAATAGTGGCTGGCATGCACCATGGTGATTTGTAGTGACATATGAACTGACCTAATGTGTGTTCAGGTTCTTTAGACTTCACTATTAATGCTGATGATGCTGGTTTAAAAAACAAAAACAAAGTGGCAATGGAAAGGACCAACATATATAGTCCGAACCATGTGGTCACTCTCCCCAGTAGCTCACAGATCAACCGAGATCCTAGCGTGCTACAGCAGGAAGAAGGATCCCTGCATAATGGGATCCCAGCATAACAGAACCGCACTTATCTCAAGATTTTCAGAGCAAGGAACCAACAAGCTGCATGCTCAAAGGAAGCAAAATTAGCGCTGCATCGCTAACCAGCAGAACCAGGTAAAACATCCCTTCCCAACTCCAGACAGTGCAATCTGTGAGAATTGTGGGAGCTTAATGTATTTTTGTGCTTCGATTTTTATCCCGTTTTATTTATGCTTCCTCCACCCCTCTTCTTTGTTACCTACCCCAAGTGTTTAACATACGCTGGGCTATAAATTTAAATAAATAATACTGTACTATGCTGCTTTTTTTTTTTTTTTTGGCCATTAGAGCATTTCAAGACTCATTCTTTCTCTCCAGTTTCAACTTAATACTCCAATCACAGAATACTTTGTCTAAGCAGAAAAGCTATGGAATGAGACAAAGGGAAAAATGGAGCGCCTGGCAGAGGCACTAATGGGAACAGAGCAGCGTTTCTTCATCTCTCTTGCAGCTCCCTTCCTCCCTCCCTCCCTCCCCCACCCCAACTCACCATTTTTAACCACATGTGTACTCTCAATTTCCCAGGCTAACTACAAAGCATTTCTGAAATGTACAAGACAAATAACAATGTCAGTCAAGAACAGCAACTGAAGCTAAGTGGCAACTTACTGTGCACAAAGGTAGAGCAATAAAGTAAGCACGTGATGGAGATCCTTTGAGGGCCAGCACGGCTGTATTTTCCGGCTTTAAGAGAAACAGCAGTATTCTGCCACTAAAATCAGCAGTGCTGGGTGAAATGCATATGTTGGACGGCAGAGAAATCCTTGACATTTCATTCGGGTGTGTTTTGTGCAACCTCAGTCTGGCAAACGGGCAGTTCTTAACGAAAAGCAAATAGCCTCCTTCATGCCACACCATCCTAACATGGCCTGTATCTTATGGGGAGGTGGCTGTAACTGAAAGGGCTGTAAGACTGGCAGTTCTTGCCTGATTGGATCACCCCCACCCTCACCAGCACCACCACTTCGTTGTCTGCCTTCCCCAACCAAGCATCCTCCAGATGTGCTGGATGGCAATCCCATAATTCCAGCCAGCATTCCTATTTTTCATGCTATTCTTATTTTCATAATAAACCACTTTTATTGACCTATCTAGGGCAGCCTTCTCCAAACTGGTGCCCTCCAGATGTGTCGGACAGCATCTCCCATAATTCTCAGCCAGCATGGCCAGTGGTTGGGGAAGTCCAGCCTGTTTGCTCACCTTCCACTCCACCAATTTTCTAATCTCGCCTATAATCCACCCGCGAGCTTCCCTTGCCCTTGTCATCTCTCCCCCCTCTCCCTCCCTCCTTTTCAAAGATACACCCTGACTAGTTCAATGCATTCAAGTAATGCATCATATTTGTAGCTAGAGTATGCAGCTATTTTACACACCCTACCTCACAGGGCTTCTGTGATAATAAAATGGGGGAAGATGTAGTGACAACCACCAATTTGAGTGGCTTTAAATGGGGATTAGATAAACTCATGGCGGAGAAGGCTGTAAATAGCTACTGGTCATGATAGCTATATATTTCCTCTCGTATCAGAGCTGTCTCTGCATATCATTTGCTGGGGAACATGAGCTATTGTACTCATGTCCTGCTTGTGGGTTTCCCATGGGCAGCTGGTTGGCCACTGCATGAACAGAATGCTGGACTGGATGGACCCTTGGTCTGATCCAGTACCTCCCTTCTTATGTTCTTAAGGTCTGGGAATTCCATTTTAGAATCCTCAGGTTAGGCTGCCTCTACAAGAGGCATTTAAAGCTCTTTCAAGGCTCATTAAAAAAAATTACCTCTACAAGAACGGAGCGCAAATCGGGCGTAGAGGTGCTTTAAACATCCGATTATGCGCATTATCGAATGCACGTTAAATAGCTAATTTTATTTTGCTCCGGCCGTTAAAGTGCATTTTGACTATGTGAACAAGCGATTCTCCACATTAACTACTTGTAAAGCGCATTTGAAACAACCAGTAAGGTCACCCGTTGAGTGCTCAATTACCTCCATTTACGATAAAGCGCTTCTGCGAATATGCGCATAATCGGCTAACCAGGCGTAAAGCCAAATTCTTGTAGATGAGGCCTTAGCAAAGTGTATTTTCTTTGCTTTTTTCATTGTCTCATTTGTAAAACCATAAGGTCCTTTTATTTAGCGTTGATCGAATTGGCAGTGAACAAAAAGGAGAATTCCAGGTGCGCGCGCATACACACACACACACACACACACAAGCCTTGATCAGCTCTATAGCATCCCAAATCAGTGCAACAATCATGGCTAAATCATTCCTGGACAAACCAGCATACCAACCATGAATCACCATATCAACCCAGGATGCTTCCCTTCACCTCCAAAACCGAATCCCCTCTTCTGTGATAAATGACAAGCCTCTCTGCTATAATTCTCCATGTTTAGGATAATATAAAATTATGTGTCATTAATATTATAGGGACACAGGCACTCTCTATTAATAGAAATTAATGCTGTTGCTACCAGATTGCACTTGGGTTCCCTCTGACAGATGAAGCAAAGCAAAGGGCTGGGTGGAGCTATTTGATTCACAATAAATAGATACCAAGATTTATGATCAAAATAGAACATCTTAATGATTTACCATAGCAATGAAACCAATAGGCTGGTGTTTCAATCCGATATCCACAAATTTGTATAATCCTCCGGGTGAAACAATTTAATGTGCTGTCTCTTTTATAGTTACAAAAGGCCTTTCATATGATCAATTATACATAAGAGTATAATAAATGTAACTTTCTTCATACTAATCACATCTAACTTAAATTCTCTTGTTGGTCTTTGGAGTGTATGTAGCATTCCCCATAAAGTTTTTAGTCTCTGCTCTTAGCAAAAGTTAATATGCCCAGAACTTCCAGATAAATCATCAGCACAAGGATCTGTATACCTGCACAACTATTTGTACAATTAAGGGGCACCTCCTCCTGTGAAAGACCCTGACTCAATATAATAAACATGCTCTTTTGTGTTAAATGGTGGTAGGGCTCTCTTTTGCTGAAAAGGCAGAATGTAGTAGTGAACCCCATCTATGGAACTATGATTTAATTCTTCAAGTTATCTATCTATTTCCAGCAGCAGCAACTCCTTGGAAATATATTCACATTCCTATACTGGGAACAATACTACTTATTTTGGAATGGCCAAAGGCCCAAGGAATTGTGGGAGGATTTTGGTAACCACGTACTAGTTTTATTTGTTTTAATGTTTTATCTATTTTATGGTCTTTGCATTTATATTTATTGTTGTTACCTGCCTCGATCCAGAGGGAGAGGCGGGTGAGAAATAAATACATTATTATTATTATTATTATTATTATTATTATTATTAGATCTTTCAGTGAGGGTCAAAGACACTCAAGTCAGTGTCTCTTTTCAATAAGAATCTTTATTACAAGCAATTGCAGGGAGTCTGTACTCTAGAGCATGTCAAGAGTGAGACTTGACTCCATAGTCAGAGATTCTGGCTTTTATAGGTTTGCAGCATTATGTAATTAACTGATTACATCATGATACACACACACAAACAACTTATACAATTTCTTATCACTCTTCTACAACCTGCTTGTGGCAGGGTGTATACATGAAAACAACTTTCTATATTTTGGCAGGGCATGGTACTAACTGGCTAAGGGGCTCCAGAAGGGACTGCTAGCACACTTCACACTTTATGCTAAGTCATGTTATCTGGGTTACTGCAGTACATTTTATATCCCTTGCTGCCTTGACCTCTGAAAAGTCAAGTTCACAGTCTGGTTCACAGTTCATAGACCTTTATGAGACAGGTGAGGCTCACAAATCTATAATTTCTCCAACAGGAGTCTGCTGCCCAAGATGGAAATTCTGTGTGGTGCATTTGCAGACATGCACACAGACTCCATAGTAAACATATGATATGTAAGTTAAATAACTAACTATTTGGCGCCCTTGGTGATGTTCAGAATTGCTGCCTGAGTCCGCCATGTCATTATACCTAATGGTAGGGCCAACGTTGGCTCCATGTTTTTAAGGCCCCTTAGGCAAAGAATTCCCAATGGGCACCCAATGTGTCTACCTTCTCATCACCATTGTCACCAGCTGTATTGCTCCTCATCCTCTTTCTTATTATTGCTACCACTTGGTTGCTTGATAGGCAGAGACCAGGGAGCAAGTAGGCCATGGCATCTATCGCTCCTCCTTCTCAGCACCACCATTGTCTGGTCCAAAGCAAGAGACTGGTGAACAAGCAACTTACAATGGTGAAATGGAGGAGCAACCCCACGGGGTTCTTGTCAGAGGGGCCATGCTGGGGTGTGGGCCCTCAGCAGGTGCCCAACCATGCCTACCCTTGACATTAGTCTTGGGTAGGGCTGACCTGAGCCTGCTATGCCCTGCCCCTCTGTTCTGCTCTTTGTACTCATTGAAGTGCAAACTATTTCACACATTGATGCAAAGTTATACCTGGGATTGTCACCAAGTGTGCACTCAATGAATAGGGAGTTCTATCCAATCATAGATCTGTCACATATCTATCTGTATGGCACATGCAAGACCACATTCACATTTTACATGTTTAGATGTACCGATAAAGCATCTTAAGACGCACATCTAAGCAAGACCACATTCACATTTTACATGTTTAGATGTACCGATAAAGCATCTTAAGACGCACATCTAAGCAAGACCACATTCACATTTTACATGTTTAGATGTACAGATAAAGCATCTTAAGACGCACATCTAAGCAAGACCACATTCACATTTTACATGTTTAGATGTACAGATAAAGCATCTTAAGACGCACATCTAAGCAAGTAATGTGCAAAGCGTAATCCACTTTCACTCCCCTGGCCATTGATAGGGCTGGTCCTAGACTAAATAGTGTCCCTGGTAAGGAATGTGTTAGGCTCCTACTCCATCTGAATATTCAGTGTTGCACTTGAAGTTCATTTCACAGATGCATCATAAAAATAATAAAAATCCAACTCCCTGATTAAAAACAGCGACACTGTTAATGCAATGCTGGGCAGGCAGGTTTGTGTTGCCAGCTTTACAAGTGAAGATAAACTGATAGTTGAGCAGGTAGCCCATTACAGGTGCCCATCAAGATGGGTAAGTGCCATGCTGGATCAGACCGAGGGTCCATCTAGTCCAGCACGCTGTTCACAGTGGCCAACCAGCTGTCGGCCAGAGACCAACAAAGCAGGACATGGTGCAACAGCACCCTCCCACCCATGTTCCCCAGCAATTGGTTCATATAGGCTTACTGCCCCGAATACTGGAGGTAGCACATAGCCATCAAGACTAGTAACACTGAAAGACTTCACCTTCAGGAAAGTTATGGCTTACCTGCCTCTAAATCTTGTTGCTCTCCCTCTGTCTCCTGGGCACTCCATTCTACCAACCAAGGCCAGTAACGGGTTTAGCCAATGGCCCTACAGAATGCCCCTAGCAGCCGATGTGGAGGAAGACCATGACTGAATTCTCTTTGCCCCTTCCCTTTGATCTTTCACTACTCCACTCTGCCCTACACCCGTTTGTTAAGTTTTCCCATGAATCTTAACGACATGGGTGCTACTACATAACTACTGCTCATCTGAAGATACTAGTATGATGAAAAGTACTGATATGGGTCTTTCTGTATGGTGTGACATCTTCATGCAATGCCACACAGCAGTGCAACCTCTTTCTGCCCAAGGGCCAAGCTCAGTTTTGCAGAACCTTTTGGGGGCTGTATTCCAGGAGGAGGGAGGGGGGACTGAAGGCAGAATGAGGCAAAGGGGTTGGGGCCAAAATACCAAAATGCCAGCATATTTTAGCTCACGGCCAGTAAGAGAGGCATTTCAACCTTTTAGAATGTGTGTGTGGGGGGGACTGTCACAAAAGCAGGAAACCACCAAATAATTGGTGGTCGGGGGAGGGGACGGGGGAAGGGTGTGTGGCCATCTGGAGAACCCTGAGGTCTGGATTGGGACCCGAGGTGGACCAGATTTTGCCTGTCGTCCTGAGCTTCTGCACCCCTTCCGTGCACATGTCTGTTATCTACTCATAAAAATAATTATCAATATTATGAGTGTGGGCCTTTTATCCAGCACGTCTTTTGGGGCTTCTGGTTTTGGAATGTTTGTGACATTAAGATTGACACCTTTGCGTGTTTTTTTTTTCTGGAGGGTTTCTTTCTCTGCCTTTCTGTATGTTTCATTATACAGCTGCTCGATCGCACCATGTTACAGCAGAATTGCGCAAAGACATGGAGAGTTTAATGATGCCATTCAGGATATAGCAGACTTTTGCCATTAAGAAAAAAACACAATAATGTTCACAAAGCATGGGAGAAGCTCTGGTGGACAGCAACATCCATAAAGGACCTGCAAACTACTATGAGTAGTTATAAATTTAAAGCAGTTTCCTGCCAGTTTAACCGTCATGGATCTGACCATGAAATCTTGGGAATTGTAGCTGTCTAAAAGGATAAAGAACTTCCAAAAAAATTCTAAGCCCTCTCAGAAAACACATATTCTGAGGTCTCTTTGAGGAAAATTCTTATGAATAAAGCATTTTGGCACCCACTGAAATTCGTTAAATTGTGACATGAAATTTGCAAGTACGCAACTGAACTGTCCCCAGGTGGTGGATCAGCTTAAGCTGCAATGGTGGAAATAGCAATTAGTTTTTGACACAATTCCACATCTGGAAAATTCAGTGGGATGAGAGAGCACACATCAGCTCGAGGCCTGAGTACCAGCACAACCAGACCAGTCAGCTTTTTGTGGTGGCATTAAGGCTCCTGTGCTTGAATTTAGGAGTCACTGCCTCTAGCCAGCATCAAACTGTAAAACAGTGCCCCTGCCCAAGCTCTAAACATTATTAGGAAATTAGATAGATAGATGATAGATAGATAGATAGATAGACTTTAAAAACGAGCCTGTGATCAACAGCAATGGCCAAATTCTTCCAACTGAACACCATGAAACTTGATCACATGGAGGGAGGGGGGATCCAAAACCCACTGTTAGCTTAACTGTGGATTTAGGATGTATTTATTTTTCTTGTGGCTATCTTTGCTTTGTTTGTTATCATATATAAGAACATAAGAAGAGCCATGCTGGATCAGATCAAGTCCAGCAATCTCTTCACACAGTGGCCAAACAGCTGTTGTCCAGGAACCCACAAGCAGGACACATGTGCAACAGCATCCCCCCACCTATGTTTCCCAGAAACTGGTGTACATAGGCTTACTGCCTGTACTACTGGAGGTAGCACATAGCTATCAGGACTAGTAGCCATTGATGGCCTTCTCCTCCATGAATGTATCTACCCCCTTTTAAAGCCACCATTACATCTTGCGGTAGCGAATTCCATAGTTTAACTGTGAGCCTATCTACACACGCAAGATAAAACATTATGAAAACTGTATATGGAGTGTGTCCTGGGCCCCAACAGTTCTCAAAATTGTCAGCCTATCTACACTACTGCTTTAAAATGGTTTTAAATGGTTTGAAACGGTTTATGACAGTTTTGAGAACTGTTGGGGCCCAGGACACACTCCATATACAGTTTTCAAACCGTTTTCAAAGTGTTTTATCCTGCATGTGTAGATAGGCTCTCAATGTCGTGTGAAGAAGTACTTCCTTTTATCTGTCCTGAATCTCCCACTATCTGCTTCATGGGATGACCTCAGGTTCTAGTATTTTGAGAGAGGGAGAAAAATATCTTTACACAATGTCATCCTCCTCCAGGGTTTCTACTATGCTTTGCAACCACTATTGCAGGGTTGTTGTTGTTTTCCTAATCTGGAAGTCTGGTTTTATTTAGTAACGGTGGAATGAGAGTCTCCTGTAATTGTGCAATTCCGCTATACTAGTGGTGGTACAATGAAAGGAGCTGATCTTAATTCTTCAAAGAATCCAGAAGCAGAAGCCTCAGTAATGGTATGGGATTAAAGCCTCATGTAGAAATGCCTTTAGAGAGTACCCCTATATTACTTGAGAACACAGTGGCTCTGTATGGACAAATGTTCAAGCCTTCTCAATTTAATTAATGAAGTTAGGAGCAAGTATTTAGATGACCCATTCCTTCTTAAATTCTTCCCTTCTCCCCTTCTGCACTGCTTTGGATCTTTGCTTGTGGCTTATATTAAAACAGAGTTCCATGTTACATCCAAATCAGGGAAACTCTGCATAATCTCAGATAATAAACCAGGATCAAGTCTTGGGTTATTATATGACATTAAGTCAGAGTTTCCCAGCCAAAAACTGAGCTCTGAAGTGGCACAGGAGGGGAGGGGCTTGGGGTGGATGTTTGGCCTCAACACTAATTCCAAGTTGCATAAACCATGGTTTACAAAATCTTGAATAATCATCTGAACTGGGCCATTGTGTCACAAATTAGGCTTCTAACAATGGAACTATACCGATGCAAGCGGACATTGATTGGTAATCTAAGCGCTTGCCTTTGCAAGTATCCAAGCTTTTGTGATATGTCCCTTCATCATCATTGGCATACTGTTCTGAACAGACATGGCCCTTCAGCTTTTGAAGATGCTTCCTTAAAGTCTGGCACCTTTTTGAAAACAGGCTGTCAGGAAAGGAAAAATGAACAAGAGCATTATAATCTGTTTCGACCATTGTGAAGAGAGAGACATCTGGTAGGCCACTTGGAAGTCAGCCAACGTTGAAGGCTTCAATTAAAATAATGAACACTTTCTCAGGAGTAGCACCCAACTCATTAAAGAAACCCCCCATGTGACTTCTCATGTCATCAAAAGAATATCGCTAGAGAAAATACAGAGAGTAGTGAAGGAGAAAGGAGAGGGACAAGCAAAAGAGGATAAATGACTAAAAATGGGTAGATGGATGAAAATATTTCTCAGATGTTCTGTAAAAACCTGAACTGAGCCACACAGCTGTTTTAAAAACATATGAGTTACAGAATGAAATCAGCATGAGTGGGGTGGATATTTTGGCATGCTGAGAGGGTTGTGTGAATGTTCCAGCATGTTGGCATCACTGCTTAAGACTTTAGTGCATCCCCCCAAAACTTAGAAAATCAGATTGTGCCTGGACATCGTTGTGGCTCAATATCTTGACAAAGTTATAAGAGTCAAAAAACCAGCTCTCCATACTGAATCCCCTCCTGCCCAAAATCTCCCCTTCCCAAAAAGTCATCTCCACTTAACACCTATATTTTTTTCCATCTCTGCCCAATACCAACATTTCTTTAATTAAGTAAGAAATGTCATGCTTCACTATTTCTACTCATCAAAGAATAACATATTTCAATTAAACGTGCAACGGAATAATGGGCATTCTACTTCCCTGTTAGATCATGTATCTTTGAAATTATTATTCCTGAACAGTGTCCAAAGCCTACCTTTCAGTTCCCCAAATGGATAAGGGATTAAGTAGCCAGTAAAATATCAGAAAGAATGCAAACAGGGTCTATGGGTTTGATGTAAAGTGAACGTTGAAAATGGGTGGTAATTCTGTTATGCCCCAACATGGTCCAAGCCTGAAACTGGATCTGAACAGGTATTAAGATACAAGATCAGTTAACCATAGTAACAGTCAGGTATAGGCAATCCACACCCATTTCTCATCATAATATTCAAGTAAAGTTAGACTTTAAAACATTATTCTCTCCAGGCCATTTATAATGACAAATATAAGCAAAGGCTTAGTGACTCTACAAATGCTTAATAAAATACAGCACTGAACTGTGCTTACCCTAATTTGGAGCTGTGGTCATCTAGTAATGGGGCAAGCAAGGTTTAAATTAGAGGCAAGGCATAGCAGAATGCAGCTGCTAATGAGCCAGCACAGAAGTTCCTTCTCAAGCTCATTTAGAGTTTGTAATGGCAATTGGTTCATGACATTGTGAGGTCATTACAGTGGCCAAATTATTTTAGTGCAGCTCTTTGGAGACCTTGTTATGAAGCCAGTATGAGGCGATATTACAATGGTAAAATTATTTCAGTGCATGCCTTGGAGAAAGCACCACCACAATGCTCTTAGGGTAAAACTGCACTGTAAGATTACAATCTGAAGTGAGAGCGCAACGCAAGCCTGTGGAGATTAGACTCAATTATGATGTCAAAACAAAATGAAAAAAATGTCAATGCAAGTTATACCATTAAGGTCGAGACTTAAACCTAGGAAAGCTCTGCATTAAAACTGCCACATTACCTTTAAATCACACTCTTGCGCTTCGGTGTTGCGGCATGTGCACGGAATGCTTTGTTCAACTGTCTCACACTGCTGGGGCACTGGGATGTACCATATATGATTATTGTAGGTGTATCATACAGATGTTAATTGATTAGCCTAACTAGACAAGATTCAAGGAAATTTAGCGTTACAGTTGCAGCTCCAAGGTGGCAGGATAATACATACCTCAACTCTTTTGTCCTCTCCGAGTATCACAAGAGCATGGTTGAGTGAACTGCCTGTCTTGGGTTTATGTAGGCCCTGATTAATATAATAATTTAACAAGAATCGGGAACACTTCAACACATTTCAAAATTATGATTCCTAACCTCTTGGAAAAATTGGGGAGTTAAACAAGAAGGTGACCATCACAATGTTATATGTCACATTTTGACCTTGAGCACCATGTACGGATCCATCAAGGGCCTTATCACCTAACCACTGTGATATCAATAACTGTGCAAATCCCCTGGCAGTCATATGTAGGGAGGCTTAAACTTTAAGGTTAACTTTGTGGATCACTATCCTAGTTCATGGCATCAATCTAGTCTGCTTTTTCATTCCTCCAGGCGAACCCCAGGGTCGCCCCTGCCATACAGCAGGGTGGCGCACCCTGGTCCAGATAGCACCATGAGTGGCACACAGATCAAGGCAGGAACTGAATAGTGCTGTAAGACTTTTTCGTATATTGAACCTGACATGGGTGGGTGGGTGTGCCACTGGGGCTCCACTTCAGGCAGCAAAGTATATTGGTTTCTTTCAACTTTTGGAACCTTCCCTTCCTTATTCACTGGAGCAAAGTCCTGGTGCAAGTCCAAAATTTTAACTGCATATTTGACTCAAAGCCATGAACGCATAGGGCAAGGGTGGGCAATAGACATTTGGCAGGCCACACACAGAACTCATGGCCATTTCGGGGTGGGGGGAGGGCGGCAGCAGCAAAAAGGCAACAATTTTGCTTGAAAACAAGACAAACAGGGAACAAGCAGAATTGCATTTCCAAAAGCTTCCCTTCCCAGGAGAGCAATTCTAGACTGACCATATGAAAAGGAGGACAGGGCTCCTGTAACTTTAACAGTTGTAGAGAAAAGGGAATTTCAATTAATTCCTGGTAAAATTCCCTCTTCATCACAACAGTTAAAGTTGCAGGCACTATACTAGAGTGACCATATACAAAAGAAGGCAGGGCCCCTGCAACTTTAACTGTTATGATGAAGAGAGAATTTTACCAGGAACTAATTGAAATTCCCTTTTCTCTACAACTGTTAAAGTTACAGGAGCCCTGTCCTCCTTTTCATATGGTCAGCCTAGCAATTCTGCTTGTAAACAAGGTCTGTGCTCCCTATGTTCCTTGGTTTCAAGCAAAATCACCGCCTGTTTTGCTGCTGCTGCCACTGCAGCAGCCATTTTGACAGCAAATTCAGTGGTGGCAGGGGAGGGGTCCACCCCATTGGGTTCCTGGGGGGCAATGCAACCCCCAACCACTGAGATAAGGGACTCCTCACAATGTCACATGCAGCACATGGTGTCTGATAGACAATGAACTTTATGCAGCCATTCATTTCCCATTATCAAGACTTCCACATATGGTCAAGTGCGCTCACAGAGCTCTTATACCCACAGGCGTCTCACTGTTTTCAGTGGAGGAGCACAAATATATACACAAAGGAATGCACATGCAGATTTGCTCTTCATTGAGCCTGAGTGTACAAGTCTCCCCAGGTGGGAGAGACCGGTATGGACAAGCCCTAGAAAGAGGATGGATTGTGGCAAATGCAATCAGATTTCAGGGTCTGCAGTAAATACTTTTTAAAAACATCACCCTTATTTTGTGAGCTTTCTACACAACACTGTTAATTGGCTGTTAATCTGCTGTATCTACTTTTGGTTTTGTCACAGAACTGAGATCCAAGCATTACACGAAGAACATTTCCTTCCATACTTTTCCACAACATAACCTATAGGTGGCACTGTGGTATTGCAAAATAGTGTGAACACACACCTAAACCACAGTTTCTTTCACTTTCACAAAGAATACCACATTTTTCCTACCCTAAAAAACTCACTGAAATGCTTGTTAGGCACAGAAGTAAAACTGGAAAGTCACCACATTATCTAAAGAACCTGCATACAATTGTGAGTAGGGAATGATGAGCGCATGATAAATGCCTCGTGTAAAAAAAAGCCCTGCGTGATTCTGAATGGGCTTGCTTTGAGTTTTATCACAAACCACATTCCTTAGTATCAACTCATGTCAAGAAAAAATGATGCAAATTTCAAATGATAAAGTAAAGACCTTAAATTAATTCAGCAACTTTCCAAATCTCAGTGTGAATATTCCAGAGTACTAATGGCAATACTTTTTTGTTCTCAATATCTACACTTCTAGGGAGGCTTTTGGGGTGGGGTAGATATAAGAGAGGTTGTCATTGTGAAAGATTTGCTTCGATGCTGAAACCCTTGTCACGTATATGCAAAGAGTTAATTGTATTCCATACCTGCCTCATCGGGTGCACTGATTATATCAGTTTCAACCTGTGTATACCGATACCATTAATTAGCATAAAGAGTTATTCCTCAAAACCCCGTGGCTGTACCTCTGAATCATTTGTCATGAGGGTAGTATAAGTCAAGCCCAGTACAGTAATATTCCAAATTTAGCCTCTGAGATGTAATCATCTTTATTAATTGTCTAACATAGCAGAGCCTGGTGGAGATAATACCGTACTGCAGGGTGTTGATATCTTCTTACTTGTCTCTTAAGTCATTTGAAGCCTGTTGCGAAATTATTCTGGAGGAGCTTTCACCCAGTGGACAGGTCCTTTTATGGTGGGATGATCAACTCAATATGTGCTAGCCACGCAATCCACAACCAACATACCACGTCAGCATTGGGGCACCGATGAGCCAGGCTACTGGTTGCCCAAGCCCTAATTATCCCCCCCCCAAGACACACACCATCTAGTTTTGTGTGAATTACTCCCTGCCACGCCTGCCACCCCACAGATAGTCCTTGCATGTTAGAGACCAGGGCCCAAACTCTCTGTAATGTTATGTTGCATATATATTTTCCCCATAGATTTTTTTTTTTAACGGTACAGTCCTATGCATGTTTAGACAGACACCACCACCACCACACACACAATTTGCAGCATGCTCCAGCCAGCATGGTTGGCTGCGGCATGCTGGGAGTTGTAGGAGATTTTCCTATCAAAATATGCATAGGACTGCGCCCTTAAAAACTAAAAACAGACATGGATGTGCAGAGAAGGAGGAGCTGTTTCACCTTTTCCCTTCCAATTGTTTCTCCATTCCCCATATGCTTTTTGCACCATGACGGTGAAGATACAGATGCCCCTATACTTATTTATTTAAAATATTTCTATCCTGCTTGTCAATGCTGAAGTGTACTCACAATAAAAACAACTACGCATTGTAAAATGCAGAATAAGAAATACAAATCAACAATAGAAGAGAGAGTAAAAAGCAGTTGTTAAAACACTAACAAGGCCAAATTCAGAGAGTGTCAACTAAAATAATGTTGACCTCATCGCTTGCAGAAAGGCAGACCGTGAGGGGGCCAATCACACACACACCCCTTGTAGAAAGTTGCTCCTCACTCTGGGTGGGGTGGGGTGCACGACTTTAGGTCTCTTGCCCAATGACTTTACTTCAGAAGGCAAACAATCACAGAAGAAGGCATTAGTAGCAGAGTGGAATTCCCAAGCAGGTTTATTTGAGAGAATTTATTATTATATTACTATTATTTATTAAATTTCTATATCACTAGCAGCCAAAGCTCTGAAGTCTGTTTACAGTTTCAAAGGTACTCTGGCTAAGGTGGAGACAATGACTGGAAAAATAGCCAGAGGCAAAAGCAGAGCCCCTCCCGCTTCTGTACGGTGGCTATGTGTCCTCTTTTAAAAAGACTGTCTTCTATTTGAAAGGCTGACCTGCCCAATCGCACTTTAAAGATAGAGAGCTTTTCTACACTCAGATGTTAATCTGCTGTACTAACTTTCGGTCTCGTCACAGAATTGAGATCCGGGTACTACACAACGAGCATTTCCTTCCCTGCTTTTCTCCGACATAACCTTTAGTGGTGGTTTAGCAAAATAACACAAGAAGAAATTGTGATTTTTACACTTTCACAATTAAATGCCACATTTTCCCGGCTCTAAAAAAACACACCAAAAATAGTGGTTACCCACAGAAGCAAAACTGGATGGTCACAATGTCATCTAAAAACCCCATAGACAACTGCGAATAGAGACTGGTGAGGACATAATAAATGCCTCATGCAGAAAAGACCCCAGACCATAAGAACTATTGCCCATCAAAAATTAGCACCTCAATAGCAGACTAAACAAGCAAGCAGACTAAACAGGTCACTAGGCCGCAGTATCTCATACTATAGTAGATGCCCTGTATTTTTATTTAAATTATAATAATACTTTCTAAATTTGCATCTATACATATTTATTAGCAGATGGACATTTTATGCAAATCATTGTCCTCTTTTGTCCTTTGGGGAGGGGGGGTTGGTGATGTGTTTCCTCATAAGTGTCCAGTATATGCCAATTCATGGGGATTCTGCTTCCCCTGCCTCTGCATCATCACAGCTCACCGCATTCAGCAGGGTCTCTTGACCCTTGTGTGGCATTTTCAGGGCCTGGAAGGACTGTCATGCAAAAGAAATGGCAGGAAAATCCGCTTCTCCCAGCCCAGTTGCACATACCCAAATCTGGATCCTAACCTTGATATTTTAACTACTGTGTTGAAGGATGTGTCCTCTGCGCTACCCTGGGAGAAAAAAAGAAATGGTTTGAGGGGGACGTGAGACATGTGCAACTGAAAATCACACGTAGGTTGGGCCTAAATGCTCATGGTAAATGGAAAATGCTTATGACGAGTAGGGAAGCAGCATTAACAGCAAACGGGCCTGTGAGTATAGCTCCCAACGCACCACTTAGAAAACGGACCTTATACCTCTCTTTATCATTTTACTTAAGGTATCGTTAACGTGGGATAAACATGTCTCCAAAGTAAAGGATTGCTGCTCAAACAGCAGCCCTGCTTAATGTTTCCATTATTGATCCGCACTGAGGTGTCTTGTGCCAAAAAGCTCGTTCTCTTCTTTGCAGCTCCGAGGAAACGAACTGCATTTGCTTTTGGCAAGTTATGAATTCACACATTTTAAGCAGCACTAATAAGAAGCAAATGCCTTATAAATAATCTACACAAACAATCTTGGACATTAATATACTTTTAGTGATACTGAACCAGGGTAGATGAAGTTCAAAAAAGGGCAGCAGCATCATGGGTGGATGTTAAGGTCTCTTGTGGATAGAAAGCTGCACTATTGCACTTAAAAACATTTTTAAATTTACATTTTGCTACAGTTATTATATTTTCTGTCCCATTTAGTTTTCTCTTCACCTCCTACCCACCGCACTCATCAAAATAATTTAGTTTTGCAGGTAAGTACATCAATAAAAGCAATTGCTTTGATCCTAAAACCTGAGAACAGAAGGTGCTTGAGAAAGTGTATGTTACAGGTAAAAAGTGAACAGAAACAAAGTACAAAAATAGCAAACATTTCAATTTTAAAAAATGTTAGAAGTCTCAGTGGCTATTGCCAAAAAAAATTTTTTGACCTAGGATACAGCAATTTAGAAAACAAAAACACTTTCCTAGAACTTCTGTAACAGAAAAAAAAATGTTAAAATTATTGGGCTGGATCCAGATTTAATCAGAGTAAACCCATTAGAATCAATGAGATTTCAGTTACTCATGAGAAAAGTAATCCCCATAGATTTCAGTGGGCCTCCCTAAATATAACTAATGGCTTTCTGCTTCGATTTGTTATTGGCTTAGTTGCAGTAGAGAATGAGGGCATTTATACCATTTGACAAGGTGTAAATTCTAGATGGGAGGGGCTGGAACATCACTTTGTCTGGAAATCATGCTCATGGCCTCACACATGGAAGCCATTCCCCTTGTTTGTGGACATGCTGGGAACTGTTGATGCTTCCTAATGGAAGCATCAACTCCACATGTTTAAGCCACACTTTCCTTTCTAGATTCTGTACAACTCCTGGTATGAAAAAGGTAAGGGACAAAAGAGGCTGGTGGCCCTGATGTTAGTGGGCAGTGAATCCACTCCAGATTCAATCACAACCAATCAGAACTCTAAAGGAGCTATCTAAGCTGTGGAAGCACCTCGGATAGCTCCCTTAGAGTTCTGACTGGTTCTGACCGAAACCTGGAGAGGATTCACTGCTCCGCTGGCATCGGAGCCACCAGCCTCCACTGGCAGGGGAGTTAAAAATGGTTGCCTCAAAACATTAGCAGCGGCCTTGCAATCACTTAGATGTTTTTGCATTCATCACTTCTACATGAATGTGAATCAGATCACTTCAGAAATAGGAACATAAGAAGTTGCTTTATACTGAGGGCATGTCTACAGCAGGGATTTTTCCCTGGGTCGTCCCTGGGTTGTCCCTGTGCATCCCAATGATGCACAAGGGATCCCGGGAGCAGGCAGGGCCGACCCCTCCATTTTCACGGGATAACCGAGACCTCGGTTATCCTGATTTTCCCTGTGGTCCTCGGGCGCCCGTCTTGGCTTCTTCCCTCCTCCCTTCGAGTAGCGGGTGTCAACAAGAGGGAAGAAGCTGGGCCAGGGTGAGTCCAGGGACATTGGGAGTGGGGGGGCACATTCGGAGGAGCACAATTGCGCTCCTGTCTCCAATTCCTTTTTAAAAAATGGCGGCCGTGACATCCCTCTTCCATTCCAGGACGTCGCGCTTCTGTTTAGTAGCTGGGGGACAATCCCAGAAGAGGTAAGTCCGGGATCGCCCCCCTCCCTCCCTCCTTCCCTCCCTCAACACCCTTAGGTGTAGAAAAGGAGTCAGACCATTGATCCATCGAGCCCAGTGTGTTGTCGACACTGACTCACAGTGGCTCTCCAGAGTTTCAGTCTGGATTCCTTCCTAGCCCTACCTGGAGCTGCTGGGGATTGAACCTGGGACCTTCTACGTTTCCTCCCAATAACTACCACTAAAATCATTGCCTCAGATTGCAATGTTTGGGCATTGTAGTTTTGCAGAAAGTAAACGCAACACAGGCTTCCAAAAATGAAGATGTCATGGAATGACATTTTATCATTGATGCTTCTGTCTCCATTCTCAACAGCAGAGAATAAATGCTGGATGAAACCTGCATGATGCCCCGAAAGATAGTCCCTGATGATCAAGTTGATATAATATCAGATTATTATTATTATTATTATTATTAGGCTGACCAGAAATTGGAGAATTGTCAAATAAATGGCTGTAAGGTGATATTATGACTTTCAGATGTACAAATATATAAAATCAGTGGGAATTACACACTTTAGGCATTTCATTTGGATACTTATGAGAGAATCCAGGAACATTTCAGGGAGATTACAGAAAACACAAGGGAATATTTCTCCTCCTTTTTTAAAACTTATATATTGTATAAACAGAGAGGACTTTGGCACTTGCTGAATTACCGTTAAAAATTAACTTACTAAGCCTAAACTAACTTGAAATTCCTGATTTCCCTACCCAGTCTTGAGCTCTTTCCACAGAGGATGCCCATGAGGTACCTTGTCTTCCTGAAGGTGACAATGTAGCTGAAGCGCCATGCTAATTGTTCAGCCCTCTCTATTTAATATCACCAATGGATAAAGCCAGAGCAGCCTCACATTCAGTCTCAGGTGCCCTTTTTTCATCCACCAAGTTAGCAGAGACTCAATGTGAGGATATAATCAAAAATTGCAAAAGGATCTGCTTTGCATTTCCAGGGCCCTGCATTTGCACCCCAGCTGTACCCCCTTTTCCCAGTTCGGAATGCATGTCCCAGATGTCAAAGCAAGGAGAAGCAACCCATTACAGCATCACCAAGTGACACTATCTTGTTCCCTCCAGCCTGGAGAGGACTGTTGTCACTTTCAGTTGCTATTTGCTAGGAAAACAATGACTCCTGGATAACAAAGGCTGACATGACACAGACTGCAAATACCATATTGTGGCAGCTGGGAAGATAATGTGTGTTACCAGTGAATTCACAAAGGGGGGAAACTTTGAAACACTTTAAAAATGCAGGTGCACAAATTACTCATGCCAGGAGCAGCAGTGGCATTTTGTAATAAAACCGTAAGTTTATTCGCCAGCGTTGCACACATACACCTTAACAATTTTCACAGAGGAGGATGTGGAAGGCTGTCCAATAAACAGTTTGCAGAGGGATTAAATGCATGCACAAACAGCAAATACAACTTGCCGATTTAGAAGAGAGAGATTCTCCACGTCTCCTATGGATAAAATACTTCCTGATGCTATTGGGAGTTTGGCAAATATCTGAAAGCATTTTTTTCTTTAGCTTCAAAAACTATATCAGAAACTGTTCCTATAACATATTAAATGGAAACAACCCAAACCTCTACAGTTCCAAATTCTGGAACAGCAAGAATTCCAGTGTGTTACTAACACCTAAAAACACAATGCATTCCACTTTATGAATTTACTATGGGCACTTGAATAGAGCACAGACTCTTCTATAATCTAGCTCTTCCACTGGATAAAGAACATTCTGTCAACATGACCTAAAGCATCAGAGGAAAAGAGAAAATGGCCCAGCACTGTGACATACAACAGAACTCCCCATTTCATAGAATCATAGAATAGTAGAATTGGAAAGGGCCTATAAAGCCATCAAGTCCAACCCCTGATCAATGCAGGAATCCACCTTAAAGCATACCTGAAAGATGGCTGTCCAGCTGCATCTTGATGGCCTCTAGTATGGGAGAGGCCATGACCTCCCAAGGTAATTGGTTCGATTGTCATACTGCTGTAACAGTCAGGAAGTTTTTTCTGATGGAATCTGGCTTCCTGTAACTTAAGACCATTGTTCTGTGTCCTTCACTCTGGGATGATCGAGAAGAGAACCTGGCCCTCCTCTGTGTGACAACCCTTCAAGTATTTGAAGAGTGATATCATGTCTCCCCTCAGTCTTCTCACCTCCAGGCTAAACATACTCAGTTCTTTCAGTCTCCCCTCATAGGGCTTTGTTTCCAGAGCCCTGGTCATCCTCATTGCCCTCCTCTGAACCTCCTCCAGCTTGCCTGCATCCTTCTTGTGCTGCCCAGAACTGGATGCTATACTCAAGATGAGCCCTAACCAGTGCTGAGTACCTTGCACAATTTGGAAGCTATACTTCTATTAATGCAGCCCAAAACAGCATTTGCTTTTTTTGCAGCCACATCACACTGTTGGTTCACATTCAGCTTGTGGTCTACAACAATTCCAAGATCCTTCTTGCTTGCAGTACTGCTGAGCCAACTATCCCCCATCTTGTAACTGTGCATTTGGTTTCTTTTTTCTAGGTGTAGAACTTGGCATTTATCTCTATTAAATTTCATTCTGTTGTTTTCAGCCCAGTGCTCCAGCCTATCAAGATAACTTTGAAGTTTGTTTCTGTCTTCCAGGGCATTAGCTACCCCACCCAATTTTGTGTCATCTGCAAATTTGATAAGCATTCCCTGTACCTCCTCATCCAAATCATTAATAAAAATGTTGAAGAGCACTGTTCCCAGGACTGAGCCCTGTGGTACCCTGCTTGTTACCTCCCCACAGTTTGAGAAGGTACCATTGATAAGCACTCTTTGAGTCCGATTCTGTAGCCAACTGTGGATCCACCTAATAGCTGTTCCATCTAGCCCACTTTTAGCTAGTTTGCTGATCAGAATGTCATGGGGTACTTTGTCAAAAGCTTTGTTGAAGTCAAGATATATTATGTCCACAGCATTCCCACAGTCCACAAGGGAGGTTATCTGATCAAAAAATTAGATCATATTAGTCTGGCAGGATTTGTTCTTGACAAATCCATGCGGTCTTCTAGTAATCACTGCATTGTTTTCAAGGTGCTTACAAATTGACTTATTTATAGTCTGCTCCAAAATTTTCCTAACTATAGACTAACTGGTCTATAGTTCCCAGGTTTCTCATTTTTGCCCTTTTTGAAGATAGGGACAACATTAACCCTCCTCCAGTCGTCTGGCACTTCACCTGTCTTCCATGATTTTGCAAAGATAATAGACAGTAGCTCTGATAGTTCTTCTGCCAACTCCTTTATTACTCCAGGATGCAGTTCATCAGGCCCTGGAGATTTGAACTCATTCAAAGAAATTAGGTTTCCTTGACCATTTGTTAATCAATCTCAAGCTTCAGTCTTGCCCCTTCAGCTTGTATTTCATTTTTGCAAGGGAGTCACAGATCTGCTTTTGGGAGAAGACTGAGCCAAAGTAGGAATTGAGCACTTCGACCTTTTCTTTGTCATCTGTTATCAATTTGCCATCCTCATGAAGCAGTTGAACCACCATTTCTTTCCTCTATCTTTTACTATTCATGTATCTGAAGAAAGCCTTTTTATTGCTTTCAGCATCCCTTGCTAGTCTCAGCTCATTCTCAGCTTTAGCCTTCCTGACGCCATTTCAGCACTTCTGTGCTATCTGTCTGTAGTTTTCTTTTGTAGCCTGGCCTTCCTTCCACTTCCTGAATGTGTCCTTTTTTATTTTCAGGTCATCTATAAGCTTTTTGTGAAGCCACATTGGTTTCTCCTGTTGTCTTCTTTTTTCCTTGGTGGAATTATTTGTAATTGTGCCTTTAAAATTTCCTTTTTTAAAAACCATGTGTCCATATTGGACACCTTTTTTTCATTAGGGGCACTTGCCATGGGACCTTACTTATCATTGTTCTGAGTTTATTAAAATCAACTTTCCTAAAATCCAGAGTACGCACATGGCTACACTCAGCTTTTGTTCTTTAAAATCAAGAACTCAGGTATGATGTGGTCACTTTCCCCCAGAGTTCCCATAACTGGCACTTTATCCACTAAGTCATCCCTATTAGTCAGTATCAAGTCAAGGATAGCCAGTCCTCTAGTCCCTTCCTCCACTTTCTGTAGGAGAAAATTATCAGCCACGCATGTCAGGAGTATCTTAGAGAGGCCACTTTTGGCAGAATTTGTCTCACAACAGATATTTGGGTTAATTGAAGTCCCCTATACTACATCACACTTCCTTGAAATACTGGCAATTTGCTTATCAAAAGTTTCATCCTTATCTTCTCCTTGATTGGGTGGTTGGTAGTAGACTCCGACTATCATGTTCCTTTTATTCCTTGCCCCATTTATTTAAATCCAGATGCTCTCGATGGGGCTCCCAGGCTCGTCCTCCTGTATTTCTGTGCAGGGATAAGTATTTTTTTAACATATAGTGCAACTCCACCTCCCTTTCTATTTCTTCTGTTCTTTTTGAATAAGTTACACCCCTCAATTGCTATCATTGGAATCATCCCACCAAGTTTCAGTTATACCTATCAAGTCGTATTTGCTATAATGTATTAAGAGTTGAAGTTCGTTTCCCATACTCTGGGCATTAGTATATAGACATCGAACACCATGTGCTTTATGGTCTGGCTTCTTTCCTACATCATTGTGAATACTATTTTGGGGTGCTGTTAGAACTCTTCTCTCTGCTATGGTGCATAAGCCTTCATCTATTGTTGCCTTCAAGTTTACATCTCCCTCCCCTGTATGATTCAGTTTAAAGCCTTCCTGATGAAGTTCTTCATGCTTTAGCCAAACACATTCTTCCCTGCCCTTGTGAGGTGCAACCTGTCCCTTGCCAACAGTCCATCTTCCAAGTAGCGCAGCCCGTGGTCCCAGAATCCAAATCTCTCACGTTGGCACCACCTTCATAGCCAGTCATTCACCCAGAGTATTTTTCTTTCCCTTTCTATTCCTCTTCGAAGAACTGAGAGGATGGATGAGAAAACTATCTGAGCCCCAAAGTTCTTGAGTTTCCTTCCCAGAGCTTCAAAGTCTGACGTGATTTCTTCATAGTCTGCTTAGCAGTATCATTTGTTCCCACATGGATGAGAAGAAAAAGATATGTGTCAATGGGCTTTATGAACTTTGGCAACCCTTCAGTCACATCTCTAATCTGTCCTCCAGGGAAACAGCACACCTGGTGAGTCCATGGGTCTTCATGACATACTTGGGTTTCAATCCCATGCAGCAGGGAGTCTCCCACAATGACCGCTCTTCTCTCCTTCTTTGTTGACTGACCTTCTGCCTCTTGCTCACTGTTGCACGGGGTCCCCTGTAATTCTTCCTCTGCAGGCTGCCCTCTAGTCTCATCCTCCAGTAGCTGAAAGAGGTTACATAGCTCTAGTGGTTCCACTGGTGCAGAGTGTCTTCTAGTTCTTCAGCTCCTGTTACCCTTTTCCAGGGAGTTTCCTCTTCATTGGCTTTCCTCACCTCAGCATTCTCCACTTCTGCTTCGGCTTGCTATTGCTCTTCCATCGCTTATGTTTCTTGCTGCTGTTGCAGTTCCACCGTTCTATCTAAGAACTCCTCGCCTTCTCTTATTCCTTGGAGGGTGGACACTCGCTGCTCAAGTACTCTCACTTTTTCTTCCAATAGTGCAACTAGCTTGCACTTGTTGCAGATGTACGCCATGTTAATCTCACGCAGGAACACAACCATTGCACACACTATGCAGGTCACCACCACTGGAGACTCCTTTCTGTCCATTCTTTGCTATAGAGGAAGAAAATAAAAAAGTAGACTTGTTAACCGTACGCGGGCTGCTGTCTTGAGCCAGTCAGTTGAAGTCCAACTTCTCTGCTCCTTCCAGTGACTTCTGCTCCTTTCCCAGAATTCCTCAGGAGTATGCAAATTAACCCTGCTGCCTCAGATCCCAGGCCACTGTCTTGGGCCGATCAGTCAAAGTCCAGTAAAACCATTTAAATTACAATTATAGTACTCTAACCTAACAGGTGTTTGTGCATACGTTAAAACTGTACGCAGTTTTCTTAGAACGTTTTTCAAATGTATTCATGTTAAAGGGGGGGAAATTTGTTTGAAGAACACATTGCAAGCTCAGAAATGTATGGATTGCTAACAACAATTTTTCTCCAGGGATCAGGTATATTCATGATTTGGGCATGCCGGGATTTGTAGGACTTTTTTATGTCTAAACATGCATAGGATTGTGCCCTAAAAGACTCGACAGAATAAATTTCTCAACCATCCCCAGTTCTGACCAACATTAAGTGGATTCCAGTTGTTTTGGGTGTTTCTTTACTTTCCTGAAACCTCTGTGACGATAAGAAATCAGGATTCTAAGTATCATTTAGGGCAGTTACAGCATCCCCCAACCTACAGGTTTTAGACAGAGCCAGGTCTCTGCCCACTTTTGTGTTTGCTTTGGCTCTACTGAGGTTTCATTTGCTGGCTGTTTTCATATGTATATGGAAATATACTGCAGGGTGGTTTTCTGTATGCTTCAATGTGAAATGTGGCAATTTGGGGAGGATGGCCTCCTGAAAGCTTCCATATGAATTTTTCTAATGCTGGAGGCAGGCTAGCTGTGTGCTCCTGTTGAGTATGTAGATTGAAAATGTTGAGCAAAAGATGTGAATATTTAAATCTCCCCTCCCCTCCTGCTTATAAAGTAGCACAACAATTACCTGAAGAAGAAAATAAGATTATGATTTTAGCTTGATAGTGAAATGAGGCAGCTTGGAAAATAAAATCCTTCACATTCATCTCATGTAGAACTGGATTTGTTTTTGATACTGGAATAAGACCACTGAGATGAGAACTCTGGGGTGGTCATGTTGGCCCATACTCTGCACGCTGGTACCTACACAGAGAGTTGAAAGTGACACTTCATTTTCAACTGTCTTTGGTCAAACAGAGGGTGTGGTGCTTCAGAAACTGCCCAATCTCATTGGACCAGATATTTAGTAGTAGTAGTAGTAGTAGTAGTAGCAGCAGCAGCAGCAGCAGCAGCAGTAGTATCTGCTGGATTGTTAATGCTGAGAGTCTCCAGTTTTGCTCAATCTATATATACATATACGTAAATTATATCTCACAAAAACACCATAAGCCTCCAGGGACCTCATTCCAAAGAAACAAAACCCTGGGTAATGTTTGCGCCCCTGGACATCTCACTGCTCAGAGAATTAGGGTGTGAAGTCATAACAGTACCTTGTCTGAGGCAGCCATTCCATATGGAGGCCTCTACGCATGATAATATGCTTTGCATGATCATCCTGCACCCCTTACTTTCTTGAGGCCTCTGCACTGATTGCCTCCTTCACACAAGACGTTAGGGGCATACTCTGGGGATGGCGGAAAGGACCGTTTCTCCACTCTGGAAATCGGAATGCTGCTTGGTGAGTGTATAAACCCAGTAACAGAAACACCCCCATTGACTAGATACAAAGTGGCACATCTAGCTTTCCAATTTAACACTGGCATTTCTTTCAGTCAGCCACACTGGCACGTAGTTTCCATCTTTTATTTGGGTGCTTCAAAAGAGCAGAATTTTGCTAACTTACAACATGGCTTTTTATTCCATCTTTTCTGTCCTGACACTCAATTGTCCTGTATGATCAAATCATACAGGACAATGATGCCACTTTTTCAGCCATCTATGCCACAGAGAACCATCTCTAATATATTATGTTGTAAGGTCAGCCGGGCCAATATTCTCATTACCCATATATCTTCTCTGTGTAGTCCTGTATTCATTATGCAAAATGGCAGCATATTAATTGCAATGACTTCTCATCTAAATGAATTTATTTCAATTCTCTCTTAATTCAATATTAATTAAAATGAACAATTTGTGGCATTGAGTTATTGTCCATTGGAGCAATTCTTTCCTCTCATCTTTTTTTTTAAACTAAACCAGCTGAAGCTGCATAACATTTTCCCCATATGCAGTGCAATTCTATGCATGTATGCTCAAACGTAAGGTCCATTGTATCTCAAGCAGGGGTGGTTCACCACTTGGGGCGGCTACGTACAAACCTGAAGTCTCCCAGTTCAAGCCCTAGCTTTAGCATGATCTCCTATAGGCATGTATAGTGTGAACAAAACAACAACAAAACAAAACAGGAGGAGGGAAGAAATGGAGAGCTCTATCACACCAGCGATTTAGTGCACTCTCGCCATGTCTGGTGTGCGGATTTGCAGCACGGTAGTCACATGACTCTGTGCCTGTCCTGCTGACACCCTGCCTCTTCCCTAGCCTTTCCTAGAATGCTAAAAGTCTGGATTATTTTCCCTAAGTGCATTTCATGAGCCCTAAATCTCCATGTAGTTTTAAAGGAACTGATGGCTTGACTGGATTGCATCAGGTCCTGGTAGGGAAAAGCAATCTCTCCCAGCAGCCAGCTCCAAGCCTCAATATAAAATCCAAACCTTGCATCCCAGGCTCAAAAGCGTTTTTTAAAATCATGCAAAGCCTGAATCTTTGCAGAGACAGAATTGTACTCCCTCAATGCCCCCCAAAGGGTCGTTCCATTTTTGCCCTGCAGAAAGGTGGTCTGGTTGAAGTACTCATCTGACAGGAACTGACTGGAGGGAGAAAGATTAGGGGAGGGGTGGAGTGGAGCCAAAGAGCTAAGAAGCGAAGGAGCGAAAGAGCAGCTATTCAGGTGAAAGGGATCATAAGTTTGACATGCTTATGAGGTTAAAAAAAATGTGGAGGCAAATCAGGGGGGGAAATTACATGTGATGGAGGTGGGGGTTGCTTCTTTAAAATTGAGCAAATTGCAAGGTGAATGCGGTTTGATTGTTTTTTGCCAGTACACGATTGTGGGGGGGATGTAGCTATCCCAGCTGAATTGGGACAGGAAGGTACGCATATGCCTTATCAGGAAATGTGAAATCAGTTTCATTATTCAGTTGAGTATGTTTCCTTTACCAGCGTACTTATTTTTGCAGCCATTATTTGAATGTTAGTTGTCATTTGTATTCTTTGTATCAAATCTTCTCGCTGAACTTCTGCAACCAAGGGGAAAATCCAGTACAAATTGAAGGTGTTTTACAACATGGCGCAGAGACTTGGAATTCATTAATATACAGGCTAAAGCATACAGTTGCACAAAGCACTTAAAATAAAATTCAGATCGGAAGCAGGGTGTACACAAAGGAGCGGAGGCCTCAAGTTCAGGGGGAGGAGCCAACATTTGAATTTTGTCTTCCAATTTTTCTAAAGCTGGTAAATATGTATTTCATTTTTATAGGGTGGCTGGCCTAGAACGAGTACTGCTTTCTGTGCATTTCTAATATAGGTTAGCTTTAATGAAACTATGTTGCGCCTTGATATCAGCCTAACATGTCCACAGAGCAGCATGGGCCCCGGCTTCACATCAATGTTTCCCTGTCAGAGGTATACTGAAATAAAGGTTTAAACTTAGAATCCATCCCAGCGGCATGTTAATTATCAATGAATTCAAAGGGAATCTACCTTGAAGGAGGAGACTATTGCACAGACACAGCTCCCCTTGATGCCAATAGGAATGACACATGTGCATTTATGACACAGTAAGACCTTGGATTAGAACTGCAGGGTTTAGCCATAGACTAGCTAATTCATGTGGTCATAAGACAATAATGAGGCTTGAACATAATAGGAACTTCTACTAACTTCGAAGTTCTTAAAACAATGTTACTTTTGCAAAAATCACAGTAAAGTGATTTCTTTTCTGGTTTAGGGGGAAAAAAGAAAAAAACTTACAGCAGGGGGATCCTTCCCAGGTCAAATAATGGAATTGTTTTGGGAAAAGTTATCTTTCAGTACATTTCATGCACAAGCCAGATGATGTTCAAGGTTTGACTTGGTTTAGTTTGAAGACTCAGCTATGTTTTGGAATTCATTTAATGCCATCATGAATTTTCAGATCTGTGCATATTTACCTGGAATATTTCAGATGTGAAAATGTCTGCCAAAGATTATGCAAGAAATAAATGCATAGACCAACCAACACTACTAATCTTATACCACCCTTTGTATTCACACTTCCTCTTTCAGATTTGCATGGAATCAGAAAGTGTAAAGATACAGCAAAATGCAATAGAGAGGTGAATAAAGGCATCTCTGGGTTCTGTCTTTAAGATGGTCTCAAACTCATGGAATGGCTAGTAAGGTTTCAAAATGGGTATAAAATAAAACCCCTTTATTATGAGGCATATTTAATGAATCTATTTTTCTTTGCTTCTGTGTTTCAGCTGCAAGGAGCAGATTGGAAACTTCCATTTTTAACTAACTATAGTTTATCACATCTGAATCTGGATCATGTCCTGACTCAGCTGAGACCCATGGGAAGCAGCTGGTCACTCAGGCGCTCATGGAGGCCCTGGTATAGAAAATTTATGTCTGGCGAGCAAGGTCAAGTCACACTTGGTACAGTGAGATCACATCCAATATGGCAAATCGCATTTGGCAAGCAAGGGCAGAGCAAGGGCAGAAGGGCCCTGAGAGCTTCAGCCATTAGGTGGTATAGAAATGTAATAAATAAATAAGCTGCACTGGAGGAGGAAACCAAAAGGGGAAGTAGACATGGCTGAGGCTCATTCATGTAATGCTAAACTATCATTGAGCATTATGTCCGAATGAGGCTGATTTCTGCTCTATGTAAAAAGCCATATTGGGAGGCATTCTTAGACCTATAACACAGATGCAAGGCAAGCAGATTCATTAAATAAGCCTCATAATCATAGATTTTTATTTTATACCCAACTTATATTTTAAAACACTGCTAGCCATTCCATGAGTTTGGAAGCCCACATGAGCCCTGCCCATATTGTAGATTGGGACCTGAGATAGAAAGATAGTAGCTTGCCAATGGCCACCAAGTAAGTTCATGGTTTACCACTCACCCTTTCATTCACACCAGCTCTCAGAAGGGGAAGACAAGATCGTTCAGTTAGAAAGGCATACACAGTAGTGGTACAGACTAGAGCCAAAGCCTGCACAAACAGATATGTTTCATCATTGTATTGCAGCCTTCCCCAGCCTGGTGTCCTCCAGATGTTTTGGACTGCAGCTCCCAGAATTCCTGACCATTATCTGTGCTGTCTGGGTCTGGTGGAAGCTGAAGTCCAAAAACACCTGGAAGATACCGGGTTGGAGAAGGCTGGTGTATGGCATCTTTCAGGTCAGAAATACTGACACCAGGATGTTAGAAGTGTACCGGTAAATGCCAACATGTACTTAGCTGGTGCCCCCCTTGGGATAGGAGGTTGACCTTAATGGGACTTTCTGGGACCACAGGAAAAGTCCAGAGGACATGAAGAAAAGTTGCTCATCAATGCTTATTACCAAGAAAAAACAAAAAATCTCCTAGCAGTCCTTTTTACATTCTCCCTCGTGGACAGCAATACCAAAGCCACTAATTTGTCTGAAGATTAGAAAATTGTACATTTATCATAGTGATTAAGGACAAACATTTTTCTCCTTGAATCAATTTAATAATTGTCTGGATCAATTATCTGGGAGCAGAGCATCATTAAAATGCATTTGTTTTCACCCACAACCATGAATCTGACTGTGTGTCTTGTTGCAAAAGTTCACACTGCATGACATCAGATTGTATCTGTCATTAGGCAGCTGCAAATCACCTTGTATGTCCTAATGCAACATGACTGTCCAGCCAATATGATATTCCATGGTCTAATTTTTCAGCCAATTCCTTATTGTTGCTCTCATAAGTAGAATGTAGATCATCATGTGTCATCACAAACAGGACCCAGATTCTCCATTAAATTGGGTACCGCTCAACCATTTAAAATGTAAGATGCCCACGAAGCTGGGAAGGAGCTACCAATGTGGGAGGACTTTGAGAAGAGAACGAGGAGTAAAAGGAAGCCTTGCTTACCAAGCACTGGTCCAATGAAGTCAGGCCCAGTGGAGGCTGGTGGTTCTGATGTCAGTGGAGCAGTCAGTCCTCTCCAGGTTTCAGTCAGAACCAGTCAAAACTCTAAAGGAGCTATCCTTTAGAGTTTTGACTGAAACCCAGAGCCGATTCACCAACCCACTGACATTGCAGCCTCCAACGTCCACTGATTAGGTCTTTGGTTGTTGTTTCTTTACTGATTTGCATTCAGTATCTGAGGCTCTCCTCAATGTCCCTTTATCAACAGACGTGTGGCAGGT
Organism: Anniella stebbinsi; assembly: GCA_029215795.1. Taxonomy (NCBI): domain Eukaryota; kingdom Metazoa; phylum Chordata; class Lepidosauria; order Squamata; family Anniellidae; genus Anniella; species Anniella stebbinsi. The sequence continues at coordinate 60,201,936 of JARDYH010000006.1, read as the reverse complement.
GGGGACAAGAGAAAGCACCTTTTCAGCAATGACATCTAAACTATGGAATAGTCTCCCACGGGAGGTCTGTCAGGCCTGTACTTTGCCTATTTTTAAAGAGACTTTTAATACAGTTCTATTCCAGCCACATTTTTAGTTGAGCCTTTGACATGTTTATTTTTAGGCTGTAATCCTATGCACACTTACATGGGAATAAATCCCATTGAAATGAATGAGGCTTATTTCTGAGTAGAAATGTACAGAATTGCCATGTATGTCTGGTTTGTGATGCCATTATTACTACTGTTTGCTTGTATTTATTGTTAAATTCATTTTTAATTTTTGCGGTGATCTATTTTTATTTAGAAGACACCTTTAGGTTGATTTATCATAGAAAGGTGGGATATAAACAAACAAATAACTAGCCCGTTCAGCATGCCTTTTCTTTGCTTGCCTGCTTGTAACTATGGGCCCGTTCAGAAGACACCTTAAACCACAGCTTTAATCATGGTGGTTAAGCCAGAAAGCCAGGCCATGTTCAGAAGACACCTTAAAACACGGTTTTAACCATGATGAATAAGGCAAAATGCCTTAACCACGGTGGTTAAAGCTGTGGTTTAAAACTGTCTTCTGAACACAGCCTGGTTTTCTAGCTTAACCACCATGGTTAAAGCCATGGTTTAAGGTGTCTTTTGAACAGGGTCAGAGTAACTTAATTGAAAATAGAATGAAATTTGGAATTCAGATTCAAGACCCAATTCTACTTTTCAAGTTTGAACATCAGTATTTTCTCATTTGAATATGGTGGAAGGAAAGAAAAGTTGGTGCACATGTTCATGACAGCATTCTACATCTCAAATTTGAATACTAGCTCATCACCCACACCCATTTGCAAGGGGCCTGGGATCACAATGTAGTGCAATATTAACCTATGGACTGAGAGAATAGAAATGGGTGCGCCTGTTCAAAACACCCTTCAATTTTTCAAGGATGAGTTGCAGCAAAAACATCACACATGTTTTCAAGGAAGCACAGGAACAGTTGAGATATCAGAATGAAAATCAGCATGTTTCACTGATGGGCTGTGGGCAGCAATCTGAAGTGAGGCAGGAGCCATGGGCCAAGCCAGGAGCCAGGACCAAAAAGCTAGTAAGAACCAAAGAACAAACCAGAAAGCAGAAGCAAGGAGCAAGCCAGAAATCAGAACCAAAGCCCAACCAGTAAAAAGCCAGAGTTCAGGAAGACCTTGTTGCTTTAGCAAGGCTCAACTGGACCAGGACATACCCTTATACTCCTTTCTGTCAGGGGGAAGATCCAATGACCAACGTGCATGGGCAGAGCTTGTCTACTACCTGAAGATACTTCACTGAGGAGCTGCCACCAGCAGTTCATTCTACACTATGGCAGAGTCAAGCGATAAGTAAAAGTTACATAACGAGAAAGGAATTTCTAGCTGCTAGTCTAATTGGCTTGCAAAGCAATTATTATGGTAAGAATAATGTCACTGAACATCATAATGAAGTTCCTTCTTTGAGATCTAATTCCTGACAAGGTTATACATGTTTTCAAATGGAATGGAAATCAAGTAAGGCTTAAGCTGGCCTCCATTTAGTTCCAAGATTGACATTTCTCTGTGTCCCAGCACCCCTTGCCTAAAGCAGTGTTTCCATATAGATAAGTGATGAAGCATATACTGACTGAATTCACACAGCACAACAACCCATTTCCAGGCTTGTCTATGGGTTGAATGTGGGTTGTCATTGAACCATGAGTTGTTGTGTTGTATAAACTCAGTCACACTTAAACAATGGTTTGTTAACCATGAACAACCCACAATTCACAACCCAACATCAAATAATGGGTTGTCTTCCTGGGTTGTTTGTGGCTCTGTTTTGTTTTTTTAAAAAACAACACCCTGGTTTCTTAGAGTGGCTGGATTCACACACCACAACAATCCACATTTCAACAACAGCCCATATTTCAACAACAATCCATGCTCAACCTGTAATCAACCTTGAGTGTGGGTTATCATGTTGTGCGAACCAGTCTCGATGTTCCTCGCCTGTGACACCCTGGTGTTATTTCTTGGCTTAATAAACAAGAGGAAATTGCTAGTCCCTTTTGGAGCCTAAGAACAACCATTCCACAACACAACTAAGGTTTACCTAATTGGGGTGACCAGATAAAATCAGGTCAGGGCTGCTGTAACTTTAACAGTTGTAGAGAAAAGGGAATTTCAGCCAGTGTCATTTGTATGCAATTAGTTCCTGGTGAAATTCCCTCTTCATCACAACAGTTAAAGGTGCAAGCACTATACTAGAGTGACCAGATACAAAAGAAGGCAGGGCCCCTGCAACTTTAACTGTTGTGATGAAGAGGGAATATCACCAGGAACTAATTGCATACAAATGACACTGGCTGAAATTCCCTTTTCTCTACAACTGTTAAAGTTATATGAGCCCTGACCTGGATTTTATCTGGTCACCCTAATTTCTAACTGAATAAATGCATACATGTCCCTATCATCAGTCTGAGTTGAACACATTAACAGATTATACTCACTCTTGTCAATATACTAACTATCATTCTATTTTCAGTTTTTGGGGAGGCAGAAAATGAGACAATAAGAAAAAGAGACAGGTCATAGGCTCAAGGAAGTTTACATTTGGATCCAAATCTCAGTCATAATGCCAACATGTCTAAAACAAATACCCAATGCTCAACACTCGGGTTCTTTGTCTGTACTTCCTATTTCTCCCCTCCGTTGCATTTTCGTATGTATTGCTCTCTTTCCCTCCGCCTTCTCTCAGTAGTGGTGTTTCTTTGGCTTGCAATTTGTTTGTTAAGACATATGTCTGTTTTGGAATTCAGCTTTTAAAAAAGATACAAATTACAAATATTATGATGCATTAAGCTGTGAAAAGACAATGGTTAAATAACAAAGCTGATCATCTGAGGCTAGAAATAAATAACTGGAATTCCATCATAAGGAAAGATAAATGAACAGAGCTACAGTGACATCTGCTGGCCCTTGCATTGGCAATATAGGTATTGGAAACAGCACTTGGTGGGAAAAGAAGTTAAAATCTAGATATTCTTAATGAAATGTTCTTGATATTCACAACTGCTGTAATAATTAAACTGAACAAGGGAAAATCCAGTCATATACTTTAGGATGTTATACGGTTACTCATGTAATCTTATACATATAACAGTGAAATACAAACTGTTATACCATTTAGGGAACTAATCTCCATTTGGACATAAATGTTAAAAGTGATCAGCAATTTAGGGAGGATTAATATTCAAATTAGGGATGTGCACTGACCCCCCGGATCGGATCGGATAGCGGATCGGAATCGGACCTGGGGGGTCGGATCGGATCGGATCGGATCGGAGGATGGTCGGATCGGATTGGACCGGATGTCCGATCCGGATCGAACGCCATTTTGAATGCTTTTTCCCATAGCCAAGTATTGTTTTACAAAAACGCCTATAACTTTTTCATTTTTAAAGATAGAAGGATGAAACTTGGGCACATTATACACTGGTTAGGGACAGTTATCTTTCAGAATGATAGGTCCAGGCATGTGGTGGCAAGGTGTCTGCACACACCACTTTGAAGACTGTAGAAAATTTCTCCTGTAACGATCCTAGCGAGAGAGAGAGTGATCCTAGGCTCAGCCGTTCTGCTTGAGTGAAAGTATCAAAGCAGACATGAGCCAAGTGCTACTTTGTTTCTCCTTTTGTAATGGATACTAGCTCAGTTGCAGCCAAGCGTGCAACGATCAAAGAGATGAGAGAAAGTGTTTCCTTCTTCTTCCCGGGAGGCGGGAGGGTGCAATTGACAGCCCCAGCCTCTGTGGAAAAACGTTTATAACTTTTAATCTAAAAAATTCGTAGCCACCACATGCCTGGACCTATCATTCTGAAATTTTACACACATATCAAGTGAAGTGTTCCCTGTAATGTGCCCATGTTTCCTGTTTGTATCTTTAAAAATAAAAAAATGGGAGGCGTAAATGTATTTACCCCACTACTACCCATTTTTCTAAAATTAATTGCCATACAAGGCAAGCACCTACGTTTTTGAAATTTTACACACATAGGTCCCAAGGTACCACCTACAATGTGGCAAAGTTTCATGTATGCAACTTTAAAAATGACAAAGTTATAGGCATTCCTGGGTATTTATTAAAAAATTAATTGCCACAAAACGCATGCACCAATCTTTCTGAAATTTCTCACAGATAAACTATCCCTAACCAGTCTACAATGTGCCCAAGTTTCCTGTTTGTATCTTCAAAAATAAAAAAGTGGGAGGCATAACTGTATTTCTCAATGGGAAAGTGCTTTCCAATGATTTCCTATGGGCAAGTGCTTTCCAATGATTTCCTATGGGCAAGTACTGTCCAATTAATCCCTCATTGTTTCAAAAATTAATTGCCACACAATACAAGCACCTACGTTTCTGAAATTTCACACACATAGGTCCCAAGGTACCGCCTACAATGTGGCAAAGTTTCATGTGTGTAACTTTACAAATGACAAAGTTATAGGCATTCCTGGGTATTTATTAAAAAATTAATTGCCACACAAGGCAAGCACCTATGTTTCTGAAATTTCACACACATAGGTCCCAAGGTACCACCTACAATGTGGCAAAGTTTCATGTGTGTAACTTTAAAAATGACAAAGTTATAGGTGTTTCTTTCCTCATTGTTTCAAAAATTAATTGCCACACAAGGCAAGCTCCAATGTTTCTGAAATTTCACACACATATCAAGGCAAGTGGTACCTGTAATGTGCCCAAGTTTCCTGTTTGTATCTTCAAAAATAAAAAAATGGGAGGCGTAAATGTATTTACCCCACTACTACCCATTTTTCTAAAAATTAATTGCCACACAAGACAAGCACCTACGTTTCTGAAATTTCACACACATAGGTCCCAAGGTACCACCTACAATGTGGCAAAGTTTCATGTGTGTAACTTTAAAAATGACAAAGTTATAGGCATTCCTGGGTATTTATTAAAAAATTAATTGCCACAAAACGCATGCACCAATCTTTCTGAAATTTCTCACAGATAACTGTCCCTAACCAGTGTATAATGTGCCCAAGTTTCATCCTTCTATCTTTAAAAATGAAAAAGTTATAGGCGTTTTTGTAAAACAATACTTGGCTATGGGAAAAAGCATTCAAAATGGCGTCCGATCCGGATCGGACCTCGTCGGATCGGATCGGATTGGATCGGAGGTTGATCGGATCGGATCGGATCGGATCGGATTTTCCCGATTTTGGGGCGGATCGGATTCGGATCGTGGATCGGATCCGATCCGATGCACACCCCTAATTCAAATATCCTTAAGACAAATTGCATTGATTAAAATGTACAATTACAAGTTTTTGGAAACCTCTATTTGCATATCTCTGAACAGCCAGCCACTTTTTAAATGTGTCTACAGAAGATGGAGAGAATTATAAAAGTAATTTGACAAAATCTTAGGCTTAAGATAACTGCCACTATGTTATGCAGATATTTATAAACATAATCAGAGATTTCCAGTTTATACATTAGTAACTTGTACGTGTTAAAACAAAGATAAATTAAATGAAAACTCTCTCTAAATATTTAGTTTATGTAATTTGGTTTAGGTGGGAATCTTCATTTCCCTTCATAACTTTGACTATGGGGCGGCATATAAATGAAATAAATAATAATAAAAATAATTCACTTAGAAAACATTATACTTTCTGCTGTATAATGTTTGGTGTAGTCTTAAAAGTTAGGGCAAATTGATGTTGTTGTTGCCATGGTTCTAAGGGCACCTATTTGGAAGCAATTTCCATTGAAATCCATGGGACTTTGTTCAAAGATAATAAGTTTAGAATTGGAATATTGGTTGATATGGAATATTAAATTAGTCAATCAGTCAATCAAATTAAGAGGTAAATGTTCATATCTGAATAATGTGTCACTCTGGTGTGGTCTGTTTCGTGCAGGCATTATTATTATTTTTCAGATAAGAATCCTGGATCTCCTGAAGAGACCACCAATGTCTCCTCCTGAAGAGACCACCAATGTCCATAGAGAATCTACTAGGACAGCTCCTCCTCCCCTTTCTCAAGGGCTATTTAAAGTATTCTGTAATAACCCTTATAAAATATTTGGCATAGTGGCTAATCCAGACTATAAATTTATTTGTTTGGTTGACTTGTACCCTTCCTTTCCACCTAAAATGGCACTCCAGGCAGCTTGCAATAGCTAGTAAAGCTCAATAAAAACAATGCTAAAACAAATACACTGAAAGCAATTAAGAACAGAACACTAACAGAGTAAAGACAGTACCCAATCCAACAGACCGACTTATACAACAAATACCCACTTGAATAAAGCAGTCTTTGCCTCCTGAGGAAGGACAGCAGAGAGAGAGAGGCTGCATTCAGACAACACAATAATCAACTGGGGGGGGGGGGGGGGGAGAGAATTGTCAGTTGTATTGACTATCATGTTGTCCGAATGCTGCCATTGTCAACTCAGCACTGTTCCTAATCCACACCACAGGGTTGTGTTTTTTTTATATTTTTTATTTTATTTTCAAACATAATACAACATAAACAACATAAAATACAATACATAACCACATACCCCCCGTGCTCCCCTCCCCCCAGGAGACCTTCAAATATTCATTATTCTTCTTTCCAAAATTGTAAAGACTCTTTTGAAGGTATTTGCCCCCTCCCTATTCTTAATACATATTCAAAAAATGGGCTCCATATATCTCCAAAATCATTCTTACTGGACATTCCCCTTTTTATTTTCATTTTACACGTTAGCTTATCATTAAGTGCCATGTCCCATATTTTTTTATACCATTCTTCTATAGTATATATTCCTTGCCCTTTCCAGTTTTTAGCAATCATTATTCTGACGGGAGCCAGGAGGTTGTTTATCAATTCTCTCTTGTTTATATTCTCATTTCCTTTATCCCATATTGCTAGTAGAGCCAGCTTTGGGCTTAATTCCAGTTTACTTCCAATTATTTCACTTATTTCTTTGAACACCCTTTCCCAAATTTTTTGTACATGTTCACAGCTCCACCACACATGAAAATAAGTTCCAACCTCCTGACACCCCCTCCAACAATTCTTGGACACTTTTTTATCTATCTGATGAAATCTTACCGGCGTTAAATACCATCTCCATACTGTCTTATAATAATTCTCCTTAATTCTAATCGACAAAAGCTTTAACATTCTTGCATCCCATATCTTCCCCCAGTCATATTCATTAATTTGTTCCTTTAAATCATCTTCCCAAATCATTTTAAGAGAGTCTCGATATTCATCATCCTCTATCAGAATTCTATATATTTCACTGGTCAAACCTTTTCTAGTTTTAATTACTTCCTTCTTTCCTCTTGATTCAATTAAATCTTCAAATCTTGTATTATTTCTACATTTCTTATTTATCTTTTTCCATTCCTGTGTCCATTTTTCCAATTGTAAGCATTTGAACCAAGCTATCTTTTGTCCTTTTAACAACTCTCTAATTTGCACCTTATCTATCATTCTTTCCATCCAATTCCTTAACTTAATAATTTCCTGATCCTTCAGACTCCCTTCCAACTCTACTTTTAAATTCCTTGGGAAGTTTCCCACTACTACCACTGGGGCGAGTGGAGAGTCTCCTGGTATTAACTTTTCTTTAACTTTCTCCCAGATCTCTAGAATATTTTTCAGCAATGGGTTGTCCAGTCCCCTCAAATCTTTCTTTTGAATTTTAATAAAAAAAATATTTTGCAATTTGAAATCTAGTTCCCCTGTTTGCGTTTCTAACCATTCTAAATCTTCCTCCCCTAATATACTATTTATAACATAACTGATTAGCAATATAATAACTCTTTATATTTGGAAGTCCCAAACCACCTTTCTTTTGTGTCTTATACCATAACCCTTTATTAATCCTAGCTCTCTTATCTCCATTGCAATAAGCATTAATCATATTTTGCCAGCTCTTTAACTCTACTTCTGATATTTTAATTGGCAGCATTCTAAACAAAAAATTAATCTTAGGTAATATCTTCATTTTAATAACCGCTATTCTACCAAACCAAGAATGTTTTAATTTTCTATATACCTCTAACTTTTCCCCTACCTGTTCTTTCAAACTTGCAAAATTAATTTCATCTATCTAAATCTTTTGCAATATTAACTCCTAAATAACGTACTATATTTTTAAGCCTAAGACCTAACTTAACTTTACCTTCCTCCATCTCCTCTTTGTTATAATTAAATAACATCATTTCTGACTTCCCCCAATTAACTTGTAGACCAGTAATCTCCCCAAATTCTCTCAAATGCTTCTTAATCAACTCCCCAGTCTCCAGGGGATCTTCTAATATCAGTAATGTGTCATCCGCAAACATATTCATTTTAATCTTCTCCTTCCCTCCTATCCCCTTCAATCTTACATCCTCTCTTATAACATTTGCCAAAATTTATATCACTATCGCAAATAAGATCGGTGAAAGTGGACAACCTTGTCTAGTTCCTCGAGCTAGTGTAATCTGTTGCGTTAACCCATCATTAACCATTATTTCCGCTTTATTATTTTTATACAGCTGATCCATCACTCCCATAAATTTATGTCCAAGCCCAAATGTTTTCAAAATTGTTTTAAGTGCTGGCCATTCCACGCAATCAAAGGCTTTGAATATATCCAATGCTAACAAACCTGCTTTTAAATTCCTTTTTAAAATAATATTGATTATATTTAAAACTCTTCCAATTAAATTAGGCATTTGCCTTCCTGAAATAAATCCACATTGATCTTTTCTAATATATTTATATATAAACGTACCCATTCTTTTTGCCATTATTGCCGTAAAAATTTTTGCGTCTTGATTTATTAAAGATATTGGTCTGTAAGATGCTGGATCCGTCAGATCCTTTCCTGGTTTCGGGATTAATATAATCAAGGAGTGATCCCACGATGGCGGGGTCTTTCCTCCTTCTATTATACTGTTAAATATTTTTTTCAATCTTGGTATTAAAATTCCTCTAAAAGTCTTACAATATTCCGGCCCCAAACCATCTATTCCCGGAGATTTTCCTCCTTTTAATTTATCAATAATTCCTTCTGTTTCTTTCTCAGTAACTAATCCTTCCATATAATCCCTATCTTGCCCCTATAATCTTATTTTCCAATTCCTCTCTACATATTCCAATACCTTAACCTGTGAACCCATATCTGATGTATATAATTCTCTATAAAATTCCTGAAATATATTTAATTCATCCTTCATTAAATTACAACTTTTCCCTGTCTTATCTCTAATTGTCCCTATCATATTCTTAGCCTTTTTTGACTGAGTGTACCTAGCCAGCATCTTCGAATTTTTATTACTATATTCAAAAAAATCCCTCCTTAAATATAGCAAATCCCTTTGGACTTGTTCTAGCTCTTCTTTCTCTAATTCCTTTTTCTTAGCTTGAATTTGGGCAAATAGGCGTTTATCTTTTGTCTCTCTTAGCTTCTCCTCTAAATCCCTTACCTCCTTTTCAATCTTTTTATTTTGTGCTTCCTGTTGTTTTCTTAGGGTACACATTTCCCTAATACAAATCCCTCTTACCACTGCCTTCATAGTGTCCCATATTAACCCATGCGAGTTTGAGTCCTTTTCATTAATTTCCCATATTTCCTGCATTTCTTTTTTTATTTTCCCCACTATATTTTTTATTATTTAATAACCTTGTATCCATTCTCCATCTCTTAGCTTGTTTATAATCCTTCTTCATTTTAATATCCATCGTCATTAATGCATGATCGGTGACTTTAATTACCCCAATAGCACAATCTATAAGTTTAGACATCATATTCTTTGACACAAAAATATAATCAATCCTAGAATAACTCTTAAACCTTGGTGAGTAGAAGGTATATTTCCTTTCTTCCCCTTTTAATACCCTCCAAACATCCATTAATTCTTTTCCCTCCATTAATTTGCTTAACCCCGTCCTCCCATCACTCTTAAGATCTCTTAATATATTATCCCTGTCTTTCCCTTTATCTAATACCATATTAAAATCACCTGCCATTACAATGTTCTTTTTACCCACTTCTCCCACCGCATTAAAAACTTCATCGAAGAATTCCATTTGTTTCCCATTTGGAGCATATACATTGATCAATATATATTCCTCCTCCCCCACCATGCAAGAAATTATCAGAAATCTTCCCGCTTCATCCTTCTTCACCCTTTGTATTGTAATACCACATTTTTTTGAAATTATTATCACTACACCTCTCGCTTTAGAAGTACCAAAAGACTTTTCATAAATGCCCACTTCCCTCATCCGAAGCTCATTTACGCCCTCCTTTGTTTGATGAGTTTCCTGCAAAAAAATTACATCTGCTTTCTCTTTTTTTAATAACATTTCTATTCTCTTCCTTTTTATAACAGTTCCTAGCCCTTTAACATTTAAAGTTGCAACCCTTAATTTATTTTCCATCTCTCTCTTTCACACAAATCTCTAGATTGGTCTCCCTCTGTGATATACATACCCTCCCTCCCTCCCCCTCCCCCCCACACTTATCCCCCCATCTTCACCCCCCTCCTCACCAGACCTTTCTGGGCAATGGCCCCAAATATTATTAGAACTCTTTGGGGGGGGGAGAAGCAACCCAACATTCCCGGGGCAAAAATCTGACCCTCCCCTCCCTTATAATCTCTTTTTATCCCTATTACAATAATATTTCTTCATTGACTGCTTCCTCCTACAGCGCCTTCATCCTGCTTTGTTTCTCCAACATCTGTGGGATCAACTAAACCCAGCTTCTCCAAAAGATCCATCCCTTGCTCACTTGATGTTATTCTGTGTTGTTTCCCTTTCCACATAAAACTCAAAAAGACTGGATACCCCCAACTATATGTTATCGATCTCTTCCACAAAGCCACTGTACACAGTCTAACACTCTTCCACCACTGCACAGTTTCAGGGCATAGATCCTGGTAAACCTCGATTGGTGTTGCTTGTAGCATCAACTGGCCTTGACGTCTAATTGCTTGCATCAACTTTTCTTTCTTGTAGTAGTTGGCAAATTTAACAATTATATCCCTTGGGAGCATTCCCTTCTTCTTATAACCCACTCTGTGGATCCTCTCGATATCCGCCATCTCCCAAGTTTCCTGAGGTTCCACTTCCTTAATCCATGCCAAAATTGTATCTCTTAAAGCCTTGGGGTTCTCCCCCTCTCTCTCTCCAAAAGATCTAATTCGAATGTTGACTCTCCTGTCTCTATCTTCCAAGGCAATTAAACGCAAGTCCATCTCCTTCAAATGCTCCCCCTGCTGCTTGCTATCTTCCTGCAGCTTCCCAGTCTCCCTCTCCAAATTCTCCACACTTTCCACCACAGTTTGAAAGTCCGACATAAATTCAATCTGTGTGTCCTTAATTCTTTGCATTAATCTTTCCTCCTGCTTCAGCAAGGCCGCCTCTAACACTTTCTGAAATTTGTCCATTAAATCATCTGATGTCTCTGCTTGACTCTCTTTGGCCACTTTAGGAACTGCACCTGCCACTTTAGGAACTACGCCAGATTTAGCTTCCGGTATGACTTGGAGATGTTTTTCCGGCCTTGTCTGAAAGCTGCGTTTTGTCCGGCATTTTGTCTGGCATGATTCCAGAAACTCTAGTGAGCCGATGCCAATTCCTATCTGAGGGCTGATCTTTCGACAGCCTGCTCCAGGCGGGGGCACTGGACTTTTCACCTTTTTGCTTTCTTTTCATAAAACTAAACTCATAAATCCGCACCCATCACCTAAATCTTCGCTGTCCGCCTCAGATATCCTCTCGGCTCTTATCAAACAAGTACGTTTCGGCTTCTAACACTTTTGGCTGGAGGTTAAATGTCTCTTTTCCCACTTATAATCGCTTCCGTCTCTCCCTCCAGTCTTATCAGTCAGCCTTACTTCTCCCAATTAAAATCCATTAATTACTGTTACTGATCGCCTGCCAGAGTTCTCTCTCTGCTGATACCGCAGCTATCCAGCAGTTTCATTCTCCACAGATACAGCAAAGCTTCCGGACCCGAAATTAGATCTTTGATTAACAATCCATTCTCTCCAAATAGGGATTTTATAATTATTTTGATCGCTTCTTAATGAGAGCGAGAGAGTTCCGACTTTACTCCATGCCCGTTAGGCCACTCCCCCCAATCCACACCACAGTTGATTATTTATTACCATGTTGTGTGAGGAGTACCCCCTAGATGAACAACTGTAAAGTTGATTATTACCCCACCATTGACTATCGTGTTGTCTGAATGCAGCTAGAGACCTAGGCTCTTTTGGCAGGTACTTCCATATCCAGGGAGTGGCCACTGAAGAGTTATTTTCTGTACAACATGGCCTGGAGGATTCTAGACTTCCTTCTCTTGTTAGATTTGGGCAGGTAGAAACTATTACAAGATGCCCCAAAAATGGACTGAAGGTGCAGAAAGCTAAGCACCCTCTTTCTCTTAACTGATCTTCCTCTGAAGAGCTTAATGCTCATATTTGGTTCTTAGGAGGTCTCCTATCCAGACAGAGTGGTTTACATACAATAAATAAAATATACAGTCTCTGCCTGCAGCCTTATAATCTAAAGACACAACACAAGAGGAAAGGCATAGGGAGGGAAAAGGGGGAGGGGAACCACAGGCATCTATACTTACAGTTAAATAGCAGTTATTATAATGACCAGTTCAGAGAGAGGAGGAGCCTGATGGAGTTCATCTTTCAGCAGAGCTGATGGGATGGCCCTGTTTCCCCTCTGCTGCAGCCTGGTGGAATCAGCTTGATTCTGCATTGTGTCTATCCTTTCTGAGGATTATATGGTAATGATTATATGGTAATTTATGTATCTATATCTATCAGGGCCATCCTCACCATTAAGCAGGGTGAGGCAGTTGCCTCAGGTAGCTGATACTGGGAGATAGCAGCAAGATGTTTTAGGAGAGAACTGTGTTCTTCCAGCCTGCTCTTTAGTTTCAGTGGAGGACATTGACTCATTATTAGTGTTGACATCTAACTGTCCAGAGAGCTTTTGTACATGGAATGGGATGGGGCACCATCTTGTACTTTGCCTCATGCAGCAAAATGTCTTAGGTCCATGGTGAGTAGGGTGACCAGATAAAATCCAGGTCAGGGCTCATGTAACTTTAACAGTTGTAGAGAAAAGGGAATTTCAGCTAGTATCATTTGTATGCAATTAGTTCCTGGTGAAATTCCCTCTTCCATCACAACAGTTAAAGCTGCAGGGGCCCTGCCTTCTTTTGTATATGGTCACTCTAGTATAGTGTCTGCAACTTTAACTGTTGTGATGAAGAGGGAAATTCACCAGGAACCAATTGCATACAAATGACTCTGGCTGAAATTCCCTTTTCTCTACAACTGTTAAAGTTACATGAGCCCTGACCTGGATTTTATCTGGTCACCCTAATGGTGAACATATGAAAAGGAGGACAGGGCTCCTGTATCTTTAACAGTTGCACAGAAAATGGAATTTCAGCAGGTGTCATTTGTATTCATGTAGCACCTGGAGAAATTCCCTCTTCATCACAACAGTTAAAGCTGCAGGAGACCTGCCCTCTTTTGTTGGGTTGGCCCTGATATCTATAAATAGAAATAGTAAGGCTCAGTGATAGAATAAATGTCCCCAGGAAGACCAGGTAGGGCAGGAAAATATCTAAACATTCTGTTAATCACACATAATTTAGGAATGTGTGATAGGCTTCTTTACACTGTTATAAGCATGTGTAACCCTGATTTGGATCAGGACTATGATGATCTTGCTGTGGGGGAGTTTAAACCTTTCCCCCCAAATTTCACCCCACAATGGTGGGGAATGAGTTAAAAGGAAAAGGAAAAGGAAAAAAGTATCCATTGGAGCCAATAGAGCCCCCTCCCTTTTTAATGTCCCCACCACCTATGCAGAGGGATGTAATTTCAGTGAAAAAACAGGGGGAGGGTTTAACCCTCTTTCTGGATTGCCGCAGTCCCAATCTACACTTACACCAGCATAAGGAAACCAAACATTCATAGCTAAACTATGTGAGATTACCAGAACGCTTAGTTTGTCCATTTAGCCCTGAAGAATGGCTGCAAGCCAGTGTGGACATTACTGAGCTCAATGGACCCAGAAGCTTCCCATGTTCCAGATTCCTCTGAGAATAGCAATTGAAAGTTTTGTGCAGATTGTCACGCTCTGTAGAGTGACCATATGGAAAGGAGGACAGGGCTCCTGTATTGTTAACAGTTGCACAGAAAAGAGAATTTCAGCAGGTGTCATTCCTATGCATGCAGAACCTGGTGAAATTCCCTATTCATCATAACAGTTAAAGCGGCAGGAGCCCTGTCCTCTTTTGTGTCTGGTCAAGAAGGCAGGTCTCCTGCCGCTTTAACTGTTGTGATGAAGAGGGAATTTCACTAGGTGCTGCATGCATACAAATGACACCTGCTGAAATTCCATTTTCTATGCAACTGTTAGTGATACTGTCCTCCTTTTCATATGGTCAGCCTACTCTGAATAAGGGGCTCATTTCCTGCCTGCAAAAGTTGTCCTTCAGCAGGCAGCTAATGAAGCAGCAAAAATTAAAATAAGATACTTGTGCTTCAGTGATGTGGAATTCTGGGATCTGAAAACCTGATCTACTGAGGCTGTTCCACTCCCTCTTGGGTATCAACAGAGATATATGATACTCCAGGCTTCTAATGCATGGACCAGTAGCTGTTCAGTCTGCTACCTGCTGGGCTTCCATAATAATGATGAGTTCCAGATTTAAAGCGAAATATATTATAGTCTAGCTGGATGCACAGAGGTAAACACACACACACGCACAGAGAGAGGTGAGGTAATAGCACATATCATGCATTCAGATGCCAAATGACAAAAGAGCATCAGGACGGAAAAGCACAATACATAATATATTATGAACAAAGTAAAAAGGTGACTGGGGGGTAGAGATAAATGCAAACCAGTTTACACAATTGGAAGCAGTTGGGTTGGGATGTTGCATTCTTTCACACTCTCTTGTTCATTCCTTGCTGGTCTATTCAGTTTGCAATTCTATAGCCCCTCCCTGGAAGTAAGCCCCATTGAACTCAATGGGAGGTATTTCTGAGAACGCACACAGAGCAGTGTGCTGCTCATATCAGCCTTCCCCAAGAAATGATGCCAAACTCTTACGTTAATTACTTTCAAAACTGTAGGTACTCACCATCTATAAATGATTTGCTCAGTATGGCTTGATCCTAAAGTAAGCCAATCCCTAAAGGACTGCCAGTATAAAATCACACCAAAGCACACAATCTTTACCTTTTATTAATCATAGATCAGAGGCTGCTTTAAATGTTCTTATTAGAGTCAAATCTAGCATATGAATTTAGTTTCTTGTAGCACTATTGAGCTATCCCAGCAGAATGCATTTTAGACTAGGGTGATCATATGGAAAGGAGGACAGGGCTCATGTATAACAGTTGCATAGAAAAGAGAATTTCAGCAGGTGTCATTGTTATGCATGCAGCACCTGGTGAAATTCCTTCTTCATCACAACAGTTAAAGCTGCAGGAGACCTGCCCTCTTTTATATCTGGTCAAGAGGGCAGGGCTCCTGCTGCTTTCACTGTTGGGATGAAGAGGAAATTTCACCAGGTGCTGCATGCATACAAATGACACCTGCTGAAATTCCATTTTCTATGCAACTGTTAAAGATACTAGAGCCCTGTCCTCCTTTTCATATGGTCAGCCTATATTAGACTGAAGGGAGTGTAAGTACATGGCCATTAGTTTGATTGTATATACTGTTATGAGATTGAAGCCAGAAAGCTTCCAGTGACTTCCTTCAGAAGGTAACCAAGCCTGGATAGTGCTCCTCCACTGGAGTTCTAACTCCTCAGAGAATTGGAGTGAGTGGAACAATATTATCTTTCTCCAATCCTATATACTAATAGCTAGCTCATTTTCTGGACCCTTGTAGAGCCAAAAGAGCATCATTCACGCACAAGAGGCCACGGCAAAGAAAGGCTTCAGCACTTCCCACCCATTTTTCTGTAAAAATGGGGCCCTTTCTATACCATTTGGTCAGATCTGTGTTCAAACTAGGGAAGGGGGAGAAATATGTTCACCTTTTAATGCAAATTTACCTAATTTTTCACTTTTAAACCAAATGTTTCACAATGCATACCAAAATCAGTTAACCTCTGAAACTTTCACTTCTCTGAATTTTACAATGGAGTACTTCAGTAAGAGAGAGAGAGAGAGAGAGAGAGAGAGAGAGAAGAAAAAGAAAAAGAAAAAAGTATACAAAAATATGTATATTAAGGGAAACAAATTTTTAAAATGCATTATATTAGGAAATATGCATATATTAGGCAAAAAATCATACAGAAACACATGTATTAGAAGAAATGTGCCCCCAAATCCTTACGAATTTTCATTCAATTTTTTTTTAAAAAAAAATCTCAACACTTCTGGTGAAGCAAACTGAAGATTGGAGAAATTCTCAAAATTCAAGATGAATTGAATTTAAGGTTGGGAAAATGAGAGAAACTAAAATTGACAGTTCCATCCATCCCTAGTTCAAACATACAATTCTACCACCATCACAGCTGGAATTTTGCACCCTTCATGCTCACCCTTCAGACATGACTGTGTCTGTTACCCATCAACAGTTGGCATCTCAATAGCAGACTGAACAGGAACCACACAGGTCACCTGGTTACAGTGTCCCATGCTATAGTGAGATGTGTGGTATTTATATATAAATCATAATAATTATTTCCAAATGCGCATCTATACATATAAATTAGCACTTGCAAGTTTGATGTGAACCACTGTCCTCTTTTGACCTCTTTTTAAAGGAATTGTTTCCTCTTTTTTTCTTTTCTATTTTTGGTGGTTCATTAGTGCCCAGTGCCCACCCTACTCTGGATAGACATGGGTAGCTACTCTACAGGGCTCGTCATAAAGTCACTGCAAAACAACTACAAGCACAGGAGAAGAATCAAGACTTTTTGGAGTCTGCCCACATCATGAGGCAGATTTTATTATGACCTCACAATGTTCCCACAACTGCTTGGAAGCACGGGATTGCAGGTGCATGCTAACATTTGCCTCACCATGTGGCTGGATGCTAAACTGGTTAGCTTCCAGTGAAGTCGGAAAACAAATAAAAACTATTTCCAAGTTCTCAAGCAAGACTTGTCAAGATCTGCCTCCAGTTTTCAAGGCCATATTGCCCTATATTTCACTTCCGTTAATCTGTGCACACTGTTCATTTTTCCCTAACATATTACCCTAAGCTGCTCTGCCATTCCAAAAAGTCCATTTGCCATGGTTTAAGGTTTCAGAGTTCTTGACTCTTCAAAACAAGTTGTTTGCATTAGAAGGAAGAGTTGTGAATGTATTGTATTTCTGTCTTGCAAGCCGGTGTCCTGAGAAACATCTATTTGTAGCAACACAATCCAGATGCTGCAGTATGCTTCTTATAAGGACAATTGTGTACATTCCCATGAGTTTTCTCTTCTCCCCACCCCTTGCCGTGGGGGTCACCTCCCAAAGTTTTCTCGTCCTGGTCTGGCTCCTCTTGTACTAAGAAACTCATAACTAATTACTTAGACTTCAATTCTTAACTGGACCAGCTGTGACAAAGCAAGGAAGCCACAGTTCCCAAGTGTTTAGGATCTATAATTTATCCTCCATATATAAAAAAGTCAATATTGGACAAAAGAATGACATTTTAAAAATCATAAAATAAGTAGTGTGGTATTTACCCAACATGGTCTTTTCTTCCCATAGTTTTATATAAGATGTTCCGCTTTGTTTATATTCCTCTTGTGCTGCGGTGTGTATGTGTGTGGTGTGGAATTATTCTCTTCCCACTTTGCAAGACTTCTAGGCTAGAGACAAAACAAGACTACTGAGAATAGAATGTGCGTATGAGGGAGCCTCCAAAGACACTGAATTTTTAATACTATAAAATAGGTTAGAAATCTAATTGTAATTTTTCTTAATTTTAAAACAGTGTTCTTAAGACACCCTGGTTGCTCAGGTTTAGAGAGGGAATAATGAAAGTGTTTGTTTCTTTATACATACACCCAGTGCCACTGTTTTTGTTTGCATACGGAATGGCAAGTCTTGCAGCAACAACAGCATCAGAAGAAATAAGGAGTGTTCTTTTAATATTAGAGCAGGAGCAGAAACAGCAGAAGAAAACTCTTCATCAAAGATTTAGGGACCAGACCTTCAGCCTTTATTTGTGAGAACAATTTTTGACTCTCTTGCAAAAAGAAAAGAAAAGAAATTATTATTGGTCCTACGACCCATACCTACAATGCTCTTGCTATGTTAGGAGATAACGGCCTGTTCCCCTGGGTTTATTTTATTGCTTACTTACTAAAAGTATTTAATAGATTTCCTACCTTTCTGCATGAAATACCCAAGGTGTTTCAGAATCAAAACAACAAAACAACACATAAATTGTGTGTGTGTGTGTGTATGTGTGTGTGGCAACCTAGTAATTTTGAACACTAAATAAGTAGCAACAATAACATATTACGCAGATACCTGTGAAAAATAAATGTAACAACAAAAGTAGAGCCCTGCTGGATCAGACCAAGAGGTTCATCTAGTTCAGCACCCAGAGGGACCAACTAGAAGTCCACCAAAAGCATTTTGATGGAGAATCCAAGCTTTTTATAACATATGTGTAGATAGATAGATGATAGATAGATAGATGATAGATAGATAGATAGATAGATAGATAGATAGATAGAAAACAAGGATATCTCAGTATCAGAACTGAATTGTGAAAAGATCAC
Organism: Anniella stebbinsi; assembly: GCA_029215795.1. NCBI lineage: Eukaryota > Metazoa > Chordata > Lepidosauria > Squamata > Anniellidae > Anniella > Anniella stebbinsi. The sequence continues at coordinate 60,183,095 of JARDYH010000006.1, read as the reverse complement.
AGTCAAATAATGTGTGACAACCTACTGACAAAAATTGTAGTAATGTTTGTTTGTTGCAACACTTTTATACAATATATTAATATACCACCAAAGCAACTAACTAAATAAAACTAGCAACAATAAAGCAATACCCACAGAGGGAAGAGAGCAATAATTCTCCAGCACCACCTTCTGAAATCAGCCATCCAAGTAGGAGCAGAACCCCTGGAATATGGTGCCCCCACATCTCAACTCAGATTGCCTATTCAGAAAGATACCATGGCCAATGATATCGAAAGTGGCTGAGAGGTCTAAGTTTTTTGGCCAAATGTACAATCTTCCCCACAGAGTCAAGTTCAGGAGCAGCTATTTCTGTGTACAGCACCAGTCAGCTGTGCACAGTACTTTTTGGCTGCCCCTTGCGACAATCATTCAGCCATTTTCCCTCCGTCCCTGCCTGGAGCAGTGTTTCAAACATTTAGAAAATGGTTTGGCTTTTTCTGGTTTATTAATAAAAATTAACCAGATAAACATAGCAGGTGACTTATTTTTTTAATAACCAAAATGTTGCATAAGAATGGAGTGGGGGCAAGAGAAAGAGGAAAATAGGTAGGAAGATGTGACATTCAAACAGCGAAGGTAAGTAGCAATATCAAAGTTGATATTGCAACGGAACCCCAAATCTCAGCATCAATTCAATTAAACTGGGACAGATCTACACCTCATGTTGTATTGATACAATCCCATCATGGTGATGCTAAATCCTTCTTGTGCATTTATCTCTTGTAGCGCACACACTGACACAGCGAGGTTCGCCTGGTGCCTATATTATGCTCCTTCCTGCACCAGGTGAAGACCTTTTTTTATTTTTCCTAGCATTACTAGCATGTTAGCATTCCAGGTTTTTTAGCTCTACTGTTTTAGATCTGCTATTACAGTTTAAATCTATGCACTGCTGCTACGTTTTGCTCTGGTTGCACTTTTATACTGCAGTTTTAAGCCATTATATTTTATATTGTGTTTTATAGTGCATTTTGTGGTTTTAATTTTTGTGAGCCGCCCAGAGAGCTTTGGCTATTGAGTGGTATAGAAATGAAATAAATAAATAACATTTATTACAATATTTTGGATATCATCATTATCATCATCATCTATATATCACCCAATAGCCTCGCTGGGCAGTTTACAACAATAAATACAGAATGAAAAGCCAGAAATAGTGCTAGAAAAGTGGTATAGAGAATGTGCAATGTGCCTAAACAGTTATCAATACCCTTCCATACCAATAAAAAAAATCACTAGTGTAGATCTAGCCTGAATTGTAGATTATACTGGATGATACTCTTGTCTGCTTTATTAATGGAAATCTCTTCCCACCTCCACCCCATCTCTGCCTGTTATTTTTGTGACTGGGGCCTGATCAACACCGAGCAGGAAATAGCACTATGAAAGCGGTATATAAGAGGCAGGAGCCACACTACTGCTTTATAGCGGTATTGAAGTGCACTGACAACTGTTGAGGCCCACTGACACATACCATATATCAGTTTCATACTGCTTTCATAGTGCTATATCCTGCTTGATGTAGGTCTGGCCAAAGATATTTGTAAACGAGGATGGTGCGTGTATGTGTGTGTTTTTAATAAATGAATAAAATATATGGAGCAGGGAATCATTAGCAATACTAGGACCCTGTGGAAATTGCAGAGAATTTATTTTCCCAACTTAATAGCTAAATAAACACTTTCTTTTCTGAGAGACATAAAGGATTTTTTGTGATGTCTATAAGCCTCCATTTATTGATCAGGACTGTCACCAATTAACTTCTCATTGAGCATCATCAGACGGGGTAGGAAAATCACGTTTCTTTACTGTCACAGCAGGAAATGGCGGCACATTCCTTTTTTTTTTTTTTTTTTAAGTAAGATAAAAGGGGTCTATTTTGTGATGGAAAAAAGGCAAGAAGGAGCGGGAGGCTCCTTGCTGCAAAAGGGTTAGCAGCCTAACCATGGCTTAGGCGGACGACGTTGTCTAAAGGATGGGCAACCATCTGTAAGTGGGCAGTAGTGAGCATGCGATAAAACGCTAATCTGACGACGGCCACTGTCAATTCAAGCAAATGCAACCTGCTAACACACTAGTACTGTGGTAGTACTTAGCATTCACATGTTACATGTACTTCCAGGATCTTTCTGTATTTATTGCCACTCTGACTCCCCCCTTTCCCCCCCAGCAACTGACCTCTTCAAAGATATAAAGTTAGTTCATTTCACTGCAGTTACTACAGTGTGCGTTGATGCCCTGAGGAAATAATGAGCAATTCATTACTACTATAACTAACAGAGAAGTAGAAGGTGCAATGGACATTTTCTCCCCACAAACAGAAAACAAGGATACCATACTTGAAGTTCACAAAATTGTAGAAGCCAATTTGAAAATGAGGTCAGGAATTGCCTTCTGGCTAGAATGGAATGGACCAGGAGGAGGCACTTTGAGAAATAATAACAGAGCCACCTGGTCAAGACAGCATACTGTGAAAACTGCTTCCTTGTCTCTGCCCTGTCAGACCCTAGACGTGGCTCCAAATTCAACCAAATATAATGTCAAGATGGTTCAGAAAGTTAGATGCTGCATGTAAGTTTGTCAGTCAAAACTGCAGACAATTACTGCTTCATATCCTGCAAGAAACTCTATCCACAGATAAAATGGCATTGTTTTAGTCCAGCGACATGAAGTTAATGCTGTTGAAGTCAATAGGGTCAGGCGGTGATATGTTAAGGTCAATGGAATAGGAAGACGTACTAAAGCTTTATTATGTGTGGTTTTGGAGGGCAGCATTAATTTAAGAATTAATGCTTGGTTCAACATGTTACACCTCTGACATGAAAGGAATATAGTAATCTTGATCAGGTATACAGTTGGTCTGCTGTAGAATTGTAATGTAAAAGTCATATGGTTGGATATGCTTGTCCAGGATAGTAAAGGGTATTACTGGGTTAAGTAGAACAGCAAGGGCAATAAATGGAATTGACTCCCTATTAGTGAGGATTCAGATGGAGTGAAGAACATTTATTTCACAATAAACTGATAGTATGGGGCTGTGTGTAAATGTCCAGGATTTTAGATATCTTAAATTTCATTTTAACAGAAGAATATGTGTAAAAAGGAAAAGAAACAAACATACAGCTATTTTTACAGATACCCAAAACATTTCCTTTGGAATATTTTCTTCTTTAATCTTGTGGTATTTTATAAAGAAATACAAAATTGCAATATATTCCCAGATGCTTTGATTCAGCAAGGGATGTCTCTATGCATAGCCAAATAGAGTTGTGTCAGCATGTTCACTTTAAATTTTTCCTCACAGACCAAATAGCACATTTGGGGGGGGGGGATTTGAAAAATGGCATGGGGAATAAAAGGTTACTCTCTCTATGCCATGGTTATGGTCTCATTTAACAGCCCCCCACCCCCACCCCAACACACACACAAAGCAGTTGTTAATCTCCTCTCCTTTTGTTGTTGTGGTTAAATGTGGGGTTTCCAAACTGAAGCTCTTCTATGTCAGAGCTGTTGGATATTTTGCAGTCCAAGGGCCAAATTCAGTTTTGGAAGTCATATTCCAGTGATGAGTGGGCAAAATACCAAAAATACAAACATATCTTAGTTTGAAGTTTTTATGCCAGTAACTAAGCCTTAGGAGAGCCATTTCAACTTTTTAGAATGGGGAAAAAACTGGCAAAAGCTAGTAAACCATAGAACGGTCGGGGGAAATGGGGTGGCACCAAGGGAAAGGGGATGACATTCTAGAGAACTCCAAGGGCCAGACTGATATGCTAGGTGGGCCAGTTTTGGCCCACAGGCCTGAGATTCTACACCCCTGTTCTATATTTCTGATTTGGCCTTAATTTCAAAATGGTCAGGGACATCGAAGGGTGGTGAAGCAAGTCAGGAACAAGAGCAACAACAGAGAGATGAGAGGAATGGCAGTAGAGGCAGGTGGCCCCAATGTCAGTGGGACGGCTTCACACCTTGGATAGCTCCTTTGAGTTCTGACTGAAACCTGGAGCAGATTCACTGCCCCACCAACATCAGGGCCACCTGTCTCCACTAGACAGTGGAGACAGATACTGTTTTACTAGCATTTATCTTATTACTGGAACTATGTAAATTTATTTTGTGATGTTGCACACTTTTTTTTGCCATTCCCTTTAAGATATCTCCAAAATAGAAAGCTTTTTCTGATGTTCTGAAAAGGCTTTTACAAGCATGTGATCTTATCAGTAGAGCCAGGGAAGTGAAAGATGTTCACAGCCCAGATAGAGTTTTCCTTCGAAGCTTTGGATTCAGAAACGACATAAGCCTTATGAATCATGTAGATTGTGCATATTGTCCTCTATGGATAATATTATCAAATACATTGAGATGTAAACTGGCCCAAAGTCTCAATTTTCAGAAACCAGGGGTCTTTCTGATCATGGAGTTTAGACCAGTTATTCTGCTTAATCTGATCTTAATCACTCTGTGTGTGTGGTGGAGGGGTATTTTTATTTTTGTAGAAATACAAAATACTGTGGGCTGGGGAAACGAGCTATAAAGGGAGATTTTTCTGTTGTTCCATGGAAAATATATTAGGCAGTATCCAATACTGCCACTGTGCTCTTGGTCAATGTGTTGTGTGAGTGGGACCCATTGCTCGTGCAATATAAAGTTAGAAGGCCACAAAGCTATATTCTGTGTATGTTTTTAATAATGTTTTATTAAAGATTTTCATATATCCAACATACCATAAACATTATAACATAGTGGAATATAATATAGTATATGGTATATCCCCTTCCCCCCCCCAAAAAAAGATAGATAACAAAAAGAAAAGAAAGGATACGATGGAGTGAAGCTTATTCCCCTTATTATCTTTTTAAATTCTTGATACTATAAATTTATTAAAAATATATTCTATATCAGATGTTGCTGTACTCTGTGTGATACATGGTCCCCTTCCCTCAAATATCTTTTTTGATTGCATCCTCACTCCGCTGCAAGCTGCTGCTTAACAGGATTTGCTGCTGGCTGGCCAGCTGGCTGGCTTTTTTCATTTTTATTTTAGTTTTAAAATTCAATTTTGTTTTGAAAAATGCTAAAAATCAACAGATGAACAGATGTGCTTGAAACTTGGCATGGCTAAAGCCCTACTGAAGATCTATCATGATGCCAAGTTTCATATCTTTAAAAATGATGTTTTTTAAAAAATAACAATTTAAAAACCTCATTTTTAAAAAATAAATCCTAAAACTTCAATGGATGAACGGATCTATTTTAAATTTGGCATGGCTAAAGCCCTACATAGGAGCTATCAAAGTGCTAAGTTTCATCCCTTTATCTTTAAAAATGACATTTTGTAAAAGAAAATTAATTTTAAAACCTTAAGCTTTACAAAATTCCTAAAAATCAATGGATGAATGGATCTACTTCAAATTTGGCATAGCTAAAGCACTACCTAAGGGCTATCATATTGCCAAGTTTCAGCTCTTTATCTTTAAAAATGACAGAGCTGTAAGCATTTTTGTTCATTCCCTTTCCCTATAAAGTAGAGCTTTCCTTTGGGTGGGGGGAGGATGGGAAAAATCCAGATTTTTCTTCAAATTTCCTAATTCCCCCCCCCCTTCCCGGATTTGTTACCAAGAGTCCTGACATGTCCTGGTTTTTCCTGACATATGGTCACCTTTAGCCTAAAGTAGTTGAATAATTTGATTCTCCCAGTGCAAAAGTACGTATTTACAGAGTTGCGTTTCTATAGAATGTCTTCAGCCATGGTAATAGGACCGCATTAGCATGGTGGGAGGGAAATGACCCACCTCCAGAAAGCGCGTCATTCCCTCCCACCACGCTAATGCAGCCCTAAAAGGGAAAGTGTGTCTTTCCAGGACATTATAGAAAATTACACAAAACCCCATCTAACACCCTGCATAGAACAAAAACCAGGACAAATCCAGGAAATCCTGACAGTTGGCCACCATACAGATGCTAAAGTAAGTTTTTAATTCCATTTAATTTAATTCTTTTTCTATTAAAATGGTTTCCAAGTGTATTCCAAAGACAGTATTTATATCTTGTGTTCTCATCTTGGCTCTTTGGGGCTTATCGAAGGTGCAAATTGATTTTTGTCAGCAATCCAGGGTTCTTCATTCTATCTTCATAGATGCCAACATTTGGTAATACATCTTCTTCTGGTATGAAAAATGGGTGTAGTGATATGAAATAAAATATAATTCAAATTTGATTTAAACTGTAAAATGTTGCAGAGATAACTGGGTCAATTTGCAAAGTGCTTGGAGCTACAGCACTGAGAGAGTGCACTGCCTTATTAATCTGTGCATATTAAAACAACTGCCCATATATACCTGCTTGGACCCTAAGATCATCTTTGGTAGCCATTCTCCGGGAGCCCCCACCAAAGGAAGTGAGGTGAGCAGATGGGGTCATAGTGTATTAAGATCCAAACAACACATTACTCTTGAGCAGCAATGTTTGGGGAAAGGACATTGCTGCTGTGGTCCTTCTCCAGATCAGAGGCCCCGAAGTTGGGGTGGGATCCAGATTTAGTCATGCTTAGAGTAGACTCATTGAAACCAAGGGGAAATACGTTAGTCATGACCTACTTGTCCAATTGATGTCAATAGTTCTACTCTAAGCATGACTAAATCTGGATCCAACTTCTGAAATATTCATAGCCCAAAAGTGATCCATTAAAAGCAATGGATGGCCCCGAAGTTGGGGTGGGATCCAGATTTAGTCATGCTTAGAGTAGACTCATTGAAACCAAGGGGAAATATGTTAGTCATGACCTACTTGTCCAATTGATGTCAATAGTTCTACTCTAAGCATGACTAAATCTGGATCCAACTTCTGAAATATTCATAGCCCAAAAGTGATCCATTAAAAGCAATGGATTTCATAGATGGACAAGTGAGGTAGGGACAGAGCACCTTAGCCAAGATCATCCAGCATGTCATCAGGGAGATAAGTATTTTCTCTACTGGGCAAGATCTACACTACTGCTTTAATATAGTTTATAACAGTAGTGGCAACTGCTGAAGCCCAGGACACACTCCACATACAGTTTTCCAACCGTTTTCAAAAATCATGCTTGGTGTAGATGTGGCCTTGGTCTCCAAGTATATCACCCTCTGTGCTACCCCACACTAATGTTCCACCATTCTGATTGGATAATCAGATTATGATTGGATAAATCCATCATAATGCAGAGAGTTGTCACTGTAACCCTCTGAACATTGCCACCATCTTATGGGAGCCTTGTATAACTTTGGCAGCTGTCACTAGTGACATGTATTCTTGTAGGCAAACTTGGGAGAATACCATCACCTCTGCTTTCCTCCCAGATGTACTCCTAGCAGTGTGAGATCCACTCTGACCATTTCCTTATTTATCACCAGCTGAATTCATCCATAGAATACTAGCTGTATCTTTGTTCTCCCATCTGTGCTGTTAGATGTCTACTTGAATCTTTCTATACAGCACTGAGAGGCTTCAGAGTCCCCCAGGATGACTTTATATGCAGGAATGAAATTATTCAGCCTTAGTTGTGAACTAAATGGGCCAAAGACTTAGAGTGCAACCCTATTAATTCTTACTTGGAACTCCCACATGATTTACATAGGATTTCAGTCCTAGTCCAGGTAAGAGAGACAAAACTAAATCTTATGTGACATACTTGGAGCTCATGAAATAACAAAGCTGAGCCAGAAATATAAGGAGTATGGGCATGGTTAGATTCAGAAGACCAGCTTGGTGTGGCAACCCATTTGTTGAAGCCAAGATTGGTCACTGAATACATTGCCAAGGCATAGACATGTTTTAAGACCATGATTTATGATATTGAAAATGCAGGAAGTCTGGATTAAGCAAGGATGTGCTTATAATTTATATGTGAATATCAAAGCACTCAACCATCACCAGTCACTCCACATATAGAGACACACAGAAGCATACCATAATAACCTCACCATGTTCATTCCCATACTGAAATGGCAATTATAATTCCATCCATGAATTTTTTTAACTGTGGCTTATAAAGCGATGACCGCAGTCATTTATTTTGTGTTCTAAAACCTTTGAGTGGGGTTCAACTGCTGCTGGATCTTTAGAAGCAAGGGGAGGTTCTTGCATGCAGTTCATGTGGCAAGAATCACACATACTTATCGAATGTGAGCGTCTTCTCCCTGCAGATGTCACAGCTCACAACACCATGTAACGGAAGTTCGAAGGGAGCAGGGCACTGTGCACTAGTTGCAATAGACACATGGAAATTGCTGTACGAACATATGAATAGAGAAATGTGGAACTAATCTGGAAGGGCAATGGTTACTTTCACTCATGGGCAGAAAAAAAAGACTTACAGGATCAGATCAAAGTTCCATCTAGTCTAGTATTGAATTTTCAGCAAAGGCCAGGCAGATGCCTCCAGGAAGCCTCCAGGCAAGGTACACACAATCTCCTGTTGGATGTCCACAGCATTTGGTGTTCAGAGGTGTGCTGCATGTGAGGATGAAGCTATCATGGATAATAGCCATGGGTAGACTTATCCTCCATGTATTTGTCTATTCCTTTTGTAAAGTTATCTAAGCTAGTGGCTATCACCACATCCCATGGCAGTGAATTACTGCATTCACAGAAATAGTACTTTCTTTTCTCTGTTCTGAATGTACTGGAAAGCAATTTGATGGGTTGGCCCCCAGTTCTAGTATTGTGAAATGGCCAGAAAAATATCTGACCCCCTCTAGATGGATTCCGTTTGACACCTGTTCCTCCGATTATGCGCATCTTCTCGGAAGCGCTTTATCGCAAATGCTTGTATGCAGGAGGTAATTGAGCACTCAACAGGTGACCTTACCGGTTGTTTCAAATGCGCTTTACAAGTAGTTAATGCAGGGAATCGCTTGTTCACACAGTCAAAATGCGCTTTAACAGCCGGAGCAAAATAAAACTCGCTATTTAACGCGCATTCGATAATGCGCATAATCGGAGAGAAAACACGCCTCTACGCCTGATTTGCGCTCCATTCTTGTAGAGGTAAATTTTTTAATGCGCCTTGAAAGAGCTTTAAATGCCTCTTGTAGAGGCAGCCTCTGTCTCTATCCACTATCTCCATACCATCCATAACTTTATAAACCTCCCTCCTACTCTTCTTTCACAATCTTGTTCTTCCAAACTCAAAAGCCCCAGACACATTAGTCTTCCTCAGACCCAAACAATGCCAGCTGCTGGTCTTCCCGGCCACCACTGTGCTGCTGATGCTTCAGCCTAGCCATTTTGCCAGGAAAAAGAGGAAGCCACTAAGGCAGGGGTGAAGATCCTCAGACTTGGTGGCCATACCTGGCCCTCCTGGGGTACCAATCCAGCCCTCCAGGGTTCCCTGAAAAGTCATGTCCCTTCCCTGGCCTCATCCCTTTCCCCAACCACCTATTGTTTGATGGTTGCCTAGTTTTTGTGCAGTCCCCCCCATTCTAAAGGATTTGAATGCTTCTTCCATGGCTTAGTTATTGGCTGTAAGAGTTTTAAGTTAAAATTTTATTTATGTATTTATTTATTGGCCACATTGGGTATATGGTTCCCCTCAATAAGTTGCTTGGTATTTGATTTCCCCCAGAGCAAATTTGCTTTTGCCACATCTGCAGAAAGGCTCTTGGGTTGAAGGAATTGCCTCAGGCCCAGCACACAAAACCCATTTTTTTTGTCTTCTAACAAACAACTTACCTAACAGTCTCTAATTTTGACAGCAAGCATCCAGTTTCATGTCAGTCCCAACATTTTAAATGCAGCAGAATTCTCGGCAATTCATTTTCATGCAGCTTCGCACAACAGTTTGCATGGGCAATGAATCACAGCCATTCTGTAAAATTAAAACACTTTGCTAACTCTTAAATCTGTTACTGAGGGCATATTTCAAAACAATTTTGGCATTAATAAGCTGGGCAGCCTGTTTTGTCAAATTGTTCTGGCACTGACAATGCAAGCCGACTGATGTCTTGAATGACCCTGGCACTAGAAACCCTGGCTGGCTGGTGTTTCACTTCACCCTGGCATCAAAAGTCTGGAAGTGGAGCTGTTTTTTTCAGATTAATGAGTACCCTAAAAACTGTACAAAATTGGAAAAGAAAAAAGTGCTTTCAAAGAGGAGGAAACTACTTACTGCCTTCCCACTGGCCATTTGCCTTTTCATCTTCTCTACACCACTCTTATCTGCTTATAAGCTGTTTGCTTTGGAAGTCTTCTGAATAACAATGCTTTTATTTCGCTCTCTTGCTGTAAGATTTATATTACCGTTATCATTCTTGTGCCAAAGTGCAATGATAGCATGTGCTGAATGCTTACTTTGCTTAGACCAGGAGCCACACAATAGCCACCTAAAAAACTACCACCTAAGGAGGCAGAGGAAGCCAACTTGTGCCCTCCAGAGGTTTTGGCCTACAGGTACCATGATCCCTCACCACTGGCCTGGTGGTAGGCCAAGATATCTGGAGTTTACACTTTCTTCACAGTGGCCATGTGTACTCTCTGACAAATGGCAGTTCTCTGTTTGAAGGCTGCAACAGGACTGTCCTCTACTTTGAAGGCATCCTCTGTTTGAAGGGCTGTCCAAGGGCTGGATTTCATGGTGCCGCTTTGGCACTGTACTTTTGCTGCTGCAGGGTGGAGGCAGGTAATCCTGATGGAGGCAGCATTTTTTTTTGGGCAGCCATTCAGCTCACCGGGTCCATTCCCTGCCCCTTGCCTAGCTTCCAGAGACCAATCAAAGGTCACCTTCTGCCTGGGAACACTCCCGGCTCGACACCTGCTCGAGGTCAGATGACAGAAGAGCCATGGTGACCTTGCTTCAGCAGGAAAAGTCAGAGTAAGTCCCCGACTTTTTCAAAGTCTATTTGCCGCAAGTTGGCTGCGAATCAGCGGCTGCATCATATAATCAATGCAGTGGGGCAAAGATGACATTTAGATAGCCCGCAGGCCAAGTCTGGCAGAAAGATGACGAACCATCTGAAGGAAGAACTTGAAGTTGCCCATCAACAGTACTGGACAGCAGACTGAGCAAGACACAGGACACCTGGCCACAATCTTCCACACTGTGGTGAGACATACTATTTTTCTATTTTAATAATAATAATAATAATAATAATAATAATAATAATAATAATTTCTAAATGTGCTCCTATACATATAAATTATCATATGCAAATGTTATGCAAATCAGCTTCTATTTGTCCTCTTTTTTTGTAAAGTGTTTCCTCTTTTTTTGCGATTCACCCTATTGCCCACTTCTGAAGTAAAAGAGTCATTCCGACATAGTCATACATCACCACAGGACAATGGGACTCACTTCTACATGACTGGACCCCCAAATGCTCTGGTAGTATTTTTAGAGGGAGGAAAAACACATGTGAGTCAAATGAGCCTGGCATGCTTACTTTATATTATGGAAATTGGCCCTCCATAAAGCGCAGTTAACTTATATAGGGTACTGAACTCATTCCCTGTGAGTTGTGATTACCTTTCAGGCACTGAAGGGACAGCTATAACTATTTATGTCATCCAGAATTTCTTTGAGGGAAGGCAGAAAAAGATTACTTTTGGAGGGAGGGACAAGTATTAGGATCAGACTCTTCTGAGCAGCGGGTGAAGTACATAAGAAAAGCCATGCTGGATCAGACCGAGGGTCCATCCAGTCCAGCATTCTGTTCACACAGTGGCCAACCAGCTGCCCATGGGAAACCCACATGGATGACATGAGTACAACAGCAATTGGTGTACATAGGCATACTGCCTATGAGTCTGGAGGTAGCATAGAGTCATTGGTAACTTTATTCTCCATGTTTTTGTCCACACACCCCCCCTTTTAAAGCCATGCAAATTGGAGGCCATCTCTACTAGGGATGTGAATGGCCAGAAATGTCAGAACTGGATCGGAATTTCCGATATTAAAAATATCGTATCTGATCATATCGGGGGGGGGGGGGGAGTACCTGTATTTGATCGGATCTGATATACGGTAAATATCGGAAGTTCCAATCTGATTACGGACCGCCATTTCAGGTGTTTTCCCCATAGGCTTGCATTGGGAGAAAGGAAGCTTTCTCCCAGTGCAAATCTATGGGGAAAACACTGGGCCGGCCCTCCCTCCTCCCCCCATCATCACTCTACTGAGAACTAGACCACAAAGCCTAATTCTCAGTAGTCCGGAAGCAGTGGAGGCCAGCAGAGACAGCGGGGAATGGCAGCAAGTAAGGAGTGTGAATGGGGGGGAAGGGAGAGTGGCCCTAAACTGGTGGTCCAAAATCCGATATATCCGATAGTTATCAGACATATGGATTTCTGATCTGATCAGATAGGGCCCCCTTAGAAAATACTTGTTATCAGTCATCAAATGTCCGATAACGTCCTTATCGGTTCGTTATTGGACATCGGACTCGATATGATACACATCCCTAATCTCTACATCTTGTGAAAGTGAATTCCATCGTTTAACTATGTGCTGTGTGAAACCGTACCTCCTTTTATGAGTTCTGAATCTCCTACCATTCAGCTTCAAGTGGTGATCCCTGGCTCTAGTTTTATGAGAGAAGGAGAAAAATGTCTCCCTATCCACATTCTCCACACCATGCATAATTTTGTACACCTCCATCAAGTCTCCCTTTACTCACCCTTTTTCTAAGCTAAACAATCTCAGCTGTTGTAATCTTCCCACATAGAGGAGTTGCTCCAGCTCCTTGATCATTTTAGTTCTCCAAATTTAGTTGTCTGCATTTTTTCCAATTCTACCACATCCTTTCTTTTAGGTGCGGCAATCAGAACTGTACAATATTCTAATTTTGGTAACACCATAGATTTGTATAAGAACAGTATGCCATTTGCCCTTTACACAGCAGCTACACATGCACTGCAGCATGAGTTGTGGACTCATGCTGCAATGACAGGGGGATCTCCTGGACAGCAGCTTCTGACTGTCTTGTGGTGGAGTCTGCTGCTGCTAGCGCTGCTGTTGCTGCCGCCAAATCAGCCTCCACTGCTACAGATGCTGCCACTCACCGTGGTCCAAAAACACATGGTGATGTTGTCTGCCCATCAGCCTTCACTGCTGCTGCCCCCACTGCCTCAGTCTCAGCAGCATTCAGCTTCATTTTGTCAAATAATATAGCACATGAAAGTCTCCAATCAGAGGGAATGGCATGACATAATGTCATGAAGTTTTGCCTTATTCTGTACTATAGTTCCCAAGAGCCACTACAAACATGCAGACGCACAAAATGGCAGCAAATCCAGGGTTCAAACTTCCCGTATACAACTCTGAAGAGGGACTATGCATGCACAAAATGGCAGACTCAAGTGTGCAAAATTGTGGCAACATCTGCTTTATCTTAGGGCACTCTCACCTGTCTCTAAAATGGATTAGAGCACTCCAACCACTTTCTGCTGCTCTTCGGCAAAAAAATGTTGTACATAAGAAAACCATCATGGAGAGTCAATCCAGCCCCTCTGTGGTTTATTTTGCTACTAAAAAAAGGTGCATGATTCATGTAAACTGTCCTGTTAAGATTTCCTTTTGATGTGGAAGCAACGATGCCAATTTGCAATACTTTATAAAGACATTTGCAATATGAAAGTTTTCTCCCAATGCCTCAACCACTAATAATATTAAATCTTTCTTTCCTGAAAACTAGTAGATTGTAGTCCTCATTGTTGCCCAGCAAAAATATGAGGATATTGTTAGGCATTGTATGAGTTGAGAAAAATAGGGAGACTAAAAACAGCGAAAAGGGAAAGGAAAATAAACAGATGCTGATGGAATGGATAAAGCCAAAATAGGGAAATAAAATATTCTGAAAATGTGTGTGTATGTGTGTGTGTGTTGTTTGTGTGTGCACATTTAAAAATAATAATAATTCAGCTCTATTCACTCTAAGTGAGCTGACCTCATGTTTACAGTGTATGCATACAAGTATTATGTGTTTGGACAGAAGGGTTTTATAGCCAGTGGGAGTTGCCTCTGCAGTTGCAATTCACAGTGCTATCTAGTGTTATTCTAGCTATTTTCCTTTTAGGAAAAAAAATCCCAGCAAGAACAGCAGCAGCAGTTGTCTTCTGCCAAAATAAAGCTTCATATATTTTAGCTCTTCCCTTTGTTCTGCCACAGCCCTACTGTATGCGCTGCGACACATACAATTAGCTGGTTCTTGCCCAGTCTAACAGTTCATGAAAATAATTGATGAAATGCAGGTCCATCCTCCCCCTCACCCACTTTTCCTTCTGCAAGGCAAATGCAAAAACCATTTGTAAGAAAGTGTTGGGGTTTCTTCCCCCCACCCATAGTTACCAAATCTCAAATGCTGGCTTTACAAAGAATAGCCAAAAACAGTGGTACCTTTTAGACAGCCTTAAAAAGAAATGGATTTCACATTCCAGACACACTGCAGGCCCAAAGGGATGCATCTTTCCTAAGTGATTATTTGTTATTGCTGGTGTCAGAGGAATCAGAAGAGGAGAAAGATCGAGCTACAGAAGTAGTTAAAACTAAAGAAACTTCTTCTTTTTTTTATGATTGAGTCCAAAAATGACATGTCTTTTATGAGGAGTCATGGATTGGAAGTGTATTCACTGTGGTAAAGCCTCTGCTACTTACACTGTCACTGTAAGCTGATCAATAATGGGAATTCTGCGCATCTGGAAAAATGTGTGTTGAGTTCACAGACATACTGCTACAGATTTATTAGTCCAAACATCTATTCCAAGCGGCAGAAAGCAGATTCCTTTTACTGATTGGTTATCAGAGATCCACAGTTGTCAAAGGCAGGCCTCACTAATGAGGCGCGAGTGGTTGCTGGGAGTCGCGACAGGCATCCCCCCATAACCTCCTGGGCCAGGCTTTGGTATGCCCCAATCGTATGAACCAATGGAGCATCAACCCTTTCCCCATCACAATTGCTACAAAATGAGACAACTGCTCAAGGCTTGAAGTTTTTGAGGAACAATGTTGAAATGAAAATGTAACAAATCCTTACTGGGGACCATTGCCGATTGGAGGCATGTGGTCTTTATTGTCTGCATTGAAAACATCTGGAGATCATTGATAGTGTGATGTTAATATACTGAAAGACTCTTCCCCCCAAGTCAACTTGCCATACAACAAAAATGTATGTGAATGGAAATTGGGCAATTTGGAGATCATGGCTATTATCCTGGGACAGAGTCAATTTTCTGTTTGTACCTATCTCTTTCCGAATTTGTGTTTTGTTTCCCTCTTGCTCAGTTTTTGCACCATTATGCCATTCTGGCATTGTGCAAGTACACAAGAGGAAAATGTTGCAAGATTGAGTAAATGCTGATCTAGGATAGTGTTTGACAGACAAATCCTACCTATCAATCCTAGTGGGGAGCTCAGTTACTTCATGATAACCTGAGGGAATGTGCACGGCGATTTAGGAAAGATCTATCAGTACAAGACAAAGGTGCTGTTAGGAATGTGAATCCAAACCCACCAAAACCAGGAGAAGAAAGACAATTCTATATTGCAGAGACAGAGGTCTTGTGCTTTCCAATTCCAAATAAAAGTGAAAAAATAAGATACAAAAGTAAAAATACTTCTATTGCACAACTGCAAACGATGGAATGCTTTTCTCAATAGGTTCTCTATCAGAGATGGCCTAGAACATCCTGGTTCAAGACCCATCTCCCAAACTCTGGAAAGTCAGTGATGACAGCCAGCTTCCTATGTTCCTAAAAGAGCAACATGGGATACTGAAAACATTGATCTGGTTTTCACAATCAACATAGCTCACTGCAACTTATTTAAGCAAGGGTAGGTTGCGGTGCCCATGGGTACCAGGTTGCCAATTCAAGGCTCTGCCTTGTCTTCACATGTCATCCATGGGTTCTGAGTGGCCCAACAAACCACCGTTGCCAGTTTCAAACAACATAAGAAGCCATGCCCGGTGAGGCTAATTATGCAAATTGGGCTAGCATGGGACTGGCATGACACTGTGGTTTATTAACCACCCTTGTTTTGTGTGAACCAGCCCTCTGTATCCAAAAACTCCTGTTAGAAGAAACAGCAGGCAGAGGGCCAGTGGTTAACAATCCTACAACCCATGGCCTTGAAGGGTTCTGGAGTGGTTTCTTAATGACCCCAGCAAACCAGCCTCACCAGGTTCAGGTGACCCTAAAAGCCATGGAGGAGGCTTGCATTAACAACTTGGTGCCCATGTGTGCCACAATCCACCATGGCTTAAATAAGCCAAGGTGGTCTGTGGAGATCATGTGAACCAAGTCACTGTTAGATATGATCTAGCCGAAGTCAGGGCAAATTCATAGGCAAAAGAGCCATAGTGTCAGGTCTAAATGCAAAGGGCAGTTTTTCTCCAGAAGTTTGCCAGCTGTTCTGGCAGGAAACTTATCTCTTGTAGGGCTAAGCTTAGCCCTGGGTTCTGCAGTGACTGAGGATATTCAGAGCAGAGCTACACAATCAGCAGAATCACCTGGTTCAACAGCAGTGTGTATGCAGGCTGTAGAGGGAGATTTCTATGCTGGAATACTTTCCAATGTTAAGCAAATATGTCCTTCCTGGCCATATTTATAATTGTTAAATATGTATCCCACCTTTTCACCAAATGGTGCTCAAGGACATTAGCATTCTCAGTAAAAAGGATTCTAGCCTAGCCTTCCTCCTGACAAGCTAGCTTGCTATGGCAGGGATATTTTATTTATTTATTTATTTATTTATTTATTTATGATCTAGGGGAGCATTCTAGCATGTAATCCCCCACCTGCACTCTAAAGTGGCTCTGTCCTGTACATACTGTACTGTATCCGAGTCGAGTGATTCCATAGGTTCTGTAACTGTGCCTTCAGGATTGCCATACACTTCAAGTGTCCATGGAGTCCCCAGCATCAGTGTATGTCACTGTGCTTGAACACTGTCATGTTTGAAATGAAGATGTGTGCCTGTAAAGGTACAGTGAACGTATGACTGCAGGATGCTGCCAGTTGCAACTGCCCAGGACATGTTGACAGATAGCATATTCACAGGAGGTCTGTCACTCAACCGAAGCAATCTTTAGTTGATTAATCGGAGGAGTTTTAGAGCACAATCCTAAGGGACTGATGCTTGATAAACAGAGGACTCTGATCCCAGCTGTCCATGGGAAACCCACAAGCAGGACACAATTGCAA
Source organism: Anniella stebbinsi (assembly GCA_029215795.1). Lineage (NCBI taxonomy): Eukaryota > Metazoa > Chordata > Lepidosauria > Squamata > Anniellidae > Anniella > Anniella stebbinsi. Next base: position 60,165,881 of record JARDYH010000006.1, on the reverse strand, counting down.
CAGCATCCTCCCACCCTGTTCCCCAGCAACTGGTGTACATAGGCATATTGTTTCTGATACTGGAGGCAGCATATAGACATCAGGACTAGTAGCCAGTGGTAACTTTATCCTCCATGAATTTGTCCAATCCCCTTTGAACGCTATCCAAAGTGTTGTCCATCACTACAACTGGTGTACATAGGCATACTGCCTCTGATACTGATCTCAGAGCCCTCTGTCTATTCAAAACCCTGCCGGCAAGAGGCAGGCAGGGCAGGAAGAGGAGAGAGGGTTTTAATGCCTCTCTGTCCTCTGTTTATTTTTATTTTTTTTAGCTAGATAGGCCTGTCTACGTTGCTTACCAGTGGATGGGAATGTCCATAGAAAGGCTCATGGAGAGGAGGGACCGTGAGTCCCCACCTACGGTCCCCCTTTTTCTCCCCCTCTGACAACTCTTCCAAGGTTGCAGTTGTGACTTTGGAAGAGAAGCCACCACATGAGCTTTCCGTAGCAGCTGGGAAGGCTAGAGGCGTGGGGGAAAGATCCACACTCAGACTGCCTCCTCTGCGGTCATAGCTGCGCCTATGACTTTGGAGGAACAGGTCTGCACCATCCTTATGGTTCCCCAGATGTCAACTGGGAGCCCTGGGACTGCAATGCATACTCAATCTGCATACAATGGCACATGACTAGAACAATAGTTTTGACTAGAGGGGCCACTTGCTCATGGACAGAAAAGAGGAAGTGCATCACTAAAAAAAAAAGAGGACTAAAAAAAGAGGGGACCAATTTGTACAACATTTGCATTTGCAAATGTACATGTATAAGTGGAAATTTAGAAATAATAAATGTAAGTCAAATAGAAAGACAAGACATCATAGTGGAAAAGACTGACTGGTTGACCTGTCAGTCTCCTGTACAAGTGCTGTTGATGGGCAACATCAAGGCCCCTGCTGCTCTCCCTCTTGATCACCCGTTGACTTTAAACCAGACCTGGACTGGGCACCTCTTCAAATAGAGGAGCCCTTCAAATGGAGGAATGTCCTCTGCCAAGCCTTCAAAACAGAGGACTGTCCTCTGTAAAGGAGGACAGCTGGCCACCCTTTAAAAAAATATTTTCTTTATTTTTGTTTACTAATTTTATTGTAACCCAGAGCTTCTTCAGACGGGGGGGGGAACACATTTCCCTCCCATCGCTTTGAATTATGCTTCTATCTCTTGCTTCAGATGCTGAAGAAAAAAGGAATAAATAAAAACGATGTGGCCCATTCAGTGGGCATTCTTTTCGCACTGCTTTTCCTACACACAGCAGGAAATGGTGGCATGTTTCAGTACAGGGGGGGAAATCGGATTTTCCTGGGTCTTTTTTTTTGAGACGGGAAAACAATCAGAAGGAGCAGGAGACACGCGGGAGGCGGACAGCGTCGTGAAAAGGACCTGCGAAAATCTGTGAGTGCCCAGTAACAAGGGTGCTATAAAATGCTCATCTGATGATGCTCTCAATCTCCAGGCAACAGACTGATATAACATAATGCATTGAAAATACAAAATAAAATGAGGACAGCAGAAAGACAATGAAAGCCAGATTAAAGCATTGTATAATGCTATTATCTGTGGAATGCCCTTCCCAGAGAGGCTTGTCTGGCACCTACATAGTAGTATTTTCAGTGCCAGGTGAACACCATTTTATTTTCTCAGGCATTTTAGGAATTATTTTTAGTGCCTCTAGATCTTTGCAATGTTTTATCCTTGTGGCTGATTTTACTTGCTGGTTTTGTTTTGTGCTGCTGGTGGTTTTATCTTAGTTTTTATCTGATTTGTTTTATTGTCTTATTGATATTTTGTATTTTATGTTTTTAATTTGTACATTGCCCAGGGAGCTTAGATTATTTATGCTTTTAAAATTTAATAAACAAATAATAAAGGGTGCCACACCTAAGAGGCCTGAGCAAATATAGAGGTCTTTACCTTGGCCAGATCTACACCAAGTGTGATATAACACTTTGAAAACAGTTTGAAAATGGTATATGTAATGTGTCCTGGGCCCGAACAGTTATCAAAACCATTATAAACTGTAGATCCTGCCTTAGTATGAAAAAGACATCAGGTAGTACCAGGTGAGATTCCCTGGAGCAAATATTTCAGAGTCAGAGGTCATGACGGAGAAAGTTCTATCTTAGGTTTGTAGCCAGCTCACCTTTGAGGGCAGGGGGTGGACCCTCAAAAGGGTGTCTAAGGGGAATCTTAACAGTGGAATAGGCTCATGTGGGAAGAGGTAGCCCTTCAGAAAGCCTGGCCTAAGATATTTAGAATTAAACTGGTGGAATCTGCAGAACCAATTCACTTTATGAGATAACTCATAACTGTACATGGAAGTCATGTGCCTTGTGAGATTGGGTGTGCTTAATACTGCAAGAAAGACCCCTATCAACGCAGGCCAAATAATGACTAACTTGAAAAAAAGTCCAATGGACAGTTTCCACATGTTAATTTCCAACTTTGCTAATCCAATATAAGGAAGGGAATGGTTCTTCACTTTTATGTATCAACACCTCTGCTCCATTGAATACAACTTGGTGCAGAATGACTAATATTTTGTGAGGATTTCCTTACCAACCCCTATCACAAACATGGACTATTGGCCAAGATTTGAAGTAATGTAATGTTTTTTTTTCATAAGGAGCGCTAGCAAGAATTGCCATTTAACAAGGAGCAGAGCACACCTCTTTGAAATGCTCTAGTCAATATTCAACTTCACTTTTATCCAAAGAAGAATATTCAAAATACATAACAGAATTTTGTGCTAGTGCCAATGATTATATTACTTTCTAAAGAGAAATAAAAACCTCACCCGAAGCTTCGAATTATTAGAGAGAACAGCTAGAATGTATTATACTGAAGAAGTACCACACAGAGAGCATTCATGAAAGACTTTTGCCAGACACCTTGCTAACGCAAGAACATTTTCATCTTGTATATGTTTTTGCAGTAGTTACATTTCTCTTTTAATTTTGAACTCATTTGTATGAAAATGTGTGTGTTCATAAAGGAATATTCAATTACCAAGACAGCCTTAATATACCCTTATACCTTTAAGTATACCCTTATACTTAAAACAAATTGTTTGCAATTTGGGACAGGGGAATTTCCTCACAGTTGTGACAGAGGGTTGTTGTTGTTTTCATGCACAAACCTACACAACTTGCCTTCTCATCAACATTTGTTTAGTGATCAAGGAACTAAATCAAACTTTGAGGGGAGCAGGGGAAATGGGTGTTGTGTAAGAAAATTTACCTCAGAAATGTAGCATCATGGTCACCTTCCTTCTCAGTGTGCGTAATAGTGTTCATAAGAACATATCGATCAAATTATCTGCCTGTTGCTTATCAGTTTGTTAGCTGGTTCTCTGTTGAGCTAGGAGAAATGCTTGAAGAAGAATGGAAATGTTTATTTATTTATTTATTTATTTATTTATTGAGAGAGATTTCTATCCTGCTCTTCTGTTTATTCAGTAGAAGGTAGATTGCAACCATCTAAGCACCCCCCCCACGCTTACCCACTACTTCTTCTGCTGTTTTTCTTACCCCAGAAAATGTGTTAAGGAAGAAAAGATGGGATAGTTGTGGGAATGACTTTTTGATTGTTAGCACTAGCAGCTGTCTGTCCAGAAGCACCCTTAGTAGCCACGTGGGAAGCACTTGTATACATTAGTTCCTCAGGGCTGGTTGTCTACAATGGGCATGGTGGTGGTCATAATTCATGCTTTAAGACGAGGGTGGGCAGAAGTAGATCTCCAGATGTTTTAGACTTCAACTCCCAGAAGCTCCCTTACCCCACCTAGCCTAGTATTGTTGACACCGTTAAGATTAATGGTGTGGGCTATGGAAAGTTGACACTGACTGGGAATGACTCTCTGGGGTTTGGGGCAGGATGTTTTCCTAACCTTACCTTGAGGTGCCAGGAATTGAACCCAGGACCTTCTGCATGCAAAGCATATGCTCCACCACTGAACTACAGCCCCTTTGCATAGAGATGGTTCCATATTCCATGCCTGTCGTCTCCAAAAGAAAGTTGCAGGCCTCGGAAAGGCCTCTGCTTGATACCTTGGAGAGCCACTGCCAGTCAAAATAGATAGCGTTGAAACAGGTGAATGAATGGTCTTATTTAGTATAATAAGGCAGTTCCTTATACCTCTAGGGTCTCATTTGTGAAGTAGGAAATAAAGCCTCAAAGAGAAGCCTGATGTATTATTAGAGAGAATATTGAGATGTCAAGGAAGTAGCACTACCAAATCTACATTGTCAAAAGAAACGAGGACGCTTACTTGTTAATTATTTACATGTGAAGGTACAAAGAGATACTGTCACTCACACCTCAGTAACATAGCCACACTTTAAATCATATCCAAGCCCAATAATGTCACAGGCAAAGGGTCTAGCCGTTGTACTACCCTGGCTACTTGATTCATTTAATTCATGTGAGCTACACCACCAAGATGTAAATAAGGATGCAGTTAATGAGTAGTCTCAAAATATTTAAATCAAGATCCATCCACTCCATTTCCCCCACCCTCATTTGCTCTCTCTCTCTCTCTCCACTATACCTTCATAAGATACACTAGAAATGGAGAAAAATTTTGCAGCTTGCAAATCTATTGTTTCCTTATTAAAGGGGATTAACATGAGATTATAACCCATTTAATAGGATATTTTGCAGTTGCAATTCTCTCCTCACCCCACCCCCTTTTGCTAGCCAATTGGAGCTGGGACTACACTGTCAGGGGTAAGTGTGACCATAAATCAATGGAGCTCTAGAAACCTTGATGCCCGGCTACTGAAGGGAAGGCAGGGAAGCTGAGATAACACATGTATTCATTTTAGTGACCACAGTGTTATCTTTATTGAAGAAAAGTTTTATTCCCCTAAGTTAGATTTCTAATGAACGTGTAACAAAAGTTCTTTTTCTGTAAAAGGTGATAATTTTACACGGGGGATTTATCAGTCTTTTTCTTGGAAAAGCTGATACATGGGGAGTTCTTTAAAGGTCTGTGGTTTTTGGTTGGAGTTTTTTTTAAAGAGAGAGAGAGAGAGTCTGTACTCCACATGTAGCTTTTATGACCTGTAAAGTAAAGGGACTCCACATGCTCTAAGGTTCAATTGAAATTATTGCTAGGAATGTAGGAATACAACAGTAGGACTATATTCACCTCAAGAGTTGCACTCTTTGTTGCTACAGCATGAGAAGAGACCATACAGATCAGAGCTCTAAGTTAGCTATCACTTTGTTCTCCTCTTTGTATTGTGCTTTTGTTTCTCTCTTTCGGCCTCTAGGAGGGTCACTCTGAACTCAACACAATCTGTTGCTGCAAAGCACTTTGTGGTCATCATTTCTACAAAGGTTTCTATGTGACTGTACAGATGTGGCACCTAACTGTGACACATGGTTTGTACAATATAATCCTCTCAGCCCCCATTTCTATTGCTCCATAAGGGAAAGAAAAGGGGTGGAAAACAATGCTTTGACTAAAATGGGTGATATCGGGGTCAATATTATGTCTGTGAAGGCTTCATTGCCTTTGTCCTTTTAGGACACTAGTCCACATAGCTCTGATTTAGAGGATGCACTGCGCTACTTCACCATCTCACATATCCATCCCTGCTGTGGTACGGGGGAAGACTCTTTAGCAGTTCTGAACCTCCTTAAGTCTAAGCGGCTGACAAGAACCACTGCAGACTGTGGAGCTCCCAACCTATTCATTATTCAAGGTTCCACCTTCTGCCACTGAATTCCAAAGTATGTGCTATTTACTAAAGTAGGAGTTCAGGAAACTACCATGTTCTCTCTCCTCATTTCATGCTTTCCATAGTACTTTCATTTATTTGTTTTGTTCATACCTCAAGTGGAAAATACATGTTACATCTGCTAGAGGATGCTGCTGAAAATGGTATGCCTGTGTAAATTTCTTTCGCTCTTTCCTATAACATTTAGGATCTTTTACCCTGTGTAATAACGTTATCATGTTGTTGATTTCCCCAGTTGATTGTGCTAAATGATGATAAGTGTAGTTTATGTAATTTGATGCCAATGGCAAAGAAAAACCCTTATAATGTGATCATATCACAATAGAGGATAAATAATCCCAAATTTTAGAAAGAGATACCATTTTTGGCAGGTGTCATATTAGCTTCAGACTCAGAGCAGTTTTAGCATCATAACAATTGCAATAAGATAAGGTAAAGATAGGCTGAAAAACAATTTGGCCAATGACACACATTGAGCTGGAGGTTTGAACCTGCATGTTTCACATCTTTAAGTTTTAGCCATTGAATTATACTCATCATTTGATTCAGACCAGCATATTTGACATGTTTAAGATACAACATGAAGATGTATTTAAAAAGTTTGTTAATGGGTGGACTCAACCATTTTTCTTTGACAATCCACTTATATTAATTGTTTCCCCATCACCTCTGGTACAGTCTATGTGGAACTAAGGCCCCCTCCACAAGGATGCGCTTTTGCGCCCGGTTCCGGGATTATGCGCATTATCGCGGAGGCGCATTTACGCCTAATCCCTCTGCACGGGAGGCGGCGAGAGGCGGCGAAGCGCATTAATTCATGTCCAAAAAGTGCTTTAGAAGACGTTAATGCGCATAATCGCTTGTTCACACCGCGATAATGCGCTTTAACGGCCGGAGAAAAATAAAAGTCGCTATTTAACGCGCATTCGAAAATGCGCATTATCGGGGAAATAACGCGCCTGTACGCCCGTTTTGCGCTCCGCTGGTGTGGAGGTAAAATTTATAATGAGCCTCTAAGGCTCATTAAACGTCTCGTGTGGAGGAGGCCTAAGTCCTGTGATGGATCCAACACATGTTCAGCTCCCTGGCCAACAAACATTCAACAAACCTGACTTCTGGAGATTGCTATATGTGTGTTGGCTGGGGATGTGTTGGACCTTTCATTATGTCACAGTTCCATATGGATCTCATCATGGGGTGAATGGGGGGGATAACATCAAGGGGATAAGAAAACACTTCCAAAGTTCAGGTTCCAACTTTCCCTTTGTGATTTTGCAGTGCTCAAGAGTGTTCTATGAATGTTTTTACATACTGGTCATATCTGTAACATGGAAAAAGAACTCTACTGGGGCAAAGCTAGGGAGCATGAATAAAAACAGAGATTACGAGGATGGATTTTTACCCTGCTGCTCCCTCTTCCCAGTCTCAAGAGAACTCACTGTAAAACCTGCTGTGCTGGGAAGCATTCTTTTGCACTATTCTTCTCTTCCTTCCTCATGGTACAACCCCCTGTATCCTTCTTTATATCCTTCTTATGACCTGACATGTTTGATAATCAGCTAGATAGATTCAGAGGAATAGAGCTGAGGTATTATACTAGAGATGCTCAGCACACTGGACATGAGTACTTGGTGCAGTCTTCCTAGGATTGCAATGTTTAATAAATCAATTAAATTATAAAAGAATTAAGAGTCCTGCTAGGCCAGATCTCTGTCTTCCCCAACCGTCAAGATGTTATGCGTTTTCATTTATTTAAAATATTTCAAAGTTGACTTTCACAGCAGAAGCCCAAGACAGCATACAACATTACAATTCTTATAATGAAAATAATGATAAGGCAGCAAGCCTTCAAACACCAACAATAAAACATTTCTAAGCATAATTGCAGCCACATAGCAGAACAATTTACTACAGCAACTTTGTGGTATTGTGATTTAGTGCCATTTCGATTATGCGCAATGTTGATTGCTGGTTACCAATTGTTGAGAAATGGGCTGCTAAACAGAGATCATATACTTTGGTGGGATAAAGGAGGAATGAGGGAAACAAGAGTAAAATGCAGTGAGTGGCAAAATGGCAAAGTACAGGGCCGTAGTTGGAAGTAGAAACACAAGTGAGGGGAACTAACTACTTCAGCGGAAGATATGTGCTGTATGTACTGTACGGCACCACAAAATGGTGGGGGGAAATTGGGGGGAAGGGAGGACACCACCCCTTGACCAAGGTCACAGCCAGGTGAGAGACACACCCCTGGGTATGCCTAGCATACCAAATTTAATTTGGAGGAATGAAGCACACAGCAGCTAAACTGCGTGGGAGTCGAATTAAAAATGCAGCTTTTCCAGAGAAAATCTCTGGTGTGGTTGCAGACTGGCCATGATGTCATGTGCTGCAAACAGTAAATCACCCATGAAGATTGCCCCTATGTCTCCATGTGTGTTTTGTATGCACATTAGCAGTTTCTCAAGGAGTGAGAATAACTGGTAATAGTATTCCATTACTGCTCTGGGCTATTGGATACTCTTCAAAACATCTGGAAATTACTAAATTACTACATTACTAAATTAATGGTCCTATTTTTCCTTAGTTCCTTCAGTGATACATGTATATAAATCTATATTGTATGTGCACATTAAAACTTAACTCAGACTTTAAAATGTACTGGTTAGAATTCTGATATTAAATCCAGGCAAATTCTTCAAACAGAACTGTATATTTAACAGTCAATGCAATCATAACACTGACCTCTTTAAATAGTCCAATCTTACTTGTGGTAGGTTGAGCAACCGTGTAAATATGCAGCAGTTTGGTATTCACATTTTCGTGGATATCTGTGGACACACAAAATTTTAAAAACCACGGTACCTTTTGCACTGCACACAGGACAGCTAAAACTTGCAAAACATCTGAAGTGGTTAAGTAAATGTTGCTAGAACTTCAACTGTCACATTTATATATATTCTTATGATTTCAGCTCTTTAGTTCTAGAATGAAATATGAATATTTTGCATGATATTTATATGAAGTGGTAAGTATGTAAAGATAGGATATTCATGTTAATTCATAGATAGCATCTGTGAATTAAACAACATTTTAGTGCCCCTTAAACTTGTAACTTATGTCTGCTTCCTGGTTCATATACTCAAGCCATATAATATAGATTATATAACCATCTAGAAAGCTTTGAGTAATGGGCAGCATAGAAATGTAATAAACAAATAAATAAATAAATAAATAAATTAGTTGTTCTTTAATGTGCTTTAATCACCCTAATGTACTTACAAGGATGGTTACTCTGTGGCATTTTTATTCTTCAAATATATATTATGGAAGGCTGTATTTAAGGTAACCATATGAAAAGGAGGACAGGGCTTCTGTATCTTTAACAGTTGTATTGAAAAGGGAATTTCAGCAGATGTCATTTGTTTGAGTGCATCACCTGGTGAAATTCTCTCTTCATCACAACAGTTAAAGCTGCAGGAGCCCTGCCCTCTTGATTAGATACAAAAGACGACCTCCCATTGGTTGCCAGAAGCTGGGAGAGAGAGAGGGGGTGGGCCTGGTGAGCAGAATGGCTGTCAGGAAGCCCTCTCTGCCTCTTTCACTGAGAGTACCTGACGCTACCCCACAGCAGCAAAAGTGTGGGGTTTCTCTAAAAGCAGGAGCAACCCAGCACCATCAAGGCAGCCCCGTGTTTTCCCCTCCAAGCAGGCTAGAGTATAGCCTGCAACAACAATACCATCCGAATGAGCTCTAACAGTGTAGGGTGCTACTCTTAACCATATTTGAAATATTCTGCTTTCTTTTAAAAACAAAAACAAAAAAAACCCCTTTCTTTATAATCATGGCCTTGGCTCCCATCCCTGTTTCATTTAACCTCATCTGCTTGGCTTGTACATTCACGGAACAGCTTTCCATTGCCTTGGACTCCCATGCATTTGGCTGTTGTGATATTCTTGGACTGTTTCTTTAGTTTAAAAAACCATTTGATACCATTAATCATATTGCCATATGTAATAAATTGGCTGCTTTGGGTATATTGCTTAAAACTATCACATGGTTCCAATCAGGATTCTGCCAACTGAAAGTGGCTATTGGAAATTCTGACTCTCCCTTTCAGCTCCTTCCAGTTGGAGTTCCAAAGGACTCAGCCCTATTTGTACTGTACATTAATGACCCGCAGTCTGGATGGCGCCACATAGGCCAAGACTTACAAGTATGCACGTGTTCCTAAGTGCTGTACTACCTAAGCAATAACCTGCTTGCTATCAAAGTCACATCATTAGGTTCAGCGTATCTCAGCCCTTGCAAAGCTTAGAGGCTCATGTGTTACATCTTTAATTTTGCAGCTGAAATATATGCATGAGAACAAAATCCACCCCCCCAAAATGGGCATTTGGTTGAGCCACGTAAAATGATTCCGGGAACAAGAATACCGCTGTTAGGATTTTGAGGCTTTCGTGGTTGTCAAGTCTTTTGTCATGTCACAGCTGGAATGCCAGAGAAATCTTATAAGAACAATATAATGATCTGAGTGGATAGTTAATGGGAAGGAAGGGGATAAGTTGCTATTTTGAGTATTGAAGAGAATATTTTGACAGGTTCGTCCCATTTTTAAGAAGAATGGAAAGTTTCTTGTTTTATTAAGGATTGCAAGAACTTTCAGGCAAAGACAAACTAATCACACACACACACACACACACACACACACGTACATGCACACACACACACACACACACACACACTTTTTCCAGACCCTTGAAATTATGTTATTTATATCTGTGTGAACCTAGAGCTCTGAGTTGTTTAGGGAACAACAACCTAGACTTTTAAGCCATGGTTCTCCCTCAACAACCCAGAGTTCTGGGTTCATAAGTCACAAACAACAACCCAGGGATGGGTTGTTCCTGGGTTATTTAGCAGGCGAGCAGTTAGGAGTCCGCAAGCTTGCTCACTCACACCCAATCCGGAACAGTTCATGGTTTGTTAACTATGGGTTGTTAATTGCATGCAAACCAAGTCAATATACATGCAAAGATCACATACAGTTCCTGGAAGGCAGGTACTGTACTTGGGGGTCAATGTCAGGGTGAAGAATCGGGCACAAAAGCTGAGAGCACCTTACTACATACATACAGGCCTCAGGAACCCAATTCACATGTTTATTTCCCAGTGTAGGAGATCTGTATGTGGAGGTTTACAGACAGTGGTATTGTAGAGCACCAGGGTGGGGTGTCTTGAACAGTGCTATTAAGTTCATATTTCTGCCGCAAGAATTGCAGGCTGAGCTCTGATTCTCAAGGGTGCCACCTAGGATGCTATACAAGTTCCACCAAATGCATTCAATCACCTGACCCCAAGGACCAATCCATCTTCACCAGGCCCCATAAAGGCAAATTCTGAGACTTAGGCCTTCAATCTGAGCAACTTTGGCCTTGCTGTGAGAGGATCTTTCAAGGTTAAATGTCTGCTCCTCCTTTGAAATTTGATGGCATTGGGCCTAATGACATGGGACTGTAACAACGTAATTAGCAATCATGTCTTAGAATAATAATAATAATAATAATAATAATAATAATAATAATAATAGACATGGCAGGGGTGGGGCACAGATGGTCATCACCACCACAGGATGCTGGGAGGAGAGATTTAAGGCTTCCCTTCCCAGTGGTAGTCTCTGTAAAAATCGCCACCACCATCCCATAAGTAAATTAGCATTAGGAAAAAAAGCTACCTTTGGCACCAATGGGAGATTTTCTTTTACTAATTGCTACTTTTAATTTGGTTGCTGCTTTTGGAACTTGCCCACCTTGACCCATGCTACTTGCCTCTGACCCCATAGGATTCACTGCAGAATCACTAGGCACTGACAACTAATGCTTTGGAACCTGTCATAATTTGCTGAACCCCTGTCAGGTCTATATAGTCCAGGATTAAAATCACAATTGCTGCATCAGAATTAAATACCAAGGATGCCACAACTGAAAGCAATTGATCTAACTAGAGAAAAAGCTCCGAGTGTATCTTCAGATCTAAAACGTTGCAGTTTTGTGATGAATAAATAAAAATGACTGCCCAACTCTTTGTAACGGAAAAGAAGGAGGCTCATACCTTTCAGAGCATGAATATTCACCTGTGAAGCCACTACATGATTTATAGAGCAAATTTATAATTAGTGACACCATCAGATTTCATAACTAGGTAACTCATTAGTTCTGATACAGACCCAACTCTCTCTCTCTCTCTCTCTCTCTCCCTACCCCCACCCCCTCGCACTATAACAAAGGATCATCAAATTGGCCTTTAGTTATGGCTGCCAATGCAGCCACAGAACATGTATGGTGACCACAAGTGTAGCCCCCGCAATGTTTCTTCTCATTTCAGACCCTTTCCCTTTCTCCATACTAGTCAATGGAGTAAAGAGACATCTAGTACATATCCACCAATAATCCCTGAGTGTTTGGCCATGCACACCACTTGTGCACACTTTATGGTGTTTGTGCAGCGCAAGTTGGTGTATTTTTCATATAAAGCGCACCAGTCAAACTTTGTTTGCCAACTTCATATGCTTGTCAGGCTGCTGAAACTGAGAGTGCTGCTATCCCTGATTGGCTTCCACTCTGGACTGGAGAAGGTGGATGGAGCAGGGTCAGTGAGGGACATTGCCTGGAGAGAAGAAGCAAGGGCTAGCGGAAGTCCAGCAGGATGGATTGAGAGCATCGGTCTGTGGGCCAGTGGTTCCACACCCTTGCCCTAGACCATCAAACCTGAACCAAGATGACACCCAGCAGCAATTTGAATGGTTTAAAGCGCTGTTCCAAGCACTAAAGTCCCATTCATTTCTTTGCTTCAGTTCCTACAAGCTGAATGGCAAAGTCTTTTCTTTGCAAAACTGTCAGTCTGAGAGTTGGGCATAATCTCAGGAGGATGGAGCATGTGCAGGGTGGTGGCTCAAAAGACGGACTGGGTAGATGCCTGATGATCTGCCTCCCATGACCTCTGATACTGTGTCACTACCTCTGGGAGTGGAGAGCCCCTTGCCACGTGCCCTGGAATGGAAGGTCAGCATAGAAATGCCCAAACTCTGGAAAAGGCATCTTCCAACTGAGAAAAAGAATCCAACCGTGGATAGGCAAGAGCTTTTCTTCTCTCCTCACATTTTCTGACTTGACATGTTGCTCTAGTGCACTTCACATCTGATTAAATTAGTCGCATTGCATTATATCCTATCAAATCTGACATGATGCAATGGAATGTGAACAGTGCATATGAAGATGTACTGGCAATAGATAACGGCTACCTGCTCCTGAATGGTAGTCTTGCTAACAGCAGATAAGGGGCAAAACTGATGTCTCATTTTGATATCTGATTCCATTTTCCTTTTTTGCTGATATATCAACCCTTTCTAGCAATTTTGGATTATAATGATAATCACACAATAAAATTCATGGCAAACTTGGGCTTCCTGAGAATCTCAACTTTAATTAATAATAAGAAAAAGCAGGTTCCTGGCCCTCATGGCTGCCAGTTATTTTATACTAACTATTTATGTATCAGAAAGCAAGTTGTGCTTCCAGTGATCACTGACTAATATTTGAATTCAAAATATAAATTTCCACATTTAAATATGTAGTCTGAGAACTATCCGTTTAAATACAATTTGGATAGAATATCATACATGGCATTATATACTACAATATTTGAGCGATACTCTGTTTGCATTAGGAAAGGAATAGGTGTTGCCGTTGCAATGCATTTTAGAAGAGCAGATGTCTGTGACAAGAGATGGAGAAAAGGGATTTCCAACCTTATCCCCAAAGCTGGGAATCCCCTGCGTCCATTGCTTACCACTGTGTATTTGTGGTTCTCTTGCAAGAGGCTCTACAGTGTGATGCTAGCTCTGCCACTTTTCTTTTTCTCCTACGATCAGACACAGTTTCTGCATATCACTTTATGTTAGAAAATCATGTGTGATTTTTGGTTATTACTTTCTCTTCGTTTCCCTATATTTGAAGAGAAAGTAATGGAAAGTATTTATTTGCCGCATGCTACAAGTGAGTAGATTTTCAGAAACAGAGGGAGAACTAGGATTTGAGGAATTTTAATAAGACTACATTATAAGTATAGTCTGACATGAAAAAAATCACAGTAACCAGTAATAAGGTATTTCATCCACTTCAATGAAAGCATCCAATGATTTTCCAATATGCTGCACAATCTAACAGAGCTGTGGTTGTGTTTTCTGCCTCTAAAATCTGAAACAGAAACTACAAAGAGGACACTAAGAAGGCTGGTTGTTGTTATTTATTGATACAGGCAAGGCACTCTGCATATGGTCCAAGGTATAGTTGGATAAATCTGGCAATTCCAATTTTTCCAAGTTTCTCGTTTTTCCAATTTTAAGTTTGTTTCGTTCCATTTCCATATCAGTTTGCTTTTGTTTGTTTTAAATAACTCAGCACAAACATCCATATGCATTTTTGTGTGCAATCTCTGAATGTATGCTTTTTTTTGTAAGCAATTTCCCAAATAAAATGTTTTCTAAATTTTTTCACTAATATACCTGTTTTTGGTGCATGTTTTCCCCTAACATATACATTTTTGTATGCATTGTTTGACTGGAGAATTACATTGCAAAATTCAGAAAAGTGAGAATATCAAAGTCAAACTGTGTTCCAGTTTGCATATTGCAGAGGTGTGCAGAAGATAGATGTTTTGAGCTCCCACTCCCAGCATTCCTGACCATTGGCCATGCTGGCAAGGGCTTCTGGGGGTTGAAGTCTGAAACACCTGGAGATTTACCTCTGGTGTATTGCTTTGGGAAGTGTGAATTAAATAAGTTTATATTAACATGCGAACCAAAAACAAACAAACAAACCCATCACTTAATAGTCTACCCAGCAGTATGACAGCACAGCGATGACAGACTTAAGAGATCTCCTTCCTTGTCCTCTTTGGTTTTCCCATCATTAAATACAACTCTGTAATTACACATGTTTATTCAGTGGTTGAATTATGACCAACTCATCTATGTAGTATCTCCTTTCAAGGCTGCCTCAACCATGCTTTGCCATTTGCCATGCTTTTGAGGCTGAAAATTACAATCAAGCACTCCATTTGCTGTGGCTGCCTCCTGGCCATCATTGACCTCAGCTTCACCCCACGCTGAAAACATTCCTTGGACATCCGAACAAGCCATGTTACATCAGGGGTCCAGTTTCTGCTCAGTTTGGTCTACTCGAGCAACTGCAACAGAAAAACAGGGGCACCTTTCCCCTTTCGTTTTCCCTAATGTAGGGCAATATTAGCTGGTTTCCAGAAGACTGTATGGCAATTAAACCCATGAATTTGCCCAGCTCTGCTGCCAATGAACTGTCGCATTCTCAGTTGCACTCCTGACTGATGCAGCTCATGAGACACAGCCTATGAGTCAGGCAGCAGAACTGTCTGTGATCTCCCTTCTCTATTCTGAATTTGATGTGAGGGCTGGTGAGGCCTCCGGTGTATATTGGGGCAGTTCAATGGTTTGCAGTAAATACAACTTGCCATGATGCTAACTTGTGCTCCTAATTAGATCACAGAGCAGTTAGTGCTTCCCTCTTTTCCCTGTGTATCAGTGGTGCTAGAAAAGTTCAAAAAGGCAGAGAGCAGCACCTCTTTTATCTATGGTATCCAAGGAGGATATTTTCAAAAGTGCCTATGGGAGGCGAATATAGGTGGGAATAATAGCTCTGAAAGAATAGCTCAGACTCTTATGTTTGGTCTATGTGTTCCTCTCCCCATCCCTAATTTCTTTGTTCTAGCAGAAACTATTGATGGTTGATTCATCTAGATGGTGGCTTTTGTATTCAGCGCCCCTCTCCTGGGGCTGAAATTTTTAAAAGTCCCACCTACACTTTGCAAGTGCATTAGAACATACAAACATCTTCAAATACGATGGGCACAATCCAGCCAAAGTTAAGCCCTTCTAAATGTTCTTGATTTCAATGGGAGAGTTAAGAGCCTGTTCAAATATCACATTGAGATGAATGGGACTTAAAGAGTTTGATCTCTGGGTCATGAGATGGATTCGAAGTCGTTACGACATATCTCTCTTTTCTTACACTTCGGAATCTGATCATAGGAACATGCTGCCTTATATTGAATCAGAACATTGATCTATATAGTCCAACATTAATGAAACAAATATTAGAAAATGTGGCCTAGTTTTACTAGCTCAGTAAGCATGATATTGGTCATGTGATCCCTTATGTCTTTTGGTTTTGCCAGCATAGGCAGCTACGGGGGACAAGGCAATTTTCATTGGGAGAACAGTGGGAGGAAAATGTTAAATCCCTCTCCTGCCATGCTATGGTCTCAATATGGATTGAAGCTCCTCTTCCACTATTTGAATAAAATATAAAGATATGCATCTCTTTCATAACATGTAGTTTAGCTTTAAGATTTAGCATTGGGTGATTTTTTTTTTCTGAAAACGAAACATTTTACTGTTTTCATCATGAATATTTTCTCTAAGCAAAGTCTCCTGTGGCCTGTCTTGATGAGGGGAAAGTCACAGGATGGATCCACAGTGGCAGTAGGTCATGTATATGACACAGCAGCCATTGCGGAGCCATCCCAGGGCTTTCTCCTGAAGCTCCAGTTTAAAGAAGTTGGAGACTTACCCTGAATTTTTCCGCTTGCTCCGGAGCTTTCTATCTATTAATTAATTTAAAAATATTTATATCCTGCCTCTCAACCACCATTTTCAAGGTAGGTCCCAACACAAATTAAAAAGCAGTACCAACAACAATAAAACATACAATCTCAGAAATTTAAAATTAAAATGGCAGCTGCAAGACCATTCATTTTAGAACAGAAGCCAAATCGATAACAAATGTCAATTAAGGCTGGAGAAAATAGCACTTCAATTGACATCTGAATGGCAACAAAGGACACATCATATGAACAGACAGGATGAGGGCATTCCACAAACAAGGATCACAACCAAAAAGGCCCTGTCTCTATACAGCACCTACCTCACCTCAGAAAGTGGGTGAACTTCGAGCAGATATTCATCTGAAGAACTTAATAATCAGGCAGGTTCATGTGGGAACAGATGTTCCTTCCGGTACCCGAGTCTCATAATACATCACTTTTTTATAGGAGAATGCAGACATGTTGCTAAGCACTTGAAAGATTTGGGGGCCAGGCCCATAAGACATAAATATTGCGTAATATTTCTGCATAATATTAGCATATGCATAATTTATACCTATATATGCAAATTCAGAAATAATTGTGAGGATTTATTCAAATCTGGAGGCAAAGCCAGCCAATTCATTTCTCATCCAAATAATGCCAAACGATTAAATAATTTATTGTAATTTACACCCTGCTCCAGATAACCTCAAACCAATGGGATTTTTTTCTAAATTGCCCTGCAGGGAGAGATGTGTGTGGCTGGGTTTGGACAACACAATTACCAACAGTTGTTAACACTCTCAACCGTTGGTAATTGTGTTGTCTGTCAGGCAAAATCCACCCCATGGTTGACAATGGAGAAAAACAGCTGGCTGCAAAGTTGACTCATTGCTCAACCATTGTTTCACGTTGTCTGTCGGACAAATCCACCCTGCTGAGTTGACAACTTTCGCTGGTTACAAAGTCCTCCAGCTAGAGCAGCCAAAATGGTGCTGGCCACTCTGCTACACCCAGCACAACTCACAAAGGCTGCTGGGCTAGCACCGGAAGAACTGAAGGAAGAGGGAGGGTTGGGAGAGGGGCAGAGGCTGTGTCACCCATATGGCGGTTGGCTAGTAATCCACTCAACCAAAGCCTCAACTGCTCCACCGGAGCGTGGCACGATGTTGTCTGTCGAGTATCCCTTTTTCTAGCAACTCTGGAGTTGACCGCTCACCCTCAGGTGACTAATGTGTTGTCCGAACCCAGCCTGTGTGTGTGTATGTGTGTGTGTATGTGTGTGTGTGTGTTGCAGCATGTGGGGAAGGGAGAGTTAACCCCTCCCTACCCAGGTGCAATCTTCCTTGAACACCACCACCCCACATCACACCGGGGGGAATCACTTTTCCTTACTGTCTCTTCTCTGACCCTGCATTTGTCCCTCATTAATTCCTCTTCTCCCTGGAGAGGAAAGAGGAAGTAAACAAAGACCATTAGGCCCATTCAGGGACTGTTATAATCATGCCACTTTTCCTGCACACAGCAGGAGATCGCAGCACATTCCTCTTTTTTAAAAAAAGTCGGATTAAACGGGTCTATTTTATGACAGAAAAACGAGCGGAAGGAGCGGGAGGTGCGCAGGAGGTGAACGACATTGTGGGCAGTAGCAAGTGTATGATAAAACACTCGACTGATGAACCTCAAAGCCAAGCAAAAAAACTTGCATTGGTGGCAATGGACAATCAGGGATCTGGAATAGATCTGGGACCCTAGAATGCCATCATTTTGAATTGTACCTGGAAATAGATTGGCAGCTAGTGAGATTATTTAAATAATGGCAAGATATACTGGCTGCTACCTGCTATTCTGAACTTTATGAACAGTCTCCAAAGGCAGCCCCGCATAAAGTACATTGCAGTAACCAAGCCTGGATGTTATCAGGGCATGGAATTGTGGCCAGATCTCATTTTTCCAGAAAATGCCACAGCTGATATACCAGCCAAAACTGGTTAAGGGAGCTTTGTGCCATGGACAACACTTGATTGCCCATCTCCAAGTTTGATTGCACATCTCCAATGCACTCAAAGTGGGGACCTAATGTATAACAATGACTGCAAATTGTTGTTTGTTAGATTATAAATTCCCATACTGCCTTCCCTGCCTTCAGTATCTCAAAAAGATACCTATATTTATTCGTTTTCTGTAACGTGTAAATGTAATTGGTTAAAATTACACGTTCTTTCATTGTTGGACAGATTGAATATGAATGTAACTTCATTCTTTAGGATTTTCGTGTCCTAACTGTAATCTATCAAAAGGTAAATATGTTTAAGCCCCGTTAGTTTCAGTGAAAAATTGAAACACATGTTTATTAAACTCTTTAACTTCAACCCATTGATTTTAATTAGAGAGAGTTAACTGTCCTGAGTGAGGAGAAATCCTGATGAATTTTTTTCATTATGCTCTTTTGTTTTCATCAAGTTTATCAGAACTTTAAACCAGGCAGGGCAAATTGTATGTGGGTGTATGGGGAAAGATTATTCTACAGGGACTTCCTTTTCTTCTCCATGTGCTAAACAGAAACAAGAAGAGTGACCCCCTCTAGATGGATTCCGTTTGACGCCTGGTTAGCCGATTATGCGCATCTTCTCGGAAGCGCTTTATCGTAAATGCTTGTATGCAGGAGGTAATTGAGCACTCAGCTGGTGACCTTACCGGTTGTTTCAAATGCGCTTTACAAGTAGTTAATGCGAAGAATCGCTTGTTCGCATAGTCAAAATGCGCTTTAACGGCAGGAGCAAAATAAAACTCGCTATTTAACACGCATTCGATAATGCGCATAATCGGAGAGAAAACGCGCCTCTAGGCCCAATTTGCACTCCGTTCTTGTAGAGGTAAATTTTTTAATGCGCCTTGAAAGAGCTTTAAATGCCTCTTGTAGAGGCAGCCTTTGATTGCTTGTTAAGGAATTTGCTATTGACACTGGAGTTAATATGAAACTGGGTGCACTTTGTATGAACTCTGTAGCCCTGATGTAACATTTTCAATTAATTTGTTTATTGGTTTAATAGGTTTCTCCTATTACATTTATGAGACTGAATGGGCTTCCTCTGATGGCTAATTAACACCTTTTTTACATTTTTGTCCAAAGATTTAGCTTGTCTGGTGGGTAATACAACATACTTTGATTTATCAAGCTTTGGACCCAAGTAATTTTATGGGGAGGGCTAGGGTGGGCTAAATGTGATCATTAAATCATATCATGCTTATTATCTGTCTTTTCTGTCATTAAAATACATAGTAAATAAGCTGTTGGTATGTCAATTTTTTCATTTTAACAGAATCACTTTAATTTGATTTGATTTTTAATGATGCTGTTTCTAGTTACGAGGGTAAGGGAATAATTAAACTTGTTCAACTGGCTAAGCACTTCAATAACTTGTCCTTAACAAACTGGTCTGATTTTGTTTATACTCTGTAGAAGAAAAAGAATTAAATGCACAATGACTGACAAAGCTATGCCTTGGCCAACGTATCTTGAAAGCTGACTTGAAAGCATTGCATTTTTATTGAAAGGATTTGTATCATCAAGAAGGACTAGAAACCTACGACATAGTTATATGTTCAAATCTGTTGGTTGTGGGCAGGGATGTCAGAGAAATCTGCTACAAAATCAAATGGATTTGGATTTCTATGAATTTGACTGCCTATTTTGCAGCGAACCAACTTTTTCCATGTCTTGCAGGTTCCATAAATTTGCGGAGTGGTTATTTATTGGGGGGGGGGGTGGAATTGTGCAAATGTGCCCTTGGGCAAGGGCACATTTCTAAACCAATGAAATTCTTGTACAAAAGAATCCAATTCTGTCAATGAGAGGACGACGAAACAAAAGACTCCTGACATTCAACAAAACACAGGCAGAGCGGATTTAACAAAATCCATACAACCCTTGTGAGGGGCTTTAAGATTCTGTGAGAGCCCCATTCCACTGGCAAAAGGCAATATGTCAGTTTCCGGGCGAAGTACAAAGTGTTGGTTATTACCTTTAAAGCCCTACATGGTTTGGGTCCAGGTTACCTACGGGATCGCCTTCTCCCATACAATCCGCCCCGCACGCTCAGGTCCTCTGGGAAGAATTTATTACAGTCAACAAGAACTAGACTGACAACCGTTACCCAGAGGACCTTCTCTTCTGCCGCTCCCAGATTATGGAATGACCTGCCGGGAGAGATTCGCCAACTCACTAGTCTTCCGGAATTTAAAAGATCTATAAAGACTTATCTCTTCCGGCAGGCCTACCCAGATGAATTTTAAAGTGTTTTATTGGTGTTTTATTGGTGTTTTAATGATGTACTGGTTTTATCTGCTTTTAATCAGTTTTTGTATTTTGTGTTTGGTGTTGTTCCCCGCCTCGATCCGTTGGGAGAGGCGGGTGATAAATAAATATATTATTATTATTATTATTATTATTATTATTATTATTATTATGTGCTGTCAGCACAAAAGATACTTTGGTGGAGTACAGTGGAGCTGTACCCCAAGGAAAGATATGGACTGGACCTAGTTTCTAGCCAATATCAGACCTGAGTAAAACGTTTTCGCTTTGGTTTCTTTAAACCAGTGCCCCTGGGAGTAGGTGTGCATTCATTAGTGTGCCTTTTCAACTGTACTGAAATTCATTGTTTTTCAATGAACAAAAATAGGGTGACCATATTTGGGAAACCAAAAAAGAGGACACCCTGTGGGGGAGGTAGGAAAGCAGCTTTCCAGGGCCTCTGGAAAGCATGTCATTTGCCCCCCACCTTAAAGGCCCCAATTGGTGTGGGGGAGGGAAAAGCATGTCATTCCCACCTCCCACTGCTCCAGCCCTGACTTGGCCTGCATGGGTTGGCTCCTTCTATATGTGGCAGGGTGGCTAGGTATCCTAGTTTAAAGAGGTCAATTCTCTACTGTGGAGCATTGGCAAAGGACAATAGAAGATGTCTTCTATTTGAAGTCCATTCCCAGAATGGTTTAAAGTCAAAGGGAGAGCAGCAAGGGGCCTTGAAGTTGCCCATCAACAGTTAGCAGCATATGGAAAGCAGACTGAGCGAGGCACACAGGTTGCCTAGTCAGTCTTCTCCACTATGGTGAGATGCATTGTATTTTTATTTAAATTATAACTATTATTTATACATTGCACCTATACATGTAAATGGCGTCTTTGTATTTTCTGGTTGTGCAAAGTTCCCCTCCATTCCCAGGCTGAGCACCCACAGGAAACAGAAGTAACTCTGCTGTCATAGCAGCAGGCATTACTGCCCCCTGCCCCACCATGTAATCCATGTGCCTGATGCAAATTTAAAGTTCAGGTTTGAGATTTGGTTTACTCAGCCCCGAAATACAAAGGCTCGAAATCATATGGTGTGTATAGTCATTCTACACTGGTTCCTTCTGCATACTACTTTTGTTGAGCTTAATTTTACATGTTTGCACTTGGGTTAAAAGACCACTGACGCTTTTAAAACAATATTACACTTTAGTGAAATGTTGGCTTATGTTGCACAATAGCTGTATGAAAGTATCCCGTCTAAAGCTCATTTCTTCATGAAATTCATATGATGCACTGTAAATATTTACAGTATTTTAATGCGATGAGTTTGACCCAGAGAGAAAGCTATAAAATAGTTGAACAAAATCCTCTGGGATATGCTTGCAAGCAGCACTGCCAACTCTCACCATTTTATCACGTCTCATAACATTTGATCCTTTTATTATATCCCTAGATCTGTTTATCTCAAATTTCATTGGGGGTGAGAGTAGGATGCTATTTGTCTTTGCATTTGTGGAGAAATTAATTGTGTATTTTAACCTAGTAGTTCTTATAAAAACCTTGTATCTCGTTCTACAATTAGATTGAATCAGGTACTAGTATTTATTTATTTATTTCTGAGTGACAGCAGTATGATGCAGGTATTTCATATATGGAGGCTTATGCATACATAGCATGAAGACCCTTTAAATTCCTAGACACCCCAGACTCACTAACCTGTTGTTTTGTTTGTTCCCAGTATTTCTATGCCACTTTCTCCGAAGCTGGGTCACATACATGATTAAAAACATTGAATACAATTAAAATCATATATGTTGTACAGACCAGCATAATGAATCAGATGAAACAACTTAAAATAAAGATAGCAACAGTTCAAGCCTATACATACCTATTCGGAAATAAGTTCAATTGAGTTCAGTGGAGGTTTATTCCCAGGAAAATGGGTAAAGGGTTGAAACTAAGTCCTTAGGTCTTACCCGGAAGTAAGCCCCACTTAATTTAATGATACTAACTTCTGACTAGGTTGCACTGTGAAATAACCAGCTCAGCAACTTAAGTAAAAATAAAATAAAAAAAGGAAACAAAGTTTTAGAAGGCCCATTTCAAAGTTGGTAAAAAGGAGAAAGACATATATCCTTCAGGGGAAATTACACAAATATGGGGCCACCACTGAATCATTCATGCATTCATCCTAATAATAATAATAATAATAATAATAAACTAAAGTTTAGCAAAGACACGCAAAAACTCATAAACATAATGAACAGTAAACTCATGACATACATTAACAACGATAGCAACCTAGAAGAAATACACACAGTCATCTATGCAACAGCCACAGCAGTCCTTACCTGTAACAAACAAGAACTCCCCACAAACAACAACACACGCAGAAGATTAGAAACTAAACCAAAATTGCAAATCAGAATTGAAAACAAAATTGAAAACAAAATTGAAAAGCTATGAAAGGATATATGAAGAATGACGAAATACATAAATGGAAATCACTC
This sequence comes from Anniella stebbinsi, assembly GCA_029215795.1. Lineage (NCBI taxonomy): Eukaryota > Metazoa > Chordata > Lepidosauria > Squamata > Anniellidae > Anniella > Anniella stebbinsi. Next base: position 60,142,617 of record JARDYH010000006.1, on the reverse strand, counting down.
AAAAAGCATCCTTAAAAACACCCAAGACATCAAGCAAACAATAAAGAAACAGCAATAGTAGCTCTCGACATACTGAAACAAAAACTGGCAGTCCAGACCACCAGGCTAAGAAGATACAAAGAATCAAATGAAAGAAAAGCCCAAAACGCTCTCTTTAAAAGAAACAAGAAATTATTATACCAAAGAATAAGTAAGAAAAAAGAAAACAACATTACACCCCCAAATGAAAAAAAAATAACCACTTTTTGGAAAAATCTGGTCAGAACAGGTACAACACAAAGAAAGCACAAACTGGATAAGATACGAAGAAGAAAGACAGAGACAACTACCACAGCAAACAGAGTATACAATAACTCTGGAGGAACTGAAAGAAACAATACAAAGGACACACAACTGGAAAGCACTTGGCCCGGACCAAATACAAAACTTCTGGTACAAACAGCTTACATCAACACACGAATACTACACTCAACAGATCAACACAGTCACCTATTCCACACCTATTCCCTCTATTCCTAACCGAAAGCAAAACCTACATTAAACCAAAAACTCCAGATACCCAAAACCCAGCTAACTACAGACCCATAACGTGCCTTCCAACACTCTACAAAATTATAACCGCCATAATCACACAGAAAATTGAAGCACATCTCACCCAATATAATATACTCACAGAAGAACAAAAAGGATGTAAAAAGAACAGCTGAGTATGCAAAGAACAGTTAATAATAGACAGTGTCATCATGAAGCAAATAGAAAAACAGAAAAGAAACCTCCACATCTGCTACATAGACTATAAAAAGGCTTTCGACTCCATCCCACACAGCTGGCTGAAAAAAGTACTCAAAATATACAGAATACATCCCTCAATCCAAAACTTTCTGACAAGAATCATGGAGACATGGAGAACAACAATACACCTAACAACAGACAAGGATCATATACAGAAAAAATAAATATCAAATGTGGCATATTCCAAGGTGACGCATTCAGCGGTTTATGGTTTTGCCCATGTCTCAATCCACTATCCAACACCCTTAACAACACCACATATGGCATCAACATAAAACACCAAAAACAAGCAAAGCACAGAAACAATCACCTCCTGTACATGGATGACATCAAAATCTATGCTTCAACCTTGACACAGATAAAAGGCCTCCTGCGAATCACTGAGGAACTGACAACAGACATGAAAATGGAATTCAGGATGGGAAAATGCAAGATGCTACACAGAGAAAGAGGAAAATGGAAAGAAGAAGAAACAGTAGAAACACTAAATAATGAAATATTAGATAACATGGAAGAAAATGAAACATACAAATACTTAGGATTCCAACAAAACACAACACAAAAAAAACACAAATCCTAAAATCTAAACTCAACTCTAAAAACCTTTTCAAAGCCATCAACACCTATGCAATACCCATCCTCACATACTCATTTGGAATCATACACTGGTCACACATTGAACTCGAAGAAATAAACAGACTCAATCGCACCAAACTCACAAAACACCGTATGCCTCATCCCAACTCATGCATTGAAATAACAACAAACAGCAGGGAAAAAGGAGGAAGAGGTCTGTTAGACATTAACACAATGCATGCTAAACAGATAAAATCACTCAGAGAATTCTTCCACACTAAAAACACCCCCATTCATAAAGCCATAGTAACAGCAGATAAAAATTACACCCCACTCAACGAAGATCAAACATGACCACTCACACTCGCAGAGAAAAAAGAAAAATGGGCACGAAAAAGCACTCCATGGGAAGCACTACAACATAATACAGAACCCACGAATAAACAAATAACAATCATACGAATGGCTCAGGAAGGGTGAACTATTTCCAGAAACAGAAGGATTCCTAATAGCTATACAGGATCAAGTTATAGCCACCAAGAACTACCAAAAATACATCATAAAAGATAACAGTGTAACAACAGACCTATGCAGGAAATGCCATCAGTTCCAAGAAACAATAGACCTGTCCCCCTCCCTTCCTGGGAGGTATATTTAAGCTGGCTCACTGAGGGGGCCTGGGAAAGCCATCAAACCTGCAGGAGAGGGAGGCCTGCTGCCTGGGGGGGAGGAAGGGCCGCCTGCCGCCTGCTGGCTTTTTGTTTTTGTCATTGTTTGTTCCCTCCCATCACCATCACTGCTGCTCTTCCCTGAGGACTGCTGCCTGACTGCCACTCCCTGTAGGACCAGTCCCCCAGGTACTGAGCCAGCTGCTCTGGACAATTACACCTGTCCCCCTCCCTTCCTGGGTGGGATATTTAAGCTGGCTCACTGAGGGGCCCTGGGAAAGCCATCAAACCTGCAGGAGAGGGAGGCCTGCTGCCCGGGGGGGGAAGAAGGGCCGCCTGCCGGCTTTTTGTTTTTGTCTTTGTTCGTTTCCCCCCCCCCCTTTTGCCAGGCTTGAGCCATGTGCCTGGGAGGGAGGATACAGGGCCAAGTGGGGAGATCTGAGGGGTGCCCCATCAGTGTAGTGACAGGTAGAAGGAGATATGGCGTTGTGAGGACTTGCCAGGTAAGGGGAATGAGACCCAGACAGTTAATGCCTGTGCCTTGTTCCGGTCCCCCTCACACCCACAGGCTTGTTGGTTGTTGGTTGTCCTATCAGCCAGCCCTCAGGCCTCTGGGTGCTGCTTTTAAATGCCAGATCGGTGCATAATAAGATCTCCCTCATCCATGACTTAATTGAGGATGAGGCAGCCAATCTGGCATGTATAACCAAGACCTGGGTGGGTGAGCAGGGAGGAGTCAGACTCTCCCAGCAGTGCCCACCGGGGTACTTGGTTCAGCATCAGGGTAGACCTAAGGGCCGAGGACGGGGGGGTTGCTGTGGTCTATAGGAACTCCATCCCCCTCTGCAGGCTCCCTGTCCATGTGACTACTGGTCTAGAGTGTTTGCACCTTGTGTTGGGCCAACGGGACAGATCTGGAATTCTGTTGGTGTACTGCCCACCCCACTGCTCAACAGATTCCCTAGCTGAGCTGACAGAGGTGGTCTCGGGTGTACTGTTGAGGTCCCCCAGACTCCTGGTTCTGGGGGATGTCAACATTCACGCCGAGGGCACTTTATCTGTGGCAGCTCAGGATTTCATGGTCTTCATGACAACCATGGGACTGTCCCAACATGCCATCGGCCCGACGCATGTAGCAGGGCATACTCTATACCTGTTTTTTTCAACTGGACATGGAGATGGTTATTTGAAAGTGGGTTTTTTTTACATCAACCCCTCTGTCATGGTCAGATCACCACCTGCTGAGGTTCAGACTTACAGTGGCTTTTCCCCTCTGCAAGGATGGGGGACCCATTAAGATGGTCCGCCCCCAGAGGCTAATGGATCCAGATGGTTTCCAGAGGGCTCTGGGGAGTTTTCCGGCTGATAGGGCTGGCTCTCCTGTCAAAACCCTGGTTGATCTGTGGAATGCAGAAATGACCCGGGCAGTTGACACGATTGCTCCTGAGCGCCCTCTCCTGTGTAGAGCTCATACAGCTCCGTGGTATACCCCGGAGTTGAGAGTGATGAAACAAAACAGGAGACGGCTTGAGGGCAGATGGAGGCGCTCCTGATGGATGCAATCAAACACTGGTAAGTGCCTATGGTAAGCTGTATTCAGGGGCAGTGAGGGCAGCAAAAAAAACAATACTTTGCTGCCACTATTCAATCATCAACCTGCCACCCAGCGGAGCTTTTCAGAGTTCTCTGGGGGGTTTTACATGCTGGCGCCAAGGACATGGTAGAACCATCTGAGGCCCGCTGTAATACATTTGCTGGGCACTTCCAGAATAAAATCTTTGGCATCTGTCAGGACTTAGACGCCAGTGTTATAGCAGGTGAATCTAGTGCGGTATCCAGAGCACAGGCTTGTCCTGTTTTCTTGGATGAGTTTCAGTTGTTACAGCTTGAGGACGTGGACAAGGTGCTTGGACAGGTGCGTGCAACCACTTCCATATTGGATCCTTGCCCCTCTTCGCTAATAAGAGCTAGCAGGGATGGAACAACTGGCTGGGCCAGGGAAGTGATTAATGTCTCTTTGCAAGAGGGAGTGGTCCCAGGCCTCCTGAAAGAGGCGGCAGTGAGACCACTCCTAAAGAAATCTTCCTTGGACCCTGAAAATCTGAATAACTACAGGCCAGTAGCAAATGTTCCATTCCTGGAAAAGGTCCTGGAGCGGGTGGTTGTGAGCCAGTTCCAGGCACTCTTGGATGAGACCGATTATCTGGATCCATTTCAGGCGGGTTTCAGGCCTGGTTTTGGTACAGAAACAGCCTTGGTCGCCCAGTATGATGACCTATGTCGGGAGAAAGACAGGGGGAGTGTGACTCTGTTGATTCTCCTTGATCTCTCAGCTGCTTTCGATTCCATCAACCATGGTATCCTTCTGGGACGACTGGCTGAGTTGGGAGTGGGAGGCACTGCATTGCAGTGTTTCTGCTCCTACTTGGCGGGTCGGCTCCAGAAGGTGGTGCTTGGGGAACATTGCTCGGCCCCGTGGATTCTCCAGTATGGGGTTCCGCAGGGGTCAGTCTTGTCCCCCATGCTGTTCAACATCTACATGAAACCGTTGAGTGCAGTCATCCAGAGTTTTGGAGTGCGTTGTCAATCCAGACAAGACGCTGTTAGTGGATGGTTCTGCTGACCAGATGGAGGGTCTTCAACCTGTTCTGGATGGGGTTGCACTCCCCTTGAAGGAGCAGGTTCATAGCTTGGGGGTTCTCCTAGAACCATCTCTGTCACTTGAGGCGCACCTGGCCTCGGTGGCATGGAGTGCCTTCTACCAACTTCGGTTGGTGGCCCAGCTCCGAGGGAAGCTCGGAGGTCGGCAACAAGGGAGAGGGCCTTCTCTGTGGTGGCCCCCCAATTGTGGAATGATCTCCCTGACGAGGCCCGCCTGGCACCAACATTGCTATCTTTTCGGCACCAGGTCAAGACTTTCCTCTTCTCTCAGGCATTTGGCAATATCTGAGGAGCTTGGGTTTGTTTTTGTTTTGAGGCTTACAGCTTTTTGAAGTTATTATAGTGGTTTTAAATGTATGTGTATATTGCATGCTTTTGCTGTTTTAACTTTTGTATATTGTTTTTAATTGTTTTAATCCTATGTAAACTGCCCAGAGAGCTTTGGCTATGGGGCGGTATACAAATGCAATAAATAAATAAAATAAATAAAATAGACGACATAACAGGAGGATGTAAAATTCTGGCAGGAATAGACTATACAGACAGATACAATACAGCTCCAAAAACAATTCACCAACAACTGGCCATCAAATTCAACCTTATCAAACAATGTACACCATACTATACATACTCACCTGAAACAATCCTGGAAATTGCAGATCATAAAATATACTGGGACAGAACAATTCATACTGACAAGACAATACCCTGCAACCAACCAGATGTAACAGTCATAGACAAAACACACACACACACCTCATCGAAATAGCAATATGGAATTACAAAAATGTTGTTGAAAAGGGAGACAAATATACACCACTGGCCATGGAAGTCAAAGAACTATGGCAACAGGAAAACCTCACATCAAAAAAAGTATACAGAAAACCTTCAGAAAGTGGGCCTACCAAAATACATCCACACCAACACCGAAAAGCAGTCATACTTAAAACAAGCTCAATTGTTAGGAAATTCCTGAATCTGTAAAAGACAGCATGACTTGGCAAAGCCTGTCATGTCCATCTAGAAAAAACACCACGAGTGAGAAAGAGATGAATAATAATACTGCATACAGACAGGAGAATATATTTATCTGGTCAACTGTGATGTATTAAATAAATCTTACGGATTCAAATTTGCCCTGAACCAGAAAAGGAAATCTGTGTGCAGTTGCAACTTGCAGGCTTCTGTGAACCCTGTGTGTACAGTGCCAAACAGATGGTTTTTAACATTGACAGTAGTACTGATCACATATTTGTGAGGAAGACAACCCAGGCTTTCCTTTCTTCCTGCCCTCCCAAAAGGTATTTGGGATTGTCAAAGCAAACATCCTCTTGTTTGGGTTGGGGACATATACAGGTCTCTATGTGTACTCACATGCAAATCTCTGGATTGTGATTATTGTGTGTTTCTCTGAGAAGAGAAAAGCAGCAATAACTATTTGTTTTACAGCAGCATTATACCACACATGACAAAGTCTAGTGGATGGAAATAGTTCCCTAAGGAAAAGACAACATGACCTCATTTCATCTGGAGCACAAAGGCCTTCTTTGACAAAGTGTGATTAACCAATATTGTTAAAACATTCTGACATAAGAAATTTTCTTTCAGTCACGTTCTCTTGAAAACGCTTTGTGACGTTGGACCTTGATCACTTCAACTAATCAAGCCAGCATTAGCCGGGATCACAGATCTGCATGTCACTTTTCATGTGTGTGCATGGCCTGGGGGAGAATCAACAGACACCAATAAATAAACCATCACAGTCTATTTATCCAACTATCTACAGCGAGTATACCTAGAACAGCCTTCCCCAACCTGGTTCACTCCAGATGGTTGGACTACAGTTCCTACAAACCTCAGACAGAATGGCCATGTTGGCTGAGGATTGTGAGAGTTGTAGTCTAACACATCTGGAGGGGACTAGGACTTAGGTGGCCAAGTGTCCTCTTTTACAGAAGTCAGTCCTCTGTTTGAAGCACTGCAAGAGAACCATCCTGTATTTGAACTTGGGTAGCTGAAATCACGAGTGCTTGGGTCCGCCCTTGGGCCGAGCACATCCAACTGGGTCTGCAAGGGCCAGACACAAAGAAGGGGGGTCCGCTGCCCTTGCAGTCCCAGTTGGACACTCGCGCCATCCCTATCCTTAATTTGAAGGACTGTCCTGTCAATTTCCAGTTTAAATATAATAAACTATAAGAACTGCTGCCCATCACCAGTTAGCACCTGGACAGCATGTTGAACACGGAGGCACACAGATCACCTGCTCACAGTCTTCTGTATAGAATAGATATATTCTATTTGAATTATAATAACTATTTCTAACGTTTCATCGATACATATAAATTAGCACATGCACATTTTATGCAAATCACTGCCCTCTTTTGGGGGAATGCATTCCCTCTTTTTTGGCAATTGATGAGTGGCCACTTTACCTACAATGGGACAGAACATGACGACAACTGTTGACATGGAATGAGCAGAAGAAGGATTGTTCATCTTGCTGTAATCTGTCATGATTCCTACAATCAAGATAGGACTTCTGTTTATATTGATAGATTGTACAGAAACATTCATTTGACCAAAACTTTGTGAAATTGAACTCGTAATTAGAGGAGAAGTGGTTTCTTGTAAAGGCCTTTCTCTCAGCTTTGTTTCTCCAAATCATTTTGTTGATTCTTCAGCAATGTTTACTTGGGGACATGTCCCATTGAACTCAATGGGATTTAATTCTGATTAGAAATGCATAGGATGGTACTGTTAATCTCTGTTTTGCCCCTTTCCCCACCCCCAAATGACATGAGCCACCTTTTAAACCTTTGGGTAATGGAGGCTGATGGTTCGGATGTCAGTGGGGCTGTGAAACCACTCTGGTTTTCAGTCAGAACCAGTCAGAACTCTAAAAGAGCTATCCAAGGTGCTTAGCCTATACCCAAAATGGCCTTAGCAACTTGGATAGCTCCAACAGAGTTCTGACTGAAACCCAGAATGGATTCACACCCCCATTGTCATCAGAGCCACCAGCCTCCACTGCCTTTGGCTCTGCTTTCTAATAAAGCAGCCTTGCCCAACCTGGTACCTTCCAGATTATCTTGCCTACAAATTGAAGAATCCACTAGGGGATTCTGGGAGTTGTAGGCCAACACAATCTAGAAGGCTCCAAGGAGCTGTCTAAATGCTCAGAAAGCCCCGGGGTGGGTGCACAGTGGTGTGGCATCAATTATACGACACTGCTGTATAATTGTATAATCGCACACTCACCCCAGGACTTTCTGCCAAAGCTGCAGAAAAAAAAAGGTTGGGGACTTATCCCAACTTTTTTCTCTGGAGTGAGGAATAGGCATAGCCTAGCAGTGCCTTGTAGAAGGAACCTGTGATTCGTTGCCTTCCACCAGGAAGAAGGCAGGGGCAGCTCTGGTCCCCAGATGGCTGCCCAGAAACCTCGCTCTCCTGCCTCAGTGTTGGGATTACCTGACGCCATCCCGGAGGACGGAAAATGCAGGGTTTTTGAGGAACGTGGCACCAACCTGGTGCCATGTGTTTTAAAGATGGGTTTGTAGAAAATGAAGAATTCAGTGTTGTATAACAACTAAACGTTTATTGCCTCAAACAAACATATACACTCCGGCCTAGTCACTGACTACTGTGGCACTTCCTGATTGGGTGAGTATTCCTCCAATCACGTGCCACTGACTTCCTCTTCCATCTGACTCCCTGCCCATCTCCTTAGTTCTACCTATTGATACACCATGAAGACACCGCTCTAGTTGGGGAAGGCTGTAATGAAGACTCTTTGTGTTGTTTGCAAAACATTCTTTGAAAGAAAGAAAGAAAGAAAGAAAGAAAGAAAGAAAGAAAGAAAGAAGGATCCAGGCATAAAGAAATGTTTTCCCTAGTGGTTCAAATTTAAAAATAGAGTAGCATGGAACCCTACAGTGTGACTTTATATTTTTAAGAAGCCTGCTTTAATCACTGTCCTTTCTTAGGAGGGATGTTTAAAGCTGCATCTCTAAAATATAATGAGCAGCTGGAGGAACATTCTATAAGAGTGTTTTTTTCCGTATATATTCAACTGCATTCTACTATAATGGCAGTCTCCATTGTCTGGCGAAGGAGGCTGCTATTTTTATGTCAGCAGCCATTTTGAATTTCCCAAAATTCAAAAAGCACCTCAGAACAGGGCTTTTGGGAAAAACAAAATAGCAGCTGCTCCAATTTACTTCCATCCAAAGTAATTTTGCTTCTCCCTAAAATACAGCTAAAACAAAACAGGCGATGCCAAGATGGTTGAAACGCCTAAGAAATTATCCTTGTCAATTGGTACAACCCTATTACATAATATTATTAATAGTATGAAAACAATGTGAACAAAATTATATTCAATGACTTTTTATCTCAACATGGTATAAGAATAAAAAGGAGGGAAGTAAAAAATGACTTCAAAATAAAAACTGGGGATTTTCAGGCAAATCCTCTGCATAGAAGTGCCAGTTCTGTCCAACACAAGAGCAGTGGAGAAAAACTATTGGAATAATTTGCTAATCTCCTCCTTTGCAAAGGGCAACAAAGTATGCTTCCCTATTTCATGATAATTGGATGAAGAAATGTGGGTGGGAGTGCAATTCATTTCAGAGTTTGATGAATTATTTACCAATTAAGGAGAAGAGCCGAGGATGGTGCAAGCTATATTACTCTGATATGAATGTTCCCTTTATTATATTATTTATACACGTGAAATTGTTGCTTTTATTAACTAAGAGGTTAATCACTTGAATGAGATTGCTTAGCCGTTTTTTACAATGCCACCCACACACAGAGGCAAATTGGCTAATTTTATGTGAAGAAAATAACCTGGCAATTTTTCTAGTACTTATCTGCACAGCACAGTTTAATAACGATTACTGTGTACAAAATGAATAAAGAGTCCAGAGCTACAGTTCTACTCTGACATGGGCCTCCCTAAGGAGGTACAAGCAGTTGATAGAAGAGGTGCGAGCTGTATCCTTACCTGACTAAGGCTAGTTTTCTCTTTGTTTGCTTGTTTATTTGTCTGTCTTGGGGCTTATCTGCATCTACGGGCTTTCCAGGATGCGGGGGAGGATCTCAGGCTTTCCAACTTCTGGAATTCTCCCCCAGCATCCAAATGCCAGCACCATGTCCCGGACGGAAAGAGGGAAGTCTGGTGTGTGTGTGTGTGGGGGGGGGTCCGGAAGGAGACTTTTGTGCGAGGGCGAGGGCGCAACCCAGCGCCAAAGTAAGTTTTAAAAAGAAAACAAATGAAATTTAGCGCCATAAAATGCCGACTGCCATCCCAGGGATGGCAAAAAAGCTCACCCTGTTACCCCCAATGGGCATGGAGGGCCCCCCACAGAGCTCCATGTCCGTTTGTTGCACCGCACTACTTGCGGGGAGGAAGGAGGACCCAGGAGCGTGCACCACACTGCCTGCAGCCCTCAGGTTTGTCCCATGACCACAGGAAAAATCAAGATAAAAGTAGTCCCAGTTATCCTGGGACAACTGAGAGGTTGTCCCTGGTTGACCCCGGGATCCCTGTGCATCGTTTGGATGCACAGGGATGTCCTCAGGACGACCCCAGGATAAATGGCTAGTGTAGACATGGCCTTGATTTGGCCTACAGACAGAACCTCTCCACTCAGCATTCTGTAAGAAGATGTGTTGGCTTTATGCTATCCATTCACTGAGGCGAGGCGAAACACCAGTTGAGAGACCCTTATTTTTCATCAATCATTGCATTATAATGTTTTAAATACATAGCACCACCAAGAGTGGTGTGTGTGTGAGTGTGCAGGTTTCCAGATCAGAACTATAGTGTGAGGTGATTTAACCCTTTGCCTCATCAGAGGCTTGATCCAAGTCTCCCCTAGGGCAAAGTACCACTGGAAGATTTCCTGGGCCAAATAGTAGGCATGGGGGTGCTCAAATTAGGACAAAGGTGAGGGGCAATTTTTGAAGCCCCCTTCTCCCACATGAGAATCCCAATCTGGTCCCACCCTATAGCTGCTATATATGTATGTGGTGTGTGTGTGTGTGTGTGTGTGTGTGTGTGTGTAAAAATGCAAAGTTCTCAGTAGGTGGTACCCACTGTGATTAGAGCTCCCTAGAGAGGTTTGCCTGCCACCTACATTATACTCATTTTATTTTCCCAGTATTTTAACATTTTGCCATCTTAGTCTTTTAACTTTCTTCTTTTAAATCTGTATTTTAAATCTTTATTTTAAATATCTGTATTGCCGCTTGGTTTTATTCTGGTTGTATTTTTATATAATACTTTTATATTGTGTATTTACATTGTGGTTTAAGTTTTATACTTTAAATTGTACTTTATAGTTTTGATTTTTGTGTCCCACCCAGAGAGCTTCAGCTACTCGGCAGCATAGAAATGAAAATAATAAATAAATAAATAAATAAATGGTACATTGAAACTGAAAGGCTTCACCTAATACATCTGAACTATAGCCAATAATTAGTGGACTTCTCCATAGGTTGTTTTACTCTAATTGTCCCACAAGTATACCCATGATAACCGATGGACTGTAGCCACTGAGTTTCCTTTTTCCTTTAATTAGTGGTTTCATTGCATTGCTATATGTGACTGACTCTGTTCAGACAACACGCTAAACCACAGAGGTTAAGCATTTTGAGCTAAACATTATGTCTTAGCATAGGCTGACCATATGAAAAGGAGGACAGGGCTCATGTAACTTTATCAGTTGCAGAGAAAAGGGAATTTCAGCCAGCGTCATTTGTATGCAATTAGTACCTGGTGAAATTCCCTCTTCATCACAACAATTAAAGTTGCAGGCACTATACTAGAGCGACCCAATATACAAAAGAGGGCAGGGCCCCTGTAGCTTTAACTGTTGTAATGAAGAGGGAATTTCACCAGGTGCGAATTGCACACAAATGATGCCGGCTGAAATTGCCTTTTCTCTACAACTGTTAAAGTTATATGAGCCCTGTCCTCTTTTCATATGGTCAGCCTATCTTAGCATGTTGTGTGAACCTTGACGTAACAGTTGTGTGAACCATTCCTAACCATGGTGGTTATATAACCATGGTTTAAACATACTCACTAACCATTTGCTGCAAAAAGGTCAGCAGCCTAACCATGGCTTAGCATACTGTCTGAACAGGCCCATTTTTTCATGTTTTGACTGCCATTTTAACTTTATTTCAAAATAAAATTCCATGTCAAAAAAGAAAGGAAAATTGTATATGGACATTTCAAAACATCCTGCCAACGGCAGGGAAGAGGATTATTATTTCAAAGTGAATCCTGACCTCCTGCCACAAATATCACAGGTTCACAGACTGCAAACCATATTTACTTTATTTGATTTTCTTTCTGTTTTTTGTTCATGCGTTCTGTTTTTGTCTATGGTTGGTTGGTTGGTGGTGGTTGTTTTATCAAGCACGCTACTTTTCTGCGAATGTTAATATTCGGCATCTAACTTGATCATTCATATTTGTACAATCATACCAAGTGCCCTAACGGCTCATAGTAGTGATCTCACTAGTATCATAGTAGTTATATCTAAAACTAACTCTCCCTCGAGCTTCGGCTATTGGGCAGTATAAAAATGTAATAAATAAAATAAATAACCAAAACTAGAAGATACATCCAGCTTTTCTTGCACAAGCAATCCAGGCAAATGAGTACATCAATAGATCTGACTAAAGGACTAGAATGTGAAAACCATCTTTCCACTGGCATAATAGAACAGCAATGTTTATAGATAATATAACATTCATTCATTCAAAAAATTTATACCCTTCTCCTCAGTCAAAGAGCTTTTTAATACGAGGCAGTTAATTGGCAGATTATCCGCTGTATCTACTTTCAGTTTTGTCGCAGGATTGAGATCTGAGCACTACACGAGGTGCATTTCCTTTCTTCCTTTTCTGCTACAAAACCTCTAGGTGGCACTGTGGCATAATGGAATAGTGCGACGTCACAAGAGGAAAATGCGCTTTCTTTCACTTTTGCAATTAAATGTCACATGTTCCCTGTTCTAAAAAAAAAACTTGCCAAAAGTGCTGATTAAACACACAAATGAGACTAGAGGGTCACTATTTCATCTAAAGAACCTGTAAACAGCCATGAGGAGGTAATGCCAAGTGCATGATAAATGCCTTGTGTAGAAAAGTCCTGAAAGGATCCAAAGCAGCTTGACAAGATAGTCCCTGCTCTTTGGTTTACATTACAATCTGAAAAAAAACCTGAAAGGAAAGGAAAGGGGGAGGGGAAAGGAAAGGAAAGGAAAACAAGAAAACTCAGGTAGTATTTTACCATTTTATAATATTATAGCTATAATAATTACTTTTTAAGTTATCACCAGTTTTGTCACATAAAAGGTTCTCAAAGCGGACTCTCAAATAGAATAATAAGGTACATAAGTAAGTGAATAATATCTGTATTTAGTGTCTATGAAAGGTTGATATATTTGGAAGTAAGAAATGGAATCTGGAATGTGGAATGTAGCAGATATTCTGCTCAAAATGTGCCATGGGATCTTTAATGACCACAAGTGGTCAGAACCTCAGTTGTATGTCTCTTAGGAGACAGCTATGGCAGCCTTTATAGATTTAGGTACACTAACTGTGAACAAAAGCGGAAACTTTTAGATTTAATGAAGCAAGGATCTAACAGAAAATAGCAACTATTGAACTTGTTATGGACAAACCTAGAGTTTGATTAAGTCCATAGAGCATTCATATATATATATATATATATATATGAAAATAGAAAAGAAAGACAAGACACCATAGTTTACATGTTCAGCTTCCTTCAAGAACAATCACTATATTTTGTGTTTCCTATTGGCACAAAATATTAAAGAATTCTATAAATGAAGAGCCTTAATTGGTTATTGTGAAACAAGAGAACATGCCTATATCATTATTAATATTTTCAATTCTCTTTTTACCAGTATGCAACTGAGTTATGAGGTAACCACCATTTAAAAGACTAAGCAAAATATTTTACTGACAATCAGTAGTTATCAGCTTATCAGTTCTTCTCCCTCTGGGTATCAGAAAAGATACCTTGATCAATCCTTTCGAAACAACTTTTTTTTTCTTCAGTTCATCCAAGCAAAACAGTTGTCCCAAACAGTTTTATCAAAATAGGTGTATTAAATTTCCCTTGATAAAGAGTTTTCTCAAATCACATTGGGAGCCAGTTCTACTTGTGCAGTTAACCCCCCTCCCCTCTTTCTGGCTTTTTCTTCAGCTGTTTTTGATCCTCTTTACAGTGTTATCAGAAAAGTCCTGCATTTAGAAAATGCCCTTCCAAAGTCAAAGTCTTCTCTTCTGCCGCTCCCAGATTGTGGAATGACGTGCCAGGAGAGATTCGCCAATTTACTAGTCTTCAGGAATTTAAAAGATCTATAAAGACTGATCTCTTCCGGCAGGCCTACCTAGATGAATTTTAAAGTGTTTTATTGGTGTTTTATTGGTATTTTAATGATGTACTGGTTTTATCTGCTTTTAATCAGTTTTTGTATCTTGTGTTTGGTGTTGTTCCCCGCCTCGATCCATTGGGAGAGGCGGGTGATAAATAAATATATTATTTACTTGTCTAGCTAAAAACCCAATGAATTCCTCCTTCCAGCCCGTTTTCAACTAAGGCAAACTTCCCCAACCTGGTGCCCTCCGGATGTTTTGGAGTACAACTCCCATAATCCCCAACCATGCTGGCAGCGGCTGATGGGAGTTGTAGTCCAGAACATCTGATGGGCACCAGGTTGGGGAAGATTATACTAAGGAATATCTCTTAATCATATTCATTAAGGGGAAATATGGCCAACAAATAGAGAGACAGAGACAGATAGATAGATCAAGGTCTGATTTATCTCTTTGTGAGCCTTTTTGGCTTAGCAGAAATGAGTGGTTATTTGGAATTCTCTACAGAGGGATTCCCTTCCATTTCGAATGCTTGATTTCTTGATTTCGAGGTCTTACTGAGCTGAGTCCAGGACATGTAGGAGTCATACTTTGATTCTGAATGGTGAACTATCCTGATTCCTGTTGCCATTTTTTTTCTGAATTTTTGTTTAGTTTTAAAACAATGATTTTCTGTCTTTCCCTATAATGCTTAGAATAAACTGTCTCCTGGGTTTTAAGTTTCGAATACCCCACATTTTCTTTCTATTGCTTGATTTCATGCTCCACAGCAACAAAAATGCCTTGGTTGTAGGAAGCTAGCATGTTAGAGAGAAGGGTTTATTTTTATAATTAAAAAGGTGAACAGATGGATATATATTCACTCATGAAGCTCTTTCTAAAGATAAAAAGAGAAATCTTTCTCTTAGTAATAAAACTGATTAGACCAGAAGCTGCAGGCAATCTGGTCTAGTCAATATCCCATCTCCTTTGCATTCAAATAGTCAGAAGGGCCCCAAGAATTTTAAAATGAAACAGGCCCTTTCCCTTATAGTGAGGCTTCATCTCCTCTCATTATATCTGTTAAAGTGTTAGTGCTCACACACATCTTGCCTTTTTTTACATTCATTAACTGATTCTCAGCATAACTTACCTCACAGGATTGTTGTGAGGATAAAAATGGAGAGGAGGGCGACCATGTAAGCCACCTTGAGTTCCTTGCAAGAAGAAAAAGGCAGGATATAAATGTAATATTAAATAAAATAGACAAATAAAATAAGGACAATACTGCAATATTTTAAAATATTTAGGCAGAAGGAAATCCTACATCTCCCAGCATGGCTGGCTGGGACATGCTGAGAGTTGTAGGTCCTGAATAAACAAACCTTGATCTCATATAAAAGATGGTGTCAAGTTACAGATGTATGAGATGCATTTGAGGAATCATTGGATACTTCAAAGAAGTGGTACAAGCAGAATATTTATGGGATCTACTAATAATATCACTCTTTGTTTTTAATTTGTGGCATGGGTGTGAAATTTTATCATCCTTGAATTTTAAGAATATTTGACCATAATATAGTATTTTATGGACATCGTCTGACCTTTGAGACATCGCATGAACATTGTTGTGCCAAAATAGATATATAAAAACCATCACACACACTTTTTTTAAAAATGGATGCTTCATTGTATTTAACAAGAGTCCCTATCACATACTAAAGAGGCACAGCTCTAAATTAAATTTCATTGTTAGCCCCTATGGTAGCATTGTCTCCAGTAGATAAAATTCCCTTCAGTGCTCTCTGCAGGTGCAAACTGATATCCATATGGCCCAATGAATGTGTAACACAGATTTCTCTGTTGTCGTCAGATTAACAGCACAGTCTTTGCATGGTTACCCTTTGGTGCTAAATTCTCCTTTCACTCAGGGGGTTAAAACAGCCTTGCACTATCCAGATGTTCAGTGAAATGAAAGATTAGCAATTCTTGCTGCCACTGCTCTTTTCCCCCTTCTCTTTTTTTCAAGCTGATATTTTCTTTAGGAGCTTGTTTGGAGTGAGTTGGAGGAATTTCTTCCCTGAGGTATATCAATCAATATGCTGCTCTAGAAGAGGAGCAAAATGTTGAACAAGTAGACCAGAGCACTGTGAATTTGTTTATAGGGAATCGCTTTCCAGTAAATGAAGTATGCATCCCAGGGTTTCACTTTACCTCTAAAACAGTGGCAATCTTTTCTGCTAACAGACAAGGAGCATGCTTTTTCCCCCCAGAAACATTCTGATTCATTTTAGCGCAAAGCTGTCCCTATTTATTTCAAACTGTGCATTAAGCAAGAGGGGTAGGTATTAGAAATATAGCAATATCAAATTCCCAGTTACCATAAACAATGGCTTCCCAGGGGAGAAATGAGAAAGCTGGCCAAAATGGATTCTACTCAATGAATACCAATTTAAAATCTACTAGACCTGTCTTTTGTATACATAGGCATGCTCAGGTTCCTGCTGTTCCAAGAGCTGTTCAAGCATAGAGTAAGTAGCATTCCAATGAGACAAACCTTTTGTCTCAGCTGATGTTTTACAAGCTGTTTTCTTGCTCTGACTGGTTCTCAGGGTATGGGAGACTAGAAGGACTCAGGTAGTTGCTACAAGATGTAGGTGCTGAAAGCTTGCAGCTAGGAAATGGGCAGAACTGAATGAGAAGGAGACTGATGCTTCTTTGCAACACCCCCAAAACAACCACAATCTTTCCCATTCGGTTAGGATTGTATCCAGAATTATGCTGGATCAACTGTGCTGGCAGAACTGATCTTCCCCGCTCCCTCCTTCCCATAGCAACGCCCCAAGCCCCCTGAAAATGCTGCACAGAGAATCAGGAGACCCTACTTAATGGGGTGATCTGTGTTGTGGTGGGGCAGAGAAACGATCACCAAAAATTCGGCAGAGAGACCTTCCTCTCGCTGAATGTAGTTCCTGGATTCAACACCTAGAATCTGCCTAACTATGAGAAAAGTGGTTCTCTACACCGGGCATTCATCCTACATCTTTACCAGGACTTCTGCTTCCAGACCCTTTGCAGGATTAAGATCTGCTCCTTTATACATGCTTTCTTTGGGGAGAGGCACATTCTTTACAGATCCCAAAGACTGTTTTAGTTGCATATAAAGTCCAACTCTGTAATAAATCAGGGGATGGATTTAGTCCCAGAGCCAGAGCAGGATATATTTACCTGAAGAGTGCAAAAGCTTTGTGAATATTTTTTGTTTATATATGACAGAAGTGTCTCAGAAAAGTGAGTGTTATGAAATTCCAGTGGTGGGGAGCTGCGTGATGACATCATCAATATGACTGTCACGCTATTATGTAGTTGCCACATTTAAATATGCATAACTTCTCACCCATTTATGCTACAGAGATGAATTTTTTACTGGAATGTTTCAAATTTAATGACAAAGACTTTTTGTAATTACACAGTTTTTGTTAACTCCATTAGTTTTTGAGATAATTTCATTTGAACGTATAAAATCAGTGTTCACATTGGTTATGTGTGATGTTTAACCATGATTTACTCAAAACCTATATGACTTTTGAAAGAATACTCAAGAACAAAAAAGTTACATTTTTAATGAGGATTAAGAAAATGTATAATAACATGGGATTTACCCCAACGCTTAGGGAATTATGAGTGATATATCGTTATACGTCCATTTTCTCAGAATTGTATGATTTTACAGTTTATCATACAGGGCTTTCATTTCAAAAGTATCCACCCTAATATCTCTTGATCTGATGCACAGATCATTTTGAACATGTTCAACTGTGATTTTTACAGCTGAACATGTTCAAATGTTCTTTACAAAATTTAAAACAGAACGAGTATGATGATATCTATAAAAAAAGCTATTTATTAGGTTGAATTGTTTTTAACAAACATTTTTAAAATCTTCAGCAAAAATTTACAATTTACAAGGGTTAACAGATAAATTTCATTGGATGTCCTCTTCACTTTCATTGGAACTGCTATCGTCACTGTCAAAATCACTTTCCTCCTCTTTTTCACTGTCCTCTTCTGTGGCCGTGTCAAGATTTTCTGGGAGTGTTGGACCATCATACCATTTTATGTGGTACCTGCCATTTTCCAAATACCAGCTGTGTTCAGTAGGATGTACGCACAAGATCCAAAGAATGTTGAAAAGCCCATACCCCCAAATTTGGTAACTAACTGAGCATCTTCTATTGCATCCACTAACCTGAATACAGAACGAAAGAAACTAGAGGTTGCCAAATGCACTTTAGATGCTTTCAGTAAAGTAATTCATATGGCAGCTGTTCAAAAATGTGATGTGAAAAAAATGATTGAGCATCCTCAAACTCCCGTGCCATTCTCTCTTGCTCATATTGGTGGATCAATGAATAAAACAGATAAAAGTAAGTTGATGTACAGGCTAGAAAAGTACCAGAATTTAGACGAGGACCATGATATAGAGCCTATCCACATTGCCCTTAAAACTACTTATATTCCGTTTAAAAATGTGTTTTTTTAAGTCGTTTCATTACATAGTAGGACACACTGAGGAGTACTTACATTTCATAGTGACTGCTTCCTCTGTTCTCAAAGTGTTCACTGGTGTATTACAGGGTTAATTCCTTGACTCTTCTTCTTTTGTTTTTGTTTTGCAGGCTGCTTGAGTTACAGAGACAGAAGTGAGCAGGTCAAGCAGCCTGCAAAACAGAAACTTAAGAAGAAGAGTCCAGGAATTAACCCTGTAATACACCATTGAACACTTTGAGGACAGAGGAAGCAGTTACTATGAAATGTAAGTACTGTTCAATGTGTCCTACCACATAATGAAACGACTTAGAAAACATGTTTTTAAACAGAATATAAGACGTTTTAAGGGCAATGTGGATAGGCTCAGAACTACAGGTCAACCTCACATAGATGTGGCTGTATATGATGCAATATTCATGTTGCACACTTTGAAGTTCCTGGAAACTTACAGAGCTCTTGCACGTAAATTACTGGAGCACATTACTAGTAGTACACCAGCTAAGGAAGTGCACCTAGTGTTTGACACTTACGGCTATCAAAGTATAAAAGATTGTGAACATGAACAGTGAACAACTGTCCCAACTAGTGACATCAAAGTAACTGACGCAGATCAGAAGACCCCAAAAAAGGCAGTTGATGCACTTCGGAATGAGCAGTTTAAAACATCACTTACATCTTTGCTATGCAATAAGTGGAAAAATCAGAAGTATGCTTCACTTTTGGCAGGCAAAATTGTTATAAATACACCAGCAAGGATATCGGTGTTGAGGCAACAGATGTGCCTGATCTTGCCAGCCATCATCAAGAGGTAAACACAAGGATGATTTGGCACATCCAACATGCATCACATGGTAGTGATCAGGCAAAGAATATCCTGGTTAGAGCAAATGACACTGATGTGCTGGTTCAAAAGCAACTTCCTAAACTCTCGGGTTTGGTTTGATTGTGGCGTGTCTTCTAACAACAGCAGAAGGACGATCAATGTATCACAGTGGAGCTCGGACATGATCTGGTAGAGGCCTTGTCTGGCTCCCACACTTTTACAGGGTCTGATTTCACAGCTGCATTTGCAAGATAGGGAAAAGTTAAACCATTTGAAATCATGAAAAAGAATCATGAATTCCAAGAAATTCTCAGCCAGCTAGGTGAGTCATTAACTTTAACTGAAGAAAAGACAGCTGGGTTGGAGAAATTTGTCTGTGGCATGTACGGCCACCATAGATACTCCTCTGTGAGTGAAGTAAGAAAGAGTTTATTTATGAAGAAAACAACACCTAAGATCCAGTCTAAGGCATTCTCCAAAGTTAAAGGGATTGACCCCACAAAGCTGCCTCCATCTAAACCTGAATTGATACAAAAGATTAAAAGTAGCAATTCAGTGTCATGGCTGTGGAAATGAGCAGATTGTAGAAAACCTGACAATGGGCTCAATCCTACTGAACGCAGCTGGTATTTGGAAAATGGCAGGTACCACATCAAATGGTACGATGGTCCAACACTCCCAGAAAAACTTGAAACGGACGCAGAAGAGGACAGTGAAAAAGAAGACAAGGAAAGTGATTCTGACAGTGATGGTAGCAGTTCCAATGAAAGTGAAGAGGACATCCAATGAAATTTGTTTGTTAACCCTTCTCACAGAAAATACATAGTTTTTATTTCATAAATTGTAAATTTTTGCTGAACATTTTAAAAACATTTGTTAAAAACAATTCAACCTAATAAATAGTCTTTTTTATATATATCATCATACTCGTCCTGTTTGAAATTTTGTAAAGAACATTCGAACATGTTCAACTGTAAAAATCACAGTTGAACATGTTCAAAATGATCTGTGCATCAGATCGAGAGATATTTAGGGTGGATACTTTTGAAATGAAAGCCCTGTATGATAAACTGTAAAATCATACAATCCTGAGAAAGTGGACGTATAACGAGATATCACTCATAATTCCCTAAGCGTTGGGGGTAAACCCCATGTTATTATACATTTTCTTAATCCTCATTAAAAAATACATTTTTTTTGTTCTTGGTTATTCTTTCAAAAGTCGTATCGGTTTTGAGTAAATCATGGTTAAACGTCACACATAACCAATGTGAACACTGATTTTATACGTTCAAATGAAATTATCTCAAAAACTAATGGAGTTTTAAAAAACTGTGTAATTACAAAAAGTATTTGTCATTAAATTTGAAACATTTAAGAAAAAAATCATCCCTGTAGCATAAACGGGTGAGAAGTTATGCATATTTAAATGTGGCAACTACATAATAGCACGGCAGCCATATTGATGATGTCATCATGCAGCCCTCCCCCCTGGAATTTTGTAAGACTCACTTTTCCGAGACACTTCTGTCATATATAAACAAAAAATATTCACAAAGCTTTTGCACTCTTCAGGTAAATAAATCCTTCCTGGCTCTGGGACTGATTCTCAACTCAACTCTCCTAATCTGAGACATGATCCAGCCAAATGTAAATTCCTGTGGATGTCAATGGAGAATTAAGGACATGTTTAGTTGGGCTTTCAGGTGATGTATTGTTGCCTGCTACAAACAGTTTTATTTCAGGAGGTCTTAATTTTCCTCACTCTAATGTCCTCTCTTCTGTTATAATTAACTTTTTGTGATGTTATCTGCTGCTGTTGTATTGAGCAACTTATTCAATATAAACTGATTTTTGTACGCCCATTTTTTAGTTAGAAATATGGTAACATCATCATCATCATCAACAACAACAACAACAACAACATAACAAAAGATCTAATAGGTTGGATCCAGACATAGTCATGCTTAGAGTAAATCTATCAAAATAAATGGGACAAGTAAGTTAGTCAGGACTAATTTAAGTTCCATTGATTTCCATGGATCTATTCTAAGCATGACTAAGGATGCTTCCAGTCACAACTTTTATTATGCAATCACTCTGCTTCATACGCAAGGTTTTACAAGGGGGGGGGGTGTCCAAATGACATTATTTTCCATTTGTAATTCTCCCTTTTTTCCCATTGCTTCTTCTGTCTTGTTTCTTACCAGAAAGAAAACATTATGGAAGAAAAGATGGAACAACTGCATAGTGCCTTTTGATGGCTAGCGCTAAGAGTCCTTCATCTAGAAGCACCCTCTGTCTGGATCTAAGCTAGTTTGTCTCTCATTGCAATCAATTAAACTCCAAGTGCCTTATTTTGGCTGGATTATGCCCTGGTATTTAACATTCTAATTTAGATTCTCCTAATTTGATCCCCCACCTCCACCCCAACACTGCCAGTTACAGTTAGGGCTTTTCTACAGGAGGCTGTTAATCTGCTGTATCTACTTTCAGTTTCATCAGGGAATTGATATCTGAGCACTACATGAGCACTTCCTGCTTTTATGCTATATAACCTCTAGGTGGCACTGTGATATCGCAGAAAGCACAAATACCCAAGTGGAAACAGTGGTTTCTTTAATTTCACAATTAAATACTGTATTTTCCCTGCTTTAAAAAAATAACGCATGGAAAGTGATAGAGAGACAAAGACGTGAAACCAGAAGGTCATGATATTGTCTAAAGAACCACTAAACAACTTTGAATAGGGAATGAAGAGTGCATGATAAATGCCTTCTGTAGAAAAGCCCTTAGTGATGGATTTTATTTAAAGATGTAAATTTAGGAGGAACCATATCTCAGTGATAGAGTTCATTATCTCCATGCAGAAAACACAAGTTTCAATCCCTGGCATTTCCCATTTAAAAGATATCAAAAAACAGGGAACGTCCTTTGTTTGAGGACCACTACTAGTTGAAGTAGACAATACTGGGCTAGATGGACCAATGGTAAGGCAGCTTCATATATAGAATAGTAGAGATGAAAGGGACGTAGTCCAACTCCCTGCCAATGCAGGAAATTTGCTGTTGCAGAACTCCTGTTATTTAGCCATCCAGCCTCTGCTTAAAATCCTCTAAATGAAGGGGAGTCCACCACCTGCTGAGGCAGCTTGCTCCACTGTCGAACAGCTGGTACCATCAGGAAGTTCCTCCTGAAGTTTAGTCCAGCCTTCCCCAACGGGGTGTTCTCCAGTTGTTTTGGACTACAACTCCCATCAGGCCAAGCCAGAATGACCAATGGAAAGAGATTTGTTCCATCATCCTTGTGACAGCCCTTCAAATATTTGAAGATGGTGAATTCATTCCATCTTAATTGTTTCTTCTCCAAGGTAAACATACTCAACTCCTTCAACCTTTCCTCATAGGACTAGGTCTTCAGGCCCCTCACCATCTTGGTTGCCTTCCTCTGGACAAATTCCAGTTTGGCAAATTGTTGTTTACTTATCATTTCCTTGTTTAATTTAAAGATATACCTTAATTTCAAATTTCCAGAGTGAGATTTGATCGTGTTTGAAATACAAAATGTTTCATTTTCATCTTGAATTTTTGCCCAATTTTGATTATGTTCAAATGTTGTTTTAGGCCTAGAACACACTGGAGAGCAGAGACTGTATCTTCGGTCCTTCTTATGAGGCTTATAGTGTTTGCTGGAGATTTTACACACACACACACACACACACACAAGCATTTTCTTCTCTTGACATTCAGTTCTGGATCTTCGTTTGTAACTTCTTTAGCCTTCCCTTGAAGTCCAGCTTATCCCCCTGGTTTAAATTTTCTTGAGTGTTTGTTTTACAGATATATTTTGAGGGCAAGCTGGTTCTATGATTGTGACAAAATGTGGTGATTTGGATTCTATCAGTCAAGAAGTGAACGATTGGTTCTGCTTTGCAGCAGCAGCAGTGACTGGACTTGTTATTTGCCACAAAAGTCTGCTTTTACAATTCAGAATAAAACATTTTTTCACAGAAGTTTGAAGCTATTTTCACACTTTCTCCCACCTGTGTGTCACAGTGTTTTATGTGAAACCAGCAAATGGACCATTTGGAGAAGGAAGGACAAATTTGTTTCTGCTTTTCCTTCCAGCTTGTTATTTTTGTTGCAGCAGTTGAATTTGCTTTTCAAATTTTCAAACTAAACTAGAAATAAATGGATCTTTTATTTATTTTGATCTTTTGTCTCCTTTCACCCGTTATGTTTTTGTGTTTACTCCTCATTGTTGACAACAACAGACACATATTTATTTATTTATTTATTTATTTTCATTTTCACAGAATGTCCATACCTTGGACTAATCAAAACTGGCCACAGGATGTCACTATTACTCTACAAACATAGAGCAAGTGATATGTTTGTTTATTAAAGGGCAATTCCTGATGTTTCACTTGGCAATCTCTGGACACAATCTGGGAATGTTTCCTGCACAACGTCTGTTGAAATAGAGTAAACTGTGCAAGAGAATAATGGAATCATTCACTGGAATTTATACTGGAGTCTCTTCTAATGGATGTTATGCCCTCCCTTTCACTAGCTGATGTGCATGTATTCATCATCATCATCACTGGCGTGACTCTTTGAGAACATCAATGTCAGGATTTGTGTTCACATGATGCGCTGCCACATGGAGACTGGTATATATTACTTCCTATGGTGGTTGACAGCTACACTGTGCAAACTGAACCTGACACAGTCTCATGGTTTCCCTCCTCCTCCTCCTCCTCCTCCTCCTTCTGCTTCTTCTTTTATATAAGATGCTTCTATATGCGTCCCATAATTTCAATGGTCTTATCTATACACACAACTAAATGCAAGGGTTGGTCTCTTATAACTACTGAAATGTGCCTTCATTCATTCTCTTCATTCTGTCTAGTCCTATTGCATCATGAAAATTCATTCCCCAATCTACACTGCATCTGGGAACTTGTGACCCTCCATGTACTACTCCTCACTGTGAAGTTTATGCTATTAATGGCTCTGAAATGTTTCTTGTGAAGATTTCAGATAAAAGTACCACAGAAGGAAAAATACTGTGTTTCCCATCTTCAACTTCTTTGGGGTGAGTTAGCAATTTCACAAGACGTTGTTGGTGTCTCAGCTGTACATTTCAAGAACATGAAATGACCATCCTTCTTATTACACGGCACTTTGTTGGTGTTTCTGTTACCCAGCTTTGTTGATGACCAGCCTGTTCTGATATTCAACTTGGTAACTATTTCCCAGTATCAAATAACTGCAAGAGTGCTTTCCAATTCTTTCAGAGGTCTTAGGGACTGATATATCCCTTTAATACTAATACTACCATCATTAAAAAGAAAGAAAGAATCAGAGCTTATTTATGCTGATATATATAGGCTGACCAGATAAAATCCAGGTCAGGGGTCATGTAACTTTAACAGTTGTAGAGAAAAGGGAATTTCAGCCAGTGTCATTTGTATGGAATTAGTTCCTGGTGATATTCCCTCTTCATCACAACAGTTAAAGGTGCATGCACTATACTAGAGTGACCATATACAAAAGAAGGCAGGGCCCCTGCAACTTTAACAGTTGTGATGAAGAGGGAATTTCATCAGGAACTAATTGCATACAGATGACACTGGCTGAAATTCCCTTTTCTCTACAACAGTTAAAGTTACATGACCCCTGACCTGGATTTTATCTGGTCACCCTAGATATATACATAATTTGTGATTCTAAACACGCTTATTCAGGGTGGCCATGTGTTCTTCTTTAAAGGGGACAGTCCTCTATCTGAAAACATCCTACTTTGAAGGGCTGTACAGTCCAAGGCAAGTTTAAAAACAAAGAACCCTAAGAAGACGACTGGACGTTGTCCATCAACAATTATAGTGGGGGGCTGCTCGCATAAAAAAAATTAAGATCCGGCAATTTGTGATAAGAAGGTGCTGCTTTGCTCATGTTTACTTTAGGCCTATATAAGTCATTTATGATAGGGACCCCCCCACAAAAATCAATTAGTATTCAATATGGCTGCCATCTTTCAAAATGGTGGGCTCTATCTTAAAAATGGCGTAGATAAGTGGTTGAGGTGTCTTTTAAAATGTATTAGTCCTTGGACAGCAGACTGAGCAGTTACTTGGTTGCAGTCTCTCTCACTATGATGAGTGCTATTGTACTTCTTTTTAAATTATAGCAATTCTTTCCAAATTTGCATCTATAGATACAAATCATAATCTGTAAATTTAATGCAAATCGATGCCCTCTTTTGTCCTCTTTTGGGGGGAGGGTGATGCATTTCCTCTAATAAGTGGCCAACCTACACTTACTAGAGATTAAGTCCTATTGAACTCAGCAGGACATACTACTGAGTAAACACACTAAGGATTGCACTGTCGAGTTATTTACTCTTCGTGACTTGCAGCTGTCATCATGTGTGAGCCGAACATTGCAGCTGAACGTTGCATAATATTGTGGTTGAGATGATGTCAGATGATACACCAACTCTCTCTGTGATGTTTGTGCCAAATTGGCTGATTCACATATGCAGCCCATCATGATGTGACAGTCATCAACCATATACATTTGCCCAGAGTGAGTCTCGTGCTCTCTTTTTCTAAAAAAAGTAATACTGTCAGAGCTACTTTTCTGCTTCTAGAAGACAGTTTGAATTCCATCTGAATTGCTCTCTAGATAAGCAGCATTGATTGCAACAATTGTGTATTTTAACTGTGCCTGAAATAATAGAGTTTTAACTAGCATGGGGGAACTGAATCATTTTATAATATATGGTCTTCTGCTTTGGAAAGAATTAGCTCTTTCTCCAGTAATTGTCTGTCTTCATTTAGATTAAAATTAAACTGATGTTGAAGAATGAATAATTGAATGAATAACTTGGTTAAGAGCTATCATTTAGATAAAAACAAAAATGATTAAATGATTGTAATATACGGTATTATGGATGTTTCAACACAATATAATTTTAAGGAAAATAAAATTTAAGTTTTAAAAACTTATAATTTATTATGTTTTTTCTATACAGTCATTAAACCTTACGCCAGTACTCTCCTACCTGACCATTCCTACCCACATTTATCACTGCACCCATCTGTAGTATCCTGGTAATACATTCACCAGATTTCTACGGTTTGCTTGTCCATACTTATCAATCATGACATAATCATTGATTTTTAAACAAAATATGTCTTTTGGGCTATAAGAACCCCAGAATATTTCCAGCACCTTAATTGCACACAACAGGGGAAAGACATAGAAAAGTTTTGTTTGTATTTCTAGTTGGAAAAAGTCACAACGATTTCAGCTGATATGTTTGACAATCTATTTATGGCTGCATGTTATTTCCAACACTGAAGCCTCATTCCATGTAGGAACAGAGTGCCATAGCGACTTGCTTGCTAAAGAAACTAGACAGGTTAAATGCCATAGAAATTATTTTACTCTTTATCCACTAGATGGTACCCTCTCCTTATCATTTCCATTTTGTCAACTGCACTGGGGCACTTTTATTAATTTCAGTAATCCGTAATATAAACCTTCTTCTCTTCTGTTTAGTGCTCTGCAAGTTATTTGGACATAACTCAAATTGTTTTCTCTTTCACTATGTGGAAGGAATACGTTAGCTCCTTCAATTCCATTTCTTTATCAAATTCAGATAAACATTTTACAGATCAATGGTGAAGAGGAATATTCAGTGAGCATAAGAAGTGGCCATGTGTAGTGCAGTTCCTTTTGTTAACTATGGTGTTTTTGAATGTGAAAGAACATTTACTATATTCAAATATATTTTAATTGGCAACTAGATGGAGACAAAAATGATCTGTGGGTAAGACCATGGAAGTGTGATCTTCTCTGTCATCATTAACCCAGAGTTCTGCCTGAATTCTAATTCTCCCCCACACTACTGATAGCTATAGCATATAGTCTTTCATAGCTTGTATAACAGTGCAACAGGCACAATAGTAGACTATCTGCTGTAGTTATTTCACCTCCAATGGCCTAACTTCACCATATGAACTGGTGTGTCCCATGCACTAGTTCAGGGAAGGAAATCCCAAGAACATGTACACTCTTCAGAAGACTGAAGGGCTAATTACATATTAAATGCCAAGAACAGTTGAGGAGGAGCCTCAGCAGGGGGCAGTCTAATGGGCCCTTGAAACCTGTGGTTGCAGCCACCATCTTAGTTTTCCCAAATGCACTTCCATCATTGTGGATATAAAATGACCACTACCATAAAAATATGGTGTCCGCACAGTTGGAGACAGCCATGTTCTTGTAACAGAAGCTGGTTTTTGTTTTTGTTTTTTAATTCACAATGCCATGGACTGGTGGAACTTCAAGGCACTGAATTTTTGGGAAACTAGGATGTTGTTCATTGATGGCCTACTGCAATCATGACCACCGGAGACCCAAGTGGAGGTCCTAGCGGCATCGCTGTTGGCCGTTGGCCCCAGTAATTCCCCAAGGACTGAGTTTGAATGCAGATACATGTCATGATGATTTTCCCACTTTGTGTTAAATCAATCAAAGTGGGTGATAAAAAAAGAAAAATACAATCAAATCTAAGTTTGGGAGCGTGCAATTCACAATAGAAAAATGGCAGGGAAGGAAGGAAGTCTCTAACAAAATCTCATTCTGGAGTGGCTTCCATTCTGTTGGCTTGGGATAGAAGTCTGCTTTACCTTGAGACCCAACAGAACTGGACCAAAGTGGCCAAATTCTGCTTGAGCTAGGGACTTTGTCCAATAGCTTTCCTACACAAGGTTGTTAATCTGCTGTATCTATTCCCAATTTAATTGCAGAATTGAGATCCAAGCTCTATATAAAGAGCTTTTCCTTTCCTGGTTTTCTTCTACATAACCTGTAGGTGGCGCTGTGTGTAGCAGAATAATGCAATTACACAAATCAGAAAATAATTTCCCTTCATTTTCATAAAAAAATACTCCATTTTCCCCACTCTAAAAAAAACCCTGGGAAAGTGCTCTTAAAAATAGGGCTGTGCACAGCCTCTCCCCTCCCCAAATCGCTTTGGAGGCTGATTAGAAGCTACCAAATTAGCCCTGATTGGACTCGGGCCACCTTGGAACCACCCTGGCTGAAGGAGGTTAGCTGTTGTGGTTTCCCAGGTGCTCAGAGGCACTTCGGAAAGCCAGGTGTGAAGACGACCAGAAGCCCATAGGACTTCCCTCCCACTCACCCCCCAACCCGGCGAGCTGCTGCCCTCTCTCTCCAGGACTCACCTGGCCATTTCCAGATACCATAGTTTGCAACAATAAATCTATGACAGGCCAGAGTGCTCTCCTGGAGGACAGGTGGCTTGCAGGCACAAGCGGATGTTTCAGGTAAGTCCTGCGGGTGGGCGGAGAGCAGCAGCTGACCATTGGGCCAAATCGGCCTGGAGTGCTTTGGCTGCTTTGGACTGAGGTGACCCAATCCAATCCCGAATCGGATTTGGGTGGAGGCAGGCCAAATTGGCCTTCTCCAATAAGGATTCAGGGTTCAGGACCAAGAAGGTACATACCTCTACCTAAAAAGCAGAAGTGAAACTGGAGGGTCATTATGTCATCTAAAGAACCTATGAACAATTGTGAGTAAGGAATGATGACTGCACAATAAATGCCTCATGTAGAAAAGCTGTGAATCCAATGCACATCTCTAGTATTAAGGGCAGGACAAAGAGGCAGATGACGTTCATATCCTTTCTAACCATATGGAATTTTACTCTAAAGTTATAACTTAAAATAAGACCAATTACTACTAGATAAGTTTAGAGCTGGGTTGGGTAACTCTCTTTTTTGTATTTAGTTTGCCTCTCAAATAGGAAAGAAAAGCCACTTTAAGTTCTGTAGCTGTAAAGATTTTGAGTGTCGATCCAGCACAACAGTTATGTCCTGAATTTTACAGAGCAGCTGAAAATACTTCAGTAGTTTCAGCATCCAATTTGTGTGATACATTGTTGTTAAGTGAACATTTAGGAAAGTTATTAAAAACACTCATTCTGTGCTGCATATGCCATTTTTATATTATTATACTAAGGGGAGCAAAGCTTGCTAAGCCCTTCAGAGTTCTAACTAAGGTACTTTTCTTCCTTAGCTCATCTCATAGATTGCCATTTAAATGAAAAATAAGTCCAATATTTGTTATGGAGTTCTTCAATTTAAATTGGGCTTGGTCAATATGCATGGATTCAGAACACAATATATTTGTTCACATTTCTAGATTGGCCTGTGTCATGGTCTCAAGCAGATTTTATATATTTTAAAATGATTTCATGGTTTTAATTTTTGTGAACCGCCCAGAGAGCTTCGGCTATGGGGCGGTATAAAAATGCAATAAATAAATAAATAAATAATAAATTCCAATCACCAGAACTCTCACAGCTTTCCACCATGTGGCACATGCTATGAAAGTCTGTGTGTGTAGACAGAACATGTAACTATCTATGTGAGCACAGTATGAGTATGCACATGGAAGTGCCTTCCATGACAGAATTCTGTAATGTATGAAATAGTTCTATGTAACTAACATCAATAGCATGAAAAGCAAAGGTGGGCAAACAATTACATTCATATTTTATATACAGAGACAGAAAAAAAAAACAAATATGAATTGGAAAGAAATTAATATTTCTGGATGCGCTGGAGACAGCAAGCATTTTAATTAAGGTATCAAGTACTAATTGCTTGCATTGCACTTTGTCTTTTATTAACTGGTTGATTAGTTAATAAAACGATTCACAGACAACTGATAACACCACAAAGAAATGATACTTTGAGAATACCTGATGAAGAAAACAGTGGCTCAGAATTCAATGGAAGTAGCAAACCCTCTGGATTATATCCAACGTGGCCATTGCACAAACAGTTCTTCCCACAGATGCCATTGCACAAGCAGGACCTACTGCTTGTGGAACAGAGATCTAACACTTCCTATAGGTAGCCCCAAAATTGGCATAAGCGTGCACAGGGGGTGTGCCAGGTGTGCCCAAGCACACCCTAATGTCTCAACCAGTAAGTGCCAAATTAAGGGGGTCATTGAGTAGGGATCCAGAAGGGGATCTAGATGCAGCGAGAACAATCCTCCAGCTCCTCTGTTGCCACCCTGCAGCAGGAGCGAAACAGAATCGCTCTGCTGGGAGCTTCTCTACTGGGAGCCACACTTTGAAGAGGCCAGGAGGAGGGACCTTGAAGGCTAATATCGCCTCATAAGCCCCTCCTCTAGCCAGTTTCATCACAAAGCGGAATAGGGCATCAGTGTCTACAGTGTTTAGTAAATATATGAATAAAAATAATGTCCTTTATGATTGAGTATTCAATCAATGTTCACCTTTTTAAAAATCCCTGGGTGCACGCCTATGAGAAATAGTCATTTCTGGATTGGGACAGGCTGGTGCAGCTCCCTTATGGGATTTCAGCTGACCTGCCCCATTCCAAAATGAGTGTTTCTGCTCATTTTGATTTGCCCTGAGAAGCTCTAAGTCTCTGTTGCACAAGCGTGGATCTCACTTGCAGAACAGAATTGGTGGGGGCACTACAGACTCAGAGACGGTACTGGCAGACCAACTCTGAAATAGACAGGGACGCTATGGAGCCAGATGTCTGAAAATTCAAGGCTACCAGGCCTCCCACCTGGTTACAAGCAGGACAGAGTGATACTCAGGGAGTTGATACAGTTGGGAGACCTGACCTTGACAGAGGCCCCTACTTCTTGAGCAGGGATGATTCTGCAGGGGAGGAGGGAGCTTCTAGGGTGTGTCCTAAGATGGCAGAACAGAGGCGTCCAGTGAAGCACAGTACATAGTTCTAGCTAGGTTTCCCTGCCAGTATCAAATGTCCGATAGTGATCTTCAGTGACCACTCCCCTGTATTTAACAAGAACAAACAGACAGTAGAGTCTGCTGGAAACAACATCTTTCTGACCTGGAAAGCTTCCTTGCCTTGCATCTTTGATGGAACTATAAACTGATTTGGACTTATTTTGTATGCTGGACCCAAGTCTGTTTGAGTCCTTTGTTGGGAAACCCTTTATTTGATCCTGGTTAAGGAACTACGTTGTAATCTGTTCTGTATTAAAGGCTGAAAGCAGAATCAGGGCAACAAAAGTATTACTGAAATTTGAGCCTAGGTATGAGAAAGTCAGGAACTGACAGGCACAGTGCCCCATTTGATGTTTCCCTTAAGCCTGTAGCTGCAGCCTGGCCCGCTCCAGATGAACTGGACTGCAGTTCCCATTCAACCCAACCCACATGGTCATTGGACATGGTGGCAGTGGACAATGGGAGCTCTAATGTAGCACATCTGGAGGTCACCAGGATGGGGAAAGGTTCTGTAGGCCTACACTCAGGCCACTGAATCTGACCAGGCCAGGCGTGTGTAGCTGGCTGAGTGTGCCTGAAGCTGAGCCAAAATGTTCCCCAACTTCACCACTTCATTTGCAGGCTACAAAGAGAAACATGTTGATGATTTGGGGGAAATGCAAACAAAGACAGGTGTTCAACCCACTTCCCAGCAGAGGGGCACATTCCTGCTGCTGCTGCTGATGATTTAATTTGAGTTTGCACTTCCCAAGTTCCTGATGAATTCCTACTCAGACAGGATTGAAGCAGTGCTTGCAGCTCCTGCCCTCACTCTGATTAGTCTTTAGGATGAAGCTCCTGCATCTCTTTCTGATTATTTATTTATTTACTTAAAATATTTTTGGGCTGCCTTTCAGGGCAGGAGCCCACCCTGCCCAAGGCAGCATACAATAAAACACATAATAAAAAACAGATCCTAAGCATGTTTAGACAGAAAAAAAGTTTGACAACTCCCAGTGTTCCCAAGCCAGTATATATAGGATTGCACCCTTAGACATAGGCTGCCTCTACAAGAGGCATTTAAAGCTCTTTCAAGGCGCATTAAAAATTTTACCTCTACAAGAACGGAGCGCAAATCGGGCGTAGAGGCGCGTTTTCTCTCCGATTATGCGCATTATCGAATGCGCGTTAAATAGCGAGTTTTATTTTGCTCCGGCCGTTAAAGCGCATTTTGACTATGTGAACAAGCGATTCTCCGCATTAACGACTTGTAAAGCGCATTTGAAACAACCGGTAAGGTCACCAGTTGAGTGCTCAATTACCTCCTGCATACAAGCATTTACGATAAAGCGCTTCAGCGATTATGCACATAATTGGCTAACCAGGCGTCAAACAGAATCCATCTAGAGGGGGTCATAGAGTGTGGGCTTCCATTGTCTATAGTTAAAAAGGTGGAGTCTTACATGCTTTTCTCATCACTCAAGTATGAAGAATACTTCTCAGGAGAGGACATCTGATGAAGTGGGCTCTAGTCCATGGAAGTTTAAGTCATAATTAATCTTTAAGATGCCACAAGACTCTTTCTTTTTGCTGCAACTAACTAACATGGCTAGCCCTATGGAAATTCTGGGTAATGAATAAACTGATGGTTTTCTGGAGGCTGCCTTCACGGCACCACATTGACATCGCTCCACCACAAAACCCGCAATATCGCTGGCCGGGAATGGTGGCGAATAATCCCCATTAAGGGAGGCAGCATGGGCTTTCCGGCAGCCATTAGGCTCGCTGAGCCTGCCAATGCCCACAGCTTCTGTCAACCAATGGGACATCACCTTCTGCACAGAAACACCCCCAGTGCAATGCCAGAGCAAGGACAGGCAGTGGAAGAGCTGCACTGACATCACTCAGGCAAGAAAAGTCCAGTTACATCCCCTACTTTTCTGCTGCAAATCTTCAGCTCTTTGCAAGTGTGGCACCAAATCAGCAGCTGTGTCATATAACTGATGCAGTGCAGATTTGGAGCCACCCTGGGGCAAAGACCATGTTTAGACACCCCCCTGGTCCCATTTATGGATTGAATTAGTCTAATAGTGTTTTTCAGAAGCATTAATCTGATCCTGAGCAGGTTAACTCTTGTGCAGATTCCTTTTTAAAGCAAAGTCTTAACAGAAGTGCATAGCTAATTGCAAAGGAGTCCAGCACAGATTAGATTATAGATGATAGATAAATAAATAGATAGATGATAGATAGATAGATAGATAGATAGATAGATAGATAGATGATAGATAGATAGATAGATAACCAAGTGCTAAGACATGTCTCCTCTAAGTGTCGTGATGCTAAAAGTGACATCTGTGTTGCTTCACAGCTGTTCTCTGCTTTTATTCTCTTTATATAAGTTCCCAGGAAGAAGAAGAAAAAAAATGCCTGTCTCAACCTGTTTCCTCTTCTATTCTTACTTTCAGCTAAATTACAATCATTTGTCCTCCTGCATTCTTATTCCCAGTGTCCCTTCTTCTTGCGTCATTCTTTGATGAAAAAAGACATTGTAACCAGTAAGAAAAATCCCTTGGAGCTCCAGATATCCGAACAATAATATACAGTGCACCGAGAGAGGATACATGACATTCTGTATAGTATTATACTGGCAGGTGTTTGAATGGATATTTTACTCTCAAGTATAAATTAACTGAAACCCCACAGGAAAAAGTGCTCGACCAGATCAGCAGGCTCACAGGACGTAGCTACTGCTGGACTGTACCACTCCAGTATGCAGGAGGGAGTTCAAATGTTTGTCTGCTCCCCAATTATATAAAAACCTAACACATCCAGGGAAAGGTTCTAGTAATCTCCTAGACATGTTAGTTTTGAGTGTGCAATGAGCTGGTTTGTTTGTTTGTTTGTTTCAAAAATGAGAGCATTAAAATATTAATTCCCTTATCTACAGTCTGAACTGCTACAATCCAGTATCAGATTCATCACATAAACCTGGCAATCAGAAGTTTTGTGCATCTTCTTACCCCATTGCTGGCTGGGGCATGCTGGGAATTGTAGGACTTTTTTCTGACTAAACATGCATAAGATTGTGTCCTTAAACACACAAATGGTTATTTTTAGTATCTACAGTGAAAAATCTAAATAAATCAAATTCTTTTGGAGCAGGGAAAAGGCTGTTTTATTTGCAAAAGAAAAAGAAAATGCTTTTTCCACTTTTGTATTTGCATTATTCCACTATACCACAGTGCCACCTAGAGTTTACATAGTGGAAAAGCAGGAAAGGAAACACTCTTCATGTAGTGCTGGGATCTCAATTTTTGATGAAACTGATATGAAACTAGATACAGCGAATTAAGAACAATTAAAAGCCTCTTGTAGAAATGCTCACAATTCAAGACTTCCATGTGCCTTGGCAGCAGCCTCAGTTTCAGCTTTTCTAGTATCTTTTCTTTCCCTTTTGATGAGCATCCATTTCATGCTGGAAATCTCCTTCAACTACATTTTGGGGCAGGTGACATTTCTGTGGTTAGTAGTTTTGTTAGAGCTTCACCTCACACATTACCCATTTTGTTTTAGTCCCTGGGTTGTTCATCAATTAGAAAAAGCAAGGCCAAATCAGGTGTTCCTCAAACATCTCTTGGCAATACTTTTAATATGTGGAAAGGAGCCTGAACCACCATCCCCTCTCCCTCCAGGCCTATTGAATTCAATGGCTGCACAAGATCTAAATGAAATGACAAACAGTGACCATTTGGAATTGATTGATTGATTGGATAAAAAACACATCTGAAAATGCCCACATGACTTTCATAGAAGAGCATTAGATCATCCCATATCCCATTAAAAATATCATAAAATAGTATGAGCAAGTTATATTGTGATATTTTAATTAATCTTAATAAAGGCATTAGTCTTTTGTAGATTTTGGAATTGTTTCTTATGGGACAGCATTTTTGGTCACTTCAGAATGCTTGGATTGCATGCAAACAGTAAACAGGAGCTATTGGACCCAAATAACTGCTCCCCATGTTTCTGGGCCAGCTGCCTGAAGATTAATGCATAGCTGCCAATCTCAGACCAGTCTTCGCTCAACACTATCCTAGTTATATTCAAACTGGGTTGGTAGCAGTTTTACATCTCCATGTAAGGAAGTAAGTCCCACTGAGATGAGTTGAACATATTTTCCACCTAGATATGTTTAGGACATCAGCTTTATACTAAAGCCATGTTTTAGACTGATGTGGAACACATTTGAAATCTCATATTTTCCTTTAATATATAGATCCTACCTCCTTCTCTTCCAGCATTACCACCCTCAGCCATATTGTTTCCATATTCCCATGCAATTTCTTCTCTGTTCCTTCTAATGAGAGCATTATTTATCTTTAGTAAATAATCCCAAATGCCTTTGCAGGGTGTATTTTATAAATTAATTACTAATTACATTATTAATTGTTATCAAGTTTCATTTCTGGAAGGCTACAGAGATAGTTAAAATGCAAGAACTCTCCAGAGTATGTCTCACTGAGTTTTATAGACCTTATGTTTATGCAATGCTATTGATTTTTCTCATGTCCTCTAGTTTAAATTATCTAATTCTGTTTTCAATAGATGTTACCCTAAAGTATTCTACATTTAGGTTTCAAATAAAATGTTGTGGTGGCTAATCGTTCAGATCTTCATAGATCCTCTCACACAAGTAGAAATGTAATTCTCCTAGAAAGTATCCCCTAGACCAACTTTCCCTAAACTGGTGTCTTCCAGATGTTTTGGACTAAAGATCCCAGCATTTTTTTACCATTGGTCATGATGGCTCGGTCCAATTGGAGTTGATCCAAAATATCTGGAGAGCACCAGCTGAATGCCCGTCAATTTTATCCATACATGAGCCCTATTCTAGTGTTCTAAATATGAATAAAGCAAATGCAAAGGGAAGGGGTATGGTGACATGTGCAATAGCCCCGCTGCCTCCTCATCTGCCTCTGTCAACTTCTACACATTGAGGGTGACGTTCTGAAGGGGAGAGCCTCTTCTATCTATTGCGGCTATTCCCGTTGCTTCAAATCCTGATTTTCCAGGGTTCCAAATCTCAGGGAGAGCCTCCATGGATGGAAGAGGGCCTTCTCTTGAGAAAGCTGCTATCTCTATGAAAAGAGTGAATGAGGAGGGCAGCGCTAGCATGCTCGTCGCCATGCCCCCTCTTTGCACATTCACTTTACTCATAGTTGGAATGCCTGAATAGGGACTACAGACTAATCCTCCTCCCACGTTCCAAAGACATTAACATTTATGGAAAGTAACTGGCCACAGTAGTAACTGTTTTGAACATGCCAGGTAGACAAATCAGAGACCTTCCTGAGGGAGTCAGACAAAGCAACATCCATCTTCAGTCAGGAGACACAATAATGGTAGTTCAGCTTGAGATGAAAGTTATAGCACGTTCTGCCTGTGTGTGATTCAACATATCTCCCAGTCCATGTTAAATTCAAACCAAGGATTTTCCAATCAAATGTACAGGCAGCATAGACTGAGTAGCAACATATGTAGGCCTACTGTTGACGTGTTTGTGCTCACTAGAGAAAATGGTGGCATAAACCACTCACCACTGTTGCCTTGTGGGATCAGGTCACCCTCAAGGTGGCAGAAATGTCTTGTAAGTGCTACCTGTTCCCACTTGTTTCAAGCTGCTCTGCTTTTCTGGGCTTGAGAACTCACTGCTCAGGGCATCCACTGTGGCTCTTTGTTTTGCATTGTTGCAGACACCTGCTAATTGCCAAAAAGCAATAACATAGCTTGTGGAGCTGATGGCCAGTAGCTCTTACCGTTTCCTTGGACTACTAAAGTAAGGGACAGGCGCAGCTCACAGCGACTGGCCCTACAATCACTTCATGAACTGTTTCAGTAAATGGCAAGTAGCGGCTGTGAAGCAAGTCTATCCACCAGCCCAAACTTTAAGCTCAGTCCCTACAATGATTCAGAGGCATCTGGCTGTTTTGCTGTCAGTGGGTAATGATGCAGCCGTGTCACAAACCCAGATGTGATTCTACATTTCTGCAGCTGTTCTGATGGGAATTTCAATACCCTGAACATCTGCTACTGGGAATCTGAGGCCTGGTACACAGACAACCTTTCAGGGCTGTTATTTTGGCTTGGGTTGGTTTTCTTCTCTTTCACATTTTATTTTATTTCCAGATCATTTTCCACCTATTTTTCTAAAAGATTTTAAATCTTCCTATTCAGGAATAAATGGCAACAATATCTGAGTCAGTACCACACAGTACAAAATCCCAAAAGCTGTGTGTTACAGATTCACATGGCTGAGAAATGAAATTTATAAAGGCTGACATGATAGGACACTGTGTGTCATGTACATAAAGAGAAGGGGAATTCTTAAAATGAAGTCATTATTGTCTGTTGCATAAATATATATTTAGATCATTTTAATAATGCAGAGATGTTAGTCTATCAGGTAATTATGTATTTAAAACATTTATTGGAAAAAGCTTTTTGAGGATCAGTTGCATTTTGAAAGATATCATCCAGTTTAATGTATCAAATCAAAAGTAACTGGAGAAATACATCATGAAGTAAATACTGATCAAAAATGTACATAACAGAAGTACCTAAAAATAGATGTTTTTACAGTTGTGTGTGTGTGTGTGTGTGTGTGTCAGAGAGAGAGAGAGAGAGAGAGAGAGAGAGAATGCATATAGCAGCCTTGAGCTAAATCAGTTGAATGCCATCTTTTATGATTGCATGGGCAGTGGGAGAGAGAAGCTTTTCCTCTAATTGTCAGTATTCCAAAATCTAAAATTTCAGCCATTGAAATAAACCAACAAATATTTTAGAAAGTGCTTAAAATTATTACAAAAGACATTAGGGAATTACATACAAGCAATGTGTGCGTATTTTTCCAAAGCTGTATTTAACAGTCACATTGATTTGTTTAAATCTGGGGAAATAAAACTCTCTAAGACATTTGCATGCCAAGTTCAATCTTGGCATGAGATTTTATGACATAACTACAATAAAAACAGAATTTCTTATAGAAATGCTGACTTGGCAAAGTGGCATGAGCAGGCTCCATTATAATTCTTTGATTTCCTGTAAGCAAGACAGTTAATAAACTGAAAGCAAATACAGGATATGAAAAATCAATATAAAGCACTGTAATGTTACAGCTCAAATAGCACTACTAATGACACATGATATTTTTAGGGAACAATTCAGCACAGGCCAGCCAGCATCCAGTATCTATGCAGTATGTCTTTGTCCCTAGACCTGTTTTGGGAAGTTCATCTTTAAAAAAAAAGAAAAAAGAACTCTACCTACCGCGAAGGACATGATGTTCTACTATGGCTACTGCATAAGTCAGCTTTCTAACATCTTTCAGAGCAATAACAATGAGATCCCAGCTGTGATTTTTATCTCATGTTACCATAGAGACAGGATGTGATTGCAAAACGGGGGCTGCAGTGTTGCTGAAGTGGCCTAAAGAGGGGATCAGAATTATTATGCATGATGTAAATTTCAGGAATACAAAGATACAAGTGGAGTCTCCCAAAATGCTCCATAATTATTTTTGCATTCCTAATTAAGGCCTTTATCCATCTCGAAAGAAACGTTATCCTTTGAAAGGTCTGGAAGAGTTTGGAAACGAGGGGTCAGGAACCTGAAAGTGACCATGTGGAAATGGGAGCCAAAACGTAGCGCAGTCCAAAGCAAAGCTGGTGTAGCCAGTGGAGCAGCTAGGTAATTTTAACCGCCCTAACCACCTTATTTTGCAGGGGAAGGAGGCTTTAGAATGCCCTGTGTATTACTTCAGTTGTGAAGCACACAACTTCCC
This sequence comes from Anniella stebbinsi, assembly GCA_029215795.1. Classification (NCBI taxonomy): domain Eukaryota; kingdom Metazoa; phylum Chordata; class Lepidosauria; order Squamata; family Anniellidae; genus Anniella; species Anniella stebbinsi. The sequence goes on along the minus strand of JARDYH010000006.1, from coordinate 60,103,490 downwards.
ACCCACTGCCAATCCATGCTTTACCTCTGCTTCTACGTTCCTGATATGTTAGAACAACAGCCCAGTTTGTCAACCTTGATTTTTCAAAAATGTTCTGAGCATGTGTAGTTTTCCATTTTAGGCTCACGTAAATCATAGCACCATCATGACTACTGGAATGAAATGAAGTTTGTTTCTCCTGTCCTGATGCCCCTATCATGTGCTGCTTTCTAGGTTGTCATTTGTGCCACCCCGGCAGAGGAGGCTGGTGGCTCCAATGTCAGTCGGGCAGTGAATCTGCTCTGGGATTCCATCAGAATGCTAAAAGAGCTATCCAAACACACTGGATAGCTCCTTTAGAGTTCTGATTGGTTCTGACAGAAACCCGGAGTGGATTCACCACCCCACTGACATTGGAGCCACCAGCCTCCTCTGCCAGGGTGGCACAAATGACAGCCTAGACCCCCCAGACTTCAGGGTCCTGACTTTGGCCCCAAGGTCCAGGCCTAGTTGCACCACTGGGTGTAGCATAATGGTTACAAGACTGAGCTCTGGATTAGGAAATACCTGGTTTGAATCTCATATCTGCAAAGAACTCATTAGTAGGGGTTTGCACGCCAAAAAATATTGTCATTTATCGTTATCGTCATTTCGGACCAAAAAAATTATCGTCTTCATTCATATCATTGGTGAACCGTATCGTCTACACGATAATTATCGTGAAAAAATGCTATTTTTGCAGCCCTATTTTTAAAGAAAAAATGCCTATAACTTCTGTATTTTAAAAGTTAGAGGCTTGAAACTTGGTCACAGTGCTTATGGGGTATGCCTAAGTAGGTGTATGAAATTTGAGATCGATCTCTCCAACCCTCGATTTTAAATGAATTTTTTAAAGATCATTTCCGTTCTGACAGGTCTGAATGAACGCACATGGCAAGCTGTCATTCTGATCTGTCAGAACTGAAACGATCTGTGATGAATTCATATAAAATCGAGGTTTGGAAGGATCGATCTCAAATTTGGCACATATGTGTAGCACACGTGGGAAAAAGGTGTGCTAAAAAAAGCCAGGTTGAGCAGGGATAAAGGGAGAGTGGGGGGGAGAAGAAGAAGAAGGAGGAGGAGGAGGAGGAGGAGGAGGAGGAGAAGAAGAAGAAGAAGAAGAAGAAGAAGAAGAAGAAGAAGAAGAAGAAGAAGAAGAAGAAGAAGAAGATATTTATTTCTTACCTGCCTCTCCCTCCGGATCGAGGTGGGGAACAACATCAGTAAAAACAATACAAAATACATATAAAATACATAAAACTGATTTAAAGCGTATAACGTTAATACATTATTAAAATCAACAAAGTCGTAAAATTCGACTGGGTAGGCCTGCTGGAAGAGATCCGTCTTTATCATTCTCTTAAATTCTAAAAGACTGGTAAGTTGGCGGATCTCCTCCGGCAGGTCATTCCACAGTCTGGGGGCAGCAGAAAAGAAGGTCCTCTGGGTAATGGATGTTATCCTAGTCTTGGTGGACTGTAGTAAGTTCTTCCCAGAGGACCTGAGCGTGCGGGGCAGATTGTATGGGAGAAGGCGATCCTGCAGGTATCCTGGACCCAAACCATGTAGGGCTTTAAAGGTAATAACCAACACCTGGAAACTAATTGGCAACCAGTGGAGCGATTTTAAAGCTGATGATGGGATAGCCACATTGTCTGCAAATCCAGACTAGTTAGTCCCAGGTATAGTGTGGGAGGAGGAATCTGCAGGCTGATAGGTCACGTGATAGTTGCAGGAGGGTTCTACTGACCCTGATTATGGTGGGAAAAAGTAGGAAGGATGTTGCAGCCTCCACTTTGGGGAATATAAAGTCAAGCTGTTTTCAGGAACGCCTTCCATCCTGATCGAAGTACACGGGCTCCTTTCGCTGGTGATCACAGAGAGAAATTGGGAGGTATTTATATTAACAAAGCAGGACGGAAATTTAGATGCCATTCTAGTAATAAAAGTCAATTGAAGCTAATTTGGATAGCATTACTTGCCTAATGCCACATGGCTACCTTTGCTTTTTGTGAGAATTAAAGAAATGTGTATTATTCAAGCACTTCGCCATTCATATTCAATGGGCAATGAATGGGCAGGAAAATGCTGAAGGCTATAATGTCCCATGTTCCTTTTCCTAGACATAACCGAGAGAATGTGTTAAGGAGATGTTACATCTCCTGTGTCCTCTAGTTAGATCCTACTGTATCTTTTGTTTCTTTTATTTATACTTATTTAACTATATTTATGGATCACTTATATTATAAAAATTGTTAAGCAATGTGCAAAACAAGTCTTCATACAGGGGATAAGGTTACGTTCGTGGGACTACCATTAGGTATGTTTTTGGTAGGCGCTAAAAACCCAGAAGGGTTGGTGCCTGCCTAATTTGTAGTGTTCCAGACAGTGAACACACTATTTGTGGCCATGAATGACTGAACCTCTGAAATCTTGAGTACCACCTGGGGGATATATCTCCTCATGAATGCAGCAACCAAATGGTAGTAGAATCAAGGGGTCTCTTAAGTATCCTGGTCCTGAGTTGTTTAGGGCTTTGTAAACAAGTACCAAAACCTTAAACCTGGCCCAGCATCTAAGATGGCCAGGTGTCCTACTTGACAAATGACAGTCCTCTATTTTGGAGAACAGGCAGAGGACAGTCCTCTGTTTGAAGACATCCTCTGTTTGAACAGGTGTCCAGTCCAAATCTGGTTTAAAGTCAAAGAATCCTAAGGAGGGAGCGCAGCCGGGGCCTTGAAGTTTTCCATCAACTCTTTTTCGGTGATGCATAAATGGCCACTCTACAAGGGTGACTATATTTGGGAAACCAAAAAAGAGGATACCATGTGGGGTGGATGGGAAAGCAGTTTTCCAGGGCCTCTGGAAAGCACATCATTCCCCCGCCACCTTAAAGGCCCCAATTTGAGTGGAGGGGAAAGCATGTCACTCCCACCCCCACCGCTCCAATCGGGGACTATTCTGTAACGTCTGGGAATGACATGCTTTCCCCTTTAAGGCCCTGATTGGAGCAATGGGAGGGAAATGATGGGCCTCCAGAAAGCATGTTCCCTCCCACCGTGCTAAAGGCAGCCTTAAAGGGGAAAGTGTGTCTTTCCAGGACATTATAGAAGATTACAGAAAATCCCCCCTGACACCTAGGATAGAACAAATACCAGGACAAATCTAGGGTTAATCCTGACATTTGGCTACCCTATACTCTATCAGCAACATGTAGGCAGTCAGTGCAGTTCCCTCAGCATAGGTGCTACTAAGCCGGCTGAGGCATTCTTCACCAACTGCAGCTTCTATCCCAACCTCAAGTGCAGCTTCACATAAAGTGCATTGCAGCGGTGGAGGCTGGTGGCTCTGATTGCAGTGGGGCTGTGAGTCTGCTCTGGGTTTCTGTCAGAACCAGCAAGAACTCTAAAGGAGCTATCTGAGATGCTGAATACATTCTGGGGCTAGAGTTCAGCACCTTGGATAACCCCTTTAAAGTTTTGGCTGATTCTGACTAAAACTCAGAATGGATTCACAACCCCACCACAGTTGGAGCCACCAGACTCCACTGCATTGCAGTGTTCCTTCCTTTCTGGTCATTATCATGATCCTTCTATCATATTTGTCCTAGAAAGGACAAAGAACAAGAATTGGAGGAACACGTGACAGGAGTGTGGGGGAAAACAACAATAAGAGAAGAACATCAGGCATCAGGTTTGTGGGAGGGGCGAGTTCCACCCAATTGTAACATTGTTTCTCAGGCTGTAAGAAGCTGTGCAACCTTGGGAAAGTCACCTTAATGACTGAACAAATCTAAATGATGCAATCAAACATACGTATGGAGGGGAGGGTGAAGAGGAGATGATGCAGAACCGTTTTTTTCTCAGAAGAGAATAATTCCAAATCTTGTGTATTTACCAACAAATAATGGTGCCCTGATAAAAACTATTTCAGTGGGGAGAGGGGGTGTCCGTGCTCAGAATGGTAACTCATAAACACCACACTAGATTTGAGATGAAGGCACGCTGGCAAAGCAAAGTTAGCTTTCTGCTTTGGATCCTCAGTCTGCGGCAATGATTTTATAGTGCTGTTCCTCCTTAATAAAACCCATCATGCACTCCAAAAGAGTAACTGGGACACTTAGTTTTTATTCCACATGCATCTCATTTGTCTTCAGCAGGTTCTTCCATAATCTCATCATTATTGCTATCACCCTCTGAGGACAGCTGACTTGCATTAATCAGCTAGGCCTCCCTCATCCCTCACTAGATTCTGTGCAGCTTTACTGTGCCCTTGGGTATCCTAACTTTACTTGAAAAATTAATAAACCTCCCCTCTCTTATCTTACCTTATTAATGTCTGTCTTTGTAACCCATTATCCCTGCATCTCATCAGTGACCATTTGAGGATGTGGTGATCACCAAAGGATTGTGCCCTGGTGAGGCAGCACACAAGAGTGCCCTGCATAAATGCAAAAGAGGACATTCAAAGACCCGCTTTGTTGTTTGCGAGTCAGAATGGTTGATGAAGTGAATGCATGGGAATTGTTAGGATTCCACCCGAGGCCATTAAGAACCCATCAGGCGACTCCCTGCTGCCCATATCCCATCCTCACTCTTCCTCCTTCCTGCACCCAGCACACCCCCTCGAACTCTGATGGGGTGGGTGGGGGGGGTTCTCTTTCTCTCACTTACAACTTTGGGTTTGTTGGTCTTGTGGTATCCTGAAATACTGGGACATTAATCGCTTGATGTTTGCACAGTTTTTGTGGTCATGGTTTGTAGTTAGAGTGGCTGTCTCCCTTGCTTACTTAAAAGTACAATCCAATTGAAAATAAAGATTTTGCAGGTTTGCTCATTTCACACAGAGATAGCAGCTGGTAAGTGTCTTTTGCAATTCATCAGAGGCCTCCCCGACCACCTGCTCTTGGCATCCTGCAAACAGCTGGCTCTATGTGTGTACCATAAGCTATTATCTTACTCAATAAATAATGAAAGAAAGCAAGAAAGCGGGATGGAGCCATTTCTTTGTAAATAAAATAAATTGATCACCATCTATCTTTTCCCATCTAGAAAGAAGCCATCAAGTTAAAAAGTGTTTACTGTTTAAACAATGCCTTGTACCTACGCACACCCACATACGACGCATCAAGGCAAGAAGCAAACTCTAATGCACTACAGATTTTTTTCCCCTTCTAAAAATTGCTGCATTTTATGAAGACCATGGGGAGATTTTGTGGAACTAATGTCACCAGATGTCCCTCTATTGAGAGGGAGAGTTACATTTTCCAAAGACTGTCCCACTTAACTTCTTCAAAATGAATTTCTGTCCTCTCGTTCTTAATACTAGTGGATGTCAGCACATAACTCTTCTTTCTTTTGACCCAGTGCTGACAGACTGCGCCACTGCTGTGTTGCCTCCCCACTTGGGCTTGGTTTTGTTAAACTACGGTATGAGTGGAGAGGAATTGGAAACAGCCTCAAGTCTGAACTCAGGTCACTTTGAACCTTAGGGAAGGAGGAACCAGCATTTTTCGAGCTCGTCTAAAACATTTTAAAGCTGGTTTCAGCTTTGTTCTTGACCTGTTTTTTTGCTCGCTCACTCGTTCAAACAAGAAAAGTCCACATTCCTGTGTGTATTTTTCAAAAGTGTGAACTTCCCCTCCATTGACTACAGTGTGTAAGCATGTACTTTTTAAAGAAATGCACATTTCAAAGTGCACTTTTTTTAAAAAATACACATTTTTGAACCTGATCACAAATTCAGGAATTTGCAAACACTTCTGGAAAAAAAGCGCTCTTCACATCTGCATTCAGGATTACAAATGGACAGAAATGAAATTCTCGTACATCCCTAACCTTGATCCAGCAAGGGAGATCTGCACATGGAGCAAGCGTTCTAAGTCTGAAGAATGGAGGCAGATACACATACACATCTGGATGTGCACCACTATCTGCACCATACATTATTTATTTTATTTATTTATTACATATTCATACTGCCCAACAGCCAAGGCTCTCTAGGCAGTTCACAATTAAAACCGTAACATACAATGGTCAATTTAAAACTTTAAAAATTTAAAGTATTGTATAAAACCAGAAAAAGTTATACTCCAGGGAAAGCTTGTCTAAAAAGATGTGTTTTCAGGAGGCGTTTGAAAGATGTTATATTTTCCGTCTCTGAAATCGCACGAGGGAGGGTTTTCCAGAGGGTGGGTGCCACTACAGAGAAGGTTCTGTGCCGATGTGCATTTCCATCTGCATGACAGTATAGAAAGCAATGTACATCTCTATACACTCTCTTGTGCTATTTAGACATGGCCAACACCATCTTGCTTTTTTAAAAAAAAACAATACTTGGATCAGAGCTGAAAAGTATCATTAGCACTGCAAAAAATAATGCTAGAGCCAAACTATCAACAGCACCAGGGCATCTGACATTGCTCTCCAGATTGATTTCTTGAATTAAATGCAGCTGTGACAGGGCTGCTAATTTGGTCAAGTAATGGGCCCAGGGATTGGGGGCAATTAAATTATTTCTCATGCCATTATCCAGTCCTAAATTCCAACTCCAAAGCTGCTCTTTGCTCTGCAGAAGGAAAAAAATACAGTGGCCAGTATCATGGCTGTATTTATTTGGGAGCCTGGTGGGCATCTTTCAGGGAGCTGCTCCCACTATCTGCTACTATCTGCTACTCTATCTTGGACTCCACAGTGAAATTAATTTTCCCCTTTGGAGATGGGGACAGTGTAGCAGACTGCAGAGGATAATGGCCAGCCTTCCCCAGTTGTGGAACACGAGGTGGTTACAGGGGATTCCCAGGTGGTCTCCCTTCCAACCACTGACCAGACACAGACCTGCTTAGCTTCAGCAAGGTGGCTGTATCATGTGCTTTCAGAACATGCCCTGGGAGTCGGTATACTTGTTTTAATAACTGTATTGAAATTCTCTAAGCCAAACATCCCCAACTTGATTCCCACAGGATGTGTTGGGACTGCAACCCCCAGAATTCCCAGGTTGTAGTACCATCACATTCTGAGAGAACTAGGGCAGAATCTACACTTCTGCTTTATAATGGTATTGACAACTGTTTGGGCCTGGGACACAGTCCATATAACATTTTCAAAATGTTATATCCTCCTTGGTGTAGATCTGGCCCAGGTTGGGAAAGGCTGTATAGGCCCTGTGAGTGCTCTTTCAAATGCTTGGAGAAAAAACTGCCCGAGTTTTTGAGTTTCAAATGGACTACTTGAACGGTGATTCATTTTAGGGGCAAGCATGAGGTTGCCCCCACCTTCCTATCTGCATTCTAGAGTTTCATTAGAAAACACAGCATTTTACCAGGTTCTTCTAATAAAGAGAGATTTTATTGAATCTAGTTTTCTCAAAGTCCATCTAAGCATGTTCTAATTATATCGAATTGCAGCAAATAAAAGCAATCTGCTGCATGAATAATTTTGCTAGGGCATTTTAAATTTGGGGTCTCATTTTTAGTGTGTTTTTACAGATGAATTTATATACAGTATCTGTAAGAACACTTTTTAATTTGAAAACCATCCCTTCTGGACTGTCTTACATTGTAATAAAACAGTAGATTACTGATTTAAAATCAAATATATATTCTAGCCAAGTAAGTTTTACATTAAAGTACAAAAATCCAGTTCATGTGATAGTTTTGACAACAGCTGGTTAGCTATGCACCAGTTTGTCATGATTTTGCAAAAGTGTTAAGTTCACCACAAAATTCAAATCCTCTCCAACCAGTCAGCATCAAACTTTCTTTTTAGTTTAGCCATTGTAGAAAAAAAGGGGGTGGGACAAGTGACACACAAGACCTTACACTCATGCCCACTTATCAGCATTGCCAGACTCAGGTTGTTATCACATGCACGGTTTTAAGCACGCCCACCTTGACTTTGTTCCACTTCTTCAGCGCTGGACTCGCATGATATTGTCCCCGTGGTGCTGTTCTCTCGCTCTGAGGTCGCAGTTTTTAGTTTCTGTTTCAATTTATCCCTGAACGGGCAAAGTCCGGAAACACTATATATTCAACAGGCACAAGCTGAGGTACCGCAGCAATACCGAGCCCGTGTAAATCAAAACGCTAGACTTGCATAGGAAACGGAGGGGGAACCCACAGAAGCAAACCGGGGTGGGGGGGAATGTAGGCGTGATAAAGCCCTCAATTCTGCACTTTGCAGGGATGACTCCAAAGTACTCAAGCAACATCAGCCAACTGATTGGCTTCAGGAGCCTTAGGCCAGTGAATGAAGAGTCTCGTGGCACTTTAAAGACCTAACAAACATATCCGGGCATAAGTTTTCATGGCCTGTACCCCACTTTTTCAGATTCATTGAGAGTTTCAGGCAGTGGGGTTATATCCAGCAGAGAGGTGGGGAGAATTGTTAAACAGTGAGATCTGAAGGAAATTCAGTGCAGGAAAGTACCGGTGCTGACAATCACATTATTAATATTGGCCATTTACAATGCAGCTGTTGCTGATAACAAATATCCTGGCACTCGGTAAGCCAATTAAAACATGCCGTGTGATAAAAATCCATTATCCTGATGCAAGCCTCTGGGGATAGAATTAAACCTGCTGATCAATTCTAACTCAGCAGTCTCTTGCTATAATCTCCCTTTGAGGTTCCTTTGCTTCCCTGGGTTGGAGCCAGAGTGTCATTCTGTCAATGGAAGGGGTTCATGGAAGGAACTGGGTTCCAGTGGAGGATCTTTGCTGGAGGAAGACAGCAGAAGTCAATCTTAATGTATTCCTCCTGGCCCCTGCAGCCCCCGGTGTCACCTTGCATACTGCTCTGGAGAGTCCCCCTCATCCCCCAGAGCAGCTTTTCAGGAGGCAGAAGACGAGGAAGTGGAAAGGAAGCAGTGGGTGCTGGTGGCTCTGATGTCAGTAGGGCTGTGAATCTTCTCTGGGTTTCAGTCAGAAGTCTTAAGGAGCTATCCAAGGTGCTGAACCCTTTTTGGCCTGGGGTTCAGCACCTTGGATAACTGCTCTAGAGTTCTGACTAGTTCTGACAGAAATACAGGCCATTGAAGCCACCAGCCTCCACTGGAAAGAGTAGATCGTCTCCTACCTGCTTCCTCCAGAGCTAGTGGAATTCCACCAAGCACTACTCTGAATCTGACACATTATCCTTCATAGCCAAACCCAAATTTTAGTTTTCAGCAGCCTTGCCCACAGCACTCCTACTCACATGCATAGTAACACATTTAAAGGAGGTGGGAATGTTGTGTATATCTTTATGTATTTATCCCTGGCCTTTTAAAAGAATTTTGAGCTGTTGCTTGGGCTCTAGAGCATAGTGAGGCAGAAGTCTAGGACAGAGTATTTTATTCATTTCAGAGAATTTCTATACCAGTTTTCATTGTTTAGAAAACTGTAAGAGAATGTACCAGTGGTAGATCCACCTCATTTCTGCAGCTGTTCACACTTGTATATTAGTTTATTGCAATTCATTATGTGGTTGTTGCATATTCATGGATGCTAAGCAACATAGCCATTCCTAAGAGCATTCCTTTCCTAAAGAACTATGATCTACCCTTCTAGACAAAATTAATTAACTTCATCTCTTGTATTTGCATGAGCCCTTCTTAATAAGTTAGTGTGCACCAACTTTGCACTGATTACACAAACTGATGACTGAACATGGATGATCACTCTATAAATCTCTTGAGCAATTAGCCACCACCCAACTTCTATCAAACCTCCAGCTTGCCAAATTTGCCATGTGGTTAAGCAAAATTCCTGCCACACGTTTGGCTCCCCAGGACAAATCCAGAGATGAAAATATGAGGCTAGAGAGACTCAGTCATCATCTGCACTGCATCAATGCTAAGTTGTTGAATGCCTTGTCCTAGATCCTATTCATAGTGAAACAAGCAGGAAATTCCCCACTGATTTCAGTGAATTCATTTTGGGACTTAGGCCTGTTGACTTGTACACCAGAGCATCACATTCCATATGAGTTCTGCAATACGTATCTCTCTTTTCTCAAGTGTTATCATTAAGTAGGAAATGCAACATATTTTTCAAGCTGTCTCCAACTGCACTGGAAACCCACATATTTTAGTTAAAGACTGAAAGTAAATTGAGGATATGGAATATCAATGGGAGGTAGTGCTCCAGCTGCTAGTGTAGCACTGTTAATTACACAATACTTTTATGGAGCAATTCAGTGGTAATTCTTACTGCTATTCCTCCTTAATAAGATCCATTGTGCACCATAAAATAGTAACTAGGACACAGTTTGTATTCCACATGCATCTCACATCTCTTTAGCTGCTTCTTCCATATCCATAATCTCATCATTATTACTATTACCCTCAGAAGACAGTTGACTTGCATTAATCAGACAGGCTGCCATTCCCTTGCCAGATTTTTTTTCCTGCAGTTTTATTGTGCTTTTGGACATTTTAATTAACTTGAAAAATTAATTACAAAATCCAACCTTATTAATGCCCAACTCCATCCCTCTACTTCAGTAATCCATTAGCAACATTTTATTGGCGGTGACCATTGGAATGTAGAGTCACCCAAGAATAGAGCTTTTAAGTAAAGAACACATAGAAATGTCCTGTAGTGGAGAGAGTGATCCTATTTTCCAATGACACTTACTGGATGTGGTAGGATCGCACCTAGACCCTCTTGCAATGAAAGAACCCAGTACTACATATACTTTCCAGGAAGAAAAAAAAACTGGTGCAGCTGGAAGTATAGAAGGGGAAGACTGGAAGTAAGTCATAATCATATGCTGGATCAATGGTCTTCTTAGCACAATGTTAAGTATGCATGGCAGCTGGCATACATTAAAATACTCCTATTGTGGTCAATGAAGAGCCTGTCTGAAATAATTGGCTGGGAATTATGGAAGTTGTAGTCCAACACATCTGGAGGGTGCTAGATTGGGGAAGACTGACCTAAGGTACTCCTAGATGAGGGCTTTATGGTGCAATCACCATGCCTCATACATAGAATTTTACTGGTAGGATCCACATGATTTCATCATGGCCCTGTGATCCTCCTGCACTTCCCCACTCTGTGTATCTCCTGTCTTTTCTCTTAAAGTGGAAAATCCATTAAATAGGGGGAAACCAGAATAAACACACAATGAGCAGATCTACCTGATTGAAGGTGTTACCTGTAAACCAAACCTAGCTCCATGTTTTCCTTGTGGACTCAGCTCCACAAGTGATGCTTTTACATTAAATCTGTGACTATCTGTATTCTTATGATGGTTGTCAGAGAATTACCACCCTTCCAATTGTTACAGACTACAGATGTCTTCATGATGAGACACACAAACCTGAACAGAGGGAAGTAGGGAGGAAGGTCTACATGCTGTCTATGATCTTGCTACTGAAATACTAGCAAGGCTTAGGAGCAGGGCAAGCCTACCAGCTATCCCAGGTAGATGCTGTGGGTGAGGCATTGGAGGCAGAGCAGTGTGTGCCACATGACCTGCGCTGCACCCCCTAAAATAGCCTCCTGTCCTTAGGAGCTATGGAAGATACTGTCCAAACATCCAGTACTGTCTGGCTGCCCTATGTGGAATGCAGGGAGGACATTATCTTGCCCTTCTCCTCTGGTAGCAAAATACCTTGGGCCAGTCGTAGGCCAGATCTATACCAAGCAGGGTATAACACTATGAAAGTGGTTTGAAAACAGTATATGGAATGTGTCATGGGCCCCAACAGCTGTCAGTGCACTTCAATACCATTATAAAGCCCTGTTGAGAAAGATGGTCCCAGCTCAATGTCATCACAGTCTTCCCCTGGTCACTGCTGGTATGATGTTTTAATGATGTATTTTTTTTTGTTTTTAATTTTTTTTAACTGTTTGTGATTCTTGTATTTTATATTGTTGTTGTTCCCCGCCTCGATCCGAAGGGAGAGGCGGGTTATTATTATTATTATTATTATTATTATTATTATTATGAACCTAGCATTTGGGGAGTTGGATTCCTGGGACAATAGACAGCAAATACTAGCAATTATCCTAAACTACTTGTGGGTGTGCGTGTGTGCTTGCATGAGATTAAAAGGGCTGTGGAAAATGACAGTCATTCTGGGATATGGATTAATCAGTTAGTTATTTGGATGAAGCTGTTGGTTTATGTGCCTGTCTTAAGCATGCGTCACTACGGCTATGGCCAGTAGAGGATGGTAGCTCCAATGCCAGTGAGGCGGTGAATCCACTCTGGGTTTCAATTAGAATTCTAATGGAGCTATCCAAGGTGCTTCCACGACTTGGATCACTCCTCTAGAGTTCTGACCAGTTCTGATCGAAACCCAGAGAGGATTCGTTACCCCACTAACGTCGGAGCCACAGGCCTCCACCTGCTATGTCTCACTTCCTCCTAAATGGGTGTGGCAGTTGATGCACTCACCTAACCTGGGCCAAGGCTGTCCTCTAGGCTTCTAGAAGCAAGACCAAGGCCAGGAAAATCCAACAGCTGCAAACCTTCTACTCCAAGGGGAGTGTTGTCCCATTCAGAATGAGCTGAAATTAGGGCTGAGGAGAAACAACAAATCAAGAACTTGACCTGGGCCAGATCTACACTAAGCAGGATATGACGCTTTGAAAACAGTTTGAAAACTGTATATGGAGTGTGTCCTGGCCCCCAACAGTTGTCACTACTGTTATAAACAGTTTTAAAGCAGTAGTGTAGATCCTGCCCTGGTAATTCAAGGAGAAATGGTTTTATGAACTGACCCTTCCCCAACTTTGTTTCTCTGAATCATTTCACTGATCACTAATTTTCAACATGTTTACTTAGGAGTAAGTCTCATTGAATTCAATGGGGAACAGATCTAACTTATTAGAAATACATAGGATTACATAGTTAATCTCTGTTCCTGCCCCCACCCCACCCCTGCGTGTGCACACATGCATGCACGCACACACAGAAGTTAAGACAGCATAGGTACCTTTTAAATCTTTTGGTCTGCTTTCAAATAAAGCATCTGGAGAGCATTTCATTGTGTTTGAATAAAGAGAGAAAGAGAGAGAACCAAACATAAAACAAATTTGTCTTTAGTTCTTATGTTTAAAGTTAGCATTTCATGGAATGATAAACTGTGACTTTATAGTTTTAAGAAGCCTGCTTTAATCACTGAGCTTTCTTGGGAGGGATATTTAACACTGCACCTCTTGAATAAATTGAGGCACCAAAGGAATGACCTGCCCACTCTGTAAAAGTGTGTGTTTTTAGTACATGCTGTCCCACAGTATAATAGCAGCCCACAGTAAATGACAGGCAGCCATTTTTATGATGATAGCCATTTTGAAATTCCCAGAACAGAATTTCTGAGTAAAGCAAAATGGAGGCTGTTCTAATTCTATTCCACCCAAAAGAATTTCACCTCACCACTCCAAATACAAACAGTCCATTTTGAGAGAGGTGAAATGGCTGAGAAATAGTCTTTTTTCATTTGGTCCAGCCCTAGCTTAAGCCCCATATCTGGAGAAGAAACATACACCACCACCAGGAACACATGTCTTGACTGGATTAACTTTCTGTTGTTAGCCCTCTTCCAGCCCATTACTACCAGTAGGTGAAGGGAGGGTCTTTGTCATCTGCGTTCTGATGACACCATGGCATAAACCTCTGGATGATCTCGTTAGTGGTTTCATATATACGTTAAACAGTGTAGGGGACAGGATCGAACAATGCCCTCATATTTGCCATGTGGCTCAGAAGGATACCATAGTTGATGATACAATAGAACCAACTGGGATTCACCCTCCCAATCAGTTGAGCTTAGTTATGAGTAATGGTGTTGGATAGGAGCTTTCTTACAAGTAATGGTGTTGGAAGGATACCATAGTTGATGATACAGTAGAACCAACAGGGGATTCAACCTCCCAATCAGTTGAGCTTATTTACAAGTAATGGTGTTAGATCAGTTGCACTTACTTATGAGTAATGGTGTTGGATAGAGCTGCAGTTTTCTATAACAGTTTATCAGATTTGATCTTGCAGACAAATTCTACACTCCTGTTCACTTGGTATTCATGTGCATTTTGGGCTACATCACCTAAACACCATCTGACTAAGAATAAATTAGTGTCGTATAATCAGCCACTGTTTCTAATTTCCAAGCACCAAAACCTTATCACAGGAGATGACACTGAATTCAAATGCTGTCTGGGTTTGACTGTGAAAATACTTCAGTTAATAGCTTTTGAGAATCTTCGTGTACATCTTGATTTCATGTAGATCATTGGTAATCATGTCTTCTAGAATACTAATAACTAATACACCTGTGTGGTTCTGTGGATAAAATATTGAGCTTGGATTGGCTCAATTCAAATTTGCCTACCTCGTCATTGAATACTCTGTTTCTCTGTAAAATGATGTCCAACAGTTTCATTTTAAGGACGAATGAGAGATAAAGCATTTTCACCAGTGCTTTAGGCCTAATATTTTTTTTATAAAATTCCTTGAGATCATTTTTGGTTGTCATAGAACAAGGGTAGGCAGAAAGTAGATCTCCAGATATTTTGGACTTCAACTCCCAGAAGCACTGTGCCATCATGGCCAGTGGTCAGGGATGGGGGAAGATACAGTTCAAAGCATCTGCCTGCCCCTCTCATAGTATATAACTCTTCTGGACTATACATTCTCCACATCCTCTAGGCACCTGTCACAAAGATACCTGGAAATCTCTGCCCTCACATGATTACCTGTCAAAATTTTACCATGCCAACCGTACTATGTCGGTATTTATGTAGATGTCAGGGTAAATGCTTAACCCCTTTTAACGTGAGCTTCACTGAGAATTATCCAGGAATCAGGGTTACCACAGACAGAACATTTATTTGAAGAACAATAGAAACAAATTCACAGCCCAGTCGATAACGGCTCATGATTGGGCCATGCCCTCTGGCCAAAGTTGATGCTTTTAGGACTGTCAGTTTCAAAGCAGAGTGCATCATGGAATTTCTTCCATCCAGAAGATGTCACACTAGGGTGACCAGATAAAATCCAGGTCAGGGCTCATGTAACTTTAAGTGCTGTAGAGAAAAGGGAATTTCAGCCAGTGTCATTTGTATGCAATTAGTTCCTGGTGAAATTCCCTCTTCATCACAACAGTTAAAGGTGCAGGGGCCCTGCCTTCTTTTGTATATGGTCACTCTAGTATAGTGCCTGCAACTTTAACTGTTGTGACGAAGAGAGAATTTCACCAGGAACTAATTGCATACAAATGACACTGGTTAAAATTCCCTTTCCTCTACAACTGTTAAAGTTACATGAGCCCTGACCTGGATTTTATCTGGTCACCCTACCTTAGGATCTCTACAACCTACAGTGTGGTTTCCTGTGATTTGCTCCTTCTCTTCTCTCCCCCTTCTTTCTCTCTCTGAGCTTCACCATTGCTGAGAGCACATGTTCTCTCTCTAATTCTCTCTCCTGCTGTTGTCCTAGATCACAAAGAAGTGGACTGAACACACTTTGCCTGAAACTCTACACTCTGCCGGCATTGTAGGTGCAAGAATATGTGAGTAAACCACTTTACCTTTTCTTTACTAAAGAAGGCTATGGTCTTTTTTTAGCTTTGTGTGTATGTGGGACTTGGCAAACGCTCACTCTGTTCTGCCTATTGTTTTTTCTCTGCTCACTGCCTTTTTTTAACAAGAGACAGAAATACTAAATAAGTCCCTTCACATACATCAGCATGCAAACATTAAGATAGAAATAAACAAGTGGAAGCCTATGAAACCACAAAGCAGGCAACTGACCGCCCAGCTGTAATTGGCTTGCTGTCACTACTATGAATATGCTTGCAGTCCTTTGCTATTTGATAAGCTCTGTTCCTCTCTCCCCACTCAGAGGGCAACTGTGTCCTCCTGCTGGCTGTTCTTATGATAAGATTTCCATCAGGGATAGTGCATCAACGAGAACACACATGTTCTATTAGTTCCCAACAGAACATGTCTAGGGCTAGAAGCTGTTGTTTCCACTTCATTTTTTCCTTCAATTTGTTAAGTTTATGCGGTTCTTTTGCATTAACTTTTTCCCCATGAACTCTACAGCTCTTGTACTGGCAATGCCTCAGTTGCATCTATGCAACAATAAGTGATCTAAACTGACATGCATAAACCTGAATTTGCTATGAGTATAAGCCCAGCCAGTGTCGCGGGTCGACATGGTCAGGCACCTGCCAAGGGTCCACCCCCTTGCAGGAGGCACACTTACAAGAGCCCCTGGGCTTGTTCCTCCTCTTCATCATTGCAACCTGTTCCCCTGTCTCTCGCTCTGGACCAGACAATGGTGGTAGTGAGAAGGAACAGTTTGCTGGCTCTCTTCTGTCAAGCAAACAAGTATCGATGAGCAAGAGGGAAAGAAGAAGAAGCTTCTGGTGACAATAGCAGGGAGAAGATAGACTCACTGGGGTGGGGGCACATTGAGGGTGTCCTGCCCAAAGGCCCTCCAAAACCTGGGGCTGGCACTAAGTGTAGAAATATCTGTAAAATACTCACTGTAAAATGAATTCTAGAAATATAATATAAACTCATTTCTTTTTAAATACTGCACTATGAATTAATAGAGAAGCAATGTTTCATAGATCACAGTAGATTTTTAGGAGAAGGGGCTCTGTGAGTGACCAGCATACTTTTTTTTTTTTAATCAGAAGCAGGAAGCTTTCTAAGGCAGTTTAAAGTTACACATCCTACTGCAACCTGGAGAGAAGCTCCTGAATAATTTAATAATCTCAGGCTGTTCACACACAAAAAAGAAGAAACTCATTGCCTGGGTCCATGGGACTTGGATGAAGTTGTGTGGGTGGAAGTATATATTTATTCACTATGGACTTTGATAAATTATTTACCAGTTCAACTGCCATTAACAAGATCTCTGAGTGGCAAGGTCTCTGCTGGAACGAAATTTAATCGCTCCCTTCATTATTTACACAGGTGAGATCCTCACCTTTTAATATAGAAATCTGGTACCGGGTTCCCTAAAGTCACCTGAATAATTGGAACACCCCAGGCTACCAATTTAATTCAGCTTCTTCCGAGTCACTACTCTGGGCCCAGTCATACTTGCCTAGCATCAAATAAGAGAGAAAGAGAGAGAGAGCTCACATGCATAAGAGCTAGAAGTTCAGAATCTCATTTTGCATAATTTGGTTATACTGCATGGAAACAAGCAGAAAATGTGCTGGAAAGTTTAAAAATAGGGTATTTAATCATTTTCATTTATTGCCAAACACCGTATTTTCAGCACTGTGTGGAAAAGCAACAGTGAAATGCAATTGCTATCAAGGTTAACTATGGCAGAATGTCTTTATATTGCATGACTTTATTCCGGACATGAAACTGTTCTAGGGTGACCAACTGTCAGGATTTTCCCGGATTTGTCCTGGTTTTTGTTCTATCCTGGGTGTCTGGGGGGATTTTCTGTAATTTTCTATAATGTCCTGGAATGACACACTTTTCCCTTTAAGGCTGCCATTAGTGTGGTGGGAGGGATCATGCGCTTTCCAAAGGCCTCTACTGGAGCAGTAGGGGGGGCAGGAATTACACACTTTCCCCTCCTCTCCAATCAGGGCCCTTGAGGTCCTGATTGGAGTGGAGGAGGGGAAAGCGTGCTTTCTGGGGCCTCTGGAAAGCATGTCATGCACAACCGCCACGCTAATGGCAGCTGCCAATAGTATGATGGGAGGAATGGCGTACTTTCCAGAGGCCCTGGAAAGCATGCTTTCCTGCTCCCCCCGGGTGTCCTCTTTTTTGGTTTCCCAAATATGGTCACCTTAAACTGTTCATCATCATTGGTAACACCTATATATTACTATTATTTATGGGCCAAGTCATCATTGGTTGGCTTTTTCCAAGGATTTTGGTGTGTTGAATCAGACTTGAGTGTACTGCTACCATGAGCATACAGTAGTAAATACTTCCACTTGGCAATGATACACCTGTCTCCATAGATGTGCATTTCTGGGCACTATCTGCTAAAAGTCTGGAGATCAGTGAGTTTGAGTAAGGTGTCCAGATGTCAGAGGGCATGTTTTTTTTCTCTCGCTTCCTCCTTCAGTGGAATCTTTGCACAGTCCCTCTGCCCCTTTCCTTTGGATTAATATCCTGGAAGCATTCAGACAGAGCAGTGTTCTTTGGCCATGATCCCCTGGAAAGTTTCCCCCATATATGGGCCCATTGAAATGAATCACTTTTGTGCAGCTCCTATTGATTTCAGTGAGGCTTATACAAAACATCCCAGTAGATTGCGCCCTTTCCATACAAGTATTTCCTCAGGACATGAAAGATGAATGGAGATGCCTGTGCATATAACTGTCTTTTTAATTCTCAGATTGTCAGACTGCGACAGCCACTCTGGTGTTGCCATGTTAGGCTGTCATATTCTGTCGACGTCAGAATTCTATCTAGAAATCAGAGCTGACATGAACTGAATTATGATATTTTAACAATAAGAGCCAAACTAGACTTACACACAGATGCGTAGGATATTGGGTTGTATCCAGTGTTAGTCCTACTTAGAGTGGACCCATTAAAATGATTGGGACTTCAGTTTAAAATTGGGTATAGCCTGTTTGCCCTTTTTCACAGGAAGAAACACATCAAGACAGCAATCAGGACTGGAGAACTGACAAGGGGCATTTAATCCTTACCCTGCTCAACATTTCACAAAAATGACAGCTCTATCCAAAAAGCACACATTACAAATTTGGGTATTGACTTAAAAAAAAAAAAAGCCAGTCTGATTCAGCCACTGGGTACGACTGGAAAGCCAGACGCTAAAAAGGCTTCCTCAGATGA
The DNA here is from genome assembly GCA_029215795.1 of Anniella stebbinsi. Lineage (NCBI taxonomy): Eukaryota > Metazoa > Chordata > Lepidosauria > Squamata > Anniellidae > Anniella > Anniella stebbinsi. The sequence goes on along the minus strand of JARDYH010000006.1, from coordinate 60,084,688 downwards.
TCAGTAAAATGTGCACCTCAAGCTGCATTATAGAGCCTTTGCGCAATTGCTCCACAAATCCCACGTACAATAGCACTTTTCTGAGACACCCTTTGCCAATTATGGCAAACAAGACAGAAGTGCCCTTGGTTAGGAGGCCTACCAGTCCCAAAACAGGATGTTAACCTGATCTGATGGGATTGCACTCAGGTTTATAATTTGGGAGTACTACTGACCTTGTTAGATGCTCAAGTGTCAGCTTTGGCGAGGAGTGTTTTTGCCCAGCTTTGGCTGGTATACCAGATGTACCTGGCCATGGATTTATATGGATTACTTACATCATGACTGGACTACCTTTATGTGGTTTATGTAGGGCTGCCCTTGAAAGCATCAATTGCTACTAAAATCTTATCTAAAATCTTAACTGGGGCAAAGTGCTGAGATCATATGACTTCCCTCTTATTGTATCAGTTACACTGGCTGCCATTCATTTCTGAGTGTAATTCAATGTGCTGCTAATTATTACCTTCAAAACCCTAGATACTTGAAGGACCATCTCTTCCCATGTGAACCTGCTGTTGCACCTCTCTTGTGTGTACCATTGCCTCCTGAGGCATGGTTGGTGGCAACACGTGAGAGGGCTCCCCATATGTCAGGGTGGCCCAACTTCCAGGGATTAGAGGGGCATGTTGCCCCCCAGAACCCACCAGGTGTCTTCTCAGTATTCATATTCATAATTGATTTCTTCCATGTGCAAAGGAGCTACGACTAACTGCTGTGAGGAATCTAAACATGGAAGATTAATATGAGAAAAAAAAGCATCCATATCCTGCTCTGATGTTTCACTTTCTGTTCTATACAAATCAGAAAGGCTGTGAGTTTATATCTGTGGGCAAGATCATATAATTCTCATCTTTAATAGCTGAAATAACACTTTCAATGTTTTTGCTGTTTAGGACAATGTGCCAGGATCTTACTGGGACATTCACCATTTTCCCAATATGCCTATAATAATCTGATTAAGACAAATTCCACCTGATATGAAAAAAAATTATTCAACACATATTTCATTTTATTTATTTGTTTGTTTGTTTTATATCCCACCTTTTTTCTTCCTTAAGGAACCCAAGGTGGCATCCTTCTCTCTATTTTATCCTCACAACAACAATCCTGTGAGGTAGGTTAGGCTGACCATACTAACATCTGCAGCTCCTGACAAAGATGTGCAGTTGGGAGAATGAAAAACTGGGTTATAAAAGAAAAGATTGTTGAATTTTTAAAAAACCTTTCTTACTGGAAGAATAGGAAATAATTTGGCCCTGTATGAAAGCTTTACAGGCTTCTCATTCATTGGCGCAAAAATCAACAGATCCTCATTAATTTTAAAATACTTGAGTGACTCAGAAGAGATCTGATTTTAAACATCTAATCATTAAGAAGAAAAACATTAAAGTGCCAGGAAGCAGCGGGGCTTGGCAAATCTGAAAATTGCAATTCCAAGCATATTAGGGAATGATCTTAGTCTACCAGAGTATCAGTCTTACAAACATTTATTTGACTTAGGAAAGATGTAGAAATCCAAATGTCATCATCTTCCTCTCAGTACCTCCCATGTTTTCACACCGCTTCTTCCATCTTTTCCTTTACTGCAGAAAATCCATTCAAGAAAAAAAAAACAGGATTGCTTCACAATGCCTACCCAATGATGGCTCCAGGAGCCCTCATGTCTTGAAACACTCAATGGGCCGCATCACTAAGCCATGGGTTGTTCTAGGGTTATGTGAGGATTGTTTAACCTTTGCACAACCCATGTCACCCTGGTTGGCATGACACAACAAGCCATAGGACACACCAGCTACAGCTTGCCTACTCAAAATAGCAGTTGACACACACCCTGAAGTCCTGTGGGTTAATTAACCCATGATGGCTTAGCATTATGTGTGAACAAGGTCAATGTCTTCCACTTGTAACCATCCCATATTCCCCCACCACTTCTTCTCTCTTTTCCTTCCCATAAAAAAAAATCTATTAAGGAGGAAAAGGCCAACCATTGGCACAATCTCTTTTGAATGGCAGTGCTAGGAGCTGTCCATCTGGAAGAGCCCTAAAAGAGAATACAGAAATGGTGGATACATTGGAAACCTACTGGATCCTGAAAATCAGGGGGACACAGTTATCCCTGCATATACAATTTAAACTGAAGGAATGTGCTGCCAGTGTTGTTGCTTCTATAAGGTACAGGATGCAGTGACAACGCTGGCATGAGAAGTCAACACACTCTCAACCTCTCCTGCATGATCTCTATTCTAACCAGTACCACTTCATCCAAACCCATGGTGAATGAAGCTTTTGTGCCACCTTTTGTGCCTCTGCACAGAAGTCACAGTTAGGGACTATCATTAGGGATAAAATTCCAACGCAGAGTTTATAAATGTCCAGATGTATAGCAAAACCAATGAACATTCTATTCTACAAACTCATTGAAATGAAAACACATCTGATATATGTCTGTGCATTTTGCCCCAGGCAAAGTACATTCCATTTAAAAAATTCTTTAGCTTACAGAAAATTAAAGGCTCCCATGGAGAAATAGCTCAAGGTCAAAGGTAACCTTCACTGTGTAGCCCACATATGTTTTCAATCCACTTGGCCTTTGTGATCAGCATAGCTCAGTCATGCAAAGGGGAAGGTCTGAAGGATGATGAAGGGGAAACATGGAAAGGAAAGTTATGAAAAGATCAACAAACCACAGACACAAATCGCCATGTATGTATGTATGTATCTATCTATCATCTATCTTTAAGTGATGGGCTTGATGGCATACAAAACTGATATTCTGACCCATCCCTGAAACCAACCCATCCCTGCCCAACAAAGCATGATGCATTTTTCCTTACGGAATGACAGCACATAGCTAGGCTGACCAGATAAAATCCAGGTCAGGGCTCATGTAACTTTAACGGTTGTAGAGAAAAGGGAATTTCAGCCAATGTCATTTGTATGCAATTAGTTCTTGGTGAAATTCCCTCTTCATCACAACAGTTAAAGTTGCAGGCTCTATACTAGAGTGACCATATACAAAAGAAGGCAGGGCCCCTGCAACTTTAACAGTTGTGATGAAGAGGGAATTTCACCAGGAACTAATTGCATACAAATGACACTGGCTGAAATTCCCTTTTCTCTACAACTGTTTAAGTTACATGAGCCCTGACCTGGATTTTCTCTGGTCACCCTAACATAGCGTTAAGAGCACCAAGTAAATGGCAGCTTGTCAGCACCATGTGTACAGCCAGTCTGTCAATAGAATTGAGGAAACTCCTTCAGATGTAGTGCTCCTCCGCTGCTCCAGGTTTTGGAGACCCCTTGGGCAAGGCCAGGGCTGGTTCTAGGATAAATAACTCTCTGGGCAAGGAGTGCCTTTGGTGCCCTCTCCCCATGGCTAGCTCTTCAAGGCCACCTAGAGGGTTTATGGGCTTTGGAGCAGTTGTGATGTTAGGGGCTCTGCTGCTGCCCCCTACAAGGACCCATGCATATGTTTACAAAGTTGGCAGCCACATGTGAGAATTATTGCATGCATGGACTGCATCTGAGAATCTCTACCCTGGGATCAAGCAGAATGATAGATGTATTTCATTTTTTCTTGCATGGTGGTAAGGAAATAGGGACTGGGTTGTGCTTCTCCTGACTACCTCTCCAAATTCCAAAGCCTTCTGGCAGGGTTTCTTTCTGCTTCCTGGGGCTCAGTCTCACAGGTCTTCTGGTTGTGGCTTGATGCTGACCTTCTCACTAGTCACTCAGGAAGGATAAGGTTCGCCTCACACTACCCCTATGCCTCTCCCTGTGATAACTACCACACAAAATTACTCTCCATTGGCACCTCACCTGGAAATCGTAGGGGGAACTCACTCACTCACTCACTCACTCACTCACTCACTCCTTGAACCCTTTCCCTGACAGGCCTGGAGTTCTTTCTGTGACAAGAACAGGCCACCCACTCTTCCGTAGCCTTCCCTGTTCCTTCTCTCCTTACAACAAGCTCTGTAACTGGGGCTTCCCATCCTAGCTCATTGCAGTCAGTACATTAAAAAAAAATGCAGCCATGAGCTCTGTGTGGTGCCCTCCCCTCAGCTTGGCACCACACTTAGCTCAGCACCCTGGGCAATTGCCCAGCTCACCCAACCCTAAGGCAAGATGCCCTCAATGGGGGGGGGGCTCCCTCAGCGAGTCTATCTTCTAACTGCCATTGTCATCTGCTGCTGTTGCCCCTCCTCCTCTTTCTCATCATTGCTTCCATTTGCTTGATTGACAGGGAGACAGCCAATGAGAAGCAGACTGTGGCATCTACTGCTCCTCCTTCTTACCACCACTGTTGCCCAGTCCAGAGCAAGAGACAGGGGAACAAGAAGGTTGCAAAGTTCAAGAGCAGCAGCAACCCCAGTTAGTTCTTGTAAGTGGGCCCTGTTGGAATGTGGGCCCTGGCAAGTGCCCAACCATGCCTACCCTTGACACCAGCCCTGCTTCTCACTCCCTCTAAAATCCAATTTAAGGTGCTGAAAACACTGGACTCTAATCTACAGAATTTCCTAAAAGCAGAAGTATTTGCCTTCGCTGCCCAACAGTGCCAGCCTGTGTATTATATGCAACCTCATTTTCTCTACAGTTGATGTTTACTGTAGCATGAAGAAAGAAAGGGGGAAAAACATGAATGCCGCTTGAACTCTTTCTGTGGTCTATATTATTACAAAGTAATTCACTTTACAGCTTCCCCGGCATTGTTATTTATTTATTTATTGCTACAACCTGTGTAGCGACAATTGCTGTTGGTGCATCACCTGATTCTCTGCTCTTCTCCTAAGGTTAACGATGTGCATTTGGTGTGCCTGTGCTTTTTAATGGGACTGCCTGAAGTGCTTTTCAACCCCTACTGCTTATCTGACTTTCAATACTCTCCAAGTGGGAGAATTGCAATTGTATTCTTCAGGGTCAGATACGATTTTGCTGGCAGCAGCTGTGCTAAATCTTCAGTAAAATTTTTTTTTTTTTTTTTTTTTTTTAAAGAAAATTCTAAGTTGATATCAAATGTATTTTGGCTCTTATGCAGGACAAATCCTCAGTTTGACAATTAATGTCCTCATATTGATTTGGGAGATGTTACATAATTATACTTGCTGAGATTCTAGCCCATGCAACAGTAAAAGCTCCCAACTTGTATTACGTTTGCAGGCAAGGCAAGTGCCATAGAAAGAAACATTAAGCTCCGAGCTGTACTTTCTAACAAAATGGTTGGTGTGCTCTTTTTGAAGGAACTTTCACACATTAACAATTTGCCCTGAAACAATTCCAGTGCTCAAATTATTACGGGGGGGGGGGGGGGAGGTACAGAACTCAGACTCCTTAACTTTCATGATGACCCACTTAGAAGGATTCAGAAAAGCATACTTTGGAAAATTGAAGTGGGTTGAGGCACAAGGATTTCATAAAGAGCCCCCAAACCTCCCCACCCCACTCCATAATTCAAGCATTGATCAACCCAGCACGGTGTTATAAAGATTTGATTCAATAATATGCACTGATAGTAAACAAACCTCTCATGTGTCCTTGATAATTAGGTTCCTTATTCTAGTTTAAATGTGGAGGTTTCCCTTCTGCCCTTCACTGCCCATGCAACATATTTTTGTTTTTGTATCACTTGCTGTGTTGTTTTTCAGGATTTGGGTGCAGGCTCTTAGAGGCTATTGTGCGGACTGCCAACAACAGCTCAAACTCAAACTATTCTTTCTAGGTCTGGCCCAAAATATTTTGCTGCCTGAGGCAAAGAACAAAATAGCACCCACTCCCATTCCTTCTACAAAATCCAAGTAGTCTGGTAATTAAACCTTTCTTCAGTACTGAGGATTGGTCAGCATCCTCCACTGCACCTGAAAGGCCTCAGGGATGGCCACATTACCCACGTTTCTCTCCTCTTAACACCTTGCTGTTGCCTCCCAGCATCTGCCACCTGAGGTTATTGCCTCACTCTGCCTAATGGTAGGACCAGCCCTGATACTTCCTAGGAGCTTCAAAACTGATAGAAAGAACACAGTATTTCAGAACATTATTTTTGATAATACTGTTTAGAGAACAAGTAGGTTTAATTCCAAGATCCTCCCAAGACAGCATTATTTAATATGATACTCCTTTTTGGGGGGTTTCATGCATCTCTATGATCTTTTCTACACATGGCTGTTAATTGGTTGCTAATATGCTTTATCTACTTCCGTTTTCATTTAAGAATTGCGATCCAGGCACTGCTTTTCCTCTAGATGGCACTGTGGTATAGTAGAATAGAGGAAATACACAAGTGAAAAAAGTCTTTTCTTCTGCTTTCACAATTATATACCACATTTTCCCTGCTCTAAAAAACCTTGCCAAAAGTGCTCTTTAGAAACTGAAGGGTCATGTCTTTGTCTAAAAAACCTGTAAACAGCCAAGAGTTGGGAATGATGAGCGCATAGTGAATGTCTCATATAGAAAAGCTCATTGTCTCCCTCTTGAAGGTGTTTTGTGCCTCACCTCATTTTAAGCTCTATATCTTGAGAGGTATGTTTAATCCATTCTTGAACTTAGTCAAATAATTTATCCATGGTGTTATTGTATAACTAACACTTTTTATTTATTAATTTTTAGCTGAAATTCAAAACAAACGACTGAGGACCATCTTGAGAACTATTGTAGTGACTATCTAATGTCACATGAGTGGACTTCCACTCGTACAATGGACCTTTCCTGTCCCATCCTCCCCCCTGCAGCCCTCCAAACACCCCAAAAGTCTTTTCCAGGCGGTCCTCTAACCCTCCAGAGCAGAGCTGGGGAGATCGGAGGGGGGCTGAATGGGGAGGGGAAATCCGATCCACTGGTGGATGACAGTGGATTTACACAACTGGGTTTCACCCTAAGTTTCTGAAATGATGGTTTAGGAGTATCTGGTTAACAAATCTCAGCCCTCTCATGGCCACATTGAATGGCCTTAGGCAAAACATTCTCACAACTTCACCCAATCTCTTGCTGCCTTCACTCTCATGGAATTAATTGTATAGGTCTACCTTACAGGATTATTGTAATCATTATTGCGATTATACATCTCAAGCCACTTTAGCACTCAAAAAGAACATTATATATATATGAAGTACTAACTTTATTAAGTGAATCTCAAGAATTCCCCGCCTCGATCCGGAGGGAGAGGCAGGTAAGAATAATAATAATAATAATAATAATAATAATAATAATAATAATAATAAAGAACTGACTGCTCTGGCAACATGAGAGCTAACAGAAGTTGTATTTACACATTTGGATTTGATGCTAAAATGAAACAAAAGAACTAAGGGGGGCAGCTTTTAAAATTTCTCTCAGGTGCCAAATGAGCAACAGCAACAGCAACAATGGTTTTTTCCTAATACAAGGCAGCAAACTCCTACAAAATGAAATCCCTCTTTTAATCCAGAAATGTAATCTGGCCAATATTCCATTAGTTGCCCTGGATTTATAATACTTTTCTTTCCTTACCATTAATGAGTGCAATATACATGTCATTTGGGAAATGCCTTACCAGCATTTTAAACTAAACTCTAAATTCATGTGTTATCATTAAAATGCATTTCACATTACTCTTCAATCCCCCTTTTTCCAGGGCAAATGTAAACATTGGCTCCTCATTTTTGCATTCTAGATTGAAGAATTTCAAAGGCGCCTCTTCATTTCCCTTTTATCTCCTGGTAGCCTCTGTTTTTCCCCTTGTCTTTTTGTTCAGCGTGTGACTCATCTGCAAGCACAAATTACCTTTGCTAAAGTATTCTTAGGAGAAATAATTAGCCACACAAGCACCTCCTCGGCAGGTTTCTACATATGCCTCAGAGACTGGGGCGCTTGACATAAATCATTTAGTCCTGAGCCCTAGCACACACACCTCTCCCAATGGGCTCTGTAATTGGCAAAGTAGTTGCCAACTGGGTTTAAAGTGATTTGAAATTGTTTTCCATACAGCCTTGCTGATAGCTAAAGGTTTCCCCTTTACCTCAAGCATGAGTTACAGTAACATGATTGAATGTAACCAGTTATTCAGTTCAAGCTGTGATTCTGATACAGTATAGACAATATAAATTCCCCGGAGCTCTGCGCGGCCACCTCAACGGTCCATTTAAGTCCAATTCAATTAGGCTCACGATAGTTCTTAGAATTTCGCAGGTATGTTTGCAGCAGCCTTGAGGGTTGAATGTGAGAACAGTATTCATCTAGGACTTTAAATTAGGTCTCAGGTGTCATCATTCTAAATGAATTATTACAGTGGTATGTTGTTCATGCCACTACAGTTAAGGTTATGTTAGTCTCTCTTGTCAGCCATTTTAATGCACCAAGGGCTGAACGTTGCCTTGTAAGGTCCTTCTGTAATAGTGACTTTTAAAAACCCAGTTCCTAAAATAATCACACTATTAGTAAAATACATGTGCTTGTGTGTGGGGGTGCGTACTTATAGGTAATGGGGATATCCAAATGGTCTGAATTTAGGGAAGGCATATTCCTGTAGAGTAATAAAGAAAAGGCATCTGCCCAAACAATTAGCAACCTGATCCAGCAAAGATGACAGCATAATAACAGCACATACTGTGAATTCTAATTGAGCTTAGTAGGGTTCTTCATGGTGTATAAGGGAAAGAAAATGTATGAATGAGATAGGGTAGAATGCAACAAAATGTATGTGGAAAGTCCAAGCAATGAATTTGATCCTGTATTTGTATATGTTCCTAGAAAGAATGTCAAGCACAAAACTATTCTATTAACTAACAGATCACTAAACAAATAGCAAAAAGGTTTCTGGTTTCTGGAGGGATGGAGCTTTTCTGGACAAGCCTCTGGTGTTCTTTTAAGGTGAATGCTCCTGAGCTGAGCTGTAAGCAGCCTTCTCCACATTCTCAGATGAATCTGGAGAACCATTCACTTTCTTCAGTGGCATTGCCACTGGAGGACCCCCAAATGTAGTCACCCAGGCAATGCTTTTTAAAAAAACTTTCAGAAGAGGTCAGTCACAGTGTGGAGGAAGGTGACATCATGGCTGGCACTCTGGGGAAATCAAAATGCTTAATGTGGTTGTGGCTTTGCTCTGCAGTGCACCCACCCAAATGGTTCTGAACATTAAAGACAGACAGACAGACAGACAGCTGCTGCCCAAAAAGCAGGGAGAGCAAAGCATGTTAGTGGGGAGATGAAGAGGAGGGGGGGGAGAGAGAGAGAGAGAGAGAGAGAGAGAGAGATTTTCTACATGAGGCATTTATTGTGTGCTTGTCATTTCCTACTCATAGTTGTTTACAGGTTCTTTAGATGATATCTTGACCCTCCAGTTTCACTTCTGTGCCTAACCAGGATTTTCTGCAAGTTTTTTTTGAGCAGGGAAAATGTGGCATTTAATTGTGAAAATGAAAGAAAGCATGATTTCCTCTTGTGTATTTGTGTACCACACTGCCACCTACAGGTTATGTAGGAGAAAAGCAGGAAATGCTGCTCATATAGTGCTCAAATCTGGAATCTGTGACGAAACTGAAAGTAGATACAGCAGATTAACAGCGAATTGACAGCCTCCTGTAGAAAAGCTAAGTGAGACAGAAAACTCGAGGGTTTAAGAGCAAAGAAAGAGAGAGTGCTAAGGGAGAGAGAAAGAGTGAAGAGAGTGAGCAAGAGAGAGTACCAGAGGAAAGAAAGATTGGAGAGACAAAGACTGCCAGGAGCAAAGAGAAAGCAAAATTGAGAGTGCAAGAAGACCAGGGAGGTGGTGTACTTAAATGTGTGCTGTACTCCCCCCCAAAGACATCATGCTCAGGGCCCCCTCAAAACTCTGGCAGCAGCACTGCTGGGTTTTTTCTGTGTTCCCTGGAATAATCTACTACAGGACAGACCCAGAATAGAAAGTGACAGGACATCACTTGGTCATCTTCCAATGTGATATATGATATCATCTGCTACCAATGGTCTTTTATGTTCCATATAGGAAAAGCAGGCCAGTCTCTACACAAAAGACTAAAGAGACACAAATCTGACATCAGCATGGGCAATATTCAGTAACCAGTGGGGAAACATTTCAGACTCCCACAATATTCTGTTACTGATCTTAAAGTGGCTATAGGTAGATAGTGATGGCACTGTGCTCCACATCAGGGGTGGGGGACCTATGACTTTCCAGATGTTGCTGGATTTCAGTTCATATCTGCCCCAAACCACATGGCCAATGGCCAGATATGATGGGAGTTGTAGTCCAATAACATCAGGAGGCCACATGTACCTCACTAATGCTATATACAGTATAGGCCTTTTCTATTCAGCACTTTTTCTCAACAGTTGTAGGTAGTCTTTTAAACAGAAAAAAAAATCTTGCAAAGAGAAGGTTGCAGAAAACTTAAATCCATGCCCTTAAATCTTAAAAAATTGAGATTAATATCCTGGAGTAGTGTCTTCCACTTAGAAAGCATAATATGCTCAGATTCGTACATGTGTCCTGTTTGTATAACTTAATTTGTCATTCCTGCTTAATTCACAACTGTCCTGTAAAGGATGATCTCTATATTTGCAATTGGATGCTGAAATAGACCCATATGTCCCCCTAGTTGCAGGTGTGTGATCTATTGTAGAACAACATTGACATCTAGTGGCCAGAATGATGCACTCAGATACAGAGCTTCCATATTGAAAGTATTGCCCAGCAAAGGGTATTTCTCTAGTGCTTTATATTCAAGTTCAAAGCATAAAATGGCTTTGAAATTCTTCAAATTGTCACACATGTTTTGAAGAAAGAGAAATATTGAAAATGAGATGGCTTTTGTGGCAGAAAATGTGGTCCCAAATAGGGTGTGATATTGAAAATATTACCCTGGGCAGGATCCAATGCTGCCGCTGCACCTCCACTGAGCATGTTGTGCCAGTGGAACCCATTGGTGGTGCAACAGGAAGCTAGCACTTCCTAAATCAACCCCAGAAATGAGGTGAAATGTTCATTCCTGGAACAGGCTACATCAGGGAAGGCCGTCAGAGTAAGCTGATGGGTTCCTTTCCGGGAATGACCATTTTAGCTTATTTCCGTTTCCTTTAGGACGTGCTTGCTTCCCATTGGGTCAGTGGTAGGTCCTGCTGGTGCATAGGCTGTGCACCTTCTTATGCATAACCTAGGTTATCATTCTATGAGCTTCCACCTCTGCCAGTCTCATCTGAAATCATTTAAAACAGGCTGATTTATAGACAGCAGTAAACATCCATTCTCACAGTATGAGACTGGTGTTATTATTTAAAGTTCAGCACATAAAACTGACGCTACATGTTTTAGTAACAATGGGAGCAATTTCCCTTTGAGTTCTACTTGCTGCTTACATTTCATGCAAAGAGCACAGAAGTCTTGTTATAAAGGGTTTTGTTTGCCCCATTCAGGTTTTTTGTTTGTTTTTTGTTTTTAAGAATGATATCCATGCTTGGTGGGGTGTAGAAAATCCATCCTTCAAAGAAAAAAACTATAAAGGCAAAGAAATAGCCCACTGGTAGGGCTCCGCAGAGGACTAGCTTTACTCAAGAGAACAACTTGTTTTCTTTTAAAAGGCTCCACTTATTTTATTTATTAAAAGATTTTGATCCTACCTTTTGGTCCAACAACTCTCCCATGATGACTAAGGATATAACATCAAAAGCTATCGCAAAATCATTTTAAAATACAACCTAATAAGACAACATAGTCTGCTGAACAAACCAAGTCTGTGCCAGTTGGGCTTCCTGGCAAGTTTATTATGGTTATTTCCCAGAAGTGGAAGTTGATATGATTACTTCCTGTCTACCCAACCATTCAAACTACTGAAATTGTTTGGTCCATCCATTCAGCTGGCATCAGTACCTGATAGCTGCAAGATTCCCAGCAGCCTTTCAAGGCCCACCATTGATACTCGCCCTGGGAAACTGTTAGGTTTCCCCCCCTCAGCCCAGGCTGGGTCTAACTGCCCTAACACCCCTCATACAGCATTGCTCCAAGGGGGAATTGTAGGGGTTTAAAATAGTTTTTAGACCAAACCACTCATTTCTACCCAGAACACTGTTGCTTACTTTCCGCCACTTGCAGTTAAGTCCACTGATGGGAAGAGGAGGCCCATCATATAGTGCTGTGCCCAAAACCCTTTCATACTTGGAGCTTCTCTTGCTCTATCACCCATCACCCATTGGTATTCTTAGAATAATGGTAGGGGCAGTGGCAGATAGGGGGACCACATGCAGCCACTGAAGGTTGTGCACTCTTCTCTAACCTGATGCCCTCCAGGGCAGGAGCTACACTACTGCTTTATAACAGTTATAACGGTTTTGACAACTGGAATGTCCCAGGACACATTCCATATACCATTTTCAAAATGTTTTCAAAATGTTATATCATGCTTGGTATAGATCTGGCCCAGATGTTTTGGACTCCCATCAATCTGTCCCAGTATGGCCAATGGTGAGGAATACTGGGCATTGTCATCGAAAACATTTGGAGAAAGATGGCCTAGACACAGTCTTCTGCAACCTGGTGCCATCCAGATTACAACTCCCATCATCCCTAGCTGTGGAAACTCATACTTCTTAGCCTTGCAGTTTTAAAAATAGCCATTGCTGTGCTTGATCATGGAAGTGGAACGCCTGCATCAGGTAGAGAGGTCACCCCCCCCTTCCAAGTTCATACGTAGTTGAAGGAAAAGGTACAAATGGTGAAAAAAAATTATGAGCTGCCAGTGTTATTGTTGTTTTTCTTTTTTCTACTGCACCTGCTCCTGTACCTTTAACAGCAGCTTTTTTCTCACCTTTGGAATTCATGGTTATGAGTGGGTGAGTTAGATTGGCTGTCATTTATTTTGAATTTATATATGCTTTTGTATATGTGGTATCTGAGTCCCCTCCCTTTAACTAGCTGTGTTCTGTGTTTCTATGGTTCCTGTTCACCTGGAAAATTGACCGATTTGCCGTTGAATCTGAAACTTCCCAAGGGCCATGCACACTCCAGCTGGTAAGCCATCATCACATGGAACCAGTCCCCCTATGGAAATGACATGCTAATTTATGCCCCCCCCCAATCAAGCATCTGTGTTACCATTTGTGCTGCAGATACCAGCAGAAGATATTTGACAGTAACTCAGGTGTTAACGGTTAAGTGAGAGAAATCTGATTTATTCCCTATTACTGCCACAGCCACTAAACCAATGGAGACTGGATTCCCCTTTCCAGTGCTTCTTGATGGTATGTTAATAGTTTAGTCTGTCTTGGTGATGCATCACCAGGAAGGGGGGGTAAACTTTCCTAGCTGAATTATTCATGTATTCAGCCTACTAAACCAGATAATAAGAGATGGCAGAACCTTTCCTTCAGTCTCATGGGGCACATTCATATATTTTAAAGATTAATATTCTGGCCATATATATCTTTCAATATTTTTTTTCTCTAGCTCTTTTCACTCAATCAGTTTTCTTATCCATTGTTTTAATTTTGTTCCTGTGAAACAAAAACAACAGCTATTGCTGGGAACGCACTGATTTCAAGATGAAATAGGTGTGCTGGATATTCCACACATACCCCTCCACCCCATAGACACACACATTAAACCATTGCTCCATGCAAAGAATTACTGGCTAATAGATCCTGGTGTCATAGAGCAAAATTGCTGTGATCTAAACTAATATCTGAAGTGTGTTGCCTTCCAGCTGCTCTATATGCAAGGAAAGCCCTGGAGTGGGTGCACGGTGGCCCTGCATTGATTATACGATGCAGCAGCCACCTCGCAGCCATCGCGGGGCTTTCCCGTGAAGGAAAAAAAGTTGTGGACTTGCCCTGACTTTTTTGTCTGGAGCAAGGCAGGTACGGAGCATCCGCCATCTATCCTCACTCCGGAGTCGTGGCCAGGCAGATGGTGACCCGATTGGTCACCATCCACCTGGTCAGAGGGCGAGGGCATGCCTGGCTGCTGGAAACACCATGTTTTTGCTGCAGTGTCTGGATTAGCCCCCTAGAGCAAATGCTGAGACATTGCAAACTATGCATAGAAAGGCTTAGGGTGGCCCAGTGTCCTACTTTACAAAAGACAGTACTCTGTCCTGGAGAGCTGGCTGAGAATGTTCCTCTTTTGAAGAGATGTCCACTCCAAATCTGGTTTAATGTTGACCAACCGTCGGGAGGGAGAGCAGCAGGGGCCTTGAAGTTGCCCATCAACAGTTAGCACCTAGGGACAATAGACAGAACAGGCACACAGGTCACCTTGTCACCTTGTTGGGCTTCTCCACTACGGCGAGATGTACTGTATTTCTATTTAAATTAAAGTTACTATTTTAAAAATATATACCTATACAAATATATATTTGCATTTGCAGATTTTATGCACATTGGCCCACTTGTGTTCTCTTTTTTGATGACCCTTGGCCATGCTGGCTGGGGTTGGACAGAGTTGTAGGTCAAAAGAGCTGAAGGGAATCAGGTTGGGGAAGGCTGATTTACAGCATTTCTACACCAGAAGAAAATCTTGCAACTGTACCGCAGCTTTCTGGCTTCAGTTTTTGACCCACAATCACGACGTTCTTCCTTTACCCACACACCCTCCTCATCACCTTTCCCCCTTTAACCCGGAGTTCTATATGTTTCTTTTATACAGTCACAAGATGGTGCTGGTCTACCTCGTTCTTATGTTATTTCTTATGACATATTTCCTTTTTTCATGCTGAAACAGAAAGGGGATCTGTTTGTCACCACATTTTTTCCATTATCAATTATTTCCCAGAAATTATGAGACCTGCATGGGAGGATTGCTGCATCATGAAACTGACCAGGAAACTTTTCTGCGTGGCCAGTGTCATGTGCATGCCAGCCAGTCATGAACCTGCTATAAACAGCTCGTTTAGAGGAGCTCGTACAGCCTTGGCTGTGGTACTATGTGCCTACATGGGGATGAACTGCGCATGCAACCAAAGGGTTGTGAACGTCATAAACAACTGCTTGCATGGCTGAGTAATAAACACAGTATCTCCAGAGGGTTTAAGCACACATCTGGACTTATCTGTTTTCTTGTGGATGTTTTGTAGTATTGGATTGTTGTTCTAATAGTCTCTCTCTGGACTAGACAATTGCATTGTATATCAGTACTGGTTATGTGCATGTATTAACAGATATCTTGATCAAATATCAACTGTTGGGGGGAATCACCCTGGATTTATAATTTGTATAGAATTTATAATGATTTTAGGTTAATGGATTCATGGTTACAACATGCTCATGTCAATTCCTTTAGAATGAGAGTTCCCTTGTCACTTATACCAGTATAAATTACTAGTATTGTGTTTGTTAATTATTTCAGGCAGCTGCTCTTGATTCTGCTATATAGGTAGTTCATTCCAAACTCCTGTTCTGAGCAGCTTTGTTTTTTCTGTTTGACCTGGCTGAGGGAAACTTGATGCTCATTAGAGGGAATACACAAATCAGTGTTTGTACAATATGTTGTTTCTCCTAACTGAAGGAAGGTTATCACCCAGTGGATGTTCAAGACCAGCTGCCTGCAATTAAAGAGTTAAGAGTGATCTGATGAAGAAACAAAACAACTATAAATATCCTGAGTAACTGTTATCTTACGCTGTTGTGTACACCACTTGCACTGTTTGGCATTCATTATTTTACCTATAAGTTCACAGTAATTGTTCAGTATGTCATAGTTGTCACTTACCACAATAGATTTTTTCATGTATCATTGGTAAATTTTGATTCTTTTGTTCTGGTGACTCCCATCTATCACCATGCAGCCCTGAACAGATTATGCCCAAGGGACATCCACAGATAATGGGTCCCCACCACTGTTCAAATGCTTTGTGTGTCTAAGGTAAGAAACCTGATGGCATCACTGATGTACCTTTAGGGCTGAACGAAGGATACCCTCCCACTTTTGCAGGCCCAGTTGTAGACCACAGATGTAGGAGGACATTTTAGTGACTTTGAGGGGATAAATGAGAAAGCCACCATGTTTTTGCAGATGGGGGACTGATGGATAGAAGTGGGGGCAGCAACATCTTGTTGTAACCTTTCTTCTTTTTACACATTTCCTCAGCACTTCAAGTGCCATGGAGCAATTGCAGCCAGTTGGGCCACCAAATTCCTCTTCCCCCCCTCCCCTCACCCATCTCTCAACTGGAACAATGCTACATCATGATGTAGCATCATTTCAGGGGACATAGTTAGGGAGAAAAAATGACAGATACCGTATTTACTAGTAAACTCTCTTCCTCCCCAAACTTCATTTTCCCCTGCCACCTGAAAATAATTTTGCATTTTCCTCCCACAGCCACTCCCACCAAATTCACCTGAATGCTGGTGGAAGCTTCAGAACAATTCTAGATCTATATACTATACCAATCTGGTCAAACCCATAAAATGGACCATTTTCTCCACAAAGTGAGATCAACTTCACCAAGTCAGGGGTAAATGCACTTCATTGAAGAATTTGTTCTTTAATGGAATCTTTGGTGACACATTTTGCTTGTGCTCTCTGCTTCGGGCAGATTCTAATCTGAATTATGTGGACTATTCTGTTGGGTGCTTGGTGGAGGGATCTGCCATAAAGCATGGAATTTAATTGGAGCACCTTTAAATGCCTATTGTCACAAGTAAGACAGACAGGCAGAGAGGCATAATCCCACTTCCAAACCCAGGAATTCAAGGAAGAGAAAGCACTTGATATACCACTGCCTGTGCTAAAAAGTGAGTCATATGGAATTTACTTAAAGACAGTACACACTTTATAGCAGTGAATGGATTTCATAATATGTAAGTATCCTATGCAGACTCTGAAAAACAAATTAACTTTCAAGCTGGAGTCTACATCAGAACAAGTTTTCAAGATTGCATCATTCTACTGACATCTACTGGAAAGAAACAAATCCAAATGCAGAACTTTTAAGATATTCAGTTTATTTTGTAAGATCAGAAGCTTGCAGATGTAGAGTGGTTTATAATAGATTTAATTTCATCCCAAATGTGTAAACATATGCACACACACACGGGGGGGGGGAGGGAGTAAATATTTGTTAAAATATATATACTGATTATGAATCGTGTCTTAAGGACAAGTATAGAAATGAGTTATGCTAACTCCCAAGAATAACAGCAGTAGACTAATCCAAATAAAACGATACACATGACCAAGGACAAGTTCTGATAGTGAGATATGCCTTCGGTGTGCATGAGCTTCCTGTGACCTTGTGAGGAAGTGGGATCATTTAACTGTACTCCAATCAACAAACTTTTTGAAAGCCTTTATATCCTTGCTTGTGGTGTGGCGAGAGGTCCCAGAGGCATTTAGTTCCTTTGGATGCATGAGCACACTGAAGATTTTTGAGATCCCTGCATTACTTGTTTTATTTATAAATATGCAAGCAGAGCATACTGGAAGCAAAAAGTCAGGTCCTACAGCAGGCAGCAACTCTGCTAATCCCGCATCCTACTCCTGGAAAGCAACTGTGAAGCCTTGCAAAGTCTACACCACAGATTCAGTATACTCACTCTCCCTCAAATTCAAATTGTAATCTGGTTCCAAATTTTTGTCTCTGCTTCATCCAGCTGAGGGATGCCACTGTCCAAAGATTGGCTGGTTATCAGGGAAAAAAATCCACAGACATTGTAAATTCTATTAAGGTCCTTTTATTCAAGTTCCTGACAACTCGTTCACAATTATTAAGATGGCTAAACTCACAACAATATTAATAGTTTGTTATGCAATCAATGTATAAAGTGCTTTACTCTTCCTGTACCAGCCTGTCCATGTTTTGAAATTTTCTGCTGAAGCCCTTCTCCAACTACCCCCCTCATTGGAAGTGCGCTTTGCAATGACGAAGGGTTTTTCAGTGGTGGCATCCCAGTTACGCCCTCCCTAACGAGTTGTATACATTACATTCTTTTCAATACCAGATGAAGCCATTTCCCCAGGTATTTTAATTTGAGAAATTCCTTAGCCTTCTGTATGTCTTGATTGCTGCCTCACTTTATTGTTACTCTCAGGGTTTTACTGTGTGTTTTAGTGTTGTATGATATATTTGCTGTTCATCACCTTGGAATCTATTGGATGAAAGGCAGCATACAAACGTTTTAAATAAATTTAAAGAAACATGAAGAAAACAGATATACAAATAAGAGGTCTCTGCTCTTAAGTGCTTATAAATGTATATTTTAATAAAGAGAAGAGAAAACTCATAGAGGAGGGATAGGAGAGGCAAAGGTAACAGATTAATTTGAGTAAATTAAGTTTGTTACTAGCACAGTAAATATGGTAATGCCATAAGGAAAAAAAGATTTTCCATAGACACAAATCACTGGAGAATACAGTTGTTACCTATCTCCTCATGGCAGCTGTACAAAGAGTTTGTTGAGCAAGTCAGTGTCCTCTTGATTAAGAACTAACATAGCTCAAAATGCTTTAGGGTTCATTGGTTGTTTCTGGCACCCACTAAATTCTCTTTGCTGTACTTAGTTTTGTAGGATTGCCCTCCTCATTCATGACCTGCCCCCACTCTCAACAGATCCTAAACCTCCTCCTCCTACATGTCAGCCAATTTTCCAAACTCCAATATTATTTCTTTCTATCTCTCTCCCTCTCCTTCTCACATACATACAAATAGATCCCCTGCAGAACATGTAGTAGATCCAAGCATTGATAGAGTTCATTATTTCCTGTGCCTGCATGCTGTCAAATTCTTTATAGCCAGAACTAGTCAGCTAATATAACAACAAAAATGTTGTATCATCTAATCCTGTTCTCTGCTACTTGGCATACAAAAACAGAAATGCTGCCTACAAAACTGATTCCTTTCCCAAACAGTTAGCAGCCTTAAAAGATATACCAACCTCAAACAGCACTGTGCAAGACAGTTTAGTGTTGAATCTCCACTAAAGTAAAATGGCTGGGGTAAGTGTGCTCCAATAAGCTATAGGAAGATCTGCTAGGATACTTAGGCTGCAATCCTATACAGACTTACCTGGAAAAAAGGCCAATTGAACTCAATGGGGCTTACTTCTGAGTAGACATGTATAGGATTACACTGGTAATAGTCCTTCTCTATTAGTACAAACATAGTCCTTTGAAAACCAGTCTTTGCATTCATATATTCTGGCAAGGAAATGTGTCTGCTCCTTTGAGGACAATTTCTGTAACCTTTAAAAACATTGCTGTACAATTCAATTTTCTTTTAATCATGATTACTGATTGATGACTACACCCTGCTTCTTAAATCCCCAGAAATCTTTTGATTAAAGGTATGATATTTTCAATTAAAAATATCAACACACACACACATACACACACGACCATCTGCACCCTACTAAAGTGTGTGTGGGGTACATTTGAAACTTTCAGGAGGCAGGCAAATTGAAATATACACACCCTGAAAATTCTAAAAGACAAGGTTGCTGAGGTTCTGTTTGTTTTTTCTTAACAAAAATAAAAAGCTTGTCAATGCTTCAAGCAAAATGCCCCTGAGAACAAGGCTACATCATGATACAGAACTGCTCCCCAGGGAATTCTTGTGTGTGTGTGTGTGGGGGGGGGGGTGATGGCTGCCCCCATTGACTATACTGATACTCAAATTTAAAGTCAGACCTCCAGTAAGGGAACTGAGCAGTTAGATAAGGGCTCATTACAGGAAGCCAGATTCCAGCTGGACATCAGGGAAAACTTCCTGACTGTTAGACCCAGTATGACAATGGAACCAATTACCTAGGGAGGTGGTGGGCTCTCCCACACTAGAGGCATTGAAGAGGCAGCTGGACAACCATCTGTCAGGGATGCTTTAAAGTAGATTCCTGCATTGAGCAGGGGGTTGAACTTGATGGCTTTACAGGCCCCTTCCAATTCTACTATTCTGATTCTATGATTCTATGAGACACAAGCTCCTTGCTCTCCAATCCAAATATCCCCTTTCTAGGCAACTTGGGCTCCCAGCTTTGAAGAAACCTTTCCTTTTCCACCTCAGCTACAAGTTGGCTACAGTTCTGCTCCAGAGTTAGAGGCATATACAGGTAAGACGTCTGTCAAATTGTTTCACTCTAGAGCCAAATTTTCACCTTTCTATCTACATGCAGACTGAATGTGCGGTGAAAGCTGGATCCGACCCTTTTGGCTCTGTCTCAACTATCATGTGTCCACTGGCTCTAATCCCACCCATCACTGATTCGGCCATACATGTCTAAGTACAAATAACAGGATATTGGGGGGTAGAGGAATAGCACGCGTGTTCTTTTTCAGTCAGACGTAGCTTGGCAGGGCCTCACCGGGGCAGGAGATACCCCTGCAGCGTGCCAACCTGGAGGATCCTAGCAGAAGCATATCATGTGCTGCTTTGACAACTGTGAATGCCATCAAAACAACCATCATGCACCGCTTTGACCTCATCATGCTTCGAATGATCTAGTCTGCCCACCTTCTCCGTGCAGGCAGGTTGGCAGTTCTTCATGCCAGAGCTGCGCACATTGGCTGGAGCAGTGGCCAAAAAAAAAAAAAAGGTAAGGTGTGAGGGATGCTTTTGCAATCCCTCACCAATGCAGCTACACCTGAAATAGGTGAAGTGAACGAGGTCCCTGGTTCCCAGGAATCCAGAAACTCACCCATCTGTATCTGGAGCAGAGGGGAAAGTCACGTTCTGGGCAGAGCTGGGCACATTGGATGGAGCAGTGTCTCAAAAAAAAAAAAAAAAAGGAAATGTGTGAGGGATGCTTCTGCAGTCCCTCACTAAAGGAGTCCAAGAGGCATTTGAAACTATGAAATGAAAAGCAGACCCCCGAAAGTTGCCTGCCACTACAGAACCAGGGGCATAGTGATGAAAAATAATAATACAGGAATCTGGCAAGGCGCTGTCACTGGAATGCCATGCATACACTGACTGCAGTCCCTCACTACAGCAGCCCACACTGGGCACATTGACTGGAGCAGTGTCTTTAAGAAAGACATGAACGGCATTGAACGCATGGTGTGAGGGATGCTTTGCTTTGCAGTCCCTCACTAAAGCAGTCCACACTGGGTACACTGGATGGAGCAGTGGCAAAAAAATAAAGGCAAGGTATGAGGGATGCTGCTGAAGTCCCTCACCAATGTTGCTACACCAGAATTAGGTGAAGTCAATGAGTTGCCTGGTTCCACAACATCCCTATTAACAGGGAATCTGGGTTCGATTCGAATACATCTTGCAGGAAGCGGCTTGACAGGCCAGGCTAGCGCCAAGGAAGACGTGCGCTTGATTTCACTGGGGGAGAGACAGCCACCCCAGAACTGCCCCCAGCAACAGCATCTCTGCTAGACCCAGAGTCACCTCGCCCAAGGAGCGCCATAGAGTCGCATTTCATTCTGCTGCACAGTGACTGAAATTATTTATATTAATAACAATCCTTTGCAAACAGTTTGTGTGCTGCTTTGACCACAGATTGTGTAGTGTTATCCTGTGTAGCAGGCTACAGGACACACCAGCACACTCTCAGTCAATCAAGAAAACACCCCCACACACACAGAGAGAAAGAGAGAGAGAAATATGATTTTTAAAAAAAAATTTGTTGCTTTTTTTAAAGAAAGTTAAACAGGGAAGGGGACAACAACACACTCACTCAGTCACAGTACCCCCACTCACACTAACCTAACTCTTCAATCAAACCAACCAGAAAACGTATAAATGATAACTCAAACACACAAACGAACCTGAGACACAGAAGGGAACAGAAAGATGCAAGACTAGAATGAATCTCCAACAATTCACCACCAAAATCAATCCAGCAGTAATTAACTATAAGACCCAGGACAAAGCTCCAACAAAATCCACCCTTCTCCCTCAACGCCTAACTCCCAACAGAGCTGGAACACCAAGTGTGGGAGTTTTATGCGGAGATATCCTTAGCCCTCCTCCAACATTGTGATTGGAGCCTGCTGGAATCCTTGCTGCACAATTGGTCACTGAATCTGTCAGTCTCAGCAAACACACCCCACCTTCTAGCTCGGCCATGACCCCAAATGAAAAAGAGCCTTCCGATAATACGATAAAATTCCGATAATTATCGGATGATTTCTATTGTCTCCGATAATCATCGTAGGATCGTTTCGTTATCATTAATCGGATGTCCGATAAAGACCATATTGTATCGTTATTGGACATTTTAATGATACGATACACATCCCTAGTATACGGATTACTCATTTTATCCTCACAACAACCCTGTGAGGTAAGTTAGGCTGAGAAACAATGACTGGCACAAGGCAAGTGGTGATTCGAACCAGGATCATCCTAGCCTGACACTCTGAATCCCTGCACCACCTAGACAGACAGCACAGGCTATACCTGTTCTCCAAAACACATAGTATGCTGTTGGATACCACCCACCCCCCATGCCACAACTCCTTTTCACAAGCCCTAAATCAGACTTGCTTCTCCTGCCGTCTACATCCCAATTCCAAACTTTATCTCCATTTACACATGGGCATCCACACAGCACTGATCTTAGAAAGCCCACCCACCCACAAGTAGATAGACTGCCCATTTTGGAAACAATCCTGGTCAAAACATAACAACAGAGCCATCTTAACTTCCAGATCTAGGTATGGAAGGGATTGGGCAGAGGTGCCTCTTACTTGGTGACAGCAGCTACACCGCTGCCAGAAGTGTTCTGGTAGCCAACAAAAGGCCCTGAAATGGGTATTCTGGAATGGAACGGCAGATCCAAAGCCCACCATGGGGTAGGATTTTCTCCTCCTGTTGTAACTGGAATTGGTATAGGAAAGTTATTTCTCATTGTAACAAAAAGAAGAGGAAATTAAAAAAAGAACAAAAACTGCATGCCAGGGAAAATACGTCATCCCCACCCTTTTGCTGGCCAGGGCATAAGCCAGCAGTGTTTGGAATGAGGCAGTAGATTAAATGCTTTGCTCCCTCTGATCCCATTTTGGATTGTACTGTAAATTAGCAGCCATTACCATACTTTCAATTTACACAAGTATTAGAATGCCAGAACTGAATTGCTTTGCAATACATTTTGTAGGGTGCTATATTTCTTCTATTCTTTTCAGTACTGATTCTACAAATAGTTCTTTGCAAGAGCTCTTTTTCTTAAATTGTTAAAACAGTCTTACTCCATTCAATGTCAGGAGTAAAAAAACAAAAAAACAAAGACCTTTTAATGCATTTTTAAAAGGGAGTTACTGTCAGAGGTAGTTTTATATTCTTGTTGTTGATGGATATCAAGATTGCCATAATTTTTTAAAAAATCTAATCTAATGCAATATGATTGTGCCTATGACACTTTATAGAATTGGATCATAAATTTTAAAAGCAAGAGTAATAAATTCAGAACAAGAGATTTTGCTATTCACAACTAAACGGGCACATGAAGCTATGTCAGACACCATCAAGCTACTTTCTGATATGTCTCTGTGTGTGTGAACAACCAACAGCAGTATCACTTTGTGAAATTCACAATAAGAAAGTTTTTTAGCTTATCAAAGGCATAAAAATTGCCTCAAATTTCTATATCAATTTGAACTATATGGGGACTTTGTGTTTTAAAAAGTTGATCAGTACCAAAGCAAGGATCTTGCATAACTAAAGTAATTATATTTCAAAAGTTTCTATCTCCACCTTATCCTCAAGCACATGAGAAGTCTCTATCTCAGATACAAGTGACTGGTTTTGCCTGTCGTTGCCAACATTTTGGCGGTGCTACAGTGAAGTGGTAACTCAGAATGAGCTTCACAGGAGGGCAAAGATGCCATCATAGTTGTCCATTTTGTGTAAACAAGAGATCTGAACCAAATTAAACATATCACTCAGCCAGCATTAACCACTTTTACACCATCATTTTCAATAGCAAAACGCTTAAGGTCAATATCACTGATAAGAGCCAGCCATAGCATAGAACCTTGCCGATAAGAAAACCGGGACCAGAAATTGCAGTACAGACCAGAACTGAAATTACAGTACAGACCAGTATGTATAGTAGGCATGAAGGTATATTTCCAAGGGTGTTCAGTGCAATGGATTCTTACTGCTGTATGTTATCAGAAATTCTTCCCCAGGGAATAAGGATAAAAAGAGTACAATGAAACTATGCCACTTCTCATTTAATGATTTTTTAACAAATTAAATAACTGAATACATAGGGAAACTCATTTGTTAAGACCTCAGTTCCTGAGCTGCTGAGGTACTGAACAGACTGAAAAGGTTTTATGGGTCTGCGGCTATGAAGCATTTCTTCCGGTTTTTGCATTTCTTCCAGTTATTGCGAAGTGTCTTTGAGATAAAATATTCAGAAATCCAGAAATTCCTTTCAGTAACCAAGTGATTGTGTTTAACTGGCAGAAGATAAAACATGGCTGTGCCATTTTGCAAAATAAATTAATGTTTCGTTTTCTTCTTGTCTTTCCTTATTCTTTTGTTCTTCCCTAGCTGCTTAGATACATTTTCCTAGAGAGGAGAAGGGGGGGGGGGGGAATCAAATGAACATGAATCCATAATCATTTCTTTTTCCGCACACACCATCCTAATTTTCCAAACACTACTAGCATATTTTCAAAGTTAATGACCTACAATTAATACTCTGTTCAAGTTTAATATAGCTCTGCTTCTCAAAGTAGTCTGGAAAGGTTTGCACTTGTATAATATTTATTGAGGTTATTTTCCAATGGAGAAACTTTGCTGTCAAATTATGTAAAAGATTTATAATTACTAATGACTTTATAGAAAGATTCCAATTCAATTTGCTACAGTTAAGCTCTGCATATGAATACCATTTTCTTCTAGGTTTCAAAGATAGACAATACAATTGGGTCACTTTGTTACTTTGCTCCACAGAAAACTAGACATTATATTAATAATGTCTAGTAAATCACTGTAATTTCACTGACACACTAGTGTTAATCCCCATGAATATCCTTTCAAAAATGTGCAACATTGGGCTCAATATATGTCATTTACCCCATATTTTGTAACTAAAATCAAGAAAACATTAGCATTTCCATAGAACTAGCTGTACTTTGGGGCCCTCCAATATTTTAGATATTGGATGCATATCAAGTAGGGGTGTGCACGGGAGGACAAATCGTATTGGAATTGGGACCTCAGATTTTGCCCTGGATCAGATCGGACAAAATCAGAGGTCCATCAGATCGGATCCGATTCCGATCCGAAAATCAGACATCCGATTTTTGGATCGGATGCCATTTTAGGTGTTTTCGCCATAGGCTTGCATTGGGGGAAAGAAAGCTTTCCCCCAATGCAAGCCTATGCGGAAAACATGGGAGCAGGTGAGTGGGGACCTAACTCCCCCTCCCTGTCTCTCCCCCCCACTTGCGCTCCTTACCTGCCGGGGCCATCCACTTCTGCCCACTGTTTCCTTACTACTGAGAAACAGGCTTCACGGCCTGCATCTCAGTAGCGTGCCGGGTGATGATGTCACCCAGCGCGCTACTGAGGGGCAGGCCGCAAAGCCTGTTTCTCAGTAGTAAGGAAACAGCGGACGGAAGAGGACGGCCCCGGAAGGTAAGTGTGGACGTCCCCCTTCCCCCCTCGCGCTCCTTACCTGCTGGGGCCATCCACTTCTGTCCGCTGCCGCCCACTGGTCCCTTCTACTGAGAAACAGGCTTCACGGCCTGCCTCTATGTAGAGCGCCGGGTAATGATGTCACCTGGCGCTCTATTGAGAGGCAGGCTGCGAAGCTTGTATCTCAGTAGAAGGGACCAGCAGGCGGCAGCGGATGGAAGTGGACGGCCCCGGCAGGTAAGTTGGGACTTCCACCTCCCTCCCCCCCCACTCGCACTCCTTACCTGCCGGGGCCATCCGCTTCCATCCGCTGCCGCCCACTGGTCCCTTCTACTGAGAAACAGGCTTCGCAGCCTGCCTCTCAGTAGAGTGCCATCACCTGACGCTCTTCTGAGAGGCAGGCCGCGACGCCTGTTTCTCAGTAGAAGGGACCAGTGGGCGGCAGTGGATGGCAGTGGACGGCCCTGGTAGGTAAGTGGGGATCTCCCTCCCCCTTTCCCCCACTCGCACTCCTTACCTGCTGGCGTCCCGCACTGCCATCCGCTGCTTCTGTACTACTGATAAGCAGGCCAGTAGTACGGAAGCAGCGGATGGCAGCGTGGGACGCCAGCAGGTAATGGGGGACCTCCACCTCCCTCCCCCCTCCCTCTACTCGTGCTCCTTACCTGCTGCCTCCTCACTGCCGTGCACTGCCACCCACTGCTTCCGTACTACTGAGAAACAGGCCTTATGGCCTGTTCCACAGTAGAGCAAGGGCGCGCCGAGTGATGATGTCAGCCGGCGCGCCGGCGCTCTATTGTGGAACAGGCCACAAGGCCTGTTTCAAAGTAGTACGGAAGCAGTGGGCGGCAGCGGATTGCAGCGAGGAGGCAGCAGGTAAGGAGCACAAGTGGGGGGAGGGAGGAGGGAGGGAAGTGGAGGTCCCCACTCACCCACCGCCATGTTTTCCCAATGGAGGTCCGATCTTCCAAATTTTTTCGATCCGGATCGGGTCCCTTTGGATTGGATCAGATCAGACGGTCCAAATGATCGGGATCGGATTGTTTTATCTGATTTTGCCCGGATTGGGTCCAGATCGTGGATCGGACCCGATCTGCTGCATGTCCATAATACCAAGCAACTTAGCAACTGTTGCAAAAGACTGTTTGTTTGATATAAATATGAAATTGACAGATTTCATACCCAGTTTCAAAAATTACTTGGACATTTTCTTCCTGTTGGGACATTGCCTTGCACCATGCACCAAAAAACTGCCAACAGACAACCAAAGACATGCATACACATCTGGTTTTTATTTTTGTTTTTGGTCCTCTTCAGAAGTAGCCCCACAGAACCTCTATGTTGCTCTTTAATTTTCTCACAAGTTCAACAAGGTTTGGGGATTTGGGGGGAAAACTTCTTTAAGAAGTGAAATTGTATTCTCCCAAACATCATTTTCTCTAGAAAAATCTTACACCAAAATACTTTTAAACTTGGAGAAGTTTAAAGAGAGGTCTATATGTTGTGTGGAGTTTAAAGAAAATTCTATATGAGCCTGTCCACATTGCCCTTAAAACGACTTATATTCTGTTAAAAAATGTGTTTTTTTAAAGTCATTTCATTACATGGTAGGACACACTGAGCAGTACTTATGTTTCATAGTGACTGCTTCCTCCGTCCTCAAAGTATTCACTAGTGTATTACAGGGTTAATTCCTTGACTCTTCTTCTTTAGTTTTTGTTTTGCAGGCTGCTTGAGTTACGGAGACAGAAGTGGGCGGGTCAAGCACCCACTTTGTCAAGCAAAACAAAAACGAAAGAAGAAGAGTCAAGGAATAACCCTGCAATACACCAGTGAACACTTTGAGGACGGAGGAAGCAGTCGCTATGAAACGTAAGTACTGCTCAGTGTGTCCTACCACGTAATGAAACAACTAAAAAAACCACGTTTTTAAATAGAATATAAGTCATTTTAAGGGCAATGTGGATAGGCTCTATGTTGTATCTATGGCTGCATTCAGACAACACAATAGTCAACGGTGGGGTAATAATCAACTTGACAGTTTTTTATCTGGGGTACTCCCCACACAACATGGTGATAATTAGGGGTGTGCATCGGATCGGGTCCGATCCACGATCTGGAGCCGATCTGACCAAAATCTGATAAAATTATCTGATCCTGGCTTCTGGATCGTCCAATCTGATCCGAACCGGTCCGAAAGGACCCAATCCGGTTCGGATAAGATCAGAGGATCGGACCTCCTCTTCCCCCTCGCACTCCTTACCTGCCATGGCTGTCTCCTGCCGTTCGCTGCCCCCTTCTACTGAGAAACAGGTTTCGCAGCCTGCCTCTCAGTAGCGCGCTGGGTGATGACGCCCAGGCAGGTAAGCAGTGCGAGGGGGAGGAGGGGGCTTACCTGCCAGGGCCATCCGCTGCCACCCGCGGGCACCAGTGAACGGCAACAGACGGCCCCAGCAGGTAATGAGCGGGAGGGGGAGGAGGGGGAGGGCCCCACTTACCTGTCGGGGCGCCCGCTTCCGTCCACTGCTGCGATCTACTGAGAAACAAGCTTCGCAGCCTAGTTCTCAGTAGAGCGCCAGGTGATTACATTATCACCTGGCGCACTACTGAGAGGCAGGCTGTGAAGCCTGTTTTTCAGTAGATCGGAGCAGTGGACAGCAGCAGACGGCCCTGGAAGGTAAGGAGTGCGAGGGGAAAGGAGGCTTACCTGCTGGGGCCGTCTGCTGCCATCCGCTGCCACCCACGGGTGCTAGCGGACAGCCCCAGCAGGTAAGGAGTGCAAGTGGGGGGGAAGGACAAGGAGGGGGGAGTTAGACCCCCACTCACCCACCCACAGCCATGTTTTCTGAATAGCCTTGCATTGGGGGAAAGCTTTCTTTCCCCCAATGCAAGCCTATGGCGAAAACACCAAAAATGGCGGCCGATCCAAAAATCGGTCGTCCGATTTTCGGATCGGGATCGATCCCGATCTGATCCAAGGGACCTCCGATTTTGTCCAAACCAATCCAGGACAACATTGGAGGTCCCGATCCGGGTCCCGATCCAATCTGGGGGGTCCGTGTACATCCCTAGTAATAATCACCCGTGGTGTGGATTAGGATCAGCATTGAGTTGACTATTAGTCCATGCTGAGTTGACTCACTCATCCCCTGCCCTCTCTCCCCTTAAGTCCTCTAGTTATTATTCCTTCAGCCACTGCTGCCAAAAATCTATCCTGCTGGCTGGACTAGAGCGGCAGCCATCACTTTGTCCGCCCTTGCCTTGCGACTCTGTGTCTGCCAAAATAACCAACGGTGGCCAAGGAAATAACCAGGGCTGCCCACCACACAATACGATAACCAATGGTGGTTCAAATAGCCAACTCTGCACAGCACTGGTTATTTGCATTGGTTATTTCGGCCAAAAAAAATCTGTTGATTAAAAAAATGCTTCTAACAACACAATAACCCATGGTGGGTTAAATATCTAACTGCTGACTATTTAAATCACCATAGGTTATCGTGTTGTCTAAATCCAGTATTTTACCTTCTAAAAGAGAAAATGGTATTTAAAAATTCATATATGTACATGTCATTCTAGAGAGCACTTAGAGTTAATGATATTATGTGTGCATGTCAACTCTACCCTAAGAGTATTTAAAAACAAACATGCTATGAGGAAGGAACCATTGCTATCATTACATTAGGATAAACTTACGGACAAATTAGTGTAGTTCTGCTCCACAAGAATATTTCTGGCACAATTGTTGATATGTTTAAAACGATCTGATCCTAGGTGGATACCTCCATACCAACGGGACACCACAACCAAAACGTTGTGAACATTTAGGATCTACATAAAAACACGCACATGTATTAACATATGGAAGATGAGCTGTGACTGTCTGGACCCATTCTTCTATATACAACAAGCACTAACTCAACCCTACTCTCAGGTATATATTTCTAAGGGAGAAAAGTACTACTTTATTGCACCACCCAACTCCACTGGTTGAAACAAGCCAATTTCATAAATCAGTTTTATGAAGAACATGGGAGTTATGGCCTTGGCCTCCCTCACAAGACTGCCATAAGTTTGGAGCTGGCCTGCATGTACAAACACCAACTGGCTTTTGTTATCAGAAACCGTTGAAGTTAGGCTGAGGACTCAAGGCTGTGGCTAATTGGGAAGATTGATTGCAGCTGCTCTGGTGGGAACCATGCTCCAGTTGGGAGGCGGAAACCTGAAGGAGCAGCTTAGGTTTGGATTGGTGGAGCCCAATTGGCCCACCAACCAGGGCCGGGGATGTAAGACAAGCCAGTGACAGAAATCATTGTCTCCTGGGAGTCCCCAAGGCATGGAGGACGCATCCTTGACTAGCTGGAGGCCCCTATGTGGTAAAGTATAGCGTAAACAGCTAGGATTTCTTGTTTTGCTTGGTTGCAACTGGTGAACAACTCTCTATTTTACCCTGCACTCTGTTTTATTGTACTTTTATTGCAGCACTGAATGTACCTTGTTGTTCCTTTTAAACCCAGTTTTATCCTTTTTAAAACTTTCCTCCCTTTAATAAATTGCTTTAAAGCCTTACGCTGGTGTGGTTTCCTTCAGGGTAACTCCTGTTGCTAAGTCCAGTGTTGGGCTGGTTGCAGTGGGTGGGTGGTTGTTTTGGACTTACCTGGCCTACCTCGCAGGGAGAGCGTATTGACTACACTCTTTCTTCACAAGTTTGAAGTTGGCTTGCTTCAGTAAGTCATACTTAAGACTAACCACAGTTTGTCTACATTCACACATAACACTAAACTGAGGTTAGTTAAAAACAGAAGCAGATGTTTCTGAACTCATCGTCATAGCTGTGCTGTAGGTGGAGAGGGGAGGGGGAACCTGTGAGCCCAAAACTCATTCATGTAATGCTAAACCATAGTTTATCATTATGTCTGAATACCAGACAGAGATAGGGAGACAGACAAAAATAATTGTTCAGATAGTTGTCACTTAAATTTTTATTCTTGCTAAGACACACCTAAGTCTAGATCTCTCCTCTGCCCCTTCAGTTCCCCCCAGTCTAGTGAAGCCCACCCCAACCTGGTCCCTCCAGACGTGTGGTCTACAAATCCTATCATCCCTGGCCACTGGCCATGCTGATGAGAGTTGTAGTCCACAACATCTGGATAAACCCAAATTGGGGAAGGTTGATCTAATTAATACAACTTAATTAATATCACCACATTCTGAAACTCTTTAGCCCCACCAGCCAGTGATGTGGTGCATGGGAATGAAAAGTCGCTATAATAATAGAAATGTTAAGGAGAAGAGAGGGAAAGTTAGAGATGAATTGCCATTTCATTTTCAGTGCCACTCTGGTGTGCTGATGTGTACTTCTGCTCTCATAATCTACACCCCGGAACTTAACTTTCCACTAAACAGTGTCTGCATAGTAAAATTGTTTCATCACATTTCTGTATGTACTTTCAACAACATTTTCAAATGGGCTGTACCATCATCTATCTATCTATCTATCTATCTATCTATCTATCGACAAATATTTGTAGAATAGGTCTTATTTTAGTGCTATAGATTTAAACAATGAAAAATGTTATTTCCCATTGATTTATCTTACCTGCATGAGATGGAGAAGACGACCACCTGCAGCTGTCTCACCATCATCTTCACAATCTTGTAAGAAAGTCTGCTTGTCTTCACAGTATATCCTGAAAATAAAGAAAAGTGCCAAATAATAATGTAAAGCTATCATTTATTTTTACTCATTTGCTGCTAGCCCACACAACATACCTCAAGAGTTTTGCTTGTTTTGGGGACTCAGATGCTTTTACTCAAATGCTCTAAAATCTATGAAAAACCACATGCAATTCTATTGTGTCTGAAGAATTTGAATCCTGGTGAAGGAAGAAGATCAATGGGTTCAGCCAATTTTTATCCTTTGCAATAATTACCATTGAAAACCGGTACTAACCTGTATGCATATATGTTGTGAGTGGCATTGGCTATTTTCTTATTCTTGTATAATTCAGCAAGAACATTTTTCACCTTGGAATAAAAAAGTTTTTTCAGCTAGTTATAAAGATTTATATGCTTCACTTGAAGGTCTTGCAGAAGCCTGATTACCCATGGTTAGACCTAAATATTTGAATGTAATTAAACGAAACATTAGTTCCGACTAAAATGCAGTATGCATACTTCTGCCTACATACTCCCAAATCATAAATATAGTACAAGAAATTATTCAGAAACAAATATATAAAAATGTTTACTTGGATGCACTTCTTCTGAGCAATTGTAGTTAGGACAATAGCCTAGCAGTGAAAAAGGTATGATACAGATAAAAGCAACACCCATTCCCATGTGAGATAGATTGATCAGAACATTCAAGGAACATAATAACCACAAAATACCAAGGGCGAAACGTACAACAAAGACCTGCTCTTGCCCCCAACCCTTTCCCAAAAAGCAACAGCTCCATGAATGTGGGGTTCCAACAAGAGTGAAGAACCCTTTTAAACCCGAGAGCTGAATTCCAAGCTGGGAAAGATCTTGGGGGCCACATTCCATCTGCGGGTAGGACTAAAATGTGATTATTGCCAGTTTTAAGCCTACTCCGAAATAAGTTGTACAAGCATGTCTACTCAGAAATAAGCAGGAGTAAATCACTCAGCAGCACTTTCAAATAGCATCCCAAATACCAAGCCCCTGCATAAGTAGCATGTCTACTCAACAGATAAGCAGGATAAGCCTCTAAAACCTCAGAAGTAAGCAGGACTGAATCACTCAGCAGCTTCCTCCTATGACCTCAGCCTCTCTCCCCAGCAGGGAAAAGCTCTGATCTCCAATCCCTGCTGGCAGAGGGAGCTACATCTAGAGAAGAAGCTGGTGATCCAGATGTGGAACCCTTGTGGATAGGAGTTACCCCGTTCTGGGCTCCAAGGACCAAAGATTGGACTTGGAGAGGAAGAAAAGGAGCAGCAGATTGCCCAGGTTACAAAATGTCTGCTTCTCAGGATTGGCATCTTTACCATCAGCCAACCTCCAAGTTCATCTGCAGTTCCTTGGAGGGAAGAGCCTAGAACTTGGATTGTATCACCAACAGCCAGGGATCAGAAGAGATTGCCGTTTCCATCCCATCCACACACACCAACATATCCATAATTATAATTTCACTTTATATAAAATTTAGTTGTTAGCTATATTGAGAGCTGATCTTAGCTAAAAAAAATGGGGTTTAAAAAAAATAGACTTGAGCCAGATCTACACCAAGCAGTATATAGCACTATGAAGGTGGTATGAAAGTGGTATATAAAAGGCAGGAGCCACACCAAGCAGGATAGAGGTATATGGAATGTGTCAATGGGCCCCAACAGTTGTCAGTGCACTTCAGTACCGCTATAAAGCAGTAGTGTGGCTCCTGCCTTTTATATACCACTTTATTTATTTATTTATTTATTGCATTTTTATACCGCCCCATAGCTGAAGCTCTCTGGGCGGTTCACAAAAATTAAAACCATGAAATCATTTAAAAAATATAAAATAAGCCACAATTTAAAAACACAAAATAACATACAATATAAAAACACAACCAGAATAAAACCAAGCAGCAGGAATTAATAGATTAAAACACAAATTTAAAACTCCAAGGATTAAAACTGAGTTAATTTAACTGTTAAAATACTGGGAGAATAAAAAGGTCTTCACCTGGCAACAAAAAGAGTACAAAGTAGGCACCAGGCGAACCTCTCTGGGGAGCTCATTCCACAGCCGGGGTGCCACAGCGGAGAAAGCCCTCCTCTTAGTAGCCACCTGCCTCACTTCCTCTGGCAGCGCTCACGGAGAAGGACCCCTGTAGATGATCTTAGGGTCCGGGCAGGTACATATGGGAGGAGGCATTCCTTTAGATAACCTGGCCCCAAGCCGTTTAGGGCTTTAAATGTTAGTACCAGCACTTTGAATTGGGCCCGGACCTGGATCGGCAGCCAGTGAAGTTGGAAAAGGACTGGCGTAATATGGTCTCGTTGGCCAGTCCCCGTTAACAATCTGGCTGCCCTGTTTTGTACCAACTGAAGTTTCCGGACCGTTTTCAAAGGCAGCCCCACGTATAACGCATTGCAGTAATCCAAACGAGAGGTTATGAGAGCATGGATAACTGTAGCTAGGCTATCTCTGTCCAGATAAGGGTGCAGTTGGTATATCAGCCTAAACTGGTAAAAGGTGCTCTTTTCCACCGAGTTCACCTGTGCCTCAAGTGACAGTTCTGGATCCAAGAGCACCCCCAAACTACGGACCCGATTCTTTAGGGGGAGTGCAACCCCCTCCAGAACAGGGTGAACATCACCTCGCCGGACAGACGAACCACCCGCTAACAGTACCTCCGTCTTGTCTGGACTGAGTCTCAGTTTGTTAGCCCTCATCCAGTCCAGATATACCACTTTCATAGTGCTATATCTTGCTTGGTGTAGATTGGGCCTTGGTTTCCTTCCATGAACAGAACAGAGTTAACACAATTGATATTTCCTGCCTCCCACTTCTCTCTGCAGCTCACAAAAATCTGCTGCTGGGGGATATTTATAATAAATATACTGTCACAAGTGGGCCCTTTCCCTCAGTCATTCCCATGAACTAGCAAACTGACATGAGACACTCACATCGGTGAGACTTCTTTTTATTAAGGAAATCACTCGGTAAAACGCATAATTGTTACATTCTTTGACACCCTCTTAATGCTGAACGATAGTTAGAAAACTTTTAGGCTCCTTTCTTGATATGAACTTTCAGGCAAGCACTCGGGGGACGTGGGTTTAGGGTTAGCCACTATCCTATTTGAGCTTCTCCAGACACTGCATACGCTGGCTCCTCAGGGGACATGGCCAGAGCCTAAACAAGATCCCAGGGAGGGGAAGTACTCAAAGCACAGGGCCGCCTTGAGACAGGCAGAGACAAAGATCATGAACCAGTGAATCCCAACCTGCCGACTGCTGAGTTGATAATGGTAAGCAAGATCCCAGGGAAGGGAACATCTCAGGCCCAGGAACTCCCTTGCATGTAACTTAAGCTCCGGGGAAGCTCTCTTGCCACCTGAGTCAGGCCACACACACACAATCCACAGCAGAGAACATCTCAGGGCCAGGAACCACCTTGAGTCCCATTACTGGGAAAAAGGTGGGATATTAATAAACATAATAAACATAATAATAAACATAATAATAATAATAATAATAATAATAATAATAATAACAACTCCCCTGCACGTAACGTTAGCTCCGGGGAAGCTCTCTTGTCACCTGAGTCAGGCCACACACACACAATCTACAGCAAACACAAGTTCAAGTCTATGAAAAGCCTCACAGTACTTTCCATGGCACAATCCTTAGAAATCCAGAGTCCAAATAGCAAGTGAGCGAGATCTCCAAACAGGTAGAATCCAAATACGGGGAGTTTCAAGCCAAGCGTCGAAAGATGATCTCTAACAAAGGCTTCTTCAGCCTTGCTCAGCTATTATATTCTATTCAAAGCCACTTGACAGACAGGTCATCTGACTTGTAAACTATGCCCATGTACCAACAGGGCTGCACAGTTCAACTCCCTTTTTGATGATGTTACAATCTGAGTGACAGCTTCCATGAGTGGCCCCCTCCTTATCAAAACACTTCTCAGTTCTCAGAGAAACTAGCAATGTCCAAGGCAGCAGGAAGCAGCTCCCGTGGGAGACAGAAATAAGCTTGCAGAGAAACAGACTTTCTAAAACTACTACTGATGCAAACTTACATTCCACAAGGCCTCTGGCCTTGTGGTACACCTGACATAAACTGCTTAAACCCCATTGATTTCAGTATCTTTATTCTAAATCTTGATCCAACCCTCTGGGCTCTACACTAGTTCCTATGTCCTGTAATGTCTTTCCTCTTCAACACTGAAATCAACAGAATGTAAATGTTTTCAACTTTGGTTGCTTTCTTCCCAATAAATTACAGAATCTAAGGTGTTAACCTCTAGAAATAAGCAAGACTTCTCCAAAACCTCCTTTACACATTTAATCTATTGTCTGCACTGTAGGCACTAAGAGCTCAATAAAGAATTAGATGGTAATTTATTAGTTGTCCTTTTTCCTGCATCTCCTTAAACACGGTAACTATTATTCTATTCTTATCAGATGTCTTGTGTTTCCCTGTACTAGATAAATGCTGCGATAATGAAACTGTTTTAATAAACAATGCATAATTAATACCACTTTAAGCAAAACATTATTAAAGCTGTGAGAGCTTGAGAAAACATGCCTGGCAAGCAAATAGCTTTTAATTCAAAAGGAAAAAAATAATCTCTCTAGAGTTATCAAAATACCTCTTCAATATTTATCTTTGCTGTATTCCCATTATTTCATAGCAAATTCATTTACTATGCTGGAGCGAGAATCACTGCTACAACATTCCTCAAGAAACAGTTCATAGCATCTCCAAAGAGAATTTTGCTTTGAAAACATTTTCCCAAAACAGTCTTATAAACACACAAAACACACACACACAATATAATATCATATACATACACACACAACACCTTTCTAACGGGAAAAAGTATCAAAGGAGAGCAGTGCAACTAACTAACCATGTTTATAACTTGGAATGTATGCATAAAAAGCACAATTCTATGCTTGCCTACTCAAGAAGTAAGTCCCAATGGACCTGTTCAGATGACATTTCAGGGACTGTGATTAGTGAAATTGTGGTTCTCTGCAGTGTGCACTAACCACATACCATATTGTCGCACACAACACCGTAAACCTGGCCCATTTCCCAGTTTTCTAAATCACATGTTCAATAGGACTTACTCCAAATTAAGTGTGTATAGCAAAGGTGGGGAACCTGTGGCCCTCCACATGCTGTTGGACTCCAACTCCCATCAGCCCCAGGCAACATGGTCAATGTGATAGATGATGGAAGTGGTAACCCAATAACAAACTCTGGTTAGTAAAAACCATGGTTTGTCCATTTGGACAACGTGACAAGCCATGGTTACCATAAACTAGGGAGGAAAACAGTGGGCCTGTTCAGATAGCACACCAAGCCATGGTTAAGCCGCTAACCCTTTTACAGCAAATGGTTAGTGAGCATGTTTAAACTGTGGTTATGTAGCCACCATGGTTAGGAATGGTTCACATAACATGCTAAGTCATGGTTCACATGACACACTAAGCCATAATGTTTAGCTCAAAACGCTTAATCACCGTGGCTTAGTGTGTTGTCTGAACAGGGTCAATATGGGCCAGAGAGGAGGAGGGGTGACACTAGCCCTCCAACACATTCCTGACGGACTTGGCCATGACTTGTGATGTGCAAGGAGCTACAGATTAAGATAGTTCTTATTAACTTCCTGTTGTTGGGATCAACATGTACTTGCAAGATTTCCGTTTCACAAAATAAACCATTATTTATGGTCTAGGTGAAGCAACTGACCCAAAGAGGATGGCATGATGGCAGGAGGTAGCTAGCTAAAGAAGCAGGCACAGAAGTCACTAAGTTGGCCCTGTTGCCACAGCAGAGCTGGCAAGGCCGAGGAACCCACTTCAAGTACTCACATGTGCATTCCCCTCTAGTAATTCACTACAAGAAGCAAACTTGCTATAGTTGCTGAGGGACGCAGGAATAGGGAGTAAGATTAGGGGGGGGAATGCCTCTATTTTCAATTCAATGATTTTTTCCCCCATGAGGAAAATGGGGAAAATGTTATAAGCCATGAAAACCAAAGTGAAATATTCAGAGCCAACATAACCCTGCTTACTAGATGCCAGTGCCAAACAACAGGGAATGGAAGTCTCCCAAATTCTTCGCCTGTGAACTTCCAGAGGCATCAAGTTGGCCGCTTTTGAAGCCAGGCTAGTGGCAACGTTGCTTTTCCAGATAAAAGCTTTAGCAGGCCAACTTAAAGGCTGGCATTGTGGGAACTACTAGAACCCTGAGATCCACCAATCAAAGCCTGGGGCAAAAGACATACACTTAGAATTACAGAATTCTAAGTGCTGTTTCGAGTAGCAGAACTAAATGGAGCTCACAGTCCTTCCTCCAAATTCAAATCCACTCCTGGTTATCTCAAGCTTTCTTCATTTCAGCAGCATAATTTAGGGCAAACAACTGGGAGTCGGAAATCCTTGCTGATCTTCTGCAAATCAACTAGAGATCTACCAATAGGTCCAGACCTGGCTTCTGCCCATCCCTGGACTGGAAAATGACTACAGGACTTCTTAAATAACTTATTTAAGTTACAGTGTAGCCCACCAGCCAATTTCAGTGTAGCCCACCAGCCAATTTCAAGCTAGAAATGTAGCCCCATAGAGCCATAAAATTACCTTTCATCATCTCTTGTTTTAACTCAAAATTTCCCATCTCATTCACTTGATCCAGGTTACTGTATTAAAAATCAATAAAATACTCTGGAATAGATGACAGGATGCCAATATCTTGAGAGTGAATGTATGTTTTCACCAACAGAATGGGAGCTAAATTTATCCATATGAAAATATACTGATCCCATGTCTATAACCAAGAGGGGACAAAATAATGAAATGGCTGGCTGAAAGCAAGGTTTACCAACCTGCTTGGGGCTCACAACAGGTGCTAAGTGTGACTGGAAAGTGCTTCTTCGGTCTGTAATTGGATACCCATGAAAAACTGGAGGTAACTCTTCACCTGCAAATTTAAGAAATCAGATATTGTACATGATCATACATGGATAGACTACTATACTAGCTCTCTAGCAGATTCCTCTGCTAAATTAATCTTGCCCTCTCTCTTGTAATTGTGATCACTGATGTCACCCCTCTCTTTAAATCCTTGTCCTGATTTCTTATTCTGCTCCCCATCGACTTTTAAAGTTTTCCTTTCCTATGGCTTTTTGCAGGGAAAGTGCAAAACAATTGTTCAATTGTTGGCTAAAATGAACGGCAAACTCCTACTTGCAATGTTCTGTTCATCTCAGAAACCTCAGAGGAATCCCATAACTACTTTCTGGGTCTGAAGGCAAACTGGATGATTCTTGAAGCTTCACAGTCTTTTTAAAATTCACCTGCTTACTCAACAAAAGATACACCTTCTCATTCTTATAATCTAATAATCTAATTCATCTCTTTTGATTTTTTAAAATTTTGATAGTTTCTTTAAAATACATGTTCAGAACATTCTCTGTATTTGCTCCACCAATTGTACTTTGTAAAATATACTTCTTAACCAAAAGATCATAATACTTCTATATTATCCACAATAGCATTCTGCAGGTAACTAACAGAAGTCCAATTGGAGGAAGACAAGGTAAATGATAACAACTTCATATTGTTTGCAATGTATTTGGCTCTTCTCCATTATATCAGCTTCAAAATTTCAGTAAGAAAAAGTAAGAATTGAAACATGATAAAACAGAAGGGCTATTCTACCTTCTTGGTTGTCAGATAGATCAAAATTCAGTGTTACAGCTGTACATTCCTGGAGGGGTAGATACTCCAATGAAAAGTCTTCTTCATACTCCACATCAGTTTCCTCTGTTATTTTTTTAACATCTGGCCCTGCTGGTATAAAAGCAATACCTATCTTAATAGGCTTTCTTTACAATGCAAACTATTTGAAATTGTAGCAATTGTGGAGAAATCAAATGTAATTTCCACTTTGAAATAAATTCCAAAATGTAACTCGAATAAGAAGTTACAAAAGACTAGAACTATTTGATAAATATAAACAACGTTTATTTTTTAAAAAATCTCTTACAGAAAACGGAACTGTCAGGCATAATAATCTATGGATGGGTTGCATTATTTTTCCTGGACCAGTGCTTTCCATATGGGAAAATGTTAATATGTGAAATGTCTCTCACACATTATATTTTTCTGGTTTTAAAGGTATGCAGGAATAACGTTTGCATAAGTATATATGGGAATTTTCTTTCCCAGCACTCCAGGAGAACTTCCAAGCTACGTACCTGCTCCTTCAGGGGGAGTGCAACCCCATCCAAAACAGGTTGAACACCTTTTATCTGATCAGAAGAACCACCCACTAACAGCTCAGTCTTGTCTGGATTGAGCTTTAGTTTGTAGGATGAGGTTACACTACCCCTGAAGACACAGCTCTGCAGTGTGGGTGAACGTCTGGATTCAGTCCTGAGCCTGGATGCCCAGGTTTCGGAGATGACCAGGAGTGCATTTGCACAGTTAAAGCTAGTGCGCCAGCTGCGCCCATTCCTAGAGATGTCAGACCTGGCCATGGTGACACATGCCTTAGTTACATCCTGACTGGATTACATGGGAGTACCTTTATTTATTTATCGGAAACTTCAGCTGGTTCAAAGAGCTGCAGCCAGATTGCTGTCTAGTGCTGGTTACAGGACGCATACAACAGCTCCACTGGCTTCCGCTCTGTTTCTGGGCACAATTCAAAGTGCTGGTTATGACCTATAAAGCCCCATATGGCTTGGGTCCAGGTTATCTGAAAGACCTTATTCTCCCTTACGAGCCTGCCCGTGCTTTGAGATCTTCAAGGGAGGCACTTCTCTCAGTCCTACCACCATCACAGGCATGCCTGGTAGGAACGTGGGAGAGGGCCTTCTTGGTGGCTGCTCCAGGGCTCTGGAACTCCCTTCCCAAGGAAGCTAGACTGGCTCCCTCCTTGGTGTGTTTCTAGAAGCAGGCAAAGACTTTTTTGTTCTGGCAGGTCTTTGGCAAATAGTTTGGATCTCTGTCTATGCATAGGACTTTTAAAATTGTTATTTGTATTTTAAATGTTTAAATGTTTTACTATTGAAGCACATTTAATTATATTTTTAACTTTTGTATATTTCTATTTATAGGTTTTAATTGTATATGTTTTAATTTTGTAAAGCCGCCTTGAGGCCCAGCATTGGCAAAAGGCGGGATATAAATAAATATAATAATAATAAGTCCTCATCCAGTCCATTGTCACAGCTAGGGCCTGATCCTGCACATCCACAGCCTCACCTGATGAGAATGAAAAGGAGAAATAGAGCTGTGTGTCATCCGCATGTTGATAACAATGCACTCTAAAACCCATGATGAACCCACTCAATGGTTTAATGTAGATGTTAAATAGCATGGGGGACAGAACCCCATACTGGAGAATCCACGAGGCTAAACAATGTTCCCCAACATCTGGAGCTGACTCTCCAAGTAGGAGCCAAACCACTGCAATGCAGGACCTCCCACTTCCAACTCAGACT
This sequence comes from Anniella stebbinsi, assembly GCA_029215795.1. Classification (NCBI taxonomy): domain Eukaryota; kingdom Metazoa; phylum Chordata; class Lepidosauria; order Squamata; family Anniellidae; genus Anniella; species Anniella stebbinsi. The sequence goes on along the minus strand of JARDYH010000006.1, from coordinate 60,043,955 downwards.
ACTGTTCCAAAAGAATACCATGATCAATGGTATCAAAAGCTACTGAGAGACCAAGGAGAATCAACAAGGTCACACTATCCATCCCAACATAGGTTGTCATAAAGGGTGACCTAGACTGTTTCAGTGCTAAAACCCAGCCTGTACCCTCAACTGAAATGGATCAAGATAATCCGTTTCTCATCTAAGAGCATGTAGAGCTGGCTGGCAACCGCCTGCTCAAAAACCTGGCCCCAGAAAGGAACATTTGCCCCTGGCCTAAAGTTGTTAAGATCTTCTGGAGGCATTTTCCAGGAGTGGTCTCACCAACACCTCTTTCAGGCACCCCGGGACCATTCCCTCCCACGAAGAGGCATTAATCAGCTCCCTGGCCCAACTGGCTGTTCCCTTCCTGTCAGTTTTAATAATCCAAGAGGGCAAGGCTCCAATATAGAAGTGGTTGCTCAAACTTGTGCAAGCACCTTGTCAATGTCCTCGAACTGTACTAATTGAAACTTCATCTCTCTTTTTCCATCACTTATTTTCCCACAAAAGAGCCCTCTAGAAAGTGGACTAAAAGTGTTTTAAAAGGTAGTAAGAGACTACTAATTTCTTTAAAATATATTTAATGTTTTATCTGATACTTTATTTCACAGAGAGAGAAAATTCTAACTTTAGAATGATGGGATGGATCATTCTCTCAAGCAGGTCAAACCATCTTAAACTGCCTGTAGCCTCATCCACACTATCCTAAAATGCCATCAGAGGACTTAATTGGGCAGGGCCTTATGGTGGAAGGCGACAATACTATGTAGGCTGCTATAGCCCTTCCTATGTTCTATCGCAAGCCCTGCCTGTACTTCTAGCTATTGTGCCACATGGCTATAGCTAGTATTGTACAGAACAGGCTAATTAGAATACGTAATTCTTTCAAAATAAATTGTGGGGGATGGTCCTGGGTGTTCCCAGGGGTACCCCTACACCATTCCTACGAGCAGAAACTTGCTCAATAGCAGTCAAATCTATCATTGTCACCAAGGTATTTAATTTCTGGCTTAAAGTACTTAGTACTGAATCATAGTAAACAATCCAAGTTAATCACTCAATGTTTGGCACATTACCTGAATCACAGGTTTGTGATTTTTCAATTAAAATTTCCCGTATCTTCTCCACCCAAAGATAAAGAATACTTTCACCAAGGTTCTGTCTAAAAAAAATCATACAATTGTTGTTGTTTTTTAAAAAATAGCACAAACACTATATCTATATCTCCAATACTACCACTGTACCTCCACTCATTCCACTGCACCTACGGGGCCAACCACTATTGCTTCCTAAAGCAACCCCAAAACTGAGCAGAAACACTTGTTTCCGGAATGGTACAGGCCAGCGGAGCTCCCATCTGTAAGCAACGCTGTTCTGTCCTGTTGCAGCAACAAGCATTTCTGCTCATTTCCAAATGCTTCAGGAACTATTGCTTCCCAATGCACTAGTAATTGCTTCTGCTAGTGTGGAGGCAACATTGGATACTGCCCATTATAAAACCATTATAGGCTATGATGTCGTTTAGCAGCTTTAAATATGTAATAATAAACCACTTTAATTCTGTATTGTTCTTCAGGTTGTGAATAGGAGTAGTACAATTTACTCAGAATTAAGTCCAACTGTGTTCATTGTGGCTTACTCCATAGTAAGTGCCTTATTGTATTCGACTTACAGGCCAACCAGTGAGGTATTTATACCTTCAACACTGATCCTCTTGGAATCATCCCCTGGTAATCCTCAACAAGATTCAAGTATGTCACTTAACAAAATAGACCTGATCACAGACACCTTTATTGTGTTTATTTCCATGTACACTTTTTGCCAACTAGCCCAAAAGCCCATCCCCTGGGGCATGCTGTGCCCTTAAGATGACCATGCATGATCATAACAAGATAAACAAAAGCATGGTCTTCGTCCAGCTTTGAGTTACCACTTCTCATCTCAAAACAGATACATCACTGAGAGAATTCAGGGAGGTCAAAAGGACAGGATTTCATTTGAATACCATGAAAATTCAACCTGTGTCTCCACTGTAGGCCTTCTGAAAATTAATTGGGTAGATTGAAGCAGTACTTTCACAACAGTTTCTACATAAACTGCTTGAATTTCAAAGTGAATCTGTTTTTTAATTCGAAAGAGGAGAAGCTAAGTCTTAGCTTCATAAAACATCACCTTCTCTATTGTAGATCAGATTGTTGAACCTCACAAATGCTCATATATCTTTTCCTGTCCTGGAGAAAAACAATAAGCTAAAACTTATTTTTCCCTTCTCACAAACACATTTTTTCAAAGGATTTGGCTTATATCAAATGTTAGTCCTACTTAGACTGAAATGAATAGGACAAACTAGACTAACACTGGATACAACCCTTTGGCAATATTATATAAGTTAAGGCAATAATTTCTTGAGAAGATATTAAAAGGCTGTGTTTGTATGTCAAGCTTAGCATGATGTGAATGAACCACAGCAAGCCCCAGGCTCAGGCACTCCCAATGAGCCACAATGACCCTTGGGCTCATTCTTGAAACCTAAGTTGGTTGGTTTCAAATGAATCATGGTTAAAATGAACCACAGTTTGTTGGTATAGATGACACAACCATTTTGGGTTAAGCAAAAATGGAAGTGAAAGTGTCTGAACTTTTTTCTTGCAGCCATGCCAGAGGAGGACATAGGAGAGCCCAGAAGCCCAAGACTTACTGTGGCTCATTCACGAACTAATAATAATAATAATAATAATATATTTATTTATTACCTGCCTTTCCCTCTGGATCGAGGTGGGGAACAACAATAAATATAAATACAACGACCATAAAATAGATAAAACATTAAAAACAAATAAAACTAATACATTACTAAAAGCACCTTAAAATTCAACTAGGTAGGCCTGCTGGAAGAGATCAGTCTTCACGGCTCTCTTCAAGAAGACTGCTGAGTTGTCAAATCTCTCCCGGCAGGTCATTCCAAAGTCTGGGAGCGACAGAATAGAAGGTCCTCTGGGTAACACTCGTCAGCCTAGTTCTGGCTGATTGAAGTAAATTATTCCCAGAGGACCTGAGTGTGCGGGGTGGATTATACGGGGGAAGGCGATCCCGCAGGTAACCTGGACTCAAATCATGTAGGGCTTTAAAGGTAATAACCAACACTTTATACTTCGCCCGGAAACTAATTGGCAGCCAGTGGAGTGATTTTAAGACTGGTGTAATGTGGTCACCCCTAGTGTACCGGTGACCAACCTGGCTGCCATATTCTGAACTAGTTGAAGTTTCCGGACTAGGCACAAAGATAGCCCTATGTACAATGCATTGCAGAAGTCGAACCTCGAAGTTACCAGCGCGTGCACTACCATCTTTAGGTCTTCCTACTCTAGGAAGGGGCGCAGCTGGCGTATCAGCCGAAGCTGATAATAGGTGCTCCTGGCTGTCACATTTATCTGGACTGTCATTTGGAGCGACGGATCCAGGAGTACCCCCAAGCTGCGAACACAGTTTTTCAGGGGGAGTGTAACCCCATCCAGAACTGGTTGACACACCTCCAAACCCAGGTTGTGGCCTTTGACAGCAAGCACCTCCGTCTTGTCTGGATTCAGCTTCAGTTTGCTTTTCCTCATCCAGCCCTTTACAGCCTCCAAGCATTCATTCGGAGGAGACACACTATCCTTAGCTGATGCTGTTCTTGAACTACAGTTTAGCATGATGTCTGAATGCAACCACATCTTGATTTTAAAACTTAAATGATGGGCTCAGTCTGAAGAAATAAAAGTAGTTTAGGTAAGTACAGAGTTAAGGCCATAAATCCCAGTAGTTTCAATGGAATTCTCTCTCTGGGTTAAGCCTACTGTTCTTTTTGTAGAAAGCAACAGATTCTCCCTGATGAATGTTTTCTTCTTCTTCTCACAAATGTCTCTTCCTCATCAGAAGCTAAAGATACTGGGCATAGAACTGATTCCACATGCCAAGGGGACTTCGGACTTCTGTTTCTCAAATGGCAGCCCTCAGTGTCACATGGAGTTGTCACCACTTGGCACTGAAGGAGCTTTCAGAAGCAGTCTGAGATATGGCCTGAGGCCTTGCTGCTGGGGGGGGGGGTGAACAAGCATACCTAAAGTAAGTCTCTGAAACCTATCTCTCCCCTGATCACAGTATTAATAAATACTAGAAAGACAGCATCTTCCTTTGTATACAGTTCACAGATTTGGATTTCCTGCAAACTGTCCTGCTTCACTGTACTTTCCCCACATTACTGCCACCTGCTGGAATTAGGCATAGAACACCTTAAGACAGCATTTGGATTTTTAAAAATATGTGTGACAGATTGTACATTAAAGTAGTCTAGGGGTATATACCACTTACAAATAGATTTCTTCCAGTTTATTTGCCAGTTCTTCACACTTCTGTCCTAGAAGCCATGGAGCACTAGAATAAAAATGAGCACACTAGATTATATATAACACTTTTTAAAACATTTTTTACTTAAAGTTACTAAGGCTGCAATTCTGCACACACATACCTGAGAGTAAGTCACACTATACACAATGGGGCTTACTTCTAAGAAGACATGTATAGGAAGTAAAAGTAGGAAGTTACGATTGGGCATTCTAGAAGCTCGGGTAAAATAAGATCATGGACCAGTCCTACCTTCCCTCTCTCTCTTCATGCTGCAACAGTAGCCATTATCAGTAAACACAAGGGGGAAGAACTAGAGGACTCAGCAGAAGCACAGCAACCTGTCCTGCACTAGCCTCACATGCCATATACTTGCAGTTTTCTTCTTTGTAGAATTTGGTCAGAAGAATTGGAAATAAGCAGACATTAAGAGGGAGAAATGCCACAAGGATACTTCCTTGATTTCTACTCCAATCCCAAACACACAACACACTAAATCATCCAGTGTGGGCTGTTGTTGAACCGTGGGTTGTTGCATTGTCTAAACGCAGCACTTTTCCACAGGGTGGGTTATCGTGTTGTCTGAATGTGTGTGCTTTCCTCTGGGCTGCTTGTTAATGATGCAGTGTGCCTTGTTAACCATCCTGAACAACCCGACAACAAGCCATGGGTCCACAAGGTGCCTTGTTTGAGAAAAGTACAGTATTCAAGTGAAGAAGAGCCAGAAGGACAGTTCATATGGGACACTGGCCATATCAGAAACAACACAAGAACCTGGACAGATGTCAGAGCTATAGAACACCCACCTTTAAAGAGTTGCAATGCACTTTTCTCTGTGTGCAACCACTATGTAAGGAGCAATGTTTCAACCGCAGACATGTACTGGGATTTTTCCAAGCCTACGACTTCGCATCATTCTCACAATGGTTCTGCTTCGGATATGCACGCACATAGGATACACAACATCAATTTCAGCCCCTTTGAGGCTGCAGTACATTTTTGACACAGGATGTATGTGGACAATTGGGCAGAAACCTGCAGTCAGAATTAAGATGCCTCCCCCTTATTTAAACTAGAGCTAACAAGTGCTAACATGTCATACAGTATCATGAGATAATGACGACTTGAAAAAATGCACCAACACTTAATATTCCTGAAAAGAGCTATGACTTACTTAAGCTGATAAATAGGTGGTGCTGCTGTTGGATATTCAGGAGGGAGGATCACCTGAAAGATTTTTAAAATAAATTAGCCAAGTAGTTTTCTTTTTGCAACTAGTGAAAAAATATATCAATACAGAACAGTTTTAAAATAAGATACTAAACAAGAATACACACAGTCTTAGCTTACATTCCTATACATTGAACAAAGTGGGACTTACTTGTGCATGAACACACATAGAATCAGGATGTTAATCAACTCTCTAACTGCTCCATTATGGTCCTCCCACAACATACATGAAATTTGATTTTCTTCTTCTTTAGTAGCATCATATGTACAACAGGGCAAACATTAGGAAATCAGAACCCGAGAACTAGGTTGTTAACTGTAAAATACATTTGGAAACAGAAAAATTCTAACCAACAAAGATTTTTTTTTAAAAAAAAAGTTATGTAACTCTAAAACAGCCAATTAATAGGCCACATTCTGGGATGCATGTCAATAAACGAAGGTTGTCAGAATATTTTTTTTCCCCTTAGCAGCATTTGTGCATGCCATATGGCAAAAACACTTTTGCAACTCAGGGGTGTTTCAAATGTTGTTTGCAATGCAGTGTGATATATGGAGCTGCTGTTAGAAAGCAAAAGGGAACAAGCCCAACCATGCATGTGAAAACCAGTGCAGACACTTTTGCCTGAGCAGGAATTGTCTTCTTAATTGAGCTAGGAAATGGTACAGCCCTTGCTTATGAATGTGCAGCAAGCTCTGATGCGGCCAAATTTTAGAAATAAAAAGTACAATATTCTAATTGAGGGGGGGAATCAGAAGTAACTATGAACATGACATGCTAGAACTTATGTTCAGGCTATAGATTAGCCTTCTCCAACCTGGTGCCCTCCGGATGTTTTATACTGCAACTTTTAGTATTCCTGACCACTGGCCATGCTATCTAGGGCTGATGGGAGTTGAAGTTCAAAACATATGGAGGGCAACAAGTTGGGAAGGGTGCTATAGATAAACCTCATCTTCAATAAATTTAAGTGGTCTGAAACACATTTTAAATATACAACACACATCCCAGGAAGTACAGACAATTCTTTGCAGCGAATCATTTACAAGTTCAGCTAACAAGGTGTACAGTGATTTCACTCTAGAACTGACACAATATAAGAAGCAAAGCAGGGGAGTCTGAATCAGCTCCCTCTTCCCCCAGAGTCATAGATGTCACAATTCTTTAGTTCATGGACATAACCTACCTTTCCAGATAAAAGTACTGAGGCGGAAATTCAGACAGCAGCATTTTAAAATAACACCCCCCCCCCAAAGCTATTAAAGTCTTGATTTGGCCTCACAAAATAGTACTTCATTTAGGTTTGAAAATGCCCAATGGAGACTATCCAGTTGCAAATTCTAAGCCAAATTATATTACAAACCCACCTGCAGACAGAGAGTCCACTTTGGCTTTTCCAAACAATCACTAATCTTAATGCAGAATATTTTCTCATCTTCATCAACTGCACACCATTCATCGCCATATATAGCAGACAGGGCTTCAATTTCTTCTATCTGAAAGAAAAGGATGTTACATTATTTTATTCTGCACACTAGCGTTCAAATGACAAAACTTGCCTCTCTAAGGTATGTGATATATGTACCAATACCAGTATCTAAATATTCTGCACTCAGTGCTTTTAAAACACATTTTGTCCAATTTGAGAATAGGTTATATAAAGCAGCAACTCTTCTCCGGGACTCTTCAGTTTGCTTAGCATTGCATCTTTAGGTTCCTGGCAGGACCTATGCACTTTTACAATCTCTGCTCTTTTACAATCACTCCCAAGTTTGTGTGTAAAGTTGTCAGAGAGAAAGGCACAACTTGTCCCGCCTGTATAGGTGCTAGGACCAAGCAGTATTGGTGATATTAAACCGATGCTGATCCTTCCCACTATTCAGCTATGTAAATGATGGACCTTCCTTCAGTGTCTTTGGGGCATTAAGAAACAGCCCCAGTGTCCCTATGTTAAAGCAGTATTAAAACATAGATTTTGATAAGTAACAGTCTTAAACGATCTTTAATAACTAATAGGGCAAAGTTACTATGTTTTAGCTAAATAAATGCAAAGCAGATTGCTTGCCGCACAGCAAAGTGGATCCTCAAGATCAAGCTGTTACAGACATACATTACAGCAAATTATCAGGACTGAACTGCAATGCCCATAGGGCTAAAGCAGACATCAAGTGCATGAGTGAAATCCAGAAAGCAGAAGCATATAGAATACAACTGATTTCCACTGAACAATTTGCATGTTTAGACTGAAATTGTCCTAGCCACCCATGCTGGCTGGGGCATGCTGGATATTGTAGGTGGTTTCCCCCCTGTCTAAACATGCATAGTATTGTAATTTCCACATGTGAGGCATGTCTGTGTACATCTAGTGGCACAGATTACACACGAGTATATGTCTGGTAGGATTTTCCCTCCACCTAACGATAACACATGCTGCCCAAATGTAACAGGCTCGTTTTCCTAGGAGATATGCCAATTCCCACTAAGAAGCACAGACTCCAAAGATCTGGTCCAACGCACTTTTATTACGTTCAGCTGAGCGGGTGCACTCTAGCAAGCTGCCAGCCTACCAGAGCCACACCTAGGGGCATGCAAGCCCCCTCTTTTATACTATACAGCATAAGATCTACATCATTGCTTTATACAGCGCAAGCGCAAGCAAAAACCCCTGCATTCCAACGAGAGAGTCACTGCCCTTTGACACACAGTTGAAAGCTACTGCGCATGTTTCAATTGTTACTGGGGTAGATTCTGTAGCTTCTGATAAGGTGCGCTGACGGCCTTGCATTAGAACAAATGCTACAACCAGATGAAACCGGGCTTGTGGCAAGGCCTTTTCAGCTGCATACGCACTTTAAATTTTCCTTCATCCTTGAGCAAGGTTCCCAGCATTCTGTACGTGTACACAAAGATGGCTACGCTTTGGCTAACACACATGTTTATGCATCAGGAACACATGAGCACATTGTGCAATCGTCTCCATCAAGAACAGAATGTACACACACTGACACAAAACATTCATTTATGGAATATTTTGATATAGCAACTGCCTTGGGCAGCTTTCAAATAACATAAGATCACGAAGGAAAAAACTTATCAATAGCTACTAGCAATGAATGGAGCTTCCTTATCCAAAGGCAGTCTACCTCTGAATATCAGGTGCTGAGAGGGGCGAAGGCAAACAACAAGGGACGGTTGTTGCCTTCATTCCCTGCTTGGAAGTATCTATCTGGTGCTTGGCCCCATGGACCTTTGGTTTGACCCAACACAACTACTCTTACGATTTTAACATGTGAACAACCCCCGTCTTCTACCTCCCTAGGCAAACAACCTTAAAGCACAAAGCGCTGAACACCTTATTTCCCTCATTGGTCCCGTCCTGCCCCAATCGCTCTACAACCTGAAGCAAATCCTTCGAGCCCCTCTCCCTTCCCTGCCGCAGGGAGTCACGGACTCACTTGTCTCTGAGCCGTTTCCGGGTCAGTCGCCGCCATTACGTCGGGGAAAAGCGGAGATTCATCCCTCCAGCGAGCTCAGCTGCCCTCCGGGAGAATTGATACTACGAGTCAGCAGTTAACGCATGCGTATTGGTGAGATAGAAGCCCAATAGCGAAAGGTTTCTGGGTGGTTTACAAAGATTAAAAGCCATTAAAATTTTTTACACGTAGCGTAAAAACTATTCAGAGCTGGAAGAAGTGGAGGTACTGAGAGTAGAGGGGGGTGGGGGGGGGAGAACTAAACAGAAGGAGAGCAAAACAATGTGGAATTTTATCCGATGGGAAGTCAGGGAGGGGAGAGATTGGGGCAGAGGCGGTATCTTTGGAAGGACCAGGTTCCGATGGAAAATAATAGATACACTTTTGAATTGCACCAGTGAATACTAGTGGCTCCGATTTCGGTTGGGCTGTGAATCCATTCTGGGTTTCAGTCAAAACAAGCCAGAACTCTAAAGGAGCTATCCAAGGTGCCGAACTTATTTTAACCCTAGGGTTCAGCACCTTAGATAGCTTCCTTAGAGTTCCGGTTGGTTTTAACTGAAACCCAGAATGGATTCACAGCCCCACGAAATCGGAGACACCAGCCTCCACTGAATTGCACAGAGCTCTTCTGTGACTCAGCAGAAAGTGTTTTATCAATTCCACTATAGAGAGCAAGAGTTAAAAGGACATGCCCACAAAACAGGGAAATAATTATGCCAGCTTTGGAGCTGGTATATTTCATTTTTCTCCCATTGGAATCAATGAGAGGGAAACTGTTTGGTAGCGGAGAGAGGTAAAGGGACAAATAGCCCTCTACTCCCTTTTTATCAACAAGGCTTTGGATATAAGGCATAGCAAGGGAAGATTCTAGCCTCCAAAATATCCACAGGAAGCCCAAAACAATCATCCACAGTCCCAAGATACTCCCCCACATTCATATCTTTTCATTTAAACATACCAGGCTTTTCTCTCCTCCTGACCTGTGCTTTTGCCACCAATTGCTCTTACATCTCAGAGCTAATCAGAAACGTTGCTATGGTGGCTTAACATCTTCTATACATCTTCTTAACACAGTCTTACAACCTGTTCCAAAATTATTTCATTGAATGGTTTCTAACTGGAATACTAATCATGTCTGGGACAGGTGGATATGTATTTGTATAGCCTATTAGAAACAAGTAAAGTTACCATTATTATTATTATTATTATTATTATTATTACATTTATATACCGCCCCATAGCCGAAGCTCTCTGGGTGGTTTACAAAGAATAAAATATTGAACATTAAAAACAGATATACAAAAGTTAAAAGCATAAAAACAGATTACATACCAACTATTCTGGGATCAGTTAAAAACTCAACATATGCTGTTAAACGCCTGGGAGAAGATAAAAGTCTTGACCTGGCACCGAAAAGATAACAGTGTTGGTGCCAGGCAAGCCTCATCGAGGAGATCGTTCCATAATTGGGGGGCCACCACTGAAAAAGCCCTCTCTCCTGTTGCCATCCTTCGAGCTTCCCTCAGAGTAGGCACCCAGAGGAGGACCTTAGATGTTGAGCGTAGTGTATGGGTAGATCCATGTCGGGAGAGGCGTTCCGTCAGGTATTGTGGTCCCAAACTGTATAAAGCTTTATAGGTTAAAAACAGCACCTTGAATCAGGCTCGGAAACGTACAGGCAGCCAATATAAGCGGGCCAGAGTCTGTCTTATATGTTCGAACCTTCTGGTTCCTGTTATCAATCTGGCAGCTGCATTTTGCACAAGCTGCAGCTTCTGAACTGCCTTCAAAGGCAGCCCCATGTAGAGCACATTGCAGTAATCTAACTTGGAGGTTACCAGAGCATAGACAACTGAAAACAGGTTATCCCTTTCCAGACGGGGCGTAGCTGGGCCTCCAACTGAAGTTGGTAGGAGGCACTCTGTGCCACCAAGGCCACCTGAGCCTCAAGTGACAGAGATGGTTCTAGTAGAACCCCACCCCACAAGCTACGAACCTGCTCCTTCAGGGGAGTGCAACACCATCTAGAACAGGTTGAACATGTTTGTGGACTGTCTAATTTCCATTTTGGTTTAATTTTACATTATTTGTTATATAATTATAATTTTACGATTACTTTTTATACTTTCTAATATTGATTAGTTATTTTATCAAATTTTATTAATGTTTATTTAATGGTAGCTCCATCTTTTGCACTTAACACGCTGTCTTAAAACCATTTTGCTTTGTGTTCTAACTGTAATGCAACAATAATTCTATTCACTTTTTGAAAGCATTTGTAATATTTTTAACTGTCCCTTTTTCTAAAATAAGGTGTTCAGATTCTTTTAGGATGCAATTGTTTATACTTATGCATGAGAATAAACTTCATTGCACTCAGTGGCTCTTACTTCCAAGTAAATATGCATAGAACTGGTCTGCATGCTTCTCTCATATGGAAGGGCATTCAAAGTCCTTGATATTCTGTTGCCCTTCTCTGTACCTTTTCCATTTGTCTGATATCCTTGTTCAGAAGTTGGTAAGCAGAACTCTACACAGGCAACATCAGTACTATTTAAAATATACGTTCTGTATAATTTTTGGTAATGTTCAAAACATACTGTTGTTTAGTGCTTTTTATGTGTTGGCTGTTTTACAATGTTAGTGTGACTATATTTCAATAACAAAAATCAAACTTTATTAATAAAAGCCACCTACACTTATTACACCACCTTATGCATCACCCTGGTTTCTCAATAGTTGCTACAGGTTAAACATGTCCTACAAAAGATTTTCTAGCTTACTCTTGAACATTTTCTCTTGACCTACTTTGCACTACTTTATGTAATTGGAAATGGAAATTATTGTGTTTCAACACCCTGGCACATTATTGTGGTACATATTTACTGGCAAAACCTCTGCTCCATTTGACAATTTCAGCAATATTATGGACTATTGCAAAATTATCCTCAGGTACGGAATCCACAATGCAACAGTGAAATTTGGAACTATTGCACATAAGAAACTGCACGTAAGGAATTAGGAGCAAAATTATGCAAACAGTTTGGGATTTATTTCAATCTTTGCAGCAGTGTCTTCTTCCCAAACTAAGAACGATGACAAGTAGAAAGATATATTAAACATTTATACTTTAACGTCATCTGTTAAAACTGCTTACCCACTGTTCCATAATTATCCCCACTACTTTTCCATTTTTTTCCAGAAATGACATATTTTCCTATAGTTTCTAAGTAATATTCACAGGCCTGCTTTAATGAGATAAGATGCCTCTTATTTGTCTATAATCTCATATTAAAATCAAACTATACTATCTATATGTACACTTCTCTGATATTTCTCTCCAAAACATCTTGAAGATCTTGAGGCCATTAGTAGAAACAAAATTATGATCTACACTATTTATTAATATTCCACAGTAAGAGTTCATTTATACAGTTTGGAACTGATCTTGTAAAAATTTGCCAGTGAGGAAAGAGTTTTTCTTCAGTAGAACTAAAGTTATTTGGTGAAATCGTGATGTAGTTCTGCTAGGATATATTGTTATGAGTTATACAGAGAAAAATGCTATTTTCCAGAAACTTTGCGGTAAAGTAAATTTGCACTGAATAGAGTTATTTCTTAGTAACTTGTTTGCAAAACTGAATGTATAGATCTCCAATAACTAGAATACTACAAACAGCTTTAGCCATAAGTAATCTTAAAATGCCGTGAACATAAAATAATACTTCTAACAATTTAGAATAACCTTGCTCCAGAGGCAAGAAAACTGAAATTTTGACGAGATCAAAGAACCATATACAGAACAATCATATGCATATCTACTCAAAAATAAATCAAATTGAGTTCAACTGAGATAAACTGGAACATACTGTAGGCTGCCATCCTGTGCGTGTTTACTTGACAAGACCCACTGAACTCAGTGGTATTTGCATGAGGGACCCTGCCTTCCGGTCAAGCTGCTCAAGTGCTTGGGGCGGAACCGTGACAATCGCGACAAATTTGCACGTTATTCTAACTCTTACAAAAAATAAAAGGTCAGCACGCGGCTTATTTGGGGAAACAAACCTGTCCCGTGTGAATGAGTTTGGTGTCTTCTATATTCCCCGAACTGGAACGATTACCTCTCAAGGGCAGCCTTCCCCAACTTGGTGCCCTCCAGATGTGTTGGATTACAACTCCCAGCATTCCCCAACCTGGGAGTCCATCACATCTGAAGGGCACCAGATAGAGGAAGGCTGCTCAAGCGAGACATGGCACCAGAACAACGCTGAGGACCTTGCGCGCCTCTGCCACTGGGAGGAGCGTTGCCTTTACCATTTGTCTCCTCGGGTGGCTCCCATTGAGATTTGCCTCTATCTTGGCAGGCCAGGGCGGCGGAGGAGTGGCTAGGAACCCTCCCGGCGAAGGCCCGCGCGCAGTCACGTGCGTGCGTGGGGAGGGGTGCGAACTATAAAAGAACAGGAGAGGCGGAGCAAAGGGGAGGGTACATGAAGTGAGTGGTGGTGCTTTTGCAGAAGGGACCTTGGTTGGCCGAACAGAACCGCTGCCGACCTGGTACCGCCGCATGACGCGGTGAGAAAGAGGATGAAGTATATGTGTGTATATGTATGTGTGTGTGTAAAAATATATAAACGCGAGTGCGCACGCACGCACACGCGGCTGGCAAGCGCGTGCGCGCGTCTGGTTGTTGGGTGGGCTGCGCGCGGAGCTTTGAGCTCTGAGAGGATTTGCGCTGGCAACGACGCTTGGGAAAAGAGCGTCTTCCTGGAACTGGTTAATACGGTTTTTGTACCACTCTTTGCCTAGTTCAGCTGAACAACTCAGTCCTCTCTCCCACCTCCACGTCTGTGTATAGTGTGGCCAGGAGCTGGTTGGCAGCGCCCGTGTGTACGCTAACTGGAGTGTAGTCGAAGTGACAAGCTCGCTTTTGACACGAGCATGAACTGCTTCTGAGCTGTGCCTAACAGCGCAGCAGAATGTGCTTCTGGTCCTTGACAGGATGCGCAGGGGATTCTGACAGACTTTGCCTAGGATTGAGGAGGACACTTCTACATTTTCTCGTGAGGGAGAAATGGCCTTCCTAGTCAGGGGCATCTCTTGTGACTGACTTCTTAATCTTTTGTGCTAAGTTAGAAGATTTTTTTTGGGGGGGGGGGATCTGTTGCATTTTGAATACTGTAAAGGGCTGCAGAGTCGTTGTTAAAAAGTTTAAGGATGGCCAAGTCCTTTTCTGGAGCAAGAGTTTCAGTACAAACTCCTGGAACAGTGGGATAACATAAGGAATTTAGTGGACCTTGCCTCATCCTAGTAAAAGCTTCAGTTGCTGAATTTGTCACTGGCACAAAACAAGATGGCAACAACCCTATTAAAATGTTAGTCGGCAAGCTTCTGTGGGTGTTGCCATTCATGATATTAAAAGGCACCTTTAGCACTGTGTAAGCTACAGGTTCTGCAAGCATTTCTCATTGTGGATATGCTTACAAGATAACTTTAAAATGCATGTGCATATGTCACCAAATGTACACTTTATTACAACTTGAATTCTATCTTAAGGCAGCTTACAATAAAAACTATTGCCATTTGTAAGGTGGCAGTGTAAGGATGAAGTTGCTGCAAACATATTTATGATGAATTAGGGAACAGCTGAATGTGTCCATAAAATAAAATAAAAAGTATGACCATTGTCCAGTGATATGTATGTTAGAATATCCACACAGGGTTTTTGAGTAGGATAGAAAGTGAGGGGGTAGTTGTCAGATATAGTGTCTATGCTCACCAGTGTCAGTTGCATGCTGAAATGCAGATACAAGAAATGCAAAAGTCAATTTAAATGAAAATTGTGCTAGAGCATGTTCTTCTGTAAAGCAGAATAGCTTACCTAAAGTGGTAGTGATGGACTTAGTTGCATTAAAAAGAGCTAAGGAAAGAGATCCCAGGCTTAGTTTAGTTTTGTTGTCGAAAATGTCTTGTTGCTCTGAATTTTCCTGCTGTTTAATCTAATTAGCCTTATTCATTGGAGTTTCTCTGGTGATTAGCACAGAAGGGGAGCTAAACATTTTGTCTGTTTGATTCTTTACCTTAGGTTATTGTGTATCTAAGAACATGTTTTAGATTTCACAACTACATTGATTGAACTGCCATAATTTGATGTAGATCATAGACCAACTAAATTGATTGAATACTATATTTCAGGTTTACAATATCCTGACACACAATAACCTGTGGCTGTAGCTTAGTGGTAGAGCACATGCTCTGCATGCAGGAGGACCCAGGTTCAACCCTACATTATCTATAAATGTCAGTTCCTTAAATATGCATTTTAGAAATCGGAAGGGGAGGGAATATTTAAAAAGCTTAAGGATACAATCCTATGCATGTATAGACAGAAAAAAGGCCTACAACTCCCAGCATGTCCCAGCTAGCCATGCCAGTTGTGGCATGCTGGGAGTTGTAGGCTTTTTTTTTTGTCTAAATATGCATAAGATTGCATCTTAAAATATCCAAATACAGCTGAAAAATTAGTGTCATTCACTAGAATGAAGTCTAACTAGATTTCAAATTTAGGCTGGAAGAAGTCAGTATGAAATTTTCAGATTTCAGCAAAAATGAACTCTCTGGCCTTAACTACTCAGCAGATGCAATTGCTGAATAATGCAAAGGGAATTTCAGTGTGCTACAATTAGAAGAATCAGCATTTGCTGTCACCATGTTCAGCACTGAATAGTGAGGCAATTGATACAAACTTTTTGCGTGTTACATTATGTTTTTCCGTCATTTTGAAAACTGCAACATTTTATGGAGTTAGGCAAATGATGAAACATCCCATATTGACATAAGACAGACCCTGCAGCTGTCTTTCAACATACCCAACTGTTAGAGTTCTTTGCAATTCTGGCTGCGAGTGTTCTCCTGCAGAGGAAGGAGGGAAGCAATATAGGTAGTCGCTTTGCTCCTCCTGGTTTTGGCAAAAATGCTGCAGTAACCTTCTAGTGTTCTTCCCACCACTTCATTGTATCTAACATACAGTAGTTCAGGAGCCAGGCAGGATTTATTTACCCCAGCAAGTGCAAAAGCTTTGTGAATATTTTTTGTTTATATATGACAGAAGTGTCTCAGAAAAATGAGTCTTACAAAATTCCAGTGGGGGGGGGGCTGTGTGATGACATCATCAATATGGCTGTCGCGTAATTATGTAGTTGCCATATTTAAATATGCATGACTTCTCACCCGTTTATGCTACAGAGATGAATTTTTTTCTGAAATGTTTCAAATTTAATGACAAATACTTGTTGTAATTACACATTTTTTGTTAACTCCATTAGTTTTTGAGATAATTTCATTTGAACGTATAAAATCAGTGTTCACATTTGTTATGTATGACGTTTAACCATGATTTACCCAAAAACTATACGACTTTCAAAAGAATACTCAAGAACAAAAAAGTTGTATTTTTAATGAGGATTAAGAAAATGTATAATAACATGGGGTTTACTCCAATGCATAGGAAATTATGAGTGATATCTCATTATACGTCCACTTTCTCAGGATTGTATAATTTTACAGTTTATCATACAGGGCTTTCATTTCAAAAGTATCCACCCTAAATATCGATCTGATGCACAGATCACTTTGAACATGTTCAACTGTGATTTTTAAAGTTGAACATGTTCAAATGTTCTTTACAAAATTTCAAACAGAACGAGTATGATGATATATTTAAAAAAGACTATTTATTAGGTTGAATTGTTTTAACAAATGTTTTTAAAATCTTCAGCAAAAATTTACAATTTAGAAAATAAAAATTATGTTTTGTAAGAAGGGTTAACAAATACATTTCATTGGAAGTCCTCTTCACTTTCATTGGGACTGCTATCATCACTGTCAAAAACACTTTCCTCGTCTTCTTTTTCACTGTCCTCTTCTGTGGCCGTTTCAAGATTTTCTGGGAGTGTTGGACCATCGTACCATTTTATGTGGTACCTGCCATTTTCCAAATACCAGCCATGTTCAGTAGGATCAAGCCCATTGTCAGATTTTCTACAATCTGCTCGTTTCCACAGCCATGACAATGAATTGCTTCTTTTCATCTTTTGGATCAATGTAGGTTTAGATGGAAGCAGCATTGTTGGGTCAATGCTTTTAACTTTGGAGAATGCCTTAGACTGGTTCTTAGGTGTTGTTTTCTTCATAAATAGACTGTATCTTACTTCACTCACAGAGGAGTATCTAGGGTGGCCATACATGCCACAGACAAATTCCTCCAACCCAGCTATCTTCATAGAATCATAGAATAGTAGAGTTCGAAGGGGCCTATAAGGCCACCGAATCCAACCCCATGTTCAATGCAGGAATCTACCTTAAAGCATCCCTGACAGATGGTTGTCCAGCAGCCTCTTGAATGCCTCTAATGTGGGAGAGCCTACCACCTCCCTAGGTAATTGGTTCCATTGTCGTATTCACTAACAGTCAGGAAGTTTTTTCCTGATGTCCAGCCTGAATCTGTTTTCGTGTAACTTGAGCCCATTATTCCGCATCCTGCATTCTGGGTTGATTGAGAACGTTGAACTTCAGTTATAGTTAATGACTCACCTAGCTGGCTGAGAATTTATTGGAATTCATGATTCTTTTTCATGATTTCAAATGGTTTAACTTTTTCCTGTCTTGCAAATGCAGCTGTGAAATCAGATCCTGTGAAAGCGTGGTAGCCAGACAAGGCCTCTACCAGATCATGTCTGAGCTCCTCTGTGATACAAGTTGCATTGATCATCCTTCTGCTGTTTAGGAAGTGCTTTTGATGGTAAATTAACAGAACCAACACATCAGTGTCATTTGTCTAACCAGGATATTCTTTGCCTGATCACTACCATGTGATGTATGTTGTGATGCCAAATAATCTTTTTGTCTACCTCTTGATGAAGGCAAGCAAGATCAGGCACCTCTGTTGCCTCAACACTGACATCCTTGCTGGTGTATTTGTAACACGCAGACTCTGCTCCGACAAAGGGAATTTTGCCTGCCAAAAGTGAAGCATACTTCTGATTTTTCCACTCATTACATAGCAAAGATGTAAGTGATGTTTTAAACTGCTCATTCCAAAGTGCATCAACTGCCTTTTTGGGGGTCTTCTGATCTGCGCCTGTTACTTTGATGTCACTAGTTGGTACAGTTGTTCGCCATTCATGTTCACAATCTTTTATACTTTGATAGCCATAAGTGTCAAAGACCAGGTACACTTCCTTAGCTGGTGTACTACTAGTAATGTGCAAGAGCTCTGTAAATGTCCAGGAACTTCAAAGTGTGCAACACAAATATTGCATCATATACAGCCACATCTATGTGAGGTTGACCTGTAGTTATATCATGCTCCTCGTCTAAATTTGGTACTTTTCTAGCCTGTGCATCAACTTACTTTTGTCTGTTTTATTCATTGATCCACCAATCTGAGCAAGAGAGAATGGCACGGGAGTTCGAGGATACTCAATCACATTTTTCACGTCACATTTTTGAACAGCTGCCATATGAATTACTTTACTGAAAGCATCTAAAGTGCATTTGGCAACCTCTAGTTTCTTTTGTTCCGTTTTCAGGTTACTGGATGCAATAGAAGATGTGCAGTTAGCTACCAAATTTTGGGGTATAATCTTTTCAACATTCTTTGGATCATGCACGTACATCCTCCTGAATATGGCTGGTACTTGGAAAATGGCAGGTACACATCAAATGGTACAATGGTCCAATACTCCCAGAAAATCTTGAAACGGCCACAGAAGAGGACAGGGAAAAAGAAGACGAGGAAAGTGATTTTGACAGTGATGATAGCAGTTCCAATGAAAGTGAAGAGGACATCCAATGA
This sequence comes from Anniella stebbinsi, assembly GCA_029215795.1. NCBI lineage: Eukaryota > Metazoa > Chordata > Lepidosauria > Squamata > Anniellidae > Anniella > Anniella stebbinsi. The sequence continues at coordinate 60,024,991 of JARDYH010000006.1, read as the reverse complement.
AATTTATTTCTTAACCCTTCTCACAGAACATAGTTTTTGTTTTGTAAATTGTAGTTTTTTGCTGAAGATTTTAAAAACATTTGTTAAAAACAATTCAACCTAATAAGTAGTCTTTTTATATATATCATCATACTCATCCTGTTTGAAATTTTGTAAAAACATGTTCAAAATGATCTGTGCATCAGATCAAGAGATATTTAGGGTGGATACTTTTGAAATAAAAGCCCTGTATGATAAACGGTAAAATCATACAATCCTGAGAAAGTGGACCTATAACGAGATATCACTCATAATTCCTTAAGCGTTCGGGTAAACCCCATGTTATTATACATTTTCTTAATCCTCATTAAAAAATACAACTTTTTTGTTCTTGAGTATTCTTTCGAAAGTCGTATAGTTTTGAGTAAATCATGGTTTAACATTACACATAACCAATGTGAACACTGATTTTATACGTTCAAATGAAATTATCTCAAAAACTAATGGAGTTAACAAAAAATGTGTAATTACAAAAAGTATTTGTCATTAAATTTGAAACATTTCAGAACAAAAAATCATCCCTGTAGCATAAACAGGTGAGAAGTCATGCATATTTAAATGTGGCAACTACATAACAGCGCAGCAGCCATATCGATGATGTCATCACGCAGCCCCCCACCACTGGAATTTTGTAAGACTCACTTTTCTGAGACACTTCTGTCATATATAAACAAAAAATATTCACAAAGCTTTTGCACTCGCTGGGGTAAATAAATCCTGCTCTGGCTCTGGGACTAACATTTGTGATTGGATAGCACCGTGGCTGTGAGCTCACCGGGTAAAATATACTTATCTATTTATTGCATTATATCCTGCATTTTTTCCTCCAAGGAACCCAAAGCAGTGTACATAATCCTCCTCACCCCCATTTTATCCTCACAATAACCCTGTGAGGTAGGTTGGGCTGAAAATTTGTGAGTGGTCCAAAGTCACCCAGTGAGCTTCGATGGTGAAGTGAAAACTAGAACACGGATCTCCCAGGTCCCAGTCCAACAATGTAACCACTATACCACACTGACTACTACAAGTGCATGATAGAAACTCTGTATTCTAAGCTCAAATCAGGTAGTAATTTTAACAGTAGATCTTGTATAACGACTGGAATTAGACCCTGGATCCAACAGCAGGAGGCAGATGGCCAACTTACCAGGGCAAAACCAGAAACCGTGGAAGCAAAGCTTACTCACGATGCCCTGATTAATCCCTGTAAAGATAGGATAGATGAGGGGCGGAGCCTTGAAATCCCCAAATTACAGTCCACTACAGGATCTCTACATCATCAGACAGATGGAAGAAATAAGAGCTTACGAACTCCCGTTTCATCCTGCCCCAGAGCAACCGAGATAAGTAAGGGATATCCCAGTCATAACATTAAACCCCCCAATTGTTGTGTTTATAACAACAATGAAGGATTACTAGACTCCATCGTCGAAATAGACTGACTGACTGGCCCTGAAACATTTACCAATCTAAAGCTTCTTTCATGGAACATTGCTGGGTGGGGCAAAAAAAATGGTGACCCCAGCTTCCATGAGTACCTAGGGAAGTTTGACATAGTTTTACTTCAAGAGACATGGTGCTGTGATGAAATATATGTCGATGGTTTCACTTCTCTTAGTCTTCCTTTAGTCATCTAAAGGAAAAGGCAAGAATCAACAGGGTTTGACAGTATTAGTCTCACTGTTGCTCAATGTCAAAATAACCAAATTGCCGAGCCATGACTCTTCGATCCAGGCTCTGATTCTAGAAATGAGCTCCCCTAAGCTGACTTTTATACTATTCAATGCATATTTTACACCATGATTGCATAAAGAATTAACTCGGGAACTTTGGATGAAAGCTGAATGCTTCATCGTGGAGTCTATAGCCAAATTCCCCTCAGCTTATTTAATCTTGGGAGGGGACCTAAATGCAAGGACTGTCTCATATATGACTGTTCCACCGATAGCAAATAAAGACTCTGAGGCAAGTTTAGTGCTGCCCAGAGAGAGCTCACGACACTCCAAAGATCGCATTACTAACTATGCTGGGCAATGTCTTCTTCAGATGATTGCCAGGAATGATCTTCGCATCCTAAATGGCTCTATGGACAATGACAGATGGGGAGAATTCACCTTTGCCTCCAACGAAGGTTCAAGTGTGATTGATTATATAATCGTCCAGAAATTTAAGACAAACATTGTTAGAAGCTTTCTGGTGGCCAATCGCATGGAAAGCGATCATCGCCCATTAGAGCTTGCTTTGTCAGTCCCCGGTTCTATCCACCTTGAAGCTCGCTGCTCACTTTTAACTAGTGACCACCTAAAAATCAACTCTAGAAGATTAAGATGATCATCAAAGTCTGCCAATATTCTTGAACAGTTGTTCGTATCGGATGTCTATCTTAATCTTGTTAAGCAGATTTACGACTTTCAGTCCCCTGAAGCAGCTATAGGTGCATATGATGCTCTTCCGACAGGCCTATCCAGATGAATTTTAAGATGTTTTTAATGTTGTATTTTTTCTCTTGTTTTTTTTTTTTTTAAAAATTTCACTGTTGTGATTTTTATGTTTTATATTGTTGTTGTTCCCCGCCTCGATCCGGAGGGAGAGGCGGGCTACAAATAAATATTATTATTATTATTATTATTATTATTATTATTACCTCTGCTCTACAAAATAATGCCAACAATTTCAAAGAGCATAGGGTTTCAAACAAAAAATTGTTCGATAGTGAATGTATAAAAGTTAGAAGAGAGCTCAATGCTGTGTATTGTACCTATCGTAAAAATAACGAACGACAAATTCCAGCTTCCTATTTTAAATTAAAGAGAACCTATAGGAAACTATTACGTCAGAAAAAGTATGAGGCTGATCGTGAGATTTGGCACCATTTGATTGGAGCCTCATCTCTTAATAATACTAGAACCTTTTGGGAAATAGTATCAGGGATAACTAGAGCTAAATCTGGTGACGTCGGGAGTTTCATATCTGCTGATGCTTGGGAACAACACTTTAGAGCAATACAGAATGAAGTTCCAACGCCTGATCCTGTCCTTGTGCTAAGGTCGGATTTTCCCGCCTGGCCAGATGTAGACCCTTGCCTTATAGAAGACCTACTAATAAAATTCCTGGCCCAGATGGAATCATTCCAGAACTGTTAAAAAATAACCCAAGTTGCTGGGCACTGATACTAGCCTCTCTTTTTACAACAATTAATAAAATGGCAAATCCCCACAGCTTGGCGGAAGGCATTGGTGATTCCAATCTATAAAAAGGGGCCGAGAAATGACCTGTGTAATTACAGACCTATCAGCCTGCTGTCTATTGTTGGCAAGATTTTTGCTAGCTTTTTGAATGTTAAACTCAGCAATTGGATTAATGATAATAACATTTTGGGACAGGAACAAATTGGATTTCAAGCCCGGAGTTCAACCAATGATCACTGTTTGGTTTTACATCATCTGGCCCTTAAATATACTGCAATGAAAGGAACCAAATTATACTGTGCTTTTATAGATCTTAAGTCTGCTTTTGATTCTATATCCCATACCCGATTATGGGGGAAGTTGGATCAGCTTCATATTGACAGCAGACTGTTATTTCTAATACAGTCATTGTATCATAACACCACAGCACAGGTTCGCTGCAGTAAACAGGGCCACCTTTCCAGCGAATTTACTATCTCCCAGGGCGTTAGGCAGGGTTGCGTTCTTGCGCCATCCCTATTTAACCTGTTCCTAGCTGATCTCCCCTCTTCACTGTCAACATTGCAATCCCACTCCCCTAGAATCGGTCAATCAAAAGTCCATATACTTCTTTACGCGGACGACGCGGTCTTGTTGTCACAGACTCGTTTGGGGCTAAGGAGACTTCTTAATGGTTTTGCCGATTACTGTACCAATAATGACTTAATTATCAATTACCAAAAGTCCAAGGTTCTAGTCTTTGCAAAGAAAAAGGTTAGATTTAAGTGGTCTATGGGTGGTCACAACATCAACCAGGTCAACTCTTATATCTAGGGATCATTTTCCAGGAGAATCTTAAGTGGCAGGAACATAATAAATATATTAAAAACAAGGCAGAAAAAACAATGGGGGCCCTCTGCCGCTTTTTTCTCTATAACGACAGCAAATTTTTACCTGCAGCCATCAGAGTTTTCAAGTCTAAATTGGTATCTCAGATTCTCTTTGGAGCCCCAATTTGGTTCCCTTTAGCCAAAGGAGCACCTGAGAGTATTCAAACGACCTATTTACGACTGCTATTTGCAGTCCCCAGATGTGCATCTGGGGCTACTCTTGCTCTAGAGGGCGGCTTGCCCTCACTGAACAACTTGGCCTGGAAACACACAGTACATTACTGGTTTAGATTATATCACGGCTTGGTTTCAGGTTCCCTTAGGCTGACCATATGAAAAGGAGGACAGGGCTCATATAACTTTAACAGTTGCAGAGAAAAGGGAATTTCAGCCAGTGTCATTTGTATGCAATTAGCTCCTGGTGCAATTCCCTCTTCATCACACCAGTTAAAGTTGCAAGGGCCCTGCCTTCTTTTGTATATGGTCACTCTAGTATAGTGCCTGCACCTTTAACTATTGTGATGAAGAGGGAATATCACAAGGAACTAATTGCATACAAATGACACTGGCTGAAATTCCCTTTTCTCTACAACTGTTAAAGTTACATGACCCCTGTCCTCCTTTTCATATGGTCAGCCTAGGTTCCCTGGTTTCCCAGGCCCTATTAGATTCCTATATATCACCGTGGACTAAAGCAATAGTACAGAAGGTTAAATCGTTGGGACTTTCCTTACCTCATTTACTGTTCACAGACCCAGATATTGCTAAACGGATGATAGGGCAAAGGATACTTGATACTGATTTTCAAGAACAGCTGACAAAAGCCCGTGGCCCATGCTCTCCCTTTTCATTGGGCCTAACCGAGTATAATGGCAGAAACGGAATGCTTTATTTGAGCTGGCTATCTGTGTCTAAGTACAAGAGAGCTTTCACACTAGCCAGACTCAATGTTCTTCCCTCCAAGTTGACGGAAGGGAGATACAAGAAAATCCCATTAGAAGCCAGACGTTGCTTATGTAATGATCTGGATGTAGAAACAGTAGCTTCTACAAAGAGATAAGAAACTCTATGATGGGCCCAATAATACAAGAACTAGGTACGAATGGACAGCAAACTTTGGTAAGCACTTTATTGCGGGATAAGGACAAGAAACTTACTTTGCAAGTGGCAAAATTTGTACACTGCATAATAGTTTGTAGAACTCAAATATTTAATAGCTAGTTTTTTATAGATTTTAGATATCTTTTTCCCCTTTTATGACAAATATATGTATGTACCTGTTTTTATTTTATTCGCGGATGTCTGGCCTATTGGCTGTAAATAAAGAGTTTCAAGTTTACAAGTGCATGATTCTGTTCAGAAGCCAAAACTGAAATTCTCAACATAAAATAAATACTAAGCTTTATCTTTAGCAGCATAAGAAAAGGACCAGCTTTCAGGTGAATCTGAATAAAACTAATTCCAGCAGAACTCTGACCGAACAAGCTGAATGCATTTGTCATATATTGCAAAAGAATGACAATTAGTTATTCATTGAAATGATTTTGAGCCATTTTACATGTTTATGCAATTGAGAAAGCAAGAGTCTGTACAAAAAAAGTCCCTGTTCCATTAAATCAGGTGCAGAACTTCAGTCCTGAGGGGCAAATTGGCATTCCACAGTTCCCCAAATAACTCCACCCCTTTCTCTCAACCACCAATTATTTGGTAATTTTCCAGCCATTCAAAAAAGTTGAAATGCCTCTCCTAAGGCTTAGGTCTCCATCACACCTAATTCCTCCACCCCCAGTTTGTCTCCATGTTTTTTTTTACCTCTGAGGCAGAGCGCGTCAAGCTTATGATCCCTTTCACCTAAATAGCTGCTCTTTCGCTCCTTCGCTCGTTAGCTCTTCCACTCCACTCCACCCCTCCCCTTCTCTTTCTCCCTCCAGTCAGGTCCTGTCAGATGAGTACTTCAACCGCCTTTCTGCTGGGCAAAAATGGAATGACCCTTTAGTCTGGCTCTTTGGGGGCATCAAGGGAGTACAATCCTGTCTCTGCAGAGATTCAGGCATTGTATGATTTTAAAAAATGCTTTGGAGCCTTGGATGCAAGGTTTGGGTTTTTGGAGCCAGCTGCTGGGAGAGATTGCTTTTCCCTGCCAGGACCTGCTTCAATGCATTTAAAACAGAGGTTTAGGGCACATTAAATGCACTTAGGGAAAATAATCCAGACTTTTAACGTTCTAGGAAAGGTTGGGGAAGAGGCGAGGTGTCAGCAGGACAGGCATGGCATCATGTGAATACCATGCTGCCAATCTGCACACCAGGCATGGCGAGAGTGCACTAAATCATTGGTGTGATGGAGCTCTACATTTTTGGCAGTAAGAGCTTTAAGCTACAATATGCTGGCATCGTTGTTATTTTAGTCCCACCCTTTTTAGCCCCATCAGCCACTGGAATGCAGCTCCCGAGAACTTCTCCAAAGTGGAATTTGACCCTCGAACTGAAAGAGGTTCTGCACCTCTGGATTAAATGCAGAGTTTCTGCATAAATATACTTAGAGTGAGACTGTAAATGAATGTGTATTTGATTGCTTTCTAATTTTAGGGTATATTTGCAGAGTCAAAGTTTAGGAGATACTGCCATTGTTTTGAGGATTCCAGCACTCCAGATGTGCAATAGAACTGGTGCTTCAGCCAATTCTATTTTCTTTTTCACACAGACAACAGAAATTAGCATAGAGATGTATTCGGGTTGTGCAAGATGAACAGTTGAGTTCCTTCTCTCAGGCAGCCCAGAAAGTTTTGGGATGGGTCACTTAGAAACCATGTCTGCATTTCCCCAGGACATTTCCCATGATCTTCGTCAAGCATTACAGGGCTGATCTGGGAGTGTGCAGACATGCCCCAAGGCATATTTTGAAATTAAAGGCATTATTTAATTGAAGGTCACAGAACAGAAAGTGCATAGAGTGGAAGTTACGTAACTCATATTCAGTGTCATTGGTGGTTCCACATTATTATTATTATTATTATTATTATCATTATTATTATTATTATTATTGAATAAATAATATCCCACCTTTCTGTATTTTCATACATTCAAAGCAACTCACCAAAACTATAAACACAATTATGCAGCATAAAATAGCAACAGATTAAAATTTGAACTGAAGACAATATTACTAAAACTATGCAATCTCTTTGAAAAGTGCAAATAAACATTTAACGGATGTATAAATGGGATGAAATTTGCAGCAGCAAGGCTAGCTTCCTTGGTTACAAAAACAAAAAATGTACATTGTACACTCTAGAATTGGATCACATGCAGCCCCACTGTGGTTAAGTCTGGTCACAGGACTTTGGCAAACTCTAGTGTCTCAGCCAATGGTTTAGTTGAGAGGGAATGATGGGGGAGCACAACTCAGGACTTTTTTTTCAGAGCAGGACTGGTGACATTGTATGCCAGGAGTGCCAGGTTAATTGGCAGCCCTCCCTTGTTCTAGTAAGTGAATAAGTCTTTCTTCTAGTTTGTGCCAGATTAGCGCATAGGAAGTCAGAGAATTAGCAAAACAACCAAGCAGAGGCTGGATGCTTCTTTCCTTCTCATTGATCAGTTTCCTACTTTATGCGAGCAGTTTAAATAACACTTATTTGTAAGATTGTTTGCATTTCCAGCTGGCTGAAGATCTTTCGTTAAAGTTCAATGTGTTTTATTTCTGACTGGATAGGTTCAACTTGTAAACACCACTGGGTTCAACGGTGCTTACACTAAGATAACTATGCATAGGATTACAGTTACGTTGATCCTAATAAATCGGATCTCATGTACTGCTGCTATTTGGTGTGTATTGGGTGTGTATACATACATTGTCATGATGAGCTTTTGCATTTCAAGATTTACCACTACACACCACTGGTCATGGCTAAAACATCTAATTGCAAAGGAAAGGACGAAAATGCAGTGGCAATGTGCCCTTTTTAAAAATGAGATTATTGTTTAACACAGAAATTGGTCAATTTACTGTCTTGTTTTCCAGTCCATAGCTTTGCAAACCCTCGCCCTTAATGCCATCCAATGGAATATCTTGCCAATTTTTTTAAAAAAGCTTTGAGCCATTTCTTAGACATATGGTGGCTGTAGAGCCAGCATGATCTAGATTATGCAGCAACCCTGAACTCTCAAGCTTTGAAGATAAAGTAGTCAGTGTAATCTATTTTAGACCAAGATATGGGAACTCTTTGAAAGATCTAAGGTCACAGTGCGAACATTGATGAAACTCCCAAAGCGCTTACCATTTGATAGCTAGGTCCATAGTAATCCACATCAAACTTTTTAAGAAATTCTACCATCTTTATATTGTACATTATTTTGTGTTTTTATATTGTGGTTTGTTTTATATTTCTTAAAATGATTTCATGATTTTAATTTTGTGAACCGCCCAGAGAGCTTCGGCTATAGGGCGGTATAAAAATGCAATAAATAAATAAATAAAATGAATGGCTTTCCTGCTTACTCTAGTAGGCTGACCATATGAAAAGGAGGACAGGGCTCATGTAACTTTAACAGTTGTAGAGAAAAGGGAAATTCAGCCCGTGTTATTTGTATGCAATTAGTTCCTGGTGATATTCCCTCTCCATCACAACAGTTAAAGGTGCATGTACTATACTAGAGTGACCATATACAAAAGAAGGCAGGGCTCCTGCACCTTTAACTGTATTTATAGGTATAGGCCATTTGGGCCCAGTACCCCTTAACCTGCTACATATGTATTTGTACCCTTGCAGTATGGGTCAGTCTTGAATAAGTGACAACAGTTGCCCCTCAGAAGCTACAAGGTTACCCAAAGCCTGCTTTCTCTCTTAAAATACTGCACAAAAAGGCAACTTTTGGACTATCTCCCTGGCCCTTTGTTTTAACATTGTTTCTAATGACTGAAGTGGTGGAGTATTGGAATTTTAAAAATCAGTCTAATGCTGGACTTGATGGACTTACAGTTAAACAAGCGAAGCGAGTGTGGGGAAGAAGGGAGTAAGAAGGAAGTGATAGAGCACTTGATTTGCAGGCAGAAGGTTCTAGCTTCAATTCGTGGCATCTCCAGGGAAAAACATTGATCTGAAACCCTGAAGAACTGCTGCCAGTCAGTACAGACAATGTTGAACTAGATGGATTAATGGTTTTATATGAGTCAGTTTCCTATGCTCCTAATGCTGCCACAGTAATCTTTTACTATCCCGAAATCAAAGTCCTGTGAAGCACTCGTTCAACTGTATGCAAGTTTATGGTTACCCTTATCTGCTGGATTGGGTTGCTGGCAAATAGAATAGCTTTGGGGAACGTGTGTGTCAAATGGAAGGTCCATCTTGCCCAGCGTTCTGATTCTCACAGCAGCCACTCAGATGTTTATTTGTCAACTACTTGAGAGCGTTTGCCAGTTGAGCAGTATACAAATCTAATGAATGCAGGCAGGCAGGCATGCCCACTGCAGGATATAAGACAGTGGCCCTGCCCCACAGCAACTGGAATATTATTATTATTATTATTATTATTATTATTTACATTTATATTAGGCTGACCAGATAAAATCCAGGTCAGGGCTCATGTAACTTTAACAGTTGTAGAGAAAAGGGAATTTCAGCCAGTGTCATTTGTATGCAATTAGTTCCTGGTGAAATTCCCTCTTCATCACAACAGCAAAAGGTGCAGGCACTATACTAGAGTGACCATATACAAAAGAAGGCAGGGCCCCTGCAACTTTAACTGTTGTGATGAAGAGGGCATATCACCAGGAACTAATTGCATACAAATGACACTGGCTGAAATTCCCTTTGCTCTACAACTGTTAAAGTTACAGGAGCCCTGACCTGGATTTTATCTGGTCACCCTAATTTATATACCGCCCCATAGCCGAAGCTCTCTGGGCGGTTTACAAAAATGGTATATTTCCCCTTTAACGCTTTTAAAGAAATGCTGCCATCTTCACTTTATACTAAAGCTCATGCACTGGTCTGTTGACTGCTTCTCTTTGCAACAGGGTCTTGCTTATATGTTGCTAACCAAAGTGACTTCTTTGGAATCAGACAGTTTATTTCTTAGAAAGTCTCTGCTAGATCTTTTTTTTTAAAAAAAAAAGCCTGGCTTTTGAGTGGTGTCAGCTTGTTCTGTCTGCCTTGTGATCTGTTTCTGTAGCTTTAAATAAGTAAGTGCAGTACTCTTCCGGCTCTTTGGAAGCTTGCTGCTTAATGTAGCTGTTTTGTTGAGCATCTTGTGATTATGTATATCTCTTATCAGAAACCACTTAAGAAATTTCCTGTTTAAAACTTGCTGTTTTCCTGTGAATTCTCTGGAATTTTATTATACTTATCAGTATATAAATGTTCCCATAACTCAACGTCTTTGTGTATCTGAGATTCCACAAATATAAGATATATTTGTGAAGATTTCTTGTACCTTTGCTGGGAGGAACATCTGATAGAACTTTGGCTGAGCAGATGTGCAAACTACTTGTAGATACAGATCTTTATGTAACTAATCAAGTAGCCATATTCACAGTGGCTGCTGAAAAGATTAGAGCAAAGACTCTAAAACCTGTTACTGTCGGTTGTGCACATGATGAACTGAATGAAGTGTCTTGTTCAACCTTTTCCTTTCTATAGCTGTCTGTTGTTTTGTTGTTGTTGTTGTGGCAAAACTGTAAGAACCTATAGTTATATGCAATAAAATCAACTGACTTAATATTTCCAGACAGAAGATGTAGTGATGGCCACTAACCTGGATGACCTTAAAAAGGGATTAGACAAATTCCTGGAGAAGGGTATCAATGGCTACTAGTCCTGATGGCTATATGTTACCTCCAGTAATCAGAGGCAATATTGCTTATGGACGCCAGCTGCTGGGGAACAGGGGTGATGGTGCACTCATGTCGTGCTTGTGGGTCTCCCGTTGACAGCTGGTTGGCCAATATATGAACAGAATGCTGGCTAGATGAACCCTGATCTGATCCGGTCTGATCCAACATGGCTCTTCTAATATTATAAAGTAGCAGCACTTCTAGCCCCTCCTGCAGTATCAAGCCTCCCTAAATAATATAAAGAAAATAATAAAACCTGCTATCATGAGTACTTATACATTCTATTGAACCAATGGGACTTTCTTCCAAGTAAATATATTGCCAGTTCGCTTTAGGCAACTACATAAATGTGACATACTTACGTCTTCTGTGTTGAGGACACACTGGCACTCTTGCACAACATGCTTAACAAGCAAACAAACATGCTTAATTTCATTGTTTAATAATCCTGGTCATGCTGATTCTAAAAACTTTAGAGTTTCTTGCTTTTTGTCTTTCCTAAACAAATCTCTCAAATTTGTCACTGTATGCAGATGATACTTATAATCAGACAGATTGCATTTCTGATAAACTTGCATTGGTGACATGACAAATCCTATTTTATTAGCGACATACCAGACCAAACCCATGAAATGACTCTAATTGAGAGTAGAGGCCTACTGTTATTGGGCTTTTCTACACAACCAATTTTATTGCGTGCGTGTGAGTGTAGCCTGGAGCTACTTAAAATCAAACTCGGATGACAGGAGGAGGGTTCAATTTAGTTTTATTAGAAATACAGCGCTGTGGCTTTTCCCCGAGCCTCCTGGCTAAAATTCAGGGGGAAAAAGCCTCGAGTCTACTAAACAAAAGCTTTTTACTCTCTCGCATCAAAAAAAGAACTCCCCCCCTCGATGACGTAGGTGAATTGGAGCTTTTTACAACACAGAACTGGAGACATGGGAATGGGAGTGAAAAAGATAACACTTGACCATTTTACAAGAACACATTCAGAAAAGCAAGGTCAGCCTATGCATCTCAAAAGATACAACAAACAGGCCCCCTTTGGCAGGCGAGAACAAGGCATTCCTAAAACCTATGCTTCGCCCATAAACTAAGGTACTTGACACCTCAATCAACCTGTTGTTCTCAAAACATCGGTACTTGATGGCATTTGGCCTCTTTCCCTGGGGAGAATCACAACGATTTACATGAGATTGTATCTGGTTGATTTACAACCCAATTTGGAGATGTGAGAGGCAAGAAACAAATCTTAATTTTAAATTCCATGTCACATGAGTGGTCACTCATGGAAGTTAGCAGGTCCTTTACTTGATGTTATCAACCTCTGGGATGCCTCCTGTGCTTTCCCTCCTTTATCCCACTTTCAAAAATTGCATAGATAATGCAAAAAGGGATATTATGATCTATCAGCTGTGTGAAATGCTGGCACAGTGCTATAATGACAGCATCATCTAGTGGCTGTAAATTGAAGCACACAGAAATATGTAGAACTTGCCAAGGAAGAACTTTCCTTGATTCAAAGTTCATGTCCGCCATGTAAAGAAGCCCATCACAAAGAAATCGAAAACAGAAAGCCCTGGCAAGGATGTGGATTTTTTGCTTAATGTAGAGAAGCTCATTGTCTCGTGGCTACTATTGTTCAGGGATAGTTCCTATGATTGCATGACTGCTTGTGAATTCAGTAATAAAATTGTTCCTAAATTCTGCTATTTTTGACTGGACAAAGTTAGGCAATCTGTGGGTGAAACCAACAGCAAAATTATTTGAAATGGGCATTTAGACAACTGATGAGATCTAAAGGTTTATGCACTGATCATCTATTTACCTGCCGGAGCATTTGAAAGCCCTTCTTTCAACCAACCAACCAACCCACCCACCCCCCACCCCCAAGCTATTCCTGAAACTTGAGGAAGTTCTGCCAATTACTAGAATTGCTTCTAGAGAAGCAGAAAACTGCTGCCTGCAAGAGAAATTGGGCAAACTGTGATGTGCATGTGAAAGCAGTTGGATGTGCACACGGTTTTTTTTAAAAAAGATTCTAGCTAGTATACCTATTAAAATGATTCTATGCAATTAGTGGCTAATTGCTCTTGGTTAATGCTGGTTTCCATTGTATCAGGTGAAGACAATTCAATTTTGGCAGACTTTTAATTAGTCTTAATTAAGATATCAGAGTTCGCTGAAATATTATCTGCCATGCTTTATCTGCATTCTAATTTTTGTCTATCTTTTTGTCTTACTTTTTGTCTTGAGCACCGCTTCATTTAGTGAAAAGTTGGGATACAAATTAGTCAAATAAATATATAAAATAAAATCATATCTGTATCTTTGCAGAGATGAACACGGAAGCAGAACAGCAACTTCTCCGTAATGCTAGAAATGGAAAAAGTGAAGAAGTCCAGCAACTACTGAAAACCATGGACAAAAGAGAGGTTACCTTTAATATCAACTGCAAAGGTTAGTATGGATTACCTTTCAAGCAATACCTTGGGCATTTAGAAGTGTTGATATCAAGATTTCATTATAGGTGGTCTCTTGTGCCTACAGTAATAGTCTTTGAGCAGTACTTAGATATAATTGCATTGGTACATAGCAAGTAGTGAATCTGGAAAATTGCCTTTCAGATTATAGTATAACAGCACAATGCATGACTTCTTAACTGTGGGAAAAGACATGTTTTAGAGGAGAAGATTGAAACGTCTCATATCACCTGGCAGCTCTGCTCAATTGCTTGCAAAAGTATCAACTATGATTTGAAGAAATGGGTTGATGTATTATGATCTTCTCATTCAGACAAATGCTGTGCTAACACAGCTGCTTTTAGCCTGCTTCATCTCTTCTATCCTCACAAATGCCTAGTTCTTGCTGAGGAGGTAAACCTATGTTTGGGCTTTACTTCTTTGAGCTGTATGTGGATGCACAGATAATTGATTGTTCCTCTCCACATTTTTTTTAAATTTTATTTTTTGCACATAGAAAATTAGCTGAAGAATTAGGCTAGAACCCTTCTCCCTGAATCTGTTAATTATTATTATTATTATTAGTAGTAGTAGTAGTAGTAGTAGCAGTAGTGTTTATTAAATGTATGTGTCGCTTCCGAATGCAAAAAGCAGTCTCAAAATGACTTAAACACACAAATACAGAAATACGTCATTAATATAACCAACCTCCGCAAGATTAATATAAACCAAAATCAGCACAACCCTCATATAATCTAAGGTCTGTTCTAGGGTTATATGAGGGTTGTTATTCCTCGAATAACCCTCCCTTACCAGATTCAAATGGCACAAGAAGCCTCGGCAACCCCCTGATTAGGGGTTGCATATTTGTAGTGATGGACAGCATGCACCATGGCTCCTCGAGAATTAATTAACACATGATTGGCTGTCATGTCATCCAAGCTGGCCCACAATGTATCTTAACTTAAAATTCATTTGCTTTGATTTTGCCCAGCTGTTGCCTAACTTTATGAGAGCCATCTTAAAAAGTCTTTGCCATCTTCTTTTGAATTCTGATGAGCTGAATAGTCTCCTGTTGGCTGTTAATGTTAAGTCCTCGGTCTTTGTTGCTATATGCTTTGCCCAAAGCCAAAATCTTGGAGACGTACTGCTGTGGAAAAGGGTTTACTCATGAAAGCAAAAAACCAAGCAAACACGTATTCTAAAATTCACCACAAATAAATTTAGCTTACAAAAGCACTTTTTGCTATATAACTGTGTATTTCACCAAAAATTATTCCTCTCTGTAGCACACAAGGCCTGTATTGCTCTAACATAACTATTGGAGAAAGGAGCTACATTTTTATCTTGCCCTTTCTCCAAGGAGATCAAGAAGGTATACAACAACCCTGTGAGTTAGGTTAAGCTGAAAGATAGTGAAAACCGATGGACTGAGTGGGGAATCAAGGTTTCCCAGGTCCTTGTTTGACATTCTAACCTATATACAAACCTTCTCCAACTTGGTGCCCTCTAGATGTGTTTGACTACAACCTCATCATCCATAACCAGGATGGGTGATAGGAGTTGTAGTCTACCACATCTGGAGGGCACCAGGTTGGGGAAGGCTGCACTACACCAACTAGCGGTCACTTATGATAACAGGAATTGAATTTCTATCAGACGTCATTGAGAACATCTCAGGCTGATGCAGTGTAGAATCATGAAAGGTTTTTTGCAGTTTCTTGGAACAAGTGCTTTTGGTTTCAGGAAGGGATGCTGCAGTATGGATTTGTCACATTTTCTATTGTACCTTTAGGCAGAAGCAAATCTAACTTGGGCTGGACGCCTCTTCATCTCGCATGCTATTTTGGGCATACCAGCGTTGTCAAAGATTTGCTGAAGGTATAAGTTTTAGCTTGTTATCTTCTAGTAGATCAATACTTCTGTAAAATAAAAAGCAGTATTTCTTTCCCCGAGATACTTCCTAGATGAACATCCAGTATCTACAAATAAACACTAAAGAACTTCTCCAGAAGTTTTTTAAAAAAAAATATCAGTGTCACTGAAAGCATGGAAGCTGTTTGCAGACTCTCTCTCTGTACACAAGGCAAAGGGTGGGGGAGAACTGTTTCCACCCCTTCAGCACTCCCATTATCCACTTGTTGAATGTCATGCCTGCGTAGGACCTATGCACATTGATTTCAGTGTACAAGGAACTCTGCCATATACTCCCAGTAATACAGCAAAGCTATTGTACATATGTACATAGTGTAATGAAGCAAAATTCCAAAATCCATGTTAGTGTAATTCCTCTATTAAGCCAACCAAAAGATCACGACAAATATTCAAGCGTTCAAGCTCTCCAGATCTCTCTATTGGGCAAGAAGTTATAAAAATCGGTGTAGGGTGGGGGCTGGATTTTATATTTTCAAAAAAGAAGGATCCAACATATTTCCCTTTCTTGGTCCTAGCAGCTCCAGGGGCAGTAGCAGGTTCTTCCTGTAACTATCACATTACCTGTGTTGCCTAATTTGAATATCTGCAGGCCCCTCCTCCCCCATTCTATCTTGGGACGGACTCTGAACATGCAGACAATGTGACTTCAACTTCAAGTCATTTTTTCTCCCCTATTCCTCCACCTTCAACCTGCTTTTTATAACATCTTGATAAAGGAATCTGGAGATCTCAAAAGGTTGGACATTTTCCATGAACTTTTAGTTAGCTGAATAAAGATATTACTGTCATGGATTTTGGAATTTTACTTAGGGTCAACATGCTTACCTTGGCTATATACGAAGCAGTATATTTTGATATGGGTTGCAACTATTAGGGAATACAAGAGACCATGCTTCAAACTGATTTAAAAGTTTATAGACCACAAGTGACATGACTTGAGTCTTGATCCGAAGACACTCATTAATCCTAGTTCTCTAAAATAAGCAGTGTCTGAAAAATACAGCACTGAGTTGGTATTGTTAGCCCAGGAACCGTAGAGCCATCGGCAGGAGTCGGGAATAGAATCCAGGCCTCCTGACTCTAATTTTGAATTCCGTACAGCTATGTAATTGTGAAAACTGCATAATCCATTTAGTTCTGGTGCATGTGTGGCTTATTGTGACCTCATTGTAACCCTTTTGAGAAAAAAAATTGAGCTGGAGCCAATTTGAACAAACTGGATTAGAGGTGGTGATGAGGTAGCCTGGCACACTGGAATTGTTACCTTCCCACCCACAGAAGGCTTAGAGCTCAAACCAAGAGGCAATAGCAGATGAACATGTGGAAAAGAGATTGATCAAACTACTTTCATTTTGAAAAAAAATAATTCCAAGTGAGTGCAGCATGGAACAAATATAGTCATAACTATGGTGGCTAAATTAACTATTTTACTGCATTTTTTTTTTACTATAAGTCCTCCTAAAAGTGCCTCGTGCTGTTCCTCACTAAAACAAATTCCATGTGGAAGAAAACCTCATTGAAAGCAATAGTGTGGAAAGCCAGAATCTAGACCTTCAATTAAAAAATTACTGTAGGTGCTTTGATCTGGATAGTTAACTGTTTAGAATACCAAAAGGCCTACTTGCCTTAAAAGGCTTTTCAAAGAAGAAAAGACTGAAATAATGTCTCCTACTGACTGTTCACTACAAGTTTTATTTTTGTAACATATTGACCTGAATGCCAAACGCCATTGACCCACCTCTTTTTCTAGGCTGGTGCTGAAGTAAATGTGCTAAATGACATGGGAGACACTCCATTGCATCGTGCAGCCTTCACTGGGCGCAAGGTAAAAGGAACATGTTCTGTCTAGCACACCTAATTTAAATGCAGAGGTACACCCTTGTTCCCCACGACTTTCTCATTTATTGCAGTTACTTTATATCTGATTTAAACTTTTTCTTGCTGTTATCCTGCCAAAATCTGTTCTAGTTAATGACTATATGACATTTACTTTCCAAGATAAAAGTGTGAAGCAGAATTAAACTAGATAAAAGCTGGGAATTCTTTATAAATAATGGATACCAAACTTGTCTTACAGGAGGCGGTTATGCTGCTTTTGGAATATGATGCTGATACTTCCATTGTTAATGGGAATGGGCAAACGGCAAAAGATGTTACACATGATAAAGAAATAAGAGAGATGTTGGAAGGTATCCATTCTGTACCGTATATGAATTTTAGTTAATTGGAACTGGAATTCCAATAAAGGTGTTTTACAGCCGTAGGGCTTCTCTAAACGAGCGATTTATAGCACTCTTGTGACTGGCCACTCATAGTAGTTTGTTAGTTGATTACATGAAATTGTCAACAGCCGGAATGTCAACAGCCAGGAGATGTCCTGGCTGTTGACAAACATCATGTAATTGACCCACAAACTTGATACAATTGAAACCCGTAGTCCCGTGTTTTAGAAATATAGAGATAATCCAGTATATAATTTATTATGGAATTTATTCCACCATTAGATGGTACTGTTTCATTTTAAAAAATAGGCTGCAATAGCATTCCCTTTTCAATTGAAAAACGTGGTCACTGTCTGAAGGAGCCCATTGTGAACACTAAAAAACCCTGGTAGGGTGCATGATTTTTTCTTAATGTCGAGACGCTTGTAGTTTCTAGATCAGTCTCATCATTCAGTATGAAAAGTGGTGAACTTTCATCCTAGATAGTATTAAGCAAAGTTGACAGACGCTGCTTGAAACAGGGTCTGCATTGAACACATGTATAGCATGATTTCTCGTATCACCAAAGATTTGTTGATTATATGAAGAAAACTCCACATCGTAAACCTCTGCAGATCAGCAGTTTGCCATGCAGATGTATCTTACAGTAGCTTCCCTGCTTCTGCTTGTTTTGTATGTCATAGATCTAAATTTTTATTTTCAATGGCCAAAGATGACCCTCTCACAGTGACTTAAGGTTAGATTATTAATATTAGAAAGCATGTAAATGCAAAACAGCAATTCTTGCTTCTGTGGTTAACTAATAATCCTCATTCCTTACTGTCTCACAATGCATGAGGAACATAGGCCTGATTTAACGGTGAAACTGGACGTGCAGGCAAAATGTAACCGTATGGTGTTCCGTGGAGCTAGCATCTCATTTAAATCAGGTTGCTGTGTTACATGTTCATCAATAGGACACTGGGGATCTGTGGCTCAGGTGGGTGCTCTGTTGTCACAATGAAGCAGGCACAGCAGCTGAGAGTGATTTTTCTTAGGCTATAGGGTACCCCCAAATAAATCATTGGATTACCCCATATGGTACACATTTGAAACATATACCATTTTATGTAGAAATGTGTGTTTCATCATCTCTCATTCTGTTCTGGAGGTTCTCCCAGCCTTCTAAAGCAGCTTTGCAGGAGGCACAGGGAGCTGCATCCCCTTCCTCCAGCATGTGTGGAACTCTGCTAAGCACTACTTCTGGATCTGACTCAATGAAATCAAGCAAACTCATTGTACTGTAACATTCAGATGATGTATGACATATAGAAAGTTTAATAAGTTCTATTGAGCTTCAAAAATAGTCTAAGTTCTCCATTTTGAACATGGAAACTATTTTACTTGTGATACAGTCTTGTAAAACACACAGAAGATTGACTTGAATATGTTACAAATCTTCATTTACATCACTTTCATCACAATCACCTCCACAATCACGCATCTCCAATTCATTCTCCTCTTAAACTTCTTCTCATGTCTGCTCTAAGAAAAATGTCAGGAGCCTACATTGTAGTGCTTAAAATATCTCTTCAGATCTTCGCACTGAATGTGTGTATGTCTCTGGGAAAAAGGACAGTGGAAGTGTGGGATGTGCATGCATGACCCTGCTACCCTCTTCACTTGTTCACAATACATTCCTGAAGAGGGCTAATAGCCTAAGCACACCATGGGTTTTGATGCTTGCATAACTTGTGGGGATAGAACATTTTAATCATCCAGGAGAATTAGAAATATGATTAGCATTCTTCTTCTTTGATATGGCTCTGTATACAGGTCACTGGCATACAGGCCTCTGAATACAGGCCACTGCATATTACCTTCTTGTATGCAAGGATATGTATACTTCAGTCATCTCCACCAGATAGCTTCAACAGTTTCTGTAGCATTTTAATTTGATGACTTCATTGTCCTGCAGTGTATATTTCCTACCTAGCTTTCATCATTAATAACCAATTTGTGGTGATTTCATTGCATAAGCATTAGCTGATATAAATGCCAGTTCTCACATGACAGAATGTTCCTGGACAGGAAAAAAAAAGTTAGTTTCCACATGCAGGAAAGAAAGCTAGGCTCCAATTAGCCTAAGCTAGAGCAGTTTGTGAGACTAGTGTTCTCATAGACACTTATGCTTAGAAAAGCTTCCTTGGGTCTTGAAAAATGAGAGACAAACAGACAATATTATTTATTTATTTTATATCTCACCTTTCCAAAAAGTTCGGTGCAGAATAAAGAAACAATAAAACATTAAAACATCATTACATACAAGAAACAGAGCAGCTAAACCAGAAAGATAAAATTGTAAGAAAAACAGTAAAAACCTGTGAACCAAAGTTCATGAAAACTATTAATAACCAAAGGCCTTCATAAAATGGAAAGTCTTCACACTGTGGCAGCAGATCTATGGAATTTGCTGCCACAACATTGGTCAAATTGGCCACTAGCTTAGATGATATTAAAAGAGGATTGGAGAAATTAATGGCAGTGGAAAAGTCTGTAAGTAGCTATTAGCCATGATAGCCAAACTGAACCTCCATATTCCTCTGATGACCAATCGCTAGGAGTTAAAGGGCAGGTAATTGCAGTTTTCATCTTGTCCCATGTGTGGTTCCTAGAAGCATCTGGCAGGCCACTGTCCAAAACACTAAATGGTCTCTTGGACCAGATCAACACCAAGCAGGATATAGCACTATCAAAGCAGTATATAAAAGGCAAGAGCCACACTACTGTTTTATAGCAGTATTGAAGTGCGCTGACAACTGTTGGGGCCCATTGACACATACGATATACCGCTATATCCTGCTTGGTGTGGCTTCTGCCTTTTATATACCGCTTTCATACTGCAATATCCTGCTTGGTGTTGATCTGGCCTTGGTCTGATCCAGTAGGGCCATTTACCTTGGTCTGTCTTCAGCCACTGCAGTCAAATTTTGTGGTGGTTCTCTCTACTAGTTCCCTGTTGAGAAGAAACCCTTGTTACACACATATCATATTCTTAGATACAGTACCACTTGTAATTAATAGGGCTGACAGCACTGCTTTCTGGGATTATTAGTACAACAGGAGAGGAAACAGGAAAAGGGAAGGACAGAGAAGTGTCTGGGCCTAGATGAGGTGAGCAAAAATGTATTTTGTGTAATCTCAGATTTCTAATGCAGTGTCTAACTGATGGCTGAGAACATGAATGTAGATATTTGTTCTCTTACTACTCTATATTGCAGCATACAATTAATACTATTTTGTAGGTTATTGTTTGTAGAAAGTGCTCGATTTTGCATTTCATTGTGTTTTGGAATTTCGGTTGTCCTTAACTTCAAACTTAAGTAGGTTTTGTTGGGATTTGCTATTGAATTTCTCTGTAAGCAGTGCCAGATGCTAATGACACAAGCAAACATTAAAATCAAGTATTTCAAGCCTCACCTTATGCTATATGGGGCGTGGTGTGCTGATGGGGATAATTTGCATGTATTTGAACACGTACAAGCCTGTTTCCTTAGCCATCATCTAGGCATAAACTAGGGCCAGCTCAGGCTACCTCCTCAGGTAACCAAAATTGCAATGTGAACTCTGCATGAGACTTTCTAGGCCCTGCTAATTAGGATCCTTTACCTAGTAATGTTGAAGACTGAATCTGGGGTTTTATGTATGCAAAACACGTGCTCTACCACTGAGCTGGTTGTCGTAGAGGTTAATGAGCTTCAAGCATAGGGAAAATCAAATCTGTTGCCTGCTGCTTGGGGTGTGGAAAGGGACCCCAAAAATTGATTGCCATTTTGTTAAAATGTAGCAGTAAAAGAAACTTTCCGTTGGGAGGATGTTATTTTAATTAATTATTTATATTTAGCTGTGGAAAGGACTCAAGAAAGAAAACTTGAGGAACTCCTCCTAGGAGCTGCACGAGAAGGAGAGACTGGAAAACTCGCAGCACTGGTATGCACAATATTACCATTATCTTTTAGAGCCATAAATGTAATGCTAAATATTAGTTGCTTAAATCAAATAGATGAGAGACATGGGCGAGGCAGATCCCAGCTGGTGGAATGGTCAGGAACTCTGATTGAGATTCTTGTCTCTAATCCTGATTGGCTGCCCATTGTGTTTCAGGAAGGAAAACTACCAAACTGTGTGAATGTAATAAATAATGATTCAGTCGCTCTTTCTAGTTAAACAGGTCAAATCCTCCTGACATCAACTGCACTGATCAGATGGGCAATACACCATTACACTGTGCAGCATATCGTGCCCACAAGCACTGTGCTTTGAAGCTCCTAAAATGTGGAGCAGATGCTAAAATAAAGAACAAAAATGGTATGTAACTGAACTTTATATAAAGAGCTCAAATGTCCTATTTCCTCTGAAAATCAAGGCAAATGTACTAACTGCAAACATATATTATCCAGTTGGGACTACAGTACTGTCCCTTAGCAGTGTAGAGTCTGTAAATAAATTGGCTTTGTATTACAGAATTTTAATCTGTGTTTAAGTTGCCAGTAAATAACTGCCAGATGTTGATGAAAATAAATACCCACTAATCCTGTTGTCGTTCTTACAAAGCCCATATGCTTAATCAGTTCTACCAAATACATTTTGATCTTGCTTAAAGTAGTACTGTTGCTTGTCTTTTAAAAGTGGGAGGGAGCCTCCATTAAAAAAAAATAGGTGTGGTTATATTCATAGACTATTTTGGAATCAATCTATCTAGAGACCTTAAGTAAAATACCTGTTGAAAAATGTCTATAACCAAGAGAGTAACCTATGCTTTTCTTAAAAGAGCCAAGCTTATCTGTGAAACACATCTATTGTTACTGTAGTCCCCATTTTGATTCAGGTTCAGATCTCTGAAATAAATTTATCTACTCTGTTGAACAGGTCAGACACCCCTTGCTTTAGCCCAAGGTGCAGAAATGAAACAAATACTTGAAGGGGGCACTGGGAAGGTGGGTACAACAGATTATGTATTAAAACTGATATTAACAAGGATTGGCTTGTGTTTAATATATCAATTCTTTTACAGATGATCAACAAACCTCTGAAGCGATACGAAGGACTACTCTGGAAGGTATTCCTTCCCTTTTGTTTTTGTTTTTCTCTTTTGTTAGTCAGACTTTTACTCCAGACCTCAGAAAAGAGACAGAACTAGTAGATGGTTCATTCACTATACTAAACATCAAAAGAAAGCCAGAATTGAAAATACCAACAGACTGATCCTAAACTGCTTTGCTGAGGCAGTGGCTCCTGGGAACAGACATAGAAGCTAGTCCTGTCCCTTTTCTCTAGTACAACATGCCCTCCTTCTACACTACAAGGTCCTATCTTCTATCCAAGCTTCCTAGTATAACTAGGCTGACCATCTGAAAAGGAGGACAGGGCTCATATAACTTTAACAGTTGTAGAGAAAAGGGAATTTCAGCAGGTGTCATTTGTATGCAATTAGTTCCTGGTGAAATTCCCTCTTCATCACAACAGTTAAAGGTGCAGGCACTATACTAGAGTGACCATATACAAAAGAAGGCAGGGCCCCTGCAACTTTAACTGTTGTGATGAAGAGGGAATATCACCAGGAACTAATTGCATACAAATGACACTGGTTGAAATTCCCTTTTCTCTACAACTGTTAAAGTTATATGAGCCCTGTCCTCCTTTTCAGATGGTCAGCCTAAGTATAACCCATCTGTTTTATCGTTGTTGTTGTTGTTGTTGCTGCATTAAAAGGCAAGTGGAGCACAACAAAACTGCCCTGGTTGACAGGAGGGTTAGACTTTGGACTTGGCTGATGCAGCACAGACTGTTTATATTTCAGCAGCTAAAGCTTCCTGAACCTTTGCTTCATATTTGATTTATGTTAATGAAATAATCGAACCCATTACAGTTTGAGTTCCCTGTGTATGACCATGAGATGTATGGCTATAGATCCAAATGGGGCTGAAGATAGATGTAAGGCATTTCTAGAAAAATCTCCTACAAGAAGATGTATGTTTTACTGATATATCTGAAAAGTACTAGGCTGTTGTCCTCCTGACCTCTACAAAAAGCCCACAGGGCACAATACTGGGCTGGGAAGATCAGTAATTGTACCACGATAGAAAGCTCCAAGTGAATAAAGTGCTCCTACAAAGGCTGGGACTGAACTGGGTGAAGCTTTTATGTCTATAGGGACAGATCATCCCTCCCAGGCTCCACCTTTTCCTTGGGGAGGAATGGAAGGCCTCTGGCTTGGAACCTAGACTCCTCATCTTTTCTCACAACTCTCTAAGTTCACTGTGGCATTGAGCTGTGAGATGTGAGTCCCTGCTGCATTTGCGTGAAGGGATCAGTTTCAGGGGAGGATGCAAGATCTGAGGATTAAGGTTCTGAAGATCCTAATTCAGGGATGTCTGGCTTTTCCTGAGAGATAATGTTTTTTCCCCTCAAATTATGAGTGGGAAGTATTCTGCATATTGCCTGGCTTAATCATGATATGGAGTAAAATCTGTCTTTCTTTTTCTTTTCTTTTTTTTTGTCTTTAAAAAACTTGCTGTGGTTACCTCTACAAGAGGCATTTAAAACTCTTTCAATGCGCATTAATTTTTTTACCTCTACAAGAGCGGAGCGCAAATCGGGGGTTGAGGTACGTTTTCTGTCCGATTATGCGCATTATCAAATGCGCGTTAAATAGCGAGTTTTAATTTATCACGGCCGTTAAAGCGCATTATGCCCATGTAAACAAGCGATTCTCTGCATTTCAACCACTTTAAAGTGTGTTTCATACTGCCGGTTGTGCGCTTCACTGCATGTCGTTTATAGGAATTAGGCGTAAAAGCGATGGTGAGAAGATGCGCATAATCAGACAACCAGGCGCCAAACCGAATTCTTCTAGAGGGGACCTGTCAGGATTATTCAGTTCCATACTCTGTTTGTGATTATACACTAGACTCTAGAAGTTTATCTTCTATCCTTAGTTTGATTACAGTTAAACGTTTTAAGTAGTATTAGTATCACTCACGTATAGTAGAGCAAATAGCAGAGTTGCCAGTTTCAGAATTTTCAGCTTCTGAGAGAAATTAAATCCATGAAGAATGTATTGTTTACCAATGATTCTTGTAACTTATTGTAACTTACCAGGCTTGGCAAAAATTTTTTTTATTGAATTGATGGACTTTCTGTCTTTCCTTTTTTTCTTTTTTCTTTTAAGAGTTCAAGATTTTTTGGGTGGAAACCTTATTGGGTAGTACTGGAACATGGGGTCCTCTCCTGGTACCAAAAACAGTAAGTTTGAAATTGGGCATCGATCTCCCTGAAACCATTTGACAGCTGGAGTATTGATTATGATTTTGTTGATTAACTACTTGATTTACTTCTTTTAAAGGTCTGATATTGGAAATAGTAATCGTCGCCAAGGATGCAAGCACCTAACACAAGCTGTTTGCACAGTAAGTGAACTTGGGCACTCAGAAATATCTGCTGTGCATGTGAACAAAATGTTTGGGGTTTAGTATGGAATGCTCAAGTTCAAATACCCAAGATACTTGTTTGGAGCAAATTGGATTTTAGCCAAAACCATCTCACAGCATTCTTCTGTTCTGGGTTTTGGTTTCCCTGTGTTATTTTCTTTATTTGTGAGCACCTTGAATTTTATAAGGAAAGATAGGGTATAATATTTTAATAAAGAGTCAAGAATAATTACTTATCCTCTGTTGTATACAGATTTGTACATAGATGATGATGATCTTGTTTGATAGGGGGGGAAGGCTTGGTAAAAGTTGGCATATTTGCTGTGCATATTGGGGCTTTATGTTCCCAGGGCCTTTCTTTAGGATGTCTCTTCTGTTGACCTAATTTTTAAAATACCGAATAACCAGGAAATAATACTGCAGTTTCTACTGTTATATAGAGATGTGTAATTTGGGGGCCATAGAAAATACTGGGTTTTTTGTTTGGTTTGGTTTGGGGGGGGAATTGAAATTTTGGAGAAAATTGACAAATAAGCAAAGCTTATTTTAGCGCTCGTAACAGATCTAAAGTCACTTTGTTGCTTTAAGATGGCCTCCCTGAACCTAGATATTTTGGACTTTAGCTCCCATTAGACTCAAGCAATATGGCCAATGGGTAGGAATGCTGGGCACTGTAGTGCAAAACACCCTGAGGGCACCAGGTTGGGGAGGGCTGCTTTAGAAACATAAAGCGGCCTTTCTGTTCCTAAAGTTATTTTATGTATGCCTTAGTTTGTTCATAAAATTATTATATTTTAAAACTTTTAAACGTAAACTCAGTAAATTTGTAATTGTCTGAATAGATTAAAACTACATTAAATGACTGTTACATCATCAGAAACACAGGACTCTATAGACTAAAACCCAAACAGTCAGGAATGCACATTTACTGTCAGGAATGCACAATGGTGGCTGTATTCACATGCTGGTAAACTGAGCATAAATGTCTATCAGTAAAATATACTTTAAGTCAATAATTGTAACAAGGAGTGAAAGGAATAGCTATACTTGGAATCTTACAGAGAGGATTAAAAAAACATTTTTCTCCATGGCTTAATTATTTCTAGACATTTCATATCTCTGTTCTTTCTATAAAAGTGGTGTTATTAAATAGTTTTAGAAATCGTTGGGTGGGGGAGTAAAGGCTGGGTAACAAAATACTTTGTCTTAAATTCTAAAAGAAAATATTTCATAATCCAAATCTGCTCAATTCTTCAGGAAAAAAACAAAAATGGTGCTCAGAAAAAAGGGTTTCCCCCCGAATATTTCCAGTTTTTTTCCCAGACTTTCACATTTTCTAGACCTTCACATCTCTAGTTGTATAACATCCCTATCCACAATAATAAACTTATAAAAACACATTAGTGTACAAATGCACCTTTCAGCTTTTTGTTATCCTTTGCTTTTGGTCATAATGAAAACTTCTAGGAGGAACTAAGAATTAATTGCCAGAGATACCCTGGGATACAGAGTGTTTTCAGACTGGGGGGCGGAATCATGTTTCCCTACCATCGCTTTGCTTCCTGCTTCTCTCCCTCAATAGGGATGAGCAGCTCCCTCTTTCTTCATATGGGGAAGAAAGAGGAAGCAAGTAGCAACCACATGACACACTCAGTGGGTGTTTTTATCATGCAGCTTCTCCTGCACATAGCAGGGGGCTGCGTTCACAGTGCCAGGTTGGTGCTGCTCCACCTTCAAACCCTGCACTATTCCTGGTGCGCGGTGGTGGCAAGTTGTTCTAACAAGGGGAGGCAGCGTGGGCTTTCCAGTGGCCATTAGGCTCACCGAGCCTGCCCCCTCGCTCTCCCACGGCTTCTGATGACCAGTAGGAGGTCACCTTCTGCCCAGGAGCCCCCCCCTCCGAGTGGCTCCGAGCGAGGACAATCAGGTGGACGAGCCGGGTTGACCTCGCTCTGGCTAGAAAAGTCGAGGTATGTGCCTGACTTTTCAGCCGCATATCTTCACCTCTTTGCCCTAGGACGGCTTCAAATCTGCGGCTGTGTCATCTAACCAACACAGCACAGATTTGGAGCCACCACGAGGCAAAGATGATGTCAAGACAGCCCCCGGAAAAGCACCAATTCTCATCAGAGTCAAGAAGAAACGGATTTTCTGGGTCTTACTTTGTACTGCGAAAAACAACAGAATAAGCAGGAGATGCACAGGAGGATCGCTGTATTATCAAAATGATCCATTCATGAGCGTGTGATCAAACACTCATCTAAAGACACTCACCGGCACCAGTGCTGAGGCTGGAACACAGGGAGAAGCATAAACAAAGGGGTTGCAAACACTACAGTAAAATGTGGACTGTGTTTTGTGTGTTAAGTGCTGGGTCCTGTAGACTATGCAGAACTAAGCATGTTGGCATATATGCTTTTTTTTTGTATTCTGATTTGCAAGTTATGGGGAGGGGAAAGGAGTCATGGAGAACACTGAAGGATCCTGCCCAGTGATCACTAGGAATCCTGCTGGAATTTGTCCTATCATCATCATCATCATCATCATCATCATCATATATTTATTTCTTATCCACCTCTCCCTCCGGATCGAGGCGGGGAACAACATAAATACAAACATTATAAAATACATAAAACTGATTAAAAGCATATAAAATTAATACATTATTTAAATATCAAGAAACACCTGACATTGCCCATGCTGTATTTACAGTAACAATTGGCTAGAAACTTTGCTATTTATTTAAATTTGAAATTCCCAAGATGCCAAATTTTGCAACCAATACCTCGTTCTGTATTCTCTCCCACCCCCAATTGCTTTCATGGGATTACATTGTACATATCTTCACCAGTAGTATGACTTACAGTGCAACTAGGGTTTCTTTGTAGCTCAGGGGGGGGAAACTCCTTTGGAATTACATTTCCTGATTAAGATTAAAAAATTTAAACTATGTTTCTCTCCTTTTACCGAACAAAGCTTTCTAATATGAACAAGTGGGTATTTTGATACAATGTTGAATTTAAAATGTGAAGTCTTCTCAATAACTCAGTCACTTTCACAGATGTAATTTGTCTGAAACTGTTCAACTTGCCAACCTGCTGTCTCTGCCTTCCTTTGTAGGTAAAAAGCGCAGATGGCTGTCTCTTCTCTATCAAATGCTTTGATAATACAATTCACAGCTTTAAAGTTCCCAAGACCAACCAACAGTCAAGAGAGGTAAGCACCTCTAGTTCAACCAATACTTGATAATTTATAGATTGGAATCAGGAATGAAATCACTGGTTGGAATATAAATCATCTCTTGGAGGCGATGTATTCAGTTCTTGTGATTATACACTAAAAAAAAGTAGCTTAAATAGAATTGCCATGATGAATGGTATAGTGTAGCTGTAGCTTTTTCCATTCCTTGTGCTTCACAGGGAAGTGAAGTCATAACTAAACTTTAGTAACACTGTCTGCAACTTTTCCTCTAAATATTTTTAATTTCATTGTAACTTCCTCAACTAGTCCTTTTGTAGAAGTCCAGGTAATGCTAATATCAAATACATTCCATACCACAAGCAGGATCAAAGCTTACTTTCCAGAATATGTGCATAAGGGACAAATTAAGCAACTATTATGCTCTTGAATACATTAATTTGTATACTGTCTATGGGGCACAAAGTTTAATGAAGAAATATCATCTATGCTTGCCACACCTATGCTGTTGGTCTTAAAATAGAAGAGACATGTTATCTCAAGTTCCACTCCCTTTAAAGAGGAAGCCATTTCTGAACAGCCCTACTCTGATCACTGCCATCATTTTTGCACTCCCGTTTAGTTCCTCCACTGCCATCAATTTTGCACTCCCGTTTAGTCGCTATTGGTGACTGTAAGCCTTCAGGATAAGAACAGTTATGCTTTGTGTTCTGTTTAGGGTCTAGCTCATTAAATGGTAACCAGTAGCAAAGACTGTTTCTTCTCTCACACCTTATTTTTCAGAACTGGGTAAAGGCAATAGAAGAGCATTCAGCATACAGCACACACTACTGTACTCAAGAACAATTCAGTGATGATGAGGAAGAAGATGATACAATATCAGTTGCTGAGTTACAAGACTCCCTAAAAGTAAGATGTTTCTGTATATCACAGTATGTAGAACTCTTTCAGATCTCTGCAGGAGAAATACTAGCACAACACACAACCGAGCTTGGACAGCAAAAAACCTAGTTAGTGCAAACTCTCTACTGATGATGTTCTGGACACAGCTCTTGAGTGATGGATATTACTTCTTAGGGGCCTGATGTATCTGGGGAGGCATCTGGAGCACCTTCCCTTAGCAGTCCATTAGACCTGAACTGTGGTTTAGTGTTACATGTTATGGGTTTGATCTCTCACCTCTAAAACATCTGTAGGGCCCCAAGTTGCCCACTCCTGCCATCTAGCTTGTGAACGAGTTATTGCTTTGAGACCAAGTGAAAATTGAATAAAACACAGGATGACTTTCACAATAACACTTTGAAAAGTGCAGTCCTATACATTTCTACTCAAAAGTAAGTCCCACTGGCTTCAATAGAGTTTACTGCCGGGTAAGTGGGTATAGAATTGCAGCCGTACTGTGTAAAACAAAGTGTAGAGGAATCATAGTTAAGTGGAGGTTATTTATTACTTCTAGCCAGGAGAGGGAGCTCGTCTGCTTTACTTGAATGCATCCTCTGGCTTCATTTGAATTGGGATAAAGTGTTCTTAGTTTGTTTATTGCACTATGTGAATTAATTAACCAGAATATTTTATCATCAGCAGTTGTTTTGTGAATGGCCACTGTCAGTCATGTAACTGCCACTGTCTGTACTTTCTGCATCTCATCTCTGTCTGTCCTCGCTATTTAGTCTCTAGCCCCACACCAACCATGTGCATGTATACCAGCAGCTCAGTATAACAGTACATGCATCTGATGAAGTGGACTCTAGTCCAGGAAAGCTTATGCCATAATAAATTTGTTGGCCTTTAACAGACTAACACAACTGTAACGGACTAACACGGCTGCCCTGTTGGAAAGTCTAAAGACCTGGATCAGCCCTTCCCCAACCTGGTCCCCTGCAGAGGTGTTAAACTGAAACTCCCACCCTCACCAGCCAGCATACCCATTAAAGGCTGGATAAAGATTATGAAAAAACATCTGATTGTAGGAAAACCTTTTAGCGTAAGAAAATGGTACAGAAACACATTGGAATATAAGGTAAATGCATGGTTCTAATGTTAGAAGAATCATCCTAAGAATAACCCTAGAAATAATTTGATCATACACAACTCAACCCTATTTTTTTTTTCTAGACTCTAAAAATTAGTTTTGTACTCTTCTACATGTTCTTTGGAAAAGTAAATGATAATTTTGAAGAAATATCTCTAATGACAGGTTAGATATTGATAGGGATATAAGAATAAAATTAGGGGTTTGGGTATCCCTAAAAAGTTTCATCAGTCTTTCTTACCTAAGAGCTCCATCAGATGAGTGTTTTATTGTACGCTTGTTGCTGGGCACTCACAGATTTTCACAAGTCCCTCTCATAATGTCGCCCCTTCTAGCCTTCGCGCCACAAAAAAAACCTCAGTAAGTCTGACTTATTTTAAAGATGGAAGTTGCTGCTATCTCCTGCTGTGTACAGGAGAAGCAGTGCGATCAAAACGGCCCACTGAATCGGCCCACGTGCACATTGTTTACTTCCTCTTTCAAAAGAGGAAGTAATGAGGGAAAAATGCGTGGGTGGAGAAGCGACAGTAAGCAAACATGATTTTCCCCATGTGATGATGCTCTAAGTCCTTTATGCCAACTTTATCCATGAGTTCAATAGGTTCTAAATGAGGACAAAGTTACCATGTGGTTTTACTTTAAATAGGAAGCAGTGCCTTGGTTTCACTAGTAGTGGCAAGAAAACTTGTAAAAAAAATTTAAAAAAATGTGCCCGTCTTCCCTCATGGTTACAGTGGAGGAAGCTAGAAGCCAGGGCAGAGCTCCAGAGGAGGCAGTGAAAGTGAAATGATGGGCTGAAAGTAAAATGATGGGCCATGCAGACCTGCTGGGTTGGATGGAGCCAGGACTTCTGTTAGCTTCAGATCATTGTATATGCTGTACTGCACCATCCCTAGTGGTGGAATAAATTATTCAGCTACATATTCAGTTCATTATCTAGGATAGAGGATTAGATCATTGAGAGCCAGCATGGTGTAGTGGTTAGAGTGTTGGACTGTGACTCAGAAGATCTGGGTTCCAGTCCCCAGTCTGCCATGAAGCTTGCTGGGAGATTTTGGGCTCTCAGCCTAGCCTATCTCACAGGATTGTTAAGAGGATAATATGGAGAGGAGGAAGACCATATAAACTGCCTTGGATTTTTTACAAGAGGAAAAAGGCGGAATATTAATGTAATAATAATAATTGAGGCAGAGACTGAGTTGATTCCTTTTGAATGTGCACAACAAACAGGTACTGGAAGATGGTGCATGCTTGGTCTTTACTAAATATGAAAAGTTGCTGTTTCATCAAGTATGGTTTTATCCACAAGGTCAGTCATTCAGGAATAGGGAATGGGTGCATAGCAAAGTTCAGACAACCAGAAAAAGGGATACAAAATAATACTATAACTCTTGTTCGTCTGATACAGTTGGCTTTATTAGCTAGACATATTTAGGTATACCTCCTTGGCTTCTTGACCTCTTTATCTCTTTACACATAACTGTAAATTTGCTTTAAATGTTACATGTTTTACTGCTTTCTCTCTGTTGTCTTAGTGTCCTGGATTAATTTTAAGTCAATTTTCTTTATTGTTTTTGTTGTCATCCTCTTCTCTTCCTCACCCCCATTTCCTTTCTTTGTTGTGCACAGATCTTTCAAGGTCCATATCTGGTACATAACTCCAGATATGGCCCAGTTCTGGGCCAGTACATGCTATACCGCTGTATCATTTCTGGAGAAACCTTACAGCATATTGCCCATTTCATTTCAACTGGTGAATAATTCTGCTCAGTCTATCTTGCTTCATCAGTGCCTTAAAAATTTATGCTCTGAAATTTAAGTATCAGCTGTGTCACCTTGAAACAATTGTATTTCTGGAAACTAGCAGAGAGCTTAAGTGTAATCTTTACTTTCCTAATATGAAGACATTTCTAAGGGCATAAATTAAGTCAAAATTCATAATGAAATAACAGACTTCATTACAAAGGGTCATTGTTGTGGCTAATCACTGATGCAACGTCAGGAATAATTTATTAGCTAATTCTCAGTGTAGGCCTAGGAATACCTACTCAGAAGGAGTACGTCTCATTGAGTTCAATGAGGTTTACTCTTGGATAAGTGTATGTGCAACTTGAAAGATACAAATAAATATGATAGCTTTCTTGTATCGTATAATATAACCAAAGTATTATGGAGGTTTTGTGTTACACAGGAAATGTAAACACTTTAATATATCACTGTGCTGGTCAATTTAGAAGTCCTTTCACCTATTTTAATTTTTAAGGATCAACCCAACAAAATGTTTTAAATAGCAAAGGAGGTAAAGAAATTGTTTCTGATATATAATGTGGTCAAATTGTTTAATGCACTACCACTATTGTTGAATGTGCTTATATACTGGCCTCTTAGAAATAAAACCATAATAAGGTTTGGTTTTTAAACATTGCTGGAGTAACCACTGCATATGTTGCTTTGTCATACTCACAAGTAGAAAATATGATAATTTTTCAAAATAGATGGCCAAAGTAGATGAAACACAGTTGATTTGTTATCAGATCTCCTGACTGTTTAAAAAAATAAACAAGTAGTCCAAGTGGGAGTGCTTTTTGAATAATGACCTTGGCATAAGAGGCGGAATGCTTGCCATTTTCCCAATGTAAACCCTTTCCCCCAAAGCTGCTATCCGTCTCATTAGGGGAAAGTTTTGGTTGCCCCTATAGCTGCTTTATATAAAAAAAGAAAACCTAGTTTGGGAAATATAGTCACAGATCTCCAATGTCTCACTTGGTTTGGCCCAAAGTTATATTTTGATACAGGTCACTTTAAACAGTCATCCATGTTCAAATGAACAACAACAACAAAATCTCTCTCTAGGATTCATTACTTATTCTAAAGCTGTGATGCTATTGCATAACACATTGAATAGCCTTGTTTTTTTTTTCCAGATTGCACAGTCATGCCAGCAAAAGCTAGATAACGAGATTTCTGGGTTTCTCTCCATGATTAAGACAAATGACACCACTCAAGGTAACTTTTTTAAAATCAATAAGAAACTCTTTTGCTGCTTTGAAATACTTGTCAATCTAATTGGCAAAAAACAATCTTAAATAATTTCTCAATAAATATGGGACATTTGCTGTTGTCCAAAGTCTCTACTAGCTCATAGTAATAGGTGCAGTTTGTCGATCTCGTTCTCAATAGAATGTTTGTTCTTCAGTGTCCCTATGGCTACAAGTAGTGTGACTAGTGTATTCTGATACAATCTAATAGTTCTTCTTCGTGGTCTCTGTGCATCACACATATGGGCTCGCGCCGACGCCGAGCCTGCTTCCGGGAAACTCCAATAGCTAGATAGAGTTTTGGCGGGAACCCCTCCCCCACCATCCACCGCGCATGCTCAGGGTTCCCGCTCTAACTTACCTCAGTTCTTCTTCGACCGCTTCGCTGTTAGCCTCGCGGGAGACTTCGTCTACGATTGTAGAAGCTGTAAGACAAAGAATATTTCATAGTATTAGTTAGATAGAGTTGTATTGTTATTCATAGTTAGATATATAAAAAAAAAAAAAAAAAAAAAAACATATATTAGATAGGAATTTTCCAGTTAGTTAGCCATCTCTCCCTGGAGAGTAATTTGTTTCATAGAAGCCGCCATCTTATGGCGCAATCCGCCCTCTTCAGACGGTGCTCCCGGTGTAGGGCCAAAATTGCCCTCACCGACGGCCATTCTCTCTGTCTTTTTTGCCTGGGGGAGACCCATATTGTTGATTCTTGCGCACACTGTATGCGTTTTTCAAGACAGACAAGGAGAAATAGAGCAGACCGGCTCCGTAGCCTTTTGTGGTCAAAAGCTCTTTCAGCTGTGGATCAGCCTCGACCGTCAGCAATGCAGAGGGCAGTTTCTGGGGAGAGTCCAAGTCTCTCAATCCCAGCATCTCCGGCTTCCTCCCATATGCGGGTTGAACCGCCGGCATCGGTGTCAGGGGTTTCACCCTCTACATCTCCTCCCCCTACTAAGAAGGCAAAAAAATCGAAGTCTTCGAAAGGGGGTCCATCGAATGCGAAGACAAGACCGTCATCGAAACCGTCGACAGCTAAAAAGTCGACTACACGCCCGGCGTCGGTACCGTCCTCTACAGTCGAAGTTGTGGCGATGGTGCACAAATCCGCTTCGCTACCGGCGCGATCGTCGACATCGAGGCAACGCACGTTGTCGATAGGTTCGGTCTCGCAGTCTTCTCTGCATGCAGAGCACTCATCGGCGGCGTCGACTTCGAAGAGGCGCACATCTTCTGTCTCTTCTCCGCTCCGTACTCCGCCGACTCCAATGGTGCCGGTGCAACATCCAACGTCTGTCTCACCTTCACGTTCGTTGCCGTCCCCGGGGCCAATCCTCATCGCGTCCGACACCGAACGCTCGGTACCGAAAGAACCGGCGCAGCCTACTCATCCCGATGATCCTCATCGGCGTCGACCGTCTCGATCTCGCCAACGCTCATCGGTGTCGGTGTCTCGATCGCGATCACGGTCCCGCGACTGGGAGGTCGGTTCAGACCGTTCGCGCCCGTCTGATCGCAGCCGGTATCGATTTGACCCATACACGGGGCGTCGACTCCGAGCCATGCAGTCTCCTCCTCGACGTCGAGAAGCACAGTCTCCGCCGCCGGTCCCTCCACGCCGGACGACTTCGCTGCTTCAACACGTTCATCGGAGTCGAGAGTCTTCGATGCCAGCACTACCGCCGGATCAAGATCGATCGGTTCGACGCCGACAGCCGTCGCAGTCTTTCGAGGACTATGCTTCGGACTCGTCGTCGGCGCCATCTCCTCGCCCATCGGAAGCATCTCCGTTGGACGCAGTCTGCACAGAGGAGAGAGCTTCCCCGACGATGGAGATGGGGAGTTTCTCGGAACAGATGTTACGGCTGGCTCAGTCACTTAATATTGATTGTCAACAACCTGATGAAGATTCAGATGATGGCATTTACAATGTCATGTCTGCGGAGCCAACTCCACAATTGACCATGCCAATGGTCAAGGCCCTCCTAAAGACTTTGAAACAATCTTGGGAGCATCCTGCTACTGTTGGCCCGACTTCCAAACGCTTGGACGCAATTTATAAAGTCAAGCAAGCTCAGGCTCCATGTCTCTTCCAACACCCGAAGCCGAATTCAGTTGTGGTGGAGGCATCGCAAAGCAGATCTGGTCGCACACATTCCGCCCCCACGGATAAAGAAGGCCGGAAATTGGATGCTTATGGGCGCCGCATGTACGCTTCTACATCATTGGGCATCAAAGTCACAAATTATATGGCTTTAATGGCGAGATATCAATTGTTTCTTTGGGAGAAGGTATCGTCGCTCACTGACTACCTCCCTGACGACCAGCGAGATTTGGCTCGCGTGTTTCAGGCAGAAGCCATGCGGTTGTCAAAACAAGAACTGACGACAGCGCGCCATCTCACTGACTGTCTATCCAAGGCGATGGTTGGAGCAGTAGCATTGCGTCGCCACGCGTGGCTACGTTCGACTACGCTACCGCAAGAGACTAAAAACCGCATTGAAGATCTTCCTTTTGACGGAGATGGTCTTTTTAATTCTGAAACAGACGCAACAATGGATACCCTGCACAAGGCCAGAATGACGGCAAAGAAAATGAGTTTTCAACCTACTCAACAGCCTTATAGGCAACGTAAATGGTACAGGCCTGTGCCGTACAAGCAGCAACAGCTGCAGGACAGGGGTCAACGTTTTCGGCCAGACACATCTAGGGCATACCAGCAACGTAAGTCGACAGGGTCTTTCCAACAACGTAGCAAGCAGCCATTGTCACACAAACGTCGTCTTTGACTTGACGCATTCGATGCTCGGGGACCAGGCAAACAGGCTTCAACCTTTTCTGCATACCTGGGCATCCATAACATCGGATGCTTGGGTGTTAAACATCGTCGCAGAGGGTTACAAAATGGAACTCGAAGTCCCTCCTCCACTTGGTACCATAAAATATACACCGCCCTCACTCGCTTTGGCGCAGGAAACCACCAAACTGCTACGCAAAGGGGCTATCACAAGGGTGAAAGCAAACCATCTCCATTCCGGGTTTTATTCCCGGTATTTTACGGTACCAAAAAGGGACGGGGGTCTTCGTCCCATTATGGATCTCAGAGCTTTAAACAAGTTCATACGGACCAGAAAATTTCGTATGGTTACCCTGGCATCAATTCTTCCCATGTTAAGGAAGGGCAGCTGGTTCACGCTGATAGACTTAAAGGATGCGTACTTCCACATCGCTATTCATCCATTATACCGACGCTACCTAAGGTTTATCATAGGACACCAGGCGTACCAGTTCTCCGTCCTTCCCTTCGGACTAAAATCTGCGCCAAGAGTGTTCACCAAGTGCATGTCAGCGGTTTGCGCGCACCTTCGCTCAAACAACATCGAGGTTTATCCTTACCTGGACGATTGGCTGATCGTCTCCGCCTCCAAAAGCCAAGCTCTGACCGACGTCCACGAGGTTATCACTCTTCTCTCGTCGCTTGGGCTGCGGATAAATTACAAAAAGTCAATCACGCAACCAGCACGTCGAATACAGTTCATAGGAGTTACCATAGACTCCACGATAGGGAGGGTTTTTCTACCAGCAGACAGAGCAAGGGTCCTGCGACAGCTTGCAGTAAGGCACAGATCAAAGTTTCGAATCTCAGCCTTCCAGATTTTAAGACTCCTAGGGTTAATGGCGGCGAGCGTGTTCGTCGTACGTTGGGCAAGGTTACGCATGCGACCTCTCCAGCAGTTTTTGCTCAAGCATTACTCCTCTCTGCAAAACCCACACAAGTTGATACTTACCATACCACTGTTGGTAAGAAGCTCGCTCCGATGGTGGACGGAAGAACGCAATCTGTCTCGAGGCCTGCCGTTTATCACACGAGCGCCCTCTCGCATAGTCACAACCGATGCATCGTTAGCAGGGTGGGGTGCTCACTACGGCAATCTGGTAACACAAGGAAGGTGGTCACCTTCGGAAGCACGCCTGCATATAAACATGTTAGAGCTTTTGGCAGTCAAAAAGGCCCTACGGGTTTTCTCCCCTCACCTACAGGGGCACCATGTTCGAATCTTAACAGACAACACCACAGTAGTCTGGTATTTGAACAAGGAGGGCGGAACGAGGTCACCAATCCTCCTTCATCTTGTGATGGACATTTTACAGTGGACAATTTCCCACAATATGCTGCTATCGGCACTACATATTGCGGGAACGGAGAATGCCATAGCGGACGACTTAAGCAGATCGTTCAGCAACACCCACGAATGGGAGCTCTCTCCTCATATCCTGGACCGTATATTTGCTCGTTGGGGGTTCCCCACCGTCGACCTATTTGCTACAGCTGCCAACGCAGTGTGTCCAGCATACTGCTCAAGAGCAGGCATAGGAGATGCATCGTTAGGGGATGCCATGCAATGGGACTGGTCGAAGGGGCTTCTTTATATCTTCCCTCCATTTCCTCTGCTGGCCTTGACAGTAGCCAATATCAGGCGCAGCGATTCAAATGCTATAGTGATAGCTCCGTGGTGGCCAAGACAACCTTGGTTCACGCCACTACTCAAACTAGCGAGATCAGAGGTGTGGCGACTTCCACGTGTTTCCAACCTCCTGTCCCAGGAGATGGGCAGAATCCTGCACCCCGATGTCCACGCCCTGCATCTAACGGCGTGGAGAATCCGGCGTCTTGGAACGACCTCCACTTGTCAACAGAAGTAAGGAGTATTTTAGAGGCCGCGCGTAAGCCCTCAACCAGGCTGTCATACAATAGAAAATGGAAACGTTTCCAAGATTATGCACTGCTCAATGCTTTTGATCCTTTGACAGCAGACTTACCTAACATTGTCTCCTTCCTTTATTCTCTGCACTCGGCAGGGCTAAAGCCGGCTTCCATCCGTGTATACCTGTCTGCCATTGCGGCCAACCATGGGTTAGTGGACGGTTTTTCCGTGTTTACACATCCCATGGCAAGAACCTTTCTGAGAGGCTTAAATAATTTGTTCCCTACTATCCGTCCAGCAGTTCCGCAGTGGAGTCTATCATTAGTTCTCACCATACTCACGTCAAAGCCCTTTGAACCATTAGCCACGATAGATATTCGATTGTTAACGCTTAAAACTCTCTTCTTGGTTGCTATAACGTCTGCAAGGCGGGTCTCAGAGTTGGCAGCACTACTAATAGACCCCCCCTATTTACAGTTTTTTAGGGATAAGGTAGTTCTAAGGCCGGACCCAAGTTTTGTTCCAAAAATTTCTTCAAGGTTCCATGTGAATCAGGACATTGTTCTACCCACTTTCTTCAAACCATCCTCAGACCCGTTATCTGCAACGTTGCATGCGTTGGATGTTAGAAGGGCACTAGCTTTCTATAAGTCGAGGACTGAGACTTTCAGGAAATCTCGCAAGTTGTTTATTTGTTATGGAGGAGTATCCAAAGGACTGCCTGTTTCTTCTCAACGCATATCCAAGTGGGTGGTGGAAACCATTACGCTAGCCTACCAGGTAGCAAAGCGGGACCCACCATTTCCACTGACGGCACATTCTGCTAGGGCGCAAGCAACGTCTTCGGCGTTGCTCCATGGGGCTTCGCTGACTGATCTCTGCAAGGCAGCCACCTGGACTAATGCTTCCACGTTTGTTAAGCATTATCGCCTCGATGTCAGAGCTCGACAGGACTCCTCCTTTGGAAGGGCGGTCCTATCCTCGATTTGCCAATGATCAAGCAGCGTGCCTACCCACCTCCGGTAAGTTTGCTTGTTATTCGCCCATATGTGTGATGCACAGAGACCACGAAGAAGAAATGAAGGTTGCTTACCTGTAACTGTAGTTCTTCGAGTGGTCATCTGTGCAGTCACACAACCCTCCCACCATCCCCTCTTGGCATCGCTGTTGTGACGTCAAGTTGGTTCGCCATGCTCTTGCTTGATTTCGTGCAATTAATGCCTTAGTTGCGAGGCCAAGCGGTCTCAGAGAACTGAGGTAAGTTAGAGCGGGAACCCTGAGCATGCGCGGTGGATGGTGGGGGAGGGGTTCCCGCCAAAACTCTATCTAGCTATTGGAGTTTCCCGGAAGCAGGCTCGGCGTCGGCGCGAGCCCATATGTGTGACTGCACAGATGACCACTCGAAGAACTACAGTTACAGGTAAGCAACCTTCATCTCCCCCGCCCCCACAAAAACAATTAAATACCACTACTCTGGTGGCTCACAATCTAGATAAGAATGTGAGAGCCATAATATTAGTTTGAATTATTTTATAATTTTAGCT
Organism: Anniella stebbinsi; assembly: GCA_029215795.1. Lineage (NCBI taxonomy): Eukaryota > Metazoa > Chordata > Lepidosauria > Squamata > Anniellidae > Anniella > Anniella stebbinsi. The sequence continues at coordinate 59,985,461 of JARDYH010000006.1, read as the reverse complement.
GGGAATTCCAGCTAAAACTTTATATGTGAAAAATGGATTTTGGGGTCATATGTCGACAAGCAAATCCCAAGATTTTAGAATTCTTGCTTATTTTAGTAGTTGGCTCAAAGGCACAAACTTGGGATTGTGTGATAATGCCCCATTCAGTTAGTGTGAAAAACTAACAGTAACATATTACTGTTAACGTGGTCAATAAAATCATTCAGACTTTTTTCTTTTGGTTTATCCAGTAGCAACCTTATGCCTCAGTTAGATGGCCTGTCATAAGCACTGTCTTGGTTGTTCAAATATTGTGTGATTACATTTTTTCTTCTTCTCAGTAGATAATAACCTTCTCCTAGTTGAGGCCTTTGGATCTTATATCCTTTATTGGAGCCGAAGCAGATTAGTTCTTCTCTAACTAGAAATTCCATTTTCTCAAACCACATAAATCAAACATATCCTGTGTGACTTTTTAGAACAGGGGTGGGCAACTTGTCAACCAAAATATCTGGAGGGCTACAACTCCTATCACCCCTCATCACAGCCTATGCTGGCTAGGGCTGATGGGAATTATAGGCCAAATCTAGAGGACCACAAGTTGCCCACCCCTTTTTAAAAAATAAGGCTGATGGATTGAGCCTCTGTATTTTGCTCCTGTGAGATAGTTTAACTATACCTTCTTATGCTTGTATATGTTACAAATCTAAGCAGTAACAACAGGTGGAAGAAATTAGTAACACAAATACCGCCTGTGCTTTTTTAAAGGGGTGCCTTCTTCATTTCTCAATAAAGCTGAAGAAGTCTCTGAAACATCAAGAGAAACTTGTGAGGCCCTAAATGACTGCCTCAAACTCTTCACTAAGCAAGAAGGGGTAAGTATTTCTATATGGCATATATAGGCTCAGTTCAGACGACACGTTTCTCAATGGTGGTTTTAGAATTCCACAGTGGAGTTTTTACAACACTGTTGAGAAATGTGTTGTCTGGCGGGAAAACTCCACACGCAGAATATCCACGCAGTGCAGAGAGGAATTCCTGCACAACCATTGTGTTGCGTGTTGTGTGCAGGGCTCCGTGGAGTTTTTTTGTTGCGTTGTGTTGACTTTTCCCACTGGCTACAGAGTTCCCTGGCAAGAGCGAAAGGAGTGAATGCCGCTCTAGGAGTGTCTCCTGGATTGGTTTTTTGCAGCGGTGGCTGATGGGATACCATCGGGAGGAGAGAGGGCGGAGGAACTGTCAGTCAAACATTGCAATGGATTTTACTCAACTCCACAGTAGCCCACAGTCACACAATGGTGGAGTGAGAATATGTATGGGGAGTATCTCCTAAAAACTCAACCACTGAGTGGAGTTTTCACACTGCACTGACTAATGTGCTATCTGAACTGAGCCATAGTGTAGATCAGAACAATAGCAATTACTTATAGAACAATGCAAGAGCACAATTTAGATGGGTTCTTTCCCCTCCAGTTCATCCCTGGGTTCTAGGTGCTGAGAAATATTTGTTCGTTTGGACCAGAAATATTTAATGTAACCTAATTTCAAATATTGGACTTCAAATATTTAGTGTAAGCTTACTTAAATGTATAGCCTGGGAAAACACCCAAAATATTCTGACAAATAGGAATGCAGTTTTACTAAAGGGTACATTGATAATGGAACTGTAGAACACAGGTGAAGTTGAATAACAGGCACAGAAAGTTAGAAATTGAAGAACTATAATAGGATGCTACCTATTTCCAGAGGGTTTATAAGGAGTTGGTTTTAAAATCTACTAGTTACTATAAATCAATGTAAGCTCTAGGAATGATTTGTTTTCAAGGTAAATTACAGTATAATTTGGTGTGTAAAAACATAAGAAATACCCTTCTGGATCAGACCATTGTCCTACATAATCCAGCATCTTGTTTCCCACAGTGATGAACTAGATGCATATGAGAAGCGTAGAAGCAGGATGGAAGGGCAATAGTCCTCTCCTGCTACTGTTCTCCAGCAACTGGTATTCAAAGACATGCTGCCTCTGATCCTGGAGGTAGCATATTGCCATAATGACTAGTAGCCATCGATAGCCTTATCCTCCATGAATTTGTCTAATCCCCTTCTGAAGCCATCAGAGGGCAGTATCCAACTGTCATTCTGCTAGCACAAATGACATTCCGAACTAGGTGTGCTGTCCCTTTTGATTTCTCCAAATGCGAGAAACTCTACTGCATAATTTGGATATATGTGCAAGAGGAAAATCATACTAAAGTTATGTTTGCGCAAGTGTGTTTGCACAAGCACAGTTGTGCAAGTGCAATTGGGCAGGAGGTTGCATATGCGGTTGTACAACTTGCTTGCACAGTGGAAAGATTTGGCAGAGCTCGCTAGTGATATTTGAGTTTGCAGAATTACACCGTTGAATATTGCCCAGAGTTGATGGTCATCACCACATGTGGTAGCAAATTCCGTTGTTTAACTAAGCGCTGTGTGAAGAAGAACTTTCTTTTCTCTGTCCTGAACCTTCTACCAATTAGCTTCATTGGATCACTCTAGGTTCTAGTATTATGAGAGGGAGAAAAACTTATCCTATCCAGTTTCAGCACACCATGCAAGATTTTATCAACCTCTATCATGTATTCACCTTTAGTTTCCTTTTTACTAAACTAAATAGTTCCAAATATTGCAAGATCCTCGTAGAGATGTCAACAGAGTTGCTCCAGCCCCATGATCATGTGTGTTGCTTTTTTCTGCATCTTTTCCAGCTCGGCTATTCTTTTTTGAAGTGCAATAACCAGAAGTATTGCAAGCCTGATGGCACCATTCATTTGGATAACGGCATTATGAAAGCCATCATTATTATTGGATGTCAGTCTATATTGTACTATAGTCTTGTAAAAGTTTGGGAAGTTGTTATTTTTATGAGGATAATTTTAGTGTAACCATATTTGGGAAATCAAAAAGAGGACACCCAGTCAGGGTGGAAGGAAAGTGTGCTTTCCGGGGCCTCTGGAAAACGTGCCATTCCCCTGCACCATGCTAATGGCAGCCGTCATTAGCGTGGTGTGGGAGAATGATGCACTTTCCGGAGGCCCCGGAAAGCACGCCTTCCCCTCCTCTGCTTAAATCATGGCCTTAAATGCCCTGATTGGAGCAGAGGAGGGGAGGGAGTGTCATTCTCACCCACCACCCACTTCTCCAATTGGGGCCTGTAAGGCCTTAAAGGCCCTGATTGGAGCAGTGGAGGGGGAATGATATGTTTCCAGAAAGTGTGTCATTTTCCCTGCCACAGTAATGGCCACCTTAAAGGGGAAAGCGTGTCATTCCCAGATATTATAGAAAATTACAGAAAATCCCCCGACACCCAGGATAGAACAAAAACGCGGACAAATCTGGGGAAATCCTGACAGTTGATCACACCCTAGTAAGGTAATAATGAGCGGATTGATCATTCTTCGGGCAATAGATCTCTGTTCAGCATTGTTTTTCCTTTAGCAACTTGTATTTGCAAATGAGAAAGCTTGGGCTGTGACTTGTAGCACCAGTTACATGACAATGCAGTCCACACAGAGAACTCATTGTAAGCTCTGAAAAATTAGTCACGAGTAGTGAAAATGTAAGTTTAGATCTTGCCCTATTACACTTGAGTTTGGGAACATTGTGTGCATGTGAGCGGGAAACAAACAACTGCTAAAATCCATTTGCAAATATGTAGTGGTGTGGCTCAGTAATTTTAGACCATTTAATGGTCTTATGAGGCCCTCGTTTAGATGGTCATTTGTATTATTTTAGATATGGAGCTACCCCACCTCCAGCCACCATTCCATGTTTTACAACTGCATCTACATTCCTGATACGTTAGAACAGAAACAACAAAAATGATATGCCTGCCCTGATTTTAAAAAAAATATTCTGTGCATGTTCAATTTTGTCTTTTAAACTCACTTAAATCATAGCAACGTCGTGACTTTAGGAATAAAGAGGGAGCTTGCTTCTGCTATCCTGATCACCTGCCATTCTCTGAAGTCCAGGTTCATTTGGGAGCCCTGGATTTCAGCCCGAGGGTCCAGTCCTAGCTGCACCACTGCAAATATGTAACATGTTTGAGTAAACACTCTGGTCAGATGAAGCATAATTATTACTAAATTATTATTTAAAGGAAAGTTAGTACTAAGATATCTGTGTGGGGGATTTGTACCAGGAGAGTGAGGAACAAAAACTGAAATTCAACAAAGAATTCTGATTTGGAAGTAGCCCAGGGACTTCTCTATATCAGGCTTTTTATCCCACAGCTTTACTGGGCCTTGTACTTCTGGATTCTTTGCAGCATTACTATTGTCCCTTTACATGCGCTTCTTGCATTTTCCCCCCAGAGATTTCCTTTCTCTGCAAGTTCTATATGTTTCATTATACAACCACTAAATGGCACTGTAGTATAGCTGTGGTTATAGCTCAATTCAAACCATTTTAAAATCGTGCATTTTCCCTGTTACAAATAAAGCCATGGAAATGGTCACAAAGCACAGGAGAGACCTTGGAGGTTGATGACATCACAAACTTTTGTGAGTAATTAATCTCAATTGCAGGATAAAAACCTGGTATAGTGAAGCCCTATGAGACTGTCCAAAGCCTAGTACCCCAAACAGATATAATGGCAGCATCCAGTTGCAATTTGTAAGTTAATTAATTAACCCATGAATTGTGAGGATGCACGCTGCTTCTAATCTGTACATGAGCCACTTCGTGTTTCCAGTAACCATGACATCTGAACCCTTGTTCTTGGTTAATTTAGGGTTGTTTAACCTACGAACAACCCAACTTCCTAGGTTTGGACATCACGGTAACAATTCTTGAATGCGATATTTGAGGGTTGTTACTGAAAACAGGGTGCAGCTTTGGTGTGGTGTGCATCCGTGCAATTTGTGTGCTAATTAACTCATTAATTGCTGCTGGATGAGCCCTTACATCCAAACAGCCCTATAGAGTCCCCAATGAGCTGCTTCATGACTACAAAAGAATATTGAGATGGCCCCACTGAGTAGTCATATGTTACAAAATTAATTTTGGGCAGTAAAGCTAAAAGGGGTCAGGATCAACAGGGTTTCCTTCAGTTAGGAAGATTATCCTGTTCTATATTGAAATCCTATATTGGAATTCAATTGTGGGTAGTTAAAATAAAAAATGAACCCTACTACATGTGCAAGGGAAGTGAAGCTCACTAAAGCTTGTGCATGCATAGAAAAACTTTTCAGTTTTATTTTCCTCTACCGCAGTTGGCAACCTGAGTTTTTTGCTAAAAAGGCACAAACTTATTTTTATTCGGGGCATTGTGTCCACGTATACCTACCTTACAACTGCCTGATTCAGCTAGGACAGAGCCTGTCTCAGGGAAAACCTCACCCTGCGACTATGCTTTTTAAAATATATTTTACATTGTGGTGATACAGGTAATGATTGATCACCCAAATAGAAGTTCTCATTGGGATAGCTTTACATAAAAACTGACAAGTTGCTATTTTTATTATTGCGCCACCCTTCCTGCCCACTGAAATTGGGAAGGCCAGCTAGGCTCCAAATGAAATCTGTCTGAATTGGGGATGGGGAGCAGAAAGAATCTAGGAATGGGAAGTGAGCAAAAATGCTCAAGGGAGCAGGTTGGGATCAACAGATGTCTCCAGTTCTTTGTGGGAATGTCAGATTTCACTCACCAAAGAACCATAGAGTTGGAAGGGGCCATTTAGGCCATGGAGTGCAATCCTGCTCAGTGCTGCAGTCCAATTTAAAGCATCCTTGACAGATGGCTATATAGTTTCTGCTTAACTACCTCCAGCAACAGAGAGCCCACCACCTCCCTAGGCAGTTGGTTCCACTGACTGACTGCTCTGACCATTAGGAAGTTTTTCCTGATGTTCAATTGAAATCTGCTTTCCTGTAACTTAAGCTCATTATTTCATGTCCTACAGTCTTGGAGGACAAAGAACAGGTTGCTGCCCTATTCTGCGTGGTACACATTGGGCACTTGAAAACTGTTATCAAAGCCATTTTGGTTTTGATCTTTTTCTCTCCAATCAGATATAGAAGGTGGCCATTGGGGCTGAGGTTTTGGCTCTTTGGCAATTGGATTGTGGTATTCCTGAGGGATCAGTACAGGTACCACTAAACTAGTTTAACATCCAGATAAACCTGGTGGAAGAAATCATCCAAAATGTAAAGTGTCATGATAGTGCTGACAAACCCTAGCTCTTGAAAATGGTCTGCTATCCTGGGCTAAGCACTAGTGAGAATTGGTCCAAATTAAATCAGGGCTTGGGGGGGGGAAAGAAAGGCGGAAGTGGGGGGTGCAGGAAAAACTATTTTGGAGTTTTGTGAAGAGTTGCTGAAGGCAAGTGAAAGGGAAAATGAGAAATGAATTCTGTGGAGAGGGTGGGGAACAGAACATATGTATTCTCTGACAATGAAGCAGGACTGCTTTCTAAAAAATGAGGTACTTGGCTTTAATTTGTGTGGGAGATATGCCATCATTTTGGAAAGCCTGCTTGCATGTCTCTGGAAAGACTGCATTTGTTCAGTGGTAAGAGAAACAATCTTCATATGCTCAGAAGAGCTGTTTTTCTGCTTAGTAATTATTTATTGTAGATTCACTGACTGAGGAACATCAATAATTGACTAACCCAAATCAAGTGTGCCTCAGCTATAAAACAGGATCAATGTTTGATAAATGAGGCAAATGCAGTGCAGCACTTGTATTATCTATTTATCTTGACCTTATACTCTGTGGCCCTGTTCAGAAGACACCTTAAACCATGGCTTTAACCACGATGAATAAGGCTTTTTGCCTGAGGCTGCCTCTACAAGAGAGGTTTAAAGCTCTTTCAAGGCGCTTTAAATTTTTTACCTCTACAAGAACGGAGAGCAAATCGGGCGTAGAGGCGCGTTATCTCTCTGATTATGCGCATTATCGAATGTGCGTTAAATCGCGAGTTTTATTTTGCTCCGGCCGTTAAAGCGCATTTTGACTATGTGAACAAGCGCTTATGCGCATTAACTACTTGTAAAGCGCATTTTGGTCATCCGTTAATGCGCTTCGCCGCCTCTCGTGCAGAGCTATTAGGTGTAAATGCGCTTCAGCGATTATGCGCATGATCGCCTAACCGGGCGCAAAAGAGAATCCTTGTAGAGGGGACCTTAGTCATTGTGGTTAAAGCCATGGTTTAAGGTGTTTTCTGAATGGGGCCAATGTCTTGCCTCACTGTTCATCATCTATAGCCATTTGTTTGCATGCATGATTATTTTCCACTTCCTGCTTAGGGCATGTTTGATTGATTGGTGTTGAAACTGCCATTGTAAATCCGACCACACCACTGGACTCTGTCCTTAACTGCATCTGCTCAGGTACAGGAGTGTTCCTATTTCTACCTATTAAATGTCAGCATCTATGAGGTTCTAGTAGAGGAAAGCAGGACACACTTAGGAAACGTTCTTGTGCTTAAACTCGTATATAATGTTTCTAAGAATTGCATACGTTAAAGTGCTACACTAAATTGAGGTCCCCTCTACAAGGATTCGCTTTTGCGCCCGGTTAGGCGATTATGCGCATAATCGCTGAAGCGCATTTACACCTAATACCTCTGCACAAGAGGTGGCGAGAGGCGGTGAAGCGCATTAACAGATGACCAAAATGCGCTTTACAAGTAGTTAATGCGCATAAGCACTTGTTCACATAGTCAAAATGCGCTTTAACGGCCGGAGCAAAATAAAACTCGTGATTTAACATGCATTCGATAATGCGCATAATCGGAGAGATAACGCGCCTCTACACCCGATTTGCGCTCCATTCTTGTAGAGGTAAATTTTTTAAAGCGCCTTGAAAGAGCTTTAAACTTCTCTTGTAGAGGCAGAGATGTGATTAGGGTTGGGAAATCCATTTTTTGTTTAGAATGCTACCTATTAGAATTTCAGCAGCTGAGCTTAAAAATTGGCAAAATATGATTAATGCATATTGTAATGGGGATAAAAGAGCTAGGATAAACAAGGGGTTATGGTATAAGACTCAAAAGAAAGGAGGTTTAGGACTTCCTAACATTAAGAATTACTATATTGCTAATCAGTTAAGATATGTTATTCATGCTATTTTAGGGGAGCAAGATTTGGAATGGCTGGAATCGCAAACAGTAGAGATAGAATGTAAATTGCGAAATATATTTTTTACCAAAATGCAGAAGAAAGAATGGAAGGTACTGGACAACCCATTATTGGAAAATATAATATCGATATGGGAGAAGTATAGGGGGAAGTTGATACCAGGAGATTCTCCGCTAGCCCCAGTTGTAGTAGTGAGAAACTTCCCAAGAGCATTAAAATCAGAGATGGAAGTGAGACTGAAAGAACAAGATATTCTTAAGCTAAGGAATTGGATGGGAAAGATGAAAGATAGTGAGCATATTAAAGATTTGTTTAAAGGACAGAAGATAGCGTGGTTCAAGTGTCTGCAACTGGTAAAATGGACTGAGGAATGGAGGATAAAAAATAAGAAATGTAGAAATAATACCAGATTTGAAGATTTAATTGAACAAATAGAAAAAAAAGATGAAGCCAGAGCTAAAAAAGGACTCACTAGCGAGATATATAAAATTTTAATAGAGGAGGAATTTCAGGACTCACTTAAGGTTATAAAAGAGGTATGGGAAGAAGATATAAGGGAAAAAATTAATGAAGATAATTGGGGGAGGATGTGGAATGTAAGAATGTTGAAATTATTGTCGATTAGAATTAAGGAGAACTATTATAAGACAGTTTGGAGATGGTATCTAACACCTGTAAGATTTCACCAGATTGATAAAAAAGTGTCCAAGAATTGTTGGAGGGGTTGTCAGGAGGTTGGGACCTATTTTCATATGTGGTGGAGCTGTGAACAAATACAAAAATTCTGGGAAAAGGTTTTTAAAGAAATAAGTGATATAATTGGAAGTAAATTGGAATTAAACCCGAAGCTAGCTCTACTAGCAATATGGGATAGTAGGAATAAGCATATAATTAATAGAGAATTGGTAAACAACCTCCTGGCACCCGTTAGAATAATGATTGCTAAAAATTGGAAAGGGCAACGAAGTTATAAAATAGAAGATTGGTATAAAGAAATTTGGGATATAGCATTGAATGATATGTTGACATGTAAAATGAAAATAATGAGGGGAATGTCCAGTAAGAGTGATTTTGGAGATATATGGACTCCCTTTTTGGAATATGTTTTAAGATCGGGAAAGGGACAGTTGCCTTCAAAAGAATCATTAAAATTCTGGAAGGAAGATGGATGAATGTGAGTAGGTCTCGGGGGGGGTGCACGGGGGTAGTCGAGGGAGTTAGTTTGTTTATATATTATGTATTATGTGTATGTTTGTTTTGTTTTGTTGAAAAATTAATAAAAATTATATTAAAAAAAAAAAAGTTGGGAAATCCACACTGCTGAGGCAACATTTGAATCCCATTCCCACATATGTGTGCTGAGCTGTATGGTGAATATCCATGCCAGTGCAACGTACTTGTAGTGTCCAGTGGGGTGACGGGGGTGAAACCAGTTTGTGTGTGGCCCAGTGCATCCATGTGGGAATGGGATTCAGATGTTGTCTCAACTGTGTGGAGTCCCCAACTTAAATGATCGAGTGGCTGGAACGACTCCCCTATGAGGGAAGATTACAACAGCTGGAATTGTTAGCTTGGTGGGGGGAAGGAGGGGACATGATAGAGGTATACAAAAGCATGCACGGTGTGGAGAATGTGAATAGGGAGACATTTTTCTTCTCTCAAAATACCATGAAGCTGATTGGTAGGAGATTCAGGACAGATAAATCAAATACTTTTTCACACAGCACATAGAGGATGATCTCACACCTCCAAAGTCTGCATGTTTACTCAGAAGTAAGCCTCCACGATATTCAATGGGTTTCCCTCCTGGCCCTAGGATTTAAAAAATGCACTTGAGGCTGCAATTTTGAATAAATCTTCATGTGCCCTTTCATGGAAGGGAGGAAGAGACCTTTTCCTTTTCGCAGAAAGCAGGATGCCTCCACGTGGCTCGCACGGTTGATGCGTCGCAGCCTTTAGGACCCAGCCAGAACGTGGTTAACTGGGGGTGGCCGCGTTGAGTAACCTATTTCTTGATGCATCCGGCTGCTGCTTCTCGCTCCCTTACAGTGGGGTCCGTTTGAGTACGAACGTCATCTCCACCCCCTCTCCGACTCCCGCGGGTGGCTTTGCCAATTCCAAAGGGGAGCAGGGACCGCCTGGGGGCGCCCGAAAGGCAAACGAGCCGCGCTTCTGCTGCCGCTGCCGGGTCAAGAGCTTCCTTTGCAAGAACTTGCCCGCCCGCCCGCTCACATGCAGTGCAACGCGCAGGCATCCCTCCTAACTAACCGGGCTCGACGCCCGCTTACATCATCCTCGCCGCCGCCGCCCCTCGTTGGCGGCTTCAACGCAAAAACTTGGGCCGGGGCACGGCTTGTCTCCTCCCCGCCTGCCTGAGAGCCGCGAGTGTGCTGCGGCGGGCCTGAGGGACCGCTTGGCTCTCGCGATAAGCCCTGCAGAGAAGTGGCGTTGGTGCAGCAGCAATAGAGCGGCGGCGATTCGGAGCTGACAAGGAAAACGAGAAGGTGACTGAAACGACAGCGGAGACCTTGCAGGGCTGCGCGCGAGGTCAGTAATGTCCTGACGGAGTTGGAGAAGAGGAGTGACGCTGGCCGGGCAGCGCTTCCCCACTACTCGTTAGCTCAAGAAGGCAGGCAGGCAGGTAGGTCTGCCCGGGCGCGTGGTGCTTGTGTCCCTTCCCCTGTGCTGTCTGGTAGCTTGCTTCACTGGAGAAGCAACCTGAGAGGACGAGATGGAGGGTGAAAGGACAGCAGGCAGACTTTGGGGCTGGCACAGTTGGAAGGAAGGACGTGAAGGCGCAAGGCTTTGGGGGTGCTGTACTGGCTTAAAAATCTGTTCCAGCCCTAGCTTCGCCTGGTAACTCATGCTAAAGCTGACCCTTAGTAATTTCTTAAATAGGATTTGATTTCTGCCTGAAAGTTAAAGAAGCTTTCTTCTGGAATTCCTTTTGACAGTGGAGTGAATTCCTCTTCCCTGCACTGGAACAATAAGCTTTTAAAACAACTCTTTGGCCCAGTGTGCTTTTATACTTAGCCAATTCTAAAGAATGAGTGTGTGACATTTTTAGGCGTGTGTTTGGGGGAGGGGGTTACTTTTAAAAAAGAAAAAGAAAGCCTTCAAAATCATGTCACCTTTATTAGGCTTGCTTAAAGGTCACAAAATACTGCGCAAGCTTTTGACTTCTGCAGAACTCTTCATCAAGCAAGGTGATAAACAAAGCAAAAAAAAAAGTGGGGGGGGGAGTGATGTTCAAGCCAAGAGTTTTCATTTGGTTACAGCTGGTTGAAGGTATTTTAACTGCTGCTTGCTTTGTTTTAATACATTTCATTTTGTCTTATGTTTTGAGCTGCTCGGTTATTTATCTTTTAAATGCTGGTTTTGTTGTTGCTTCTTTTAAAATAAAATTAATATTGGTTTTATCATTGGTGTATTGGTTTTGCTTTTATGTATGTCATCCTGAGAGCTTCCGTCATAAGGCAACACACAAATTTAATAAGTAAAGAAATTGAGTACTAGCAAAGTTATAGCCTGTAATGGTGCTTTACACAATATTGTTTTCCAATAGCCTTCTTCCTCAATTTGATGCATTCCAAGTGTTTTGGACTGCAGCTCCCATCATCCCACGCTATTGGTTGTGCTGGCTGGGGCTGATGGGAGTTGGAGTCCAAAGCATCTCAAAAACACCAGGTTGATAAAGGCTGTTTTACAGTATCATAGAAACTGATACTATGCATTTGTCTGCAAAAATAACTGGACGATCTTCTAAATAGGTTCAATATTGATATTGATTTTTCATTTGTTAACCTGTAACGGTGCATAGATATAGGTAATCATACTGCTATGTGTTGGCACTGCAAAGCAAATATAAGAATCTGAACTAGTTTTAAAAATGCAGTATATGCAGATTTTATAACAGAATTTTTAATTTGAAGGAACAAAACAAGAACACTGAAGCTAAAGTTTGGAAGCTGTCAGTTTAATTTCACTCATATCACAGAGAAGAAGTGAAATAGTAACCTAAAAAGCTGATACCCTTTGGAAAGCAAATCCTACTGATTCCAGAGGTTCTTACAAATAAAAAGGTCTGGAATTAGGGTGCAAACCTATGCACATTTAGACAGAAAAAAGTCCTCCAACTCACAGCATTTCCCAACCAGCATGGCTAGCTGGGGAATGCTGGGAGTTGTAAGACTTTTTTTCTGTCTAAACATGCATAGGATTGCACCCTAAATCTTCATAATTTGTATCTGTTTGTTACAATTTTTATTTTATTTTTTGGGTAGAAATACCTTTGTTTAAAAAGGAGAATTTAAAAGAAGGTTGAAGTTAGGGGTGTGCATGCCCAAAAATATCGTATCGTTATTTGAAAAAACTTTAAAAAAAAATTTAGGATCTGATTATATCAGAGGTTAATCACATCGAATCGGATTTCCGATACTCCGATATTTATTTCGGAGCCCTATTTTGCCCTATAGAGTTGCTTTTTCAGACAGAAAGGCCTATAACTTCTGTATTCTCAAAGTTAGAGACTTGAAACTTGGTCACAGTGCTTATGGGGTATGCTTAAGTATGTGTATGAAATTTCAGAACAATCCCTCCAGCCATGTATTTTATATTAATTTTTGAAATTTTGCATTCAGACATCTGTCAAAAAAAGTGCACAATCAAAAATTCATGTAAAATACACAGTTAGACATATACGCTTTCCTTAAAGAACTTAAATGGATGTAACTTTTTTTATTTTAAAAGATAGAGACATGAAACTTGTTGGACTTTGCAGATGGAATGTTGCTAGTCCTGGCTCCCAAAGTTGCATGTCTCTATCTTTAAAAATAAAAAAGTTATACGGGGTCTCCCAAAAGCCCCACCCCTTTGTAACTTCATCAAAAATCTGAAACTTGAAAACTTTCTCCTAGTGTAGCTTGTCTATTGCTAGTCATTTGTGAAAAAAATTCAGAGCAATTGCTCAAACCCTCAATTTTATATGAATTTTTGAAAGAATGCTGTAGTTGACAGCTGGTTGACCTGGCTTCCCAATTGCTTTCAAACTACCACGATCGTTACAAAATTCATACAAAATACAGGGTTGGAGGGGTTGATCTGAAATTTGGCACATATGAAAATTTTCGGATCCGATATTTATCGGAGGTTTTTCTATTGTATCGTTATCGTTAATCGGATGTCCGATAACGCTTTTATCGGATCGTTATTGGACATCAGAACGATACAATACACATCCCTAGTTGATGTAATGGTTGTCTTTACTCTCTGTTGCAGTGCTTCTTTTTAACCTTTAGCAGGGCTTGGGAATGTGCAAGACTCCAAATGTTGTTGGACTGCAGTTCCCACCAGCCCTAGCCAGCATAGCCAAAAGTGAAGGATAATGGCAGTTGCAGTCCAACATTTGGAGGAGCATATATTCCCCATCCCTGAGCTGTAGTTTCTACTATAGTTTTCTGGCAACCACTTTTCAATAAAACTTTTGTGTTGGCTTACGCACTGAAGCTGGTCTGCTTATGAGCTGTTTGCCATGATACTAGGGCCCCCTCCACAAGGATGCGCTTTTGCGCCCGGTTCCGGGATTATGCGCATTATCGCGGAGGCGCATTTACGCCTAATCCCTCTGCACGGGAGGCGGCGAGAGGCGGCGAAGCGCATTAATTCATGTCCAAAAAGCGCTTTAGAAGACGTTAACGCGCATAATCGCTTGTTCACACCGCGATAATGCGCTTTAACGGCCGGAGAAAAATAAAAGTCGCTATTTAACGCGCATTCGAAAATGCGCATTATCGGGGAAATAACGCGCCTGTACGCCCGTTTTGCGCTCCGCTGGTGTGGAGGTAAAATTTATAATGAGCCTCTAAGGCTCATTAAACATCTCGTGTGGAGGAGGCCTTAACTAGATACCTCCAGTTTATGAGGCAGTATGTCTTGAAAATCAATTGCTGGGTGGCAAACAGCTGGGAAAAACTTCAGGCCCTTCTTGTGGACTTACTAGCAGTCACTGGCTGACTGCCAGATCTGGCTGTGAGAAACTGGATGCTGGATTAGACAGGCGTTTAGTCTGATCCAGCAGAACTCTTCCAAGGGAAAAGCTCTGCTAGGTCAGACCAAATGCCTGTCTCAGAGCCCCTTCACCTATGAGGAATTTCCTACTTCAGTGCAGAAAGTTGTATAAATCCCATACACAAATCTGCACAGGTTCTTCTGACAAATTCACACAAGTCTTAAGACTTGTATAAGTGATGTGAAGCCCCAGTTGTCAAGGAACCCTATAGTTAATGTACATACATACACATCTTTCATACTGTGTTTTTTACACATGGGAATAAAGGAATGTACATGTGAGCTGCTTATGTTTCATATATGAAAATGGTGATGGAAGTAAAGTGCTTTTTGTGCTATGACTGGAAAGTACATGTTGAATATAATGTTCTAATACTAAAGTCTGTCATGTGCTCAAAAATGCACCTGCCATTTGAATACCCTGACTAATTAGTGGCTAGTTAACCAGTGAAGTGCATATCTTGCTTCTCTGTTCAAAATCTACTTCCCATGAGGCTTAGCCCCTTTATCATCACTCCTAAATGAAGTTTAAGAATGTTTAACTATATTTCTTCTCATTCATCCCTTGTTACTTTTCTCTTCCTCTGTATTCCACTGTCTTTTTTTTTTTTTAGACTGTAAGCTCCTTGGAGGCTGGGGCCTGTCTTTGTCTCTCTCTCTCCCCCCGTTTTTTTCTTTTTGCTTATGAAGTACCGTAAAATGTAGGGTAGTAAAAATATAACAGTACACTGATGGACTATGTCAAGAACTTGCTTTCAAATGACATTGCATCAACGGCTCCAAAGTTTTACTACTACTATTTTTTTAAAAAAAACTATTATCCCCTCCCACATTGTTCTAGGACAGAAGGCTGGGGTTTATAGCACACTGGAAAGTCTGATAATAGGCTTCAAGAGTTTATATAAGAAAATCTCAAGTTCAGATAAACTGCTAGATGAATAGGCACTGTTGAACATTTCCCCACAAAACAATAAAAATCACTTGTTAGTGGCCATGCAATATAGTGTTGCCAGGTTCACAAGCGTGGTGAGGGACGGTAAATCTGCCTCTTCGTAATATCTTCGCTAGAGAATCTTCCAAAAACATGCCCATATGATCCATTCTTGTGTGGCCTTAGAACTTCGACTTCCTAAAAAGCTAATTTTGTTTAATACACCTTATAACTTCAGAAGGAAAAACTAAAGATATATGACTGGAGCTGCCCAAGAACTATGAATATATCCAGTGGGAGAGCTCTTTTTTTTTTTTTTTTTTTGCAGTGTATCACCTCTCCCGTGGCTGCTCTTTCCAAACTTATGTTCCTGTACTTTTCTACCTTCAGTCCCTTTTCTCTTGCTCCTTCCACTCTCCAGATACTTCTGGAAATTCCATATTCAAAACTTAGATGAGTGTTGACCTGACAGAGAACTTTTTCTGGCTTTAGAACTCTCTCTAAAACTGTCCTATTTTTTTTCCTGAGCATTCAATCAATAATGGCCGTTCCCCCCCCCCCCCCGGATTCCCCTCCCATTTTTAGTCCATGCTGCTGTATTGTTTTTTAATTTTGTTTTTAGATGTAACATTGTTGTGTATTTGTGAAGTATACTTTCAAATTAATATTTTATTTAAAAAATCTACTGTAATCTACCCAGAGGATACGTTATAAACATGAAGGCAGGGTATATGTTATTTAAATAAACATTTTTGAAAAAAATTAAATCTTGGAAGAGACATAAATGTATGCAAAACAGGGAGTCATATGCAGGAATGTTTCATTTGCATGTTTCTGTGCTCAGAACTAAAGTTTCTTAGCTTGGTTTGTATCATTTTCTGGTGCTGTGGAGGAGGTGACAAATGGGATGTGCATAATAGATTGTGATGCCAATATTTAAAAAATACAGTGACACAGTGTTCTTAGCTCTATAGATAATGTGTATATTTTTTGTTTATAAATTTATGTAAAATATACCTTATGTACTTATGCAAAATAGAAATCAAATTTTCACAAGGGTGATTAAACTCTCAAGCTGCCATTTTGCTGCATCCTGAAGCCCTTGTTGTTAGAACTTACAATGTTTTTGGATCTCAGCTCCTTTTTTTAGTGCCTCATTGACTAGTTGATAGGTTAATGCTGGTATTCCTAACAATTTGGTGAGAAAGCCTATCTTTATTATTTACAAAAAGATACAAATACATTTTGCTGTATGATAGCACATTTTCTGCCTTAGCCATAAAAGCCAAGTTTTGGGAGATATACTGGTATCAGTGGTGATGAATAAGATTATTTTGGTGTAAGCTACAAGGAGTTTAATAAGAATGCTAATTTTGGCTGCACTTAAAAAACAAAGAAACAATGCTAAACAGAAAATGATAACGTAAGGGTTAATTAATTTAATGGCCATGACTAATCTGTCACAGAAGAAAATTAGGGTGGAACACACTATTAAATTAGATGTTACCTCCTAGTTTCAGCCTTGCATTTAAAGTTCTAACTTCTTGCTTAGCCTCTTATATTGCGTTCCACCAATACTGCACATATACTTACAGTCCACTACTTTTGAAGTATAGTATACAAAGATATCCACCCAAAGCTCTCTTGCTCTTGCTTCCCCCACAAAACGAAATGGAAATATAGGACTACAAATAAATAGGAATTGACTGTGACCTTTATCATGGATACAGTCATGCCATTCTTCCCCGCAGCTGTTCTTGAGTTCTTACAATACATAGGGACAGAGTGAAATAGAACTACCAGATTCTTAAAGGCTCAGTGGCTTGCTCTTGTGGAACACCCTTCCCAGGAAGGTACTACCACAAAGAAAGTCCTACATCTAGGCCAGGTATGCAGAATTCTATTTCGGAGAAGATCTTGAGAGCCCCATTCCAGTGGTGGGCGGGGCTAATAGCAAAGGGGGCAGAGCGAAAGAAACAAAAATACCACCATATTTTAGCTTAAAGCTCTTGCTTCTAGGAATAGGCCTTAGGAGGGCTTTTTATCTTTTTAGAATTGGGTGGGGGGAACTGAGGAAAAGCCGGGAAACCATCAAACGATTAGTGGTTGGGGGGAAGGGGTGGGGCCATTAGAAGATGCCTAGAGGGCCAGCTTAGGACCTCCAGAGGGCCAGGTTTTTCCTGAAGTCCTGTGCCCCTGTTCTAGGCCATGCAAGTTTGAATTCGCTTGTAAAGGAATTTTGAGCAGAGCTGCCCCTATAGGTTGGAAGGACTTGTTGGAAGATTTATATACTGGAAAGAGTTTCTGAAGTCAGCCATTTGGGGCTTTAAGGTCAGTACCAACTTCTTGACCAGAGCCTGGAAACTAACCGCCAATCAGTGGAGACCGTTACAGTAACTTCCAGTTCTCAATAGACACACAGCTACCTTCAGGACTAGCTGAGTTTTCCAAATGGTATTCAATGGTAACCCCATGCAATTACATTAGTCAAGCTGGAAACTGACCATGCTCGGCATGATGGTGGCTATGCCCCTACTATGTAGGGGAGGGTATGTCTGTTATACTAGCTAAAGCTAGCATAAAGCTCTCCTACACATAGTGGCATCCAGGGAAACCAGCCCAAATTGTTAAAGTGATGTTTATATTGGAGTGTGACCCAATCTAAAACTGGTTAACAATTTAGTCCACAGTCAAGATTCTCCCCACAGGCTGTGGATGTGCTGAACCAGCGCTTGGCTGCAACAATGGACTGGATGAGGGCTAATAAACTGAAACTCAATCCAGATAAGACTGAGATGCCGTTAGTGGGTGGTTCTGCTGACCGGATAGAGGGTCTTCAACCTGTTCTGGATGGGGTTGCACTCCCCTTGAAGGAGCAGATTCGTAGCCTGGGGGTTCTCCTAGAACCATTTCTTTCACTTGAGGCTCAGGTGGCCTCAGTGGCATGGAGTGCCTTCTACCAACTTCGGTTGGTGGCCCAGCTGTTCCCCTATCTGGACAGCGATGTCCTGGCTTCAGTTATCCATGCTCTGCTAACCTCCAAGTTAGATTACTGCAATGCACTCTACGTGGGGCTGCCTTTAAAGGCGGTTCAGAAGGTGCAGCTTGTGCAAAATGCAGCAGCCAGATTGATAACTGGGACCAGAAGGTTCGAGCATATAAGACCTACTCTGGCCCGCTTGCATCGGCTGCCTGTGTATTTCCGAGCCTGATTCAAGGTGCTGGTTTTAACCTATAAAGCCTTACACGGCTTGGGACCACAATACCTGACGGAACGCCTTTCCTGACATGAACCTACCCGAACACTACGTTCAACATCTAAGGTCCTCCTCCAAGTGCCTACTCTGAGGGAAGCTCGGAGGTGGGCAACAAGGGAGAGGGCCTTCTCAGTGGTGGCTCCCCAGTTGTGGAACGATCTCCCTGACGAGGCCCGCCTGGCGCCAACATTGTTATCTTTTCAGCGCCAGGTCAAGACTTTACTCTTCTCTCAGGCATTTAGCAATATCTGATGAGCCTGGGTTTGTTTTATTTTTAGGTTTAGAACTTTTTAAAGTTATTACAGTGGTTTTAAATATATGTGCATATTATGTGTATAATGTCTGTTTTGGCTGTTTTAATTTTTGTATATTGTTTTTAATTGTTTTAATCTTATGTAAACCGCCCAGAGAGCTTCGGCTATGGGGTGATATACAAATGTAATAAATAAATAAATATTGTTCACCTATAGCTAGTAAAATTTGTTTCCAAGTGACCAAGTAAGGAAGTTTTTGTAAACGAGATATGGGTGGGTTTTTTTCCCTTTCAGGTTGCTAATGTGTCAAAATGTCTCTGTTTGTAAACACCCTTTTGTAGACTAGGAGCTAAAATCTTTTACATCTTTAATGTGCATCTTTAAGATGCTGCAGGGGAGTTCGTCATGTGGTGTTACCTCAAGTTCACACTAGCAGTTCTGCAACTTATGCAAATGTGACATTAAGTGTAACTTAGTATGATTATATTACTTTTCCTAATGCCTTAAATTTAGTTGCCTATTTTGGCTCTTCTATTCTGTAATACTTTAAAACGGCAAAAGAAAACCACTAATGCAGAATTAGCCTTGCTTTTTTAATCTAGTTCTAAGAGTCTGTTGACATGGTTCAGTTGAAAACCGGAGCCTATTCTTGAAATAGCTTTTAGTCTCACGTTCTTGGGAGAGATGAGATTTTATTCATACATGTTTCTACTTATAGGTGAGGCATCTGAAACTGGAGCACGAGCAAGAGAAAAACAAGATCTTATCTGAAGCTCTAGAAACACTAGCTACTGAACACCATGAATTAGAGCAGTCACTAGTCAAGGGGTCACCACCTCTGAGCATCCTTAGCGAGGAACAGTTCTATGATGCTGTTTCAGGTAAGTGTGTGACATAGAAAACTAAATCTGTGTCAAAACATGAGTTTCTTAAGTCTAGGTGGTACATTTACCTCCCTACCCAAAGGAGCTTGCAATATACATTTTGACTGTAGTAGGGAAGAATATGTCAAAGAGCAAAGATAACAAGAGATGAGTGTGAACAACCACAATTGGAGCTAGAGCCATGAGTTCCGTACTCCATAAAGAATGGCTCTCTAATATACTGCCCATGCTTATTCCTGGCCTCTTTCCCATTTATTAAGTGTAAACAAGGACAAGTTAATGAAAATGGATTTTAGAGAAGTATGATTCAAAAACTAAAATGTGGTAGGTACAGGCTTAGGAGAAGTAAATACTTAAATACACACATTTAGTTTATAACTAAACTGAGTATAACTTACAATTACTAGGTTGAATTACTGAAATGCATTAAATTAAATTAAATTGGATTAATGTAAGGGATAAGGAGAAATACAGTGTAATAAACCAGGTGTTCAAATACTGTTGCTGCTACTGAAACCATGCAAGTGGCTAAGGTTTCAAAGTTTCCTTAGAATAGACAAAGTCCAGACAACTGGACTATGCATCAGCAAACAAGAACGATACCTTTTGATTTGATTCCATTTTGGGATAATGATGGAAGGAAAGGCCTATGAGGGTTGAAATCTACATGCACATTGATTGGTTAAGCAGGGAGAATGAGACTGACTTCCCCTTTGGAAGCTTTTTAAAGTAACTAAAGAATTGGAAATGTGTTGCTTCCATATATCATAAAGTCATAAAACCCATTGCCAAGATCAGAGAACAAAAACAGTGTAGAGTGATAGTTTTGACTAGCCCTTGCTGAAGAACCTTCTGTGTACTTTTAACCTGTTGCCACGTCTCACCAGATAATGAGAAAATGTTATGAAGATGAATGAGGTCTCTCTGGTAACTTCCTGCTTTTTTATGATTACTTTCCTCAACATGCACATGTTTTATTAAAAATGCTGATCTAACTCCATTTGTACAACCCCAAAGATACCACAACTGCTTCTGTTGTGTACATCTGTACCTTGTCAGAGGTCAGCAAACTTCAGCCTTGTCAGATCTATTTGTTTTTTACTAGAGTCCCAAGATCCACCAAGCAGATCCAGATGCAAAAGACATACACTTAGAATTAAAGAACAGAGTGCCTCTGAGCATATTATGAGTCCAGGGCCTAATCCACACCAAGTAGGATATAGCACTATGAAAGAAGTATATGGTATATGTGAGCTCCATCACACCAGCGATTTATTGCACACTTGCTATGCCTGGTATGCGGTTTTGCAGCACAGTATTCTCATGACGTCGTCCCTGTTCTGCACTCATTTCGCTTCTTCCCCTCCATTTTTCATTTCATTTTTGAGCGGGCAAAGTCTGTTTTTTCCTTCTATGCGAAATAAATGCGCTACTACCTCCCGTGTATTGCTGTCCTTGCGCTCTATCAGACCATCCCGTTCTTTGTTGGGGGCGGGTGTGTCTAAGGGCAGTCTCAGTCTCGCTAACAAAAGAGGAGGGCAGGTGGTTCTCTGTTCAATGGGGAAGGGGAAGGGAGAGAGGTCCCATTTAACTCTATGGTCTTACTCCTGAATAGGCTTGACCAGGGGTACATTTTCACTTTAAAAGAAATGCGGAAAATGCACCAGGACAGGGGTGGTGGTTGTTTACAGTGCAACAGTACTTTGTTGAAATGAGGATACGTTGACTTTCCCTAATCCCTTAATCCCTTAGGTACACCTTAGGTACACCATTGCACTATTGCATCATTACACTATTTCAGCCTACCAGAATTGTATTCCATTGCATTTGCGCAGAAATAAAAAAAATAAAACATGGGGAAATAAGAATTAGGGCGGGGAAGGAACCCATATGCAAGGGGTTGACTTTCCCTAATCCCTTAATATCGTACTGGTGAACTATCAGGGAAATGCTTTGGGGGGGGAATTAAAAAACTCCTAAAAAATCAAGGGATGAACTGATCTGATTCAAACTTGGCAGGGCTAAAGCCCTCCTTAAGACCTATCACCGTGCTATGTTTCATCTCTTTTTATCTTTAAAAATTATACAGATATAAGCATTTTTGCTAATAGGAGCTCCAATGAGCGAGGGGGGAAGGCTGCCACATCCATCACAATGTCCATCAACAACAAGAACCAATGAACTGGAAGGGGAAGGAGAAGGGGTGGGTGGGGCAGGTGCAATAGCAGCGGGAGAGCAAAAAGAGAGTTCACCAGTATAGCTACGATCGTGAAAGGGAGGAGCGCTTGCAGCGCTTCTGAAATAGAGGTAAATAAGGCGGAGGCAAGCTAGGGGGAAAATAGGTATGATGGAGCCCTGTCAATGGGCCCCAATAGTTGTCAGTGCACTTCAGTACCACTATAATGCAGCAGTGTGGCTCCTGCCTTTTACATACCACTTTCATAATGCTATATCCTGCTTGGTGTGGATTAGGCCCAGGATTTTGTTTTCATTACCAGAACTGAATTGAGCTCACATTATTTTCACACAAATGTCTACTCCCAAATGTTCTTCATTTCAGTAGCTTAATTTAGGTGGGGGGGGGGGGTTTCTGTAGCTTCCTATGTAGATCCCAATTTACTTTCTGCCCACCCTTGCCTTAAGTGTCTTCTAATATATAGAAATATAATGTTGAAAAATTAATCATCAAATATGTCCATCTCAGGGGTGGGTGGGAAATGTAGCACACCTCTGGAAGCCATTCTGGTGGGAAAACAGGGTTCTCTGGGATACAGGTTTTGTTAGGATTCATACAGATTACTAAGAACATTATCCAATACTGATGCTGCATTCCCGCGCTTTTTGTTGCACCAATGAGACCTGCTGCTACCACAACAGGGAGTTAGCACTTCATAAGAGAACCCCAGAAACTAGCAGAAATACTTGTTTCTAAATCAGGAAAGGTCAGCAGAGCTCCCTTCTGCAAACTTCAATGCCTTGTCCTGCTGCATGCATGGGCAGCATAGGATACTGCTCCTAGGTCCGCTATACAAGGATTCACTTTTGCGCCTGGTTAGCCGATTATGCGCATAATCGCAGAAGCGCATTTACACCTAATCCCTCTGCACGAGAGGCGGCAAGAGGCGGTGAAGCACATTAACGGATATCCAAAATGCGGTTTACAAGTAGTTAATGCGCAGAAGCGCATATTCACACAGTCAAAATGCGCTTTAACGGACGGAGCAAAATAAAACTCGCGATTTAACACGCATTCGATAATGCGCATAATCGAAGAGATAACGCGCCTCTACGCCCCATTTGCGCTCCGCTGGTATGGAGGTAAATTTTTTAATGAGACTTCAAAGAGCATTAAACCTCTCGTGAAGAGGCACCCATAGACTGTATCCTAAAATCAGATCTAAAGCTACACTGTAAAACTACATGCTTTGGCATTTTTTGTGCCTGGGATGAGAGATTGGACTCCCGAGTCCTTAATGTTGCTGTTTGTAGAGTAGTCTTAACTCCTCATATATATTTGTAAAGCTTAAGATTCATGTTTAAGCACAAACTGGAATACTGCATCCAGTAGTCGAAAATTGTAATGCGATTATTGAGGCATATACAAATTCCTTGAGCCAAAGAAACAAACCGGGTATCATTCTCTTTTATAAAAGGGACCTAGAATTATCACTCCAAAACAATCTTGGTCCTGTAAAGCCAAACCTTTTGAAAATAAGCTTGGCTCTGTGGGAAAGTGATAATTTAGGTGACTTGTTATCACTTGAAACTCGGTATATGACCTTTGCAAGCTACAGTTCTAATTAATTAATGTGACTGACCTTATAGTTGGCAGGTCATTTGGAACCGTTCAAATCCCTTGTTTTAAGGAGTTGTCTAAATTACACAAGCTACCTTGTTCTGTCTTCCTTCAATGTGGATGAGAGTCCTCTATTATGACCTTTTTTTTTTTAAGCAAAGCTGCTGCCAACTTGGTATGTTTGTCTGTAGGGCAGGGTTATCGCATCCCTAAAATCTCTCCTGTTACCTAAAATGTTTTTCTGTGCTTCAAAATTAACTTCTAAATCTTGGCTTGTGCTTAGTAGGGCAGACTGTCCAGCAACTACATGGCTAAAAATGTCCACCTGCTTAGTTTGATTCTACAATTGTTGTGTAGCAGAAGCTGAATGTATCATGAAGAAGACTTCTGTATTCTCCTACCCACTCAGTCCTTTACTGGTGTCCTAGGTGGAGAGGTGGAGGTTGAATGATATTGCCTAAATAATGTTGGAAGTTGGACCACAAATTCGTACAGGAAAATAAACTTGGAGATCTCCATATTATAGAATAGAACTTATGTAGTGAACATAAACACTGTAATGTATTAAGGATGCTTTCCTGTACATTTTTGTTTTGAGTACTATAATAATATTAGCAGACAAAGGGAAACTTATGAGCCAGATTCATGTATGGAGAATATGCCTTGTTGCATGTTCTGTGTCACAGAGGTAGTCCTAGATTTTTTAATTTTGTTTGTTTGTTTATTACATTTATATTCTGCCTTTTTTTCTCCAAGAAACCCAATCCTTTTCCTCTCGATTTTATCCTCACAACAATACCGCTGTGAGACAGCTTGGGCTGAGAGTCTGTGACTGGCCCAAAGTCACCGAGTGTGCTTCCATGGCCAAGTGGGGACTAGAACCTGGATCTCCTGCTCCCAGTCCATCACTTTAGCCACTACACCACACTGGTTCTCATTGCTGAAAATAGTCAACATGCTCCAGCTTTTGCGATTTTGTACAGTCATCTATACAACATAGTGTTCACTTTGATTGGCTTTGTTTATTGCTCTATACATTATGAGAGACATTTGTATGTCTTCTCCTCTGCTTCTTTTCTGCTTTTGCCACAGAAACAGAGTGAGGAAACTAGGGTTTCAAACTGGAAGATGAAACCTGCTCTGTAGGGTTTGATCTTATGTGGTGGGGGAAGGGGGATATGGTCCACAAGGACTATGACTGTTGGTGCTAGCGCTTGAGCTCCCTAGATAGCCCCATAGCAAATATGCAAATTTGAATATATATACAGTTGGCAGTATTTTGATCTCCCTTTTTTAAAGTGTGGAATATAATCAGTCCTGAATAGTCATTACCTCATTGCTAAACTGCCCATTTTGGCCAAGGAAAGTCAAAGTAGTAGTTCCAGGTGTATCTGGCTGATAGGTAAATCCTAGGCCAGATAGATTCTGACCTGAGGATGATTCAAAGATGTTTCAGCTCCTCGTCCCTCAGCTATCGCCATCAGCAGCCATTTCAGCAGGTTGAGCTGAAAGAGAACAGGCCCATTCCACCAGTTCTACTGAAGACCTCCTTCATGAAGGCTCCTCCTTCCTCTTTGACCTGAGGAAAAAAATGTCCTTAAACATTAGATTGGACGACTTGTTCTTGATATATTTGGTTTAATATGTCTACCTGTGTTTCTGACCTTCACTGCTGGGACAAATTGGCTTTAAAAAGGTAATAACCCCGTATGTTGAAAAAGTTTAAGCCAGGAAATACCTAACGTTGAATATTCAATTCATAATACAGGGTTGACTTGTGTGACATGCCACACATAGGGTCAAAAACTGATTTCTCATATGAAAAAAGAAGTTGCTAAAACTGTTTTCTCAGACTACATGAAATGGGCAACCCCATCTTAAATCCTGATGCCAAACAGGTTTTAAATACTGGCTAAAACGAATGGTTGGTGCAAACAATGGCAATATCGGCATATAATCTATAACAGTTGCTAAAGGCAGTGAGATTTAATTATTCTGGGTTGTATCGAATGATAGTCCTACTTAGAGTAGTCCATCGAATGAATGGGACTTGCATTAAACTAACATTGGATACAACCTTACGAGGGAAGCTGGGAAAGAGATAGATATTATCATGTATTCTGTTTGGATAAAATCCAATATCCTATTTAGAGTAGACCCATTGAAATGAATGGGATTTGTTGGTCATGACTAACTGAAGTCTCATTCATTTCAGTGGGTCTTTTCTAACTAGGACTCATGTTGGATTTTACCCTTTATGTTCCCTTAAGTATTTTTGGGCAGATTGGGGCATGTTGCATTAGCACCATCCCCAAGTTTAGAAATGGGTGAAATGTTTTACCGACGCTCAGTATCTGTCTGTCTCTGCTCACATTCACCATCAGTCAAGAACTCTTGGTGCTGAACAATTTGCTCACTCATGTTCTGCCAGAGACTCAACCTCCGTTAGTGCTAAGTTTTCACTGGACAAATGCTGTCATCAGTACCACATAGATAGGCTACTTAGGTTTCAGTGCCCTGTGTGAGAGCGGTTTCCATTAGCCTGTGAAAGTCTAGCTTTGAAGTTTGCTTCATTGACGTTCACCTGTCTTGCAGATTCGGAATCCGAAAAATCATTGAGTGGATTTGAAACTGGGACCGCTTACTCATTAGAAGACAGTGTGGATTCTAGTGACACTGTAACGTCTGACATGTCTGAAGAAAAAGCCTGTAAAAGTGGGGAGAGACTATCAAATGGCATCAAAAAGCACAGGTAGGATTTTGCCTAGTGTCTAGTGCCTTTATTGCTGTCCTAGACAAAGTCCATCTGGGATCTATAAAAGTTAATCAGGGATACTTCTGCCTTTTGCCTTGAAGAGTGGTGGAACAGCAATCCGTTAACATGAGCATCTTCTTGTTAATATTCAGAGAGAGAATATTAAGTGAGCTACAACATTGTGACTTCACCAGGATGCAAACTAAATACATGAATTCTTAACAATGCATGTTTCTAACTCATTTAAATTTGTCTTGTTGAAATCCATACTGGTCTCTCGTTTCCTCATGTTTTTTTAATGTGTGTCTCTTACTGTTTTTTAAAGTTTCCAGTTACTTGATCTCCTTCGCATTATCATTCATTCTGTGCTACCGTTAGCAAGATATTTCAGTATAGATTTCAAACAAAAGAATTAAAAGCAAAAAGTCATACTCCATAGGCATGTCGCATATATCTGCTTTATCCGTCCTTAATATTTTACATGTAAAGGAGGACAATAGAGCCTCATTTACATGTAACAAATACCTAGTTTCTCAGGTTTCAGTGCAAGGGAGAATTGAATATCTGTACATTTATTTTTGCTTCCAGTTTACAATATGGCTTAAATCTAATCTATAGCTGGCACTTGTTGCTTTGCATTTGGTGACATTTTCTTAATTATTGAAATGGGAATTTATTCCACCATGTTTTATTTAAATATGTTGCTCCCTGATTTGTATTATCATGCTTGCTGCTTGGCTCAATTTAATGCATTTTGTGCATTAAATTGAGGAATGTGTGAGGAATGAAACTGTCAATGCTTCAGTAAGAACTGGAAAAAAATATTTTAAATTTTTTTTAGATACAATCTAGTCTAAGGATTCTGCCCGCCCTAGCTCTGCCTTGTTTAATTATCATGAAAACATTTTTTATTCTTAGACTCCAACATCCTTGCTTACATTAGAGGGGATAGTCCTGTAAAGCAGTTTGCTTTGCATCCATCCAGTTTGCCTGCAAAATGTTGAGAAAAGGATAGTTAGGAACCTCTGTCAATAACAACAGAGTTTTTCTTTCTTTTTTTTTAAAGCTATGAAGTAATGATAAGCTCAAAATAGCTTTTAAGTATAAGAAACAAACAGTAAATTTGGCAGGTTTCCATATGGCCTGTTGTAAAACTGTATTGCCAAAATTGTAAACAAGAGGTGATGATAGCCTCCAAGCACTTATTTGTTCCTCAATCCCCTGGCATTTCTTCACTTTCCATTACAGATGTCTCTCATTAGGCTTTTTGATCACTAGATTTTCATATCTCCAATCTTTCCCCCTACACTTGCTGTCCTGTACTTTTTTTCTGTAATTGAAGAATGAATTTGTGGCTGGTTTTTAATGGGCTTTTGGATAGCATTCTTAAAACACTAGAGGTGTGTGTGTGGGGGGTGCTCCTTGAGAAATGAAACTTAAGTATATGCATATCCTTAATTTTCTGGCTGGCATATTTTTGCAAACTTTATTGCAATACCTGACCTGTCAGCCTGCACCACTTAGGGAATTGATGTCTGCAAATATATTGGTGCAAATTGTCAAATCTCTGTGGGAAAAACAAACCTAAATTTTGCCTTAGTGCAAACTTCCTCAGGGGAGAAAGCTGTTCAGTGTTTCTAGTTGTCTTGGGATTCTTATACTGTTTGCTTTATCTTGTCACACAATTACGCTACAGTTGTAACATAAATGTATGTGGACAATGTTTTACCATCGTTTGGGGTGGGTGGATTTGTATTTATAACTTTTCTATGTGAGGAGGAGGAGGAAACGTATATGTTATGTTATATGTAGTTCTTTTGTCTTTAGAGTTATACCAATTAAAGTAAATCTACTTTTCTGGTGAAAGTTGTAAATAAAAATCTATCATGACACTTGAACTGTAGTTCTGTTTACATTACATACAAAAGAGACACCCTACCAACATTGGAATTGTTTTGCATGCAGTATGTGACTTTAATGATAAGAACATAGGAGGAGGGGAAAGTGGTCTTGGGATGGAGTTTTATCTGACATGTTCAGTTCTGCGTACTCATGCTTAGGCTTATACTGTTTTCAGTTCTGAAACGAAGAGGGAATAAAAAAAACACATTACACAGACCTATGCAGTGCCTTCTTTGTGCCACTGGTCACTGTGCCATTGTATTTTAAACCAAAATAAGAAGTGGGCTGAAAGTTCACAGTGAAACCTTGATGAAATGTCAGAATTCTTTGAAGTGTAATTAACAAAATGAGTGAGACAACTCAGACCATGTTACTCTGGCTTAAGCACACTGAAATCATTTCTATTCTGGAATAACCCCAAGATTTGCAGAAATCCCACTACTGTTGAAAGACAGACAGACAGACAGACAAGTAGGGCTGCGCTTAATAAGCTTATTCAGTGGCCAAGCAATGCTTGACTGACTGTT
The DNA here is from genome assembly GCA_029215795.1 of Anniella stebbinsi. Classification (NCBI taxonomy): domain Eukaryota; kingdom Metazoa; phylum Chordata; class Lepidosauria; order Squamata; family Anniellidae; genus Anniella; species Anniella stebbinsi. Next base: position 59,956,986 of record JARDYH010000006.1, on the reverse strand, counting down.
GGACAGGAGGGGAAAACGGAATCCCAGGGATGGGTGGGGCCAGCCATGGAATGGAGTATCCTGGACAAGGGCATGGCTGCTCCTTAAATTAACTCTGTAAGGTAGGTGAGTACTCTTTCCACATGGCAGATGGAGGCTGAGAGATTGGCTAGTCTAAAGCCACCTCTTGAGTTCCTTGCAGATGCAATACTTTTTTTGTTAAGGACTCATAGCTCGATCTGTAGGCCGTTGTGCTAGAATGTGCTCCAGGTCTAATTTAATTTACAGTCTTTTGTCAACTTAATCTAGTCTTTTAAAAAATGGCTTTCCTAAACTCCTCTGTTCTCCTGGCTTGTTTTGAAGATTAAAATAATTTTTGGTTTTGGGGCCAAGAAAATAAAGAGGAAAGAACTACTGCAAAATAAACCTGATGCTTATTGTAATAACTCAATGGAAGGAGTTTATGCTTTAGGTAGCTGCGTGTCTCCCCTTCTGAATTGTAGTGGTGAAAGTAGTACCAGTCCTTCATCTCAAAGCACTGATAAGGTTATATACAATCGCCACCTTGCTTTCTGCAAGTAACTTGTGAAAGAATGTGCTTTTTTATGTAACTCTTTCCTCTTCATTCACTGAAACACTACTGAAATTTGTAGACCCATAGTTAACAGTTCTGATGAATTTGGTACTAAAGCAGCGTAAGCACAAAATATCTAGCAAAATTTATAAGTAAACTTTTCCTTCGTCAGCATCTTTCCATCGATATTAATGAATAGCTGAAGAAAGCAGTTGCAAACTGTAAAACATTTTCCTGCCCTACCGATTTGGGAAAAAAACTGACATTTAAAACCAGCCCTAAAATACCAATAAATAAGAAATGTTTATTGCCGATCTGCAATTGCAAATAATTGTAGGAAGGTATCTTCTTAATTTCAGCTCCAGAGTCATGCAAGTTGTTTCTGAAATGGAGAACCTTTTGTCTCACTTGTGAATTCTCTTTCAGATATCCTGGATTGGGCACTTGTCCTACCTAATAAAGGGGTCTTCCCATCTCCCATCAAGTAGAGTCAAAATGTTAACTGGATGCAGGCCTGCCCTGTGAAGTGACCACTACCTCCTTCCCAGATATAGTACTCTTAGCTTAGCTAACTGAAACTCTAAACTGAGGGGAGAGAAATCCCCTAAAGTTAACTTAAACACAGTACATAGTAACGTGGTATTTACAGTATGTCTATACTTCACATTTAAAACCTGTTTTAACCTTGTGGCTTTCACCCAGGGACTGTTGAACTGTTGGTGTTTTGAAGGGACTGAGGATCTGAAGCAAGAATTTTCATTATTTTCATAGAGTTCTTTGGGGACAGCTGAAACGTCAAACTGGTTTTTAACTATGTAGTATAGATGTAACAAGATACTGTCTTGTTAGATGTGGTTAATATAGTACATAACATGGAAAACATTGTCTTTTCATTTGAATAATAATTGCTAAGAATGTGGCTGCTAAAGCATGTTTCTGTGCAAGGATGCAGTTTTGAAAATATGCTTAACAGGTCACTTCTGGCTTCACTATTGGGAAGCAGTAGTTTCTTTCCTCTTCAAACATATGCAATCTAATATTAATCAGAAACTGCAGAAAACTAACTTCTCTTTTCACTTCCCACTGCATCTGCTTTCTCCTTCTGGGGGCTTTGTATTCACCTGTACTGTAAAATGGAGAACATGAAATGTCACATAATGAAACACTAACATTTGAACATGCATGATCCACAGTGGTGCACAGAGGCAGGAAATTAACTGAGCTGAGTGTCCAGAATGAGCCAACCCCCTGCTGATCCAGGATATAGGAGAGAATTGTCAGTGTAGGGTGATGTTATCCCCTATTCTGGTTGAATAATAATCCAAGCAATACCTTAATTAGAGAAGAGAGAAAACAAAACACAGGAAGCCAGTTGGTGGGGCTTAAAGATGAATGATTGGGCTGCTTAGTGAAGATCTTCTTGGAGGCCTTCATTCATAAAGGCACTGTGAACTCACAACAGGATTAGGGAAGCTTGCCTCTGCTGCTGGGTCCTAAAGGAGTCAGGAAAACCTCTGAAAGGGGAGAGGTAAAAAGATCATTCTCCTACAGAATTACCTACTCTGGTTCACTGGGGTGTGGTCCAAGGTGCCACAAGAAAGTGCCCCCTCCAAGGAGGGAAGATAAGGGATTATAGACTCCGGTTTTCCACTGCACCACATTTCTCTTTTTACGATAGGTTCTTTTTTTAGTGGATCCTTAGAAACAGTTGTACGAGTATGGCAGTAAACCCAGTAAAACTCTCCCCAAATAACTTTGTCTGGACAGGAAGGCCTGACTTCTTGCCTGCCTCTGAGGGGTGGGAACAATGCTGTAGAACTCAGACCATTTTCTGAGACTGAGAGCAAATAGGACTTTGGCAGGATTTTGTTTGGGGTGGACATAGATCTAGTTTGAACTGTTCTCCATATAGCTTGAAAATCTCACACTGTACTACTAGGATTGTTATCTTGTCAGGATAGTGAAGAATAATTTTCTTCAACGGTGTTTCTAAGCATAAAATATCAGTCAATCACTGGCCATTCATTTGGGTATTTGTGGAAAGTCAATAACATGAAGCACATATATTATAAAATAAAAGGCTGTGTTTTATAAAATACAACTACACTGTCATTGAAGAAAATACTGGATTTTGACTGGGATTCCCTAGGTCAACCAACTAAAAATATAACAGCAAATTATGTTTGGAATGGTGGTACCTGTTGGTATATAACCACATGTCTTCAAAATTAGGTTCTCATTTTTTTTTAATTAAAATTGTCATGCTGGCTTTCAGTGACTATGTTGGCCTCACGCAGAAATAATGAATGTATTTTGCGCTATTAGTATTGGATAAATGCAACTTTGTGTTCTCTATTGTATTATAAGGGCTTATGGCAAGTTGCAATATATTATTGCCCACCTTAATTTCATAGTCCTGTGAGATAAGCTAGTAATGATTTTGCCCAAGTCTATCTGTGACCTTGATGGGATTTGAACCTGGGACTGCATCAAAGAGAACTTTTTAGAGGGTGGAATTGTGGAATTGTAAAACAGTTACTGGCTGTGATATGCATGTTCACTTTTTTGTTCCATTATGGTCTCTAGTCAAACTGGTTTTGTAGGGTTCTGTGCTTTAAGCAATAATTGGAGAAGGTTGCAATGATCTTGCAGACGCATGCCTACCACTGCCTCAGTATCCATCTACAACCTGGTGTGACTGTTGCAGAAACCTGTTGGTTGATGCCCATGAAAAGTCACATTCTTCTTCCATTTTAGAAGTGGGTTTGGAGTGTTTGGGGGGGGGGGACTAATTAGTGTTCACGCCCACATGTAGTCTTTTTTTAAAAGGAGCGGGAGAGGAAGAGAGCCATCCAAAGCTATCTTTAGTATAGTCTTACCATTTAGGAATACTTAGTATTCCTTTGGTGGAAATTTGAGAAGACAAGGAGCTGCTTGTGATTCAATTTAGTCGGCTTCGTTACTCCATTGCATTGCATGAGACTTGGGCAGGGGTGTCAAACTGGAATTGGTCTGGGGGGCTGGATTCCCCCCCCCCCCCGCAGGGGGGAAGAAACTAATTAACCGGATATCGGGGGGAGGGGTGGAACATCATGCCCCTTTATACTCAGAGAAAGGCAATATGGCTGCCCGTAGATAATAGAGAGGATTTCTTTCCTTGTGGAGAGGGGAGGGGTAGGGATTGAAAAGGAGAGCTCTGTGGACCAGATGGGGAACCTCCACAGGCTGCACTTAGCCTGTGGGTTGGAAGTTCCCCATTCCTGGACTAGGGGAGGCAGCCACGTGGTCAAGAAGTTCCAGACACCTCACAGGTAAATGCCTCAGTATACTCATACAGTTCACCAAATTGCCAGCATTAAGCAGGATGTCACTCCCATAATTCTTCAGAAATTATCACCTATACACAACTGTACTTATTTTGTAGTCACGTTTTAAAACATTGCTTTATCATTTCAGTTGTGTTTACTCATTACAAAATACTGGATTTTTTTAACCAGGACCAATCTCCATGACCACCTGCTTATGTTAGTCTACTTGCTACTCCAGTGTGTGGCTCCTGGCATATAAGTTGTCTGAATTGGTTACCTATAAACCAAAGATGCAATTTTAACTTGCTTCTGCTCAGCACGATTGGAGGGTTTGCATGTGAGTTACTTAATTGTGGCTTATGGTAAACAATTTAGACAGCTTGTACCCCATTTAGCTACAGGTGTAAGTGGTGGGTGTGGTAGTGGTGGGTGTGGAATAGTTGCTGCTAGAAATCAGCTATTAGTAGTAGTGTAGATAGGCCATTGTTCAGAAGTAGGTTCTGGTGGCATAATGTATACTGTACACTCTGCAAGTACTTAATCTGGAAGCATATTATTCGGAACTAACAAGTTTGCTCTCTTGTCCTCACCCCAATCTAGGACAAGCTTGCCTTCTCCAATGTTTTCTAGAAATGATTTCAGTATTTGGAGCATCTTAAGAAAGTGTATTGGAATGGTAGGTGAATCTTGGCTTATGATAAAACATCTTCACACAGTCTTTATAATGAATATGTTGTGTGATTGAGTGTTCCCTGGTATATAAGAATTATGATTGATTAATGTTTTTCTGAAGTGTGTGTGTGTGTGATCTGTAGTACAATACAAAACATTGGCCTGGTTTCCCATAATAATAAGCCAGGGTTCTCAGGGAACCATGGCTTATCATTCACAAGCTGTGTGCTGATGCATACTGCCTTTTTGCTCCTGCTGCATGCAGAAATGGCTAAACAAACCATGTAGTTTGTTTATAGTCACATGGAAACTGGGAACTCTAGCTTGTCTTTTTTCCAAACAGTCCAAAGTCATAAGCTATGGTTTGTTGTTGGCTTATGACTCTGGCTTCTAGAGATAGATAAATAAGAGTTTCCAGTCTGTACATAACTATAAACAAACCATGGACAGAAGATTCATACACAGACAGAAGTTTTGTGCATGCAGCTCATAACCAACCCTGGCTTATCATTACAGGCAAAACTGCTATAATGAGACCAAATCCTTTCGGTTTCTACAATTTACTTAGAGATCGGAAAATGTCATTGACAACTTCTTATAACTTCTTCCATAGAAAGTGTGGTCTTCTAAGGAAAAGCAGAGGGTTGCTGATTTTTTATTTTACCAGGTCCATTCTAATTCCTTCAAAGATTCTGTTTTTTTGTTTTGTTTTTCGAGATTTGGAGTAGAGAAACATTCTAGAAATCTAGGCACAAAGTCTAATATCCACCTGTGCATAGGAAGCTGTCTCTTAAAAGTGAAATTGGAACATATAAATTGCAGCAGAAACCAGAGTTTGAGTCACTGCCACGAGCAGCTGGTGATATTGGCTCTCATGTCATGGAAAGTACGTTTCTCTTTCGGTGAGTTTCCTCCTACTCACTGAAGATTATAATATAATCTTTTTATAAGATTATATTACCACTTATTATGTTCAGTGCCCCTAAACCACAAGAAAACGAGACAGACGTGCATCATCAACACAAAGGAGCATCTTCAAACATTGCGCACCTACCCACCCCAATTCATTACTAAGTTCTTCTGGATACTAGAGATATTTTAACTTCAATTTAATATCAGTAATTAATAGTTGGTATTACTTTATACCAGCATTTGGGGCAACCTGTGGCCCTCCAGATTATGTTGGTCTCTAACTCCCATCAGTCCCAGCCAGCATGGCCAATGATCAGGGGTGATAAGAGTTGTAGTTACTCATTCAAAGTGGGCCATAAAAGTGGGAAAAAACATGAGGTATGAACTGGAAGTTCAAATAGCTACTTCGTCATCTATTTCAGGGTAGACTTGGGCAAGATGTTATTTCTCGCCTTGTCACACACATCCCCCCAATTAAGACTGGGATGATATGGCTTGCATTAAATGGTTGCTTGTAAAGCTTTTCAGTTAAGTATGTCCAACTCTTTAGGTACAACTTACATATCTATATACATTCTCTCTTTCACACACACACACACACACACACACTTATGCAATCTCCAAAGAACATTAAAAACAGGTGGCCATATTGGTTCTTTGCTCCAAAAGACAGTAAAGTGATGCCTTTTTATTAGGACCAACCAATCTTTGCAGTGTGGTATGCAAGCTTTCACATTCACATGGAATATAACAGGCATACAATATTCTGTGCTTGGCAAATAAGCAGTGCAATCCCACTTGTTGTGGTGTAGAAATCTCCATTCCGGTTGCTTTTAAAGAAATGCAGCAGCACTGACAACCATGCTTCTGTGGTCACCCAAAGATCCCTTTGTCTTAGCCCACTTTTTGTCTGGGCCCTGCCAAAGCCATAAGCCCAAGCATGGTGAAGCGGTATCACTCTGGTAATCTCCAGTGCGCTGCGAGTATTATGGGCTGTGTGTCAGTGGGTAATGTAAAAGGTAACTGTTGTACTCTCATGCCAAGCTTGGGGCACTCAGATGTAACCCATCAGCTATTGGTTCTACATTGTCCTCATAGGATTCAGCCATTAAAAAATGTCTCCAAGAATTTTACCATGTATTATTACCATTTTAGAGACTACACTAGAACATGCCATATTTTAGGTAATTTTCCTTTCATTTGTTTACCTGTTGAATTTGCCATTCATTGCTTTCAACCCAGCTGAGGTTTGCAAAGCAAATTGTTAGCCCAATGACTTCTAATATGAAGACTCACCCTCTGAGCTGACTTGGAATTTACAACTGGGTCTCTGGTCCATTGCACTTCGTTTACGTTTTAAAAGGTAGGATTTTATAAAGGAGGCTGTTTACTTCCCTTCAAATTGCTCTCTTACCCAATCTGTCCCTCTGCTAATGGTTTGGCTATATTTTACAGTAGGCATAAACCACTCACAAAGTTAGTAATGGAGTTGTATATGTAAATTTGTGTAAATTTTAACCCTGCTTTTAAAATTTTACTAGGAGCTGTCCAAGATCACTATGCCGGTAATTTTTAATGAGCCACTGAGTTTCCTACAGCGACTGACGGAATACATGGAGCATACATACTTAATTCATAAAGCCAGCTCACTTTCTGACCCAGTTGAAAGAATGCAGGTATTCCTACTCTGAAGAAATGCATGTGTTTTTTATGTTATGTGTACTGTGGGCAGTATCAAGTGCTGCCTGTGTGCCAGAGCAATCCTGGAAATGAGCCAAAATGCTTGGTTCGGGAACAGAACAGCACAAAGGGAGCTCTGCTGGCTTGTCTCATTCCAGAAACTAGCATTCCAGCTCATTTCCGGGGTTGATGTAGGAAACATTAGCATCCCATTGCTCCGGCAGTGAGTCCTGCTGACGCAACATAATCAGCAGAGGTGCAAAGGCAACATTGGATACTGCCCTGTTTGTACAGGCTGAAAATCAGGAGGACTGTTTATCTGTAAAGCATTTAGAATGTTGGTGTGAGCCTTATGCTCACTGAAATAAAATTAGCCTGCTTTTGAATATCTGATCTGCTAGGTTAGTTTTAAGCAGTGCAGCTTAACTTTTAAAAAAGTGATGATAATCTAGCAGGTCTCTTATCTATTTTAAAAGTTAATTTGTGATACTGCATTACTGTAATATTTATCTCCTTCTTATGATAATTAATGCTTCAAAAAGCACACAATTTAAAGATTGTTCTGCTTTAAAGTGGTACAGATAGGCATGTAATTGCTTTTTCAACAGTGTGTAGCTGCCTTTGCTGTCTCGGCTGTTGCCTCTCAGTGGGAACGTACAGGAAAGCCATTCAACCCATTACTTGGAGAGACGTATGAACTGATCAGGTAATAAACACACAGTGCATTTAACTAACTGGCATACTAAGCTGATCCAAGTATTCCTATTTGGACATGCATCAGCTAGTTAAAACTAGCCAGTGCATGGTTGATAGCATGCTAAATCCTTTACTTGGCAGTGAACGTAATGTAATATGAAGAGTAATGTCTCTTCTGTACAGGCCAATGGGGCTATTGCGACCATCCCTGGTCCAAGGTGTCTCACTGCCTAAGGCAAAAGTAAGTGCTGCTGCCGCTGCCTGTCAGCCACCACATCTGCTGTTTCACGTCCCTTTGCAGCTGCAGGGCTCGGGCTAACTCCCATGAGAGTTTGCCCCAACTCTGGTGGGGCTGCCCAAACCTTCACAAGACCGCAGCTCCTGTAAGAGACGGCAGGGGCGGGGCATGACACTGTGGGAAATGGGAGGGTGGTGGCTGTTCAGGAGAACCTCACCAGCCACTTTCTCGCTGCAGCAAATGCTGTGGCAGGAAAGTGGCTGGTGGGGCTCTCCAGAACACCCCCTGGAGTGGCAGCGGTAGAAGATGGGGAGCGGCGCAATTCACTGAACTGACACAGATGCATCAGTCTGCATAATGGTAGAGCCGGCCCTGATTGCCACCTATGGTGTTAGGAAAACATAATTGCATTACAGGAAATTACATGTATGGGTAATATTTAAGATTTTATTCAAGGGGGGAAAAGCTCTTATTTGCAAATGTGATGTGGCAATGTCTCCTTTTTATCCCTTTTTGTAGACAAATATTGCTCAGTTATAACTTTCTGTTTCAGAGAGGATCTTGGATTCAGACTCATCTCGGAGCAAGTTAGTCATCACCCACCAGTCAGTGCTTTTTATGCTGAAGGGCTGAATAATGACTTCGTATTTCACGGTTCCATTTATCCTAAACTCAAGTTCTGGGGAAAGAGTGTTGAAGCAGAACCTAAAGGAATAATAACTCTAAAACTTCTGGAGTAAGTTGGTCAAGCAATGTTCAGCTGCCTTAGATGAAATGCTAGTAGAATCAGAGGCAGTAAGCCTATATATACCAGTTATTGGGGAACATAGGCGGGAAGGTGCTGTTGCCCCCATGTCCTGGGCAGCTGGCTGGACACTGTGTGAACAAAGTGCTGAACTGGATGAACCATTGATCTGATCCAGCATGGCTCTTCTTATGTTCTTACATATACTGCTGTACTGTATAAACCTGTCTTCCCCCAGCCTGGTGCCCTCCAGATTTGTGATACTACTATTTCCCACATCCCCCAGCCAGCCCTGGAGGACACCAGGTTGGGTAAGACTGGTGTACACTATACTAAAAACAAGACTCTCCTTCTCCCACATTTGGCAGAGATGAGACCAACTAGTCATGGAAGACAAGTAAAGGGAAGGAAAGAAGGCAACCTACACGTGTTGGGAGATGTTGAGAACTAGAGCACAGATAGGCTGATCTAAGACAGCAAGAGAGGGTTGTGGCTTATCAAAATTATGGGAGACTGAGCTGCATCTGTACTGTATGGGGGCTGGACTGAGCATATGCAAGGAGATACATCACTCTTAAGCTCAGCTGACCACAGTGTGCCTTTGGAACTTGTGTGGAGCAGCTGGCTATGTGGAACTTGTTGGAGAGATTCTGTTTCATACCATATAAACTTAGAATAGGTGGCATCCATACTGGGACCAGGAGATGGAGGGAATAAGGGAAGGGAGTTGACTGACATGTCAAAGATTTAATCAAGTATTGCTACATCATTAATGTTAAGAGTGCAGCAAAGAAGATAACCATCAACAGGTTTAATACTTATGCTAATGATTAAAGACAAAAATAAATTAGATGGCTGTTAAGAGTGCAACAATGGCGTTAAATTTCATAACACTTATAATGAATGATTTTCTTACATTTTTATTCTGACCTCTCCCCCAGGAGTTTAGGGTGAGGTACATGATCCAGGCCTCTCCTCCCCCCCCCCCCCCATTTTAACATACTAACAGACCTGTGAGGTGGATAAGGCTGAGTGTAGGTGACTGACCCAATGTCTCCTATTGAGTTTCATGGCTAAATAAAGCTTTGAAACTCAGTCTCCGTAATTCTAGTCCGGCATTCAACCCATTAGGCAAGGTACCACTAGTTATACAACTGAAATTGTTGTAGATCACAAACTGAATATGAGCCATTGGTGTGATGTAGCTACAAAAAAAGCAAATGCTATTTTGGGCTGCATTTATAGAAGTATAGCTTCCAAATCACAAAAGGTACTGGTTCCCCTCTATTCAGCACTGGTTAGGCCTCATCTTGAGTATTGTGTCCAGTTTTGGACACCACACTTCAAGAAGGATGCAGACAAGCTGGAGGGGGTTCAGAGGAGGGCAATGAGGATGATCAGGGGTCTAGAAACAAAGCCCTATGAGGAAAGACTGAAAGACCTGGGTGTGTTTAGCCTGGAGGTGAGAAGACTCGGGGGAGACATGATAGCACTCTTCAAATACTTGAAAGGTTGTCACAAAGAGGAGGGCCAGGATCTCTTCTTGATCATACCAGAGTGCAGGACACGGAATAATGGGGTCAAGTTACAGGAAGCCAGATTCCGACTGGACATCAGGAAGAACTTCCTGACTGTTAGAGCAGTACGACAATGGAACCAATTACCTAGGGAGGTAGCGGGCTCCCACACGAGAGGCCTTCAAGATGCAGCTGGATAGCCATCTTTCAGGTATGCTTTAAGGTGGATTCCTGCATTGAGCAGGGGGTTGGACTCGATGGCTTTATAGGCCCCTTCCAACTCCACTATTCTGTGATTCTATGAAATGGTTCCCGGTTGAAACCAATATGTGCTGCAGATGTAGGTGGATTGAAGTGTAGCTTTCATTATGTGAACATAGATATTAGTAAGGTCTGTGTGTCTTTATGTTGGGATAACTACAATAGAGTTTTGGTATTATTCTTCATCGCTCATATCTTGACTGTCTAAACTGAATTGCTTGTATTTGACAGGTTACATAGAGCAGGCAATATGCTCAGTTAGAAAATGACCTAATTTAAAAATATCCTGGTTTTAAGATTTCTTTGGGATCATGGGGTATTATTGCATTTGACATGGAAACATCTCACTTCTGTCAGCTGGAGTTGAGTGTCCTGGAGTTGCTATATCAGGGATTAGCTAAAATCAACATTTCCTTTTGCTTGTGGCCATGTGGCCAGTACCTTCTACATTCCTTGATTTATTGCTAGTGGCAGATAATAGATTAACATCTAGATTTATATACCTTTTCTAAAGATAGGTTTTAATAGTATCCTTTTGGGAAAAAATGGATCTAACAGCTTCTGTTCTTTTCCCTTCAGACACAATGAAGCATATACATGGACAAATCCTACATGTTGTGTGCATAATATTATTGTGGGCAAGCTTTGGATTGAGCAATATGGGAATATGGAAATAACCAATCACAAGTAAGCTGGAAATCTAATTTGCTACTTGGCTTGAAAGTGCAGCATGGTCCACTTATGACATCTATAAAATAGGCTTTCTAATTCCAAGGCACAATTAACAAGTAAAGGTGCCTAAAAGGAGTTTGTGTTGTCAGGTAATATGAACCGGTCTGATTTGTCACTTCCTTAGACACAAAATACAGCTGGAAAGTGCAGGTGCAAATCAGCTACTTCCTTGGACATGTCAAGGATTATTATGTTATCACTTCACATTTTATTTATTTATTACATTTCTATACCGCCCAATACCGAAGCTCTCTGGGCGATTCACAAAAATTAAAAGCACAAAATACAGCATAAAATAAAATAGCTTAAAACTACAGTATAAAACTGCATCCAGAGTAAAACCTAGCAACGGTGCAGAGATTTAGAATGCAATAGCAGATTTAAAACAGCAGAACTGAAAAACTGGAATGCTAAAAATGCCTGGGAAAATAAAAAGGTCTTCACCTGACCCCAAAAAGAGCACAACATAGGCATCAGTTGAACCTCTCTAGGAAGCTTATTCCACAACTAGGGTGTCACAGCAGAAAAGGCCCTTTTCCTGGTAGCCATCTACCTTACTTCTTTTTGCAGGGGCTCCTGGAGAAGGACTGCTGAAGATGACCTATGGGTCCAGGCAGGTACATTGGTCAGAAATCCAATGTATGCATTGAATATTAGATAGGGGACCCTTTTTCTTTATTTTCAAAAAATTCTCCTTAGAAGTAAAAAAAAAAAAAAGAAAAAAAGAAAGAAAAAGCCAAGACGTGTAATATATTTGTGAGTAAACTATAAGAGCCTTAAGCCGCAACTTAATACTTTTTCCACAGAACCGGTGAAAAATGTATATTAAATTTCAAACCCTGTGGACTTTTTGGAAAGGAATTACACAAAGTTGAAGGTTACATTCAAGATAAAAGGTAAATAAACCCTTTGTGCCAATATTTCTAAAATACATGGGAGGAATACATTTTCAAAGTGCCTAAAATGTTTATTAATGTATTTTATGTACAGTACTTAGAACATTGGTTAGCTTCTGAGAGTTGACTTTGCTGTCTTAATTTTTGTATAGAGTATGAATTTGAATATTAGAATAAATCAAAATACTTCCACTCTTTCTGAAATTACTTGTTTTCTGGGGTTTTGACAGCAAAAAGAAACTTTGTGCACTATATGGAAAATGGACTGAGTGTTTGTACAGCGTCGATCTTACTACATTTGAAGCTTACAAAAAAAATGACAAGAAAAACACAGAAGAGAAGAAAAATAATAAACAGGTATTAATATTAAAAGGTAACCAGTTATTAATATTAAAGGATAGAGTAGCAAGCAACTAGGAGGTCTGTTCAAAATTAAAAGCCCAAAAGGTGTATGCCTCTGGTCTTGACACAAACTTCTTTCTTTCTTTCTTTCTTTCTTTCTTTCTTTCTTTCTTTCTTTCACAAAACTTCCAAAAATCCCAAAAGCTTTTTGTCTAAGGGTTTGTATATTTTAGTTTCCAGTTAGGGACTGTTCAGAGTATTGTTAGAGGCTTTATAAACCCTGGTGTCCTCTTATTTTCCTAGTTCGTTAACTGGCATTAACAGTTCAAATATAACAGGGAACTCTTGGGTCCCCTCTACAAGGATTCGTTTTTGCGCCTGGTTAGGCGATTATGCGCATAATCGCAGAAGTGCATTTACGCCTAATCCCTCTGCACGAGAGGTGGCGAGAGGCGGCGAAGCGCATTAACAGATGTCCAAAATGCACTTTACAAGTAGTTAATGCGCATAAGCGCTTAATCACACAGTCAAAATGCGCTTTAACGGACGGAGCAAAATAAAACTCGTGATTTAACGCGCATTCGATAATGCGCATAATCGGGTAGATAACGCGCCTCTACGCCCGATTTGCGCTCCGTTCTTGTAGAGGTAATTTTTTTCATGCGCCTTGAAAGAGCTTTAAATGCCTCTTGTAGAGGCACCCTTGATTAATGCAAGTCAGGATTGTCACATCAAAGACAGTATGCAGCAGAAGAAAGGATAGGGCAAGGGAAGAATGCTCAGTCTTGATGCTCATTCTTGGCTTATCTTGTTTTCTGGACATGGCTACAACTTGTATCTCTGTAAATAGAGGCACCTCCAAATTTCTTCCAGTGTGCAAAAGCTCTTTAAATTTATTACATTTGCAATGTTTTTTTTCTCCTGCCAACAGGACCAAATGGGTCAGATAGCTTGTCATTAAAAGTTAGTGGAATTCTTTTTTGTAAGATAGGGGGACTGCATTATCCTGCAGGCAATCACAGATTATGTGAGCTATTGGGTTGATTAAACCCATGGTAGAAAGAATCACTAACTTTTAAAAACAGTTTTTTGAAATTTAAGGTAAAAGTAAATTTACTTTTATTCACCTAAAAACATAGGTTATTATCCAACCAAATTTAAGAATTAAGTCCCCTTGCTTTCAGTGGGACAGATTTAAGCTAAATCTTTTACTTGGACTGTTTATACTTTCATGTCCTACCAATTATGTTACATTTTTAATGTTTATGATTTCAAACTGTCTTCATTCTAAATGCTTCAGTAGTGATTCACTTGATTGCTATCTGCAGTCAGCTTTCAGTACTTATTATCAGGAGTATAGAAAGGCTCTGGAGAAATACTACTGTCTTTGAGACAGCACCTGTGGAGAGCCCAGGGGAACAGGCTCAGGGAAGAAAAGAAAAACATAGTATTCATATATGCTTCTTACCTAGCTTGCAGTATCTGCTTATACTGTTGCGGAGCAAAATGTATAATACAATATGCATAAGATGTGACAGCTTTCTTTGGCTAGTCAGAATTTACAAGGAAAGTGAAGTAGGATAGTAGTATTTGATGAAGTTGAAGTACTTCCAAGTCCTTTTCAGAAACATTTGAACTGTCAGCCTTTTTTTTGCTGACATAGAAACGATTTTTTTTTTTGCTACGACTTGATTTATATTACGGAGTTATTACAGAATGTCCTCTCTGGACACATATACACATATACACATGTTCAGAAATGCACCCATGAACCTTTGAACTTAGTCATAGCATATCTTGCCAGAAGTGACCCATGATGCGTGTCCACACAATCACTCCTCTTCAAAAGGGAGATTTTTATTGAACACAGAAGAATCAATGAGAATGATTAGGTAGTATTGCTAACTCAACTGGGTTAATGCTGCTTCCCTCATGGCAGAATCACTTGCTAAATTGTCCTGTCATGTCTCCAAACTATGACTTGCTCTATTGTAGGATGGATTTCTTAAAGTGAACACACCATCTTGTGCCAAATACTAGAGTAGGCTATCTGTGCGTGCTCTTGAGCCAAGCAGCTTGCCAAGAGTTTATCACACGTTATTTTTCCATATCTATGATTCTCAAGATTAAGGCTGCAACTTTGAAAATAATTTGCTCTGGAGCAGGTTTTAAGGTTTTAAGTATAACAGAAATTGCAGGCAGACTAAACCTATTAAATTCTAGCATTTTAGCTGTAATTTAGAGTTGCTTTTCCTTTACATGAAGATGATATTGGTGTAAGAAGAAATATATAGGCCAGAATTGAAAGAATAATTGTTGTAAGCATACCCAAGAAAGGGCTTGCACATTGCAAGTGAATTTTGATTTATGTAGTAGATTCCTCAATTTCAAAAGTAGCTTTGCTTGTGACATGAGAAAGGGCTGTTTTGAAAAACAAAAATATAAAGTAATGCTCGGCATAGGAAACTAGGTGGGCCTATTCAGAAGACACCTTAAACCCTGCTGGTTAAAGCTTTTGGTTAAGCAGCAGAGTTTAAGGCATCTTGTGCGATGCATTTTGCTAAACCCTGTTCACTCACTAACCACAGTTGGACCGTCTGCAGCAGTCATAACTGGGGGGAAAAGGTAGCCAACTCCAGCTTGTACCATAAACTGTAGTTGCATTTTGCCATAGAAAACATTTCTGTTTATACTAAACTTTTAACCATTTGATATGAAAGGCCATGAAGTAAAGAATTACATATATAGTCCCATTGCATTTCATGAAGAGCAACAGATCTACCTTGGAATTTTGGGATGTCCTATCTCAGGGTTAAGGCAACGCTCCTATTTCGTAACTTCCTTTGAGAATTAGGTCCCGTACAGTACTCAACAGGCAGAGCATTAACAAGAACAAAAAAGACATGCAAATGAGATAGAGATAGAAATCTGCAGTTTAGAAAGCAACGGAGAACCCAAGGAACAAAAAGGTGATGAAGGAGAAAGATAAGAGGGAGCGCTCATTAAAATCTTGAGCTGAATATGTAATAACTTAACCAGTGAAGAGAGAGCAGCAGACAGATGACATGATCAAAGTAACATGAAGAGAAAAATGAAAAAGGACAAAAACCTATGATTTGAGAAGTGCAAACAATTGCAGAATTTTTATACTTAAAGATAAAATCCAAGAGTAAACTAAAAATGAACAGGGTAGACAGACGCAAATACACACACTTTCCCCATGAGATGTGGTGGTGGGAGGGAAGAGCAAAATAACTAAATTTCTATCAGGGATTTCTAGGAAGAAAAGGAAGGACCAACGACCATGTATCAAGTGGGGAGAGAGGGAGGAAACAAAGTGTAATCATAAGGGAAAACAAGTGGATTGGACCAGGAGGAGAATTCCAGCCAATAATCACTCACTAAACCCAGAATATTGGACACAGTTTTAGCATAAGACATCCTAGGAACAGTAAAGAAGACCTTAAAAGCTAATTAAGAAACAGAAAAAAGATGAGAAGTTCATGGTGGAAGGGGAGATGAAAAAACAACAAATCAAAGCTTTGTTTCGCGGCGGTAATACAGTTCTCTTCCTTTTAACAACTTTTTGTTTTTTATACAATTTCATGTTAGAGCTTGTAGAAAGTTCTTTGGTCTGGAACTGGCATAGCAGTCTAGACTTCTTTCTTGCTTCCCTGACCAAAGTGCCAACTAGAAGAGCTCCAGTCAGGACCCAGAGAATGTCAGGGGGTGTGGACCTGCCCCCTGACATCAACTGGCCCACCCACCCAGAAACAGTTCCCCATCCTGCCCTAGGCAGTCTGTAGCACATTCTCTCACCCCACTGTCAAGGATAAAAATCCACTTTGGTTGTAGGGCAACTCATGTTTTATTGAACGTAATACAGCTGTATGGAGAGAGTCCTACAGACAAAGAGCTTCTCAACTGGCAGTGTGAAAAGCAGGTATATTCGTATATATTTGTACATATTAGTATCTCAACTAATTAGTAGTTAGTAAAGTTCTAAAGCAAACCAAAGACAGATCAAAGAAAACTTCTTCATTATACTTTATCTACAGGTGGCCCATAACTCTTCTGGCAATGTCAGATTGACCTGGATGGTCAGTCCTCCTTATCATGCTAGCGTATTGGTCTCATACTATATCAAAAAGATCTTGACAGTTAGAAATTCCAATTAAACATTTCCTTCCAATTAAGCAGTTTCAGCAGTACAGCACATTCAGGCACCTAAATCATTCTAATCCCATCATGCAGTTCACTTGCAAGAACCAAACTGCATACAGAGGCCTACATACAAAGCAGGTATATCAAAGCTTATGGCCTTGCTTTCTCACCACCCATTGTTTAGGAGCTGAAATTTTAAAACATAAGAACTGACTTGCATGATCAGATCAAAAGTATACTTAGTCCAGCATTCTGTTCAGCCAGCAAGATGTCTATGGAAGCTCACAAGCAGGGTCATGCAACATTTCAGGCTTGGGATCCATTATGCCCATGCAATCCAATCAATCCCTACTTCTGTCATTTACTCAATTTAACTGTTATACTGTTGGGCTATGGCAATGGTAATGGTCTGAAGACATATGATACAACATCCTTGTTGAAGTTAATTAAGCAGTTCTTGCCAGGGCCTGAATGGGAGACCATCAGGGAATCTGTCTTGATTTGTATTGGAGAAAGTTAGAAAATTAAATAATCACCATTTAAAGAGGCTGTAAGTTTTCCTCATGAACCAGCTAAAGGTATCCTCATGACATATCTCAGAATTTGAACATGTCTCAGAGAGAGAGAGAGAGAGACCCTGTTCAGACAACATGCTAATCCATTTTAAGCTAAACATTATGGCTTAGCATATCATGTGAACCATGACTTAAGTGTGTTGTGTGAACCATTCCTAACCATGATAGCTACATAACCATAGTTTAAACACATTAGGTTTAGCAGCCTAACTATGGCTTATTTAGTTGTCTGAACAGGCCCAGAAAGAGCCAATTGCTAGGTATTTAGAAATTACTGTTATCATCCATGGTGCCCAAACCATTCTTCATATTAGACATGTATCTGTAAAAATGCAATCTCTTTTTTTAAAGGTCTGGGTATATATATTCTATTTATGCATTTGCCTCTTTTGATCTAAAAGCTACTGTGAAGTGGTTTGCAGCTTCTGGGTTTTATGTTCTGGGCTTTACACATGTTCTTCTTGTAGTTGGGTAGTTCTGATGAACCGGATGAGATGCCCCTGCCAGATTCTGAAAGTGTGTGTGTTATTCCTGGAAGTGTATTGTTATGGAGGATAGTTTCAAGACCTTCAAACTCGACACAGGTGAGGAAGAACGTTGACTAAAAGTCTGTGTTTTGTCAGTTTGCTGCCGTCTCTCAAGGACTTTTACGCATGTTCTATTTTTCTTTTGTTTTATACGTGTGTGTGTGTGTGTGTGTGTGTGTGTGAGAGAGAGAGAGAGAGAGAGAATGATTCAGTTCACACATCACAACAACCCAGGGCTGTTGTGAGTGAAGCAGGAGTGAGCTGCTTCTTGCTACCTGAACGCTCCCACCTGCAGTTGAGCAAAGCTAAACAACCCCGGGTTACTACTCTGGATTGTCTTTCTTGCAACAACCCATATCATGATCACAACCCAGGGACAGAGTATCCCAAGGTGGTTTCACTCAGTGGGAGCAGGTAGGCAGGTGCTACTATGCACACTCATTACTGCTCATTCAAGACTACCCCATGATTTAAACAACCCATGGATAGACATGCAAATCGGAACATGGAATGAATATGGGTATCTTTGATCCACCTTATGTCTCCATTTCAGTAAACCCAGTGCTAGGTTGACAATT
The DNA here is from genome assembly GCA_029215795.1 of Anniella stebbinsi. Taxonomy (NCBI): domain Eukaryota; kingdom Metazoa; phylum Chordata; class Lepidosauria; order Squamata; family Anniellidae; genus Anniella; species Anniella stebbinsi. The sequence goes on along the minus strand of JARDYH010000006.1, from coordinate 59,938,590 downwards.
TGGTGTCAACATTTAAATTAGATTTTTCCATCCCCCAAGGCCCCTCCCTATTTAGCACCTCTTTTACTAATGAGGTTGCTAAGTGTAACATTGGTAAAAGACACAATGCTCTCAATCACTGTCCAGTTTTACATGTTTCAGGTGTGGTTCTTTTTTCAGCTGATGGTTCCTCATTGTCTCCCATGAGTATTTATGTAAACCTCACTGTGATTAGCAATGCAGCAGAGGAACAAAATGAGCCTCCCATTCACCTTAGTAATATCAGAAGCTCATCCTATGGTAGCTCTATTGATACATCTTTATAGGCTCTAGTTAAACAGACTATGATTTGATAGCCTTTTCCCTTTAAATAGCAAGCATGAGCCAGGCTATCCCCTTTCACCATGGACAGTTTTTAGTTTTTAATTATTGTCTTCTAGCTTTTATGTTCAGTAACATTTGTTAAATGTTCTTGTTGTTTCTTACCTGGCAACATGTATTCAAATGGTGAGCATTGTTTTTTGTTTCAGGAACACTAATCCAGAATTCTATATTTCTAATGGCTAGAAATCCTTCTTTCAACTTAAATTTACTCATAGCAATTTAAGGATATGAGAAAAGCAACATTCTTTAACTCTACATATGTACAGCAGTGCAGACTAGAGTTGCACTATCAAATACTGATTTGTGGCATGCTTGCCCAAAAGGTTGGCTTCTCTTTTCATTTGCCTTTCTTAGATGTCCTAACTATTTATAAAAACCAGAGCAGCCTTCCTTAACCTAACTTCCTTAAAACTAACAAAAAACAGCCTTCCTTAACCTGCCTTCCACGTGTTAGACATAGAGTTTGAACTGAAGGCTTAGTGATTTGTTCAAGGGCACCGACTAGTTCCTATCAGTAAATGCTTGCCATCCCATTGGCAGTCTGGAGCCATCTTTTGGTGATGACATTCTGAGACCTTTCCTAATCTTTTGCTTTCAACTCATAAACTGCCAGAAAATAACACAAATCTGTCCTTCATTGTATAGCTTAATGCTTCTATGATTTGAAGTTCATTCTATTTTATTTTCTGTTATTCTAGTTCCCATTCATCCTGCACAACATCAGTCTTTTTCTGTGTTTAAAAAGTCTCTTAGATAACTTGATGTTACCAGCGTATTTCCTGAAAAGGCTCCTACTTCCTTCCCCAAGGTCATTTTAATGAAAACATTGAATAAAAAGGCCCCAGGACTGTTCCCTGAGGAACTATGTTGGATACTTCCTTTGAGAATGCGTAAGCCTATTAGCGGATACTCTTCATAAAATAAAGAACGTTAAAAAAAGCACTTGTTTATTTTTTTAGATGTACAACTTCACTACCTTTGCTATGGCTTTGAATGAATTGGATCAAGAAATGGAAAGTGCCATTCCTAAAACTGACTGCAGGTTAAGGCCAGATATAAGAGCTATGGAAAATGGTGAAATAGGTAATTTTTTAAAAAAGTGTATACATACAATTATTAAAATGTCCATATCCAAATGCTGTGTTTTGTGGGCCATACCTTTCATGTATAGATTTGTTTTTACAATCATGTTTTACAGAACTCCTCATAGATGTGCCAATTAGAAAATACTTTTTTATTTAAAATGTTTACATCAGGCTTTTCCACATTGCAGTCAACAAGGCAGTTCATTTTCATTCAGTGTCCTTAGTTTGATGTTTGATTGACATGAATGAAGGTTTCTGGTTTGTTGTGAGAATAAGTCTTCGCGTGTCCATTTTCATGATGATCAGCTTTATCAGTGGCTTGTTGGATTATTTTGACAGTGATGCCAGTAAAATTGTTCAGATTTCCCCTAATACAATTGTATGTTCACAGTATATTGACAGCAAGGAAACTTTTCTTTTGGTAAATAATAAGATACACGTTATGAAGATGCAGCTAACATCTATGTGTGTCTTGCTTGTGCTGAAGTAAGCACATGGCCCTCAATCCAGATTGGAACCCTAGTTTGGGGGATAGAGAGGCTTTAACCCTTTGCCCCCTGCTGTGGTCTAGATTTGGATAAGAGGACCCGCACCTGTAATTTTCACTGACAAAAAGTGGCACGATGGAGAGCCCTCCTCTAGTTCCCACAGTAGGCTCCCAATCCAGATTGGGCCCACTGCACTTGTTTTGAAGCACAGATGGACAACTGTGGGAGATCTGCAGGGCAATTTTGCTGTCTGTCTCTACCACAACACTCTGGTTTTTAAAAAGCAAAAATATTGCTGGTGAAATTCAGCAAACCACTGAAGTGGACTACAGTGGTTAAACTGAGGTTGTTTTTGTTTTTTAAAAAACAGGCTGCATACGACCCACAGACCTGCATGTTGCCCACTCCTGCATGAGAGTATGAAAGACATAGCTGTTAACTATGTCTTCAAAGTAATGTGTCATGTAGGTCTTAATTATAATACACTTGTCATCATATTTCATAACTTGCCTAGCCCCATCCTTTGGGAGCTTGAGAGTCTTATAATCATATCAGCATCTGCTATTTTGAGCAATCTACTATATAGTTACAGTCCGATTCATAAAATGCTCAAAAGATTATGAGATATAGTAGTTGTGCTAACAAAAATGGCATTAAAAATGACAACTAACACTCGTTTCACTATTGCAGGTACTTAAGTACTCTTCAATATGTTATAATTTGATACAGCCTCTTTTTGTGTGTTGATAGATGTAGCCAGTGAAGAAAAGAAAAGGCTTGAAGAAAAACAAAGAGCTGCTCGTAAAAACAGGTCTAAATCAGAGGAAGACTGGAAGACGAGGTCAGTAGAGCTCTTGAATGAAAGTGGTTGCCAAATGTGTGCTGCCCATTCTACATCTCACTAAACTTCAGCATCTTGTTTTAAGATGTTGACTTAGGGAGGGGTCATAGCTCAGTGTGATAGAGTACATGCTTTGCATGCAGAAGGTCCCAGGTTGAATCCCTGGTTTCTCTAAGTAGGGCAAGGAAAGAATCCTGCCTGAAACCCTGGAGAGCCACTACCAGTTAAGTGTCGACAATACTGGGCTAGACAAAGAAATGGTCTGATTCAGTATAAGGCAGCTTCTTATGTTCCTGTGTTCACACATAACAACAGCAAATCTTGAGTTAATTCTAAGGTCATTTTGAATATTCAGCCCCTGATTGGGAGTTGCTACATGACATCCAAACCTGGACACTATAAGTTAATTGTATGTTAAACAACCCACAGTAAACCTACAATTAGTAGGTTAAATTAGATAGGCCTGATCAGAGGTTGAATATTCAAAAAGGCTGTAGAATGCAACTGGCATGTGCCACAGCAAATCTTGGGTTAAATAAGCCATGATTAGCTCCTGTTATGTGTGAATGAGCCTGTTGTCTAATATATTGATGGCCTCAGAGGAAGTTCAGGGTTACTGCTTATACAATACTGTACTCTGGCTATTGGAATAATTTTCACGTGGGGTCTTTAATCTAATATATCAGTGATGAACCATGTAGTTTTGTTCAACTCAGTCATTACTTCCCTGTTAAAAATGCCTTGTTCCTGTTAAGCTTTCATACGGCCTTGAGTTCAGCATAAGCCCCCGTTTTTCAGGAGTGGAATTAGACTTTCCTGATGGCTTACTCATATCAATTATGTTCAGTACGGTCACTCTGGGGCCTAGCACTTTTAAGGTCACCAGTGACAACCCAAAATTACTGTGCATAGTCTAGGGCGTTGTTAGGCCTGGCCTTGAAACTGTTTCCCATGGCTCCATCTCTATTCCCCAGAGCCCTAAACATCCATTGGTGCCAATGAAAAGGTTTTTTCCCTCGGTTTAATTGCCATCCAGCCGGCAATTTTCAAGGATTGCAGCTGGGGAAGGAAGGGTTAATACTCCTTCCCTGTGCACTATACTGCTGCCCCCAAAAAACCCTCTGCATGGCAATTAAGCTTAGACTTTCCATTAATGTCAATGGGAAGATTGGGCCCAAAATCTTTGAAGTGCCTTGCAACCTCCCCAGCTCCAGGGGAACGCTGCCTTGATGCCTTTTTAGCAGATGAGGTATATAAAAGTGAATAATAAATAATATGTCAAGAAGAACGTTTCTTAATCCCTATGGGAGTCCAGCAGTGTGCCATAGAAAATGATGGGGTTCCCATGGAACTTCCCTTATTGGATATTATTCCACCTCAAGCACATATTCTGTGTTTGCAGAGAAAAATAGCACAACTATGCAGATACCACAATTTGACTGTAAAGATTTTAGGTACAGTTCTGCCTTGAAGTTTTACCACTGGAAATCATATTCAGAAATTGTTTGGAGTTGGCATTTTATTTATCTGAATTTGTTAAATAGCTGAAGCTCAGTGCAAGCTCCCTTTTTATGAAATTCTTTGTTTCAGCACTAAGCACAGTGCTTATACACATAAGACTTCAAAACTATACAAATGTAATACACGTGTAATACCTCCACCTATATCCCATGGAAATTTAGGTTGTGGATTTCTCACCCTGTTACAAATATGCATTGCCTGTGCATATATGCACACACACCAGTCTGTTTTCACATTTTTGAAGACAAAGTTGTCTTTGAAACCTTCTCTCAGGGAAGCTGATAGTAGCCAAGTAATCTCATGAAATATAGCCCACATTCTCATTCTGAAGAAGGCACTCAAGCTATTGTTCCTGCTTGTGAAAATATTCAGAACAAAGACATCTAGTAACTATGAATTATGAGTGTAAAGTACATTCAACATTATGCCAACTTGAAGGAAATAGGAACACAGTCTTATGTACACAGTACAAAGAAGATAAGTGTTGAGTGAAATAAGAGAACAAATTATGCCCAGATACTGTTTATGTGCTAGAGTTAATACTTGTCTGTGCTTCTTTCACATTGGTATAATCCTGAATGTATTTTGCAGTACAACTCATAGTTATTAGATGTCTTTATTGTGGATGTTTTCAGAAGTAGGAATGATGGTTGTGAAAACATTTCAGTCTTCAGAGAGAACTTTATGACCACTTTTTGCCAATTGGTAAACAAAACATCTTAAAATAGAGGAAATCACTACAGACAAAACATTTAAACTGCTGCAACAGCCATGTTATTAAGTTTATTTCAAACTGAGCAGCTTCTAGCTCACCGAGGAAGTTCTCTGTGCCAAATTTCCTATTGCTTAGAAAAATATCAATTTTATAAGGAATACGGTGTTCATGCTATATAATGGTAGAACAATAAAAAGTGGTTATGCTGTAACATTGCAGTTGCTCCTTTGGCTGTGTGTATTTTTTTAATTGGTTTGAACAGATAGCTCTTGATTCAACCCAAGTCTAGGGTGCTTCCCTCCTCTTAACAGAAGAAAAAGTGGGAAAATGCAGGCAGATTACAATTGGAAGAGGACAAGGCTAACTGCACAATAAAAGCTTCACTTCAAAGTACCTTAGTGTATGATAGTATCTCATAATCAAGAGATTTCAGTTCCTTTCTTTAGCAGTGACAAAACCACCCTTCAGTCCAATGAGTTCATCTAGTAGCATTGGAAACTACAGGATGTAAATTGCATAGTTCCATATAGGCTTTCCTAAAGAAAAATAGTGTATTTTATAGGCAAGCCAAGGTCACTAAGTCAACTCAGAAGACATTTAAGCGTTCAATTCAGGTTCATAAACTTTATGGAAAAGGTTTAGATTGGGGTGGACACAACATTGTTGTTCCTACAATCTTTCATTTCAGTAGGATGCTTTTAATTGCTTGCAGAAAGGAGGTTAATGTATCCTAATAACCCTAGCCTATTGTGCAAAGAATGTGATAGGATGAATTGCTTCTGTCCCAAAACAGCTGAAGTCAGTGTCATAAAAGCTCCATGCTGTTGGTTTCTTGTGCTCTTTTGCATCAGAAATTTGTGTTGAGTTCTAAATGTTTGTAATCTGAACTGCATTTAAGGCATTTTAGTACTTATGCCTGGGAGAAGAGGCCTGCCACTTGACAAAATAATAATTTCCTACAGAGGTCAAAATTTCCTATTAAACTACCTCCCATTCCTTACTTTTCTGGTTGAAGGTACCAATTGGGCTTCCAGTTTTTGAATAGGGAAATAAATTGTTGTCACTTTCAAAAATGTGAACTTTGTACTGCACTGGTCAGTGCATGGTAAAATTCAGAGTGGGACACAAGTAAGCCTTTACAAGAAGCGGTGGGTGGCTAGGACAATAATGCATTGTTGATTTTCATGGAGACATAAATGCTTGACTGTGTTCTGGCTTCTTTTGTCCTCACCGGCAAAGGGCCAAGAGCACTGGTGCAAACCAAGACAGAATTGATTCCCAGATATAACTGGGAGAGAGTTCTTGTTGCTGGAGTATTCCTACAAACAATCTTCCTGTTTTATTGCCCCATTCTGCATTAAATTAGCAAAGAGATTTAGAGATGTCAGTTTTTGAAGTTCTATTCCGGTGCTCTGTTCTAACTTATTCATAATGTGAATAGTGAGCTGGTGATGCTGGAGCTACAGATGAGATTGAAGAATTCAGTTCAAAATAAATGAATGTAAATGTTCATTGACTTTTTCCCTTTGTTTTAAGCATCTGAAATATATTATTACATTAAACTTAATATATTACATAGTTGTTTTTGTTATTTTTATTTACAGTGAACTAGATATAGGCAACTAACTCCTCTGTAGACATACACATAAACTGTATCACACATTACTTTGAATTCCACTCATATGCCTCTAGAAGTATATTTGTTGGCACTGAAAGTGTAATTGTGTATGTGTACGCACACACATATAATATATGCACACTAGTTTAAGGTCCAGTAATACAGATTAGCACCATCAATGAAATAGGATGAGGATTTGACATTATCCTCCAAGTGTTCAAATCAAGTGGGGATTTGAACACTCCTCTCAGGACACTTTTACTGAGTGACTTCACTATGTTGCTGCCAGACAGGGCTTTTTTCAGTAATCAGATATATTTCCACTTTGAACAAGCAGAACCATAACATTGGAATTCACCCTAGGAGCTTCTGAAGGTTTCCTCTGAGACCTAGAGAGTTATTGTATATTCAGAAGCTATTGAAGAGTCAGTGCATAGGAGCTTCTAAAAGTTGCCTTCATTGAAATATAACACACAACAGAGGACATGAGTTAGGTACCTACAGGCAATAGTCTTTGCTGCTTCCTTCATGGTTTGCTAATTGAAATGTCTTTGTCACTGTAAGTTGCATTATGTTTTGTCTTTCTCCAAAAGTCAGCCAGTGACCCAAGCTCCCAGGTTTGATCTTTTCTGATACCTTTTTTTTTTGCTTGCTTTCCTGACATGCTTGACTTTTGTGTTTAAGGCTTAAAGTTGTGACCAGTTACTATAAATAAGAACAAGTGATGCTCCAACTATGAATTTGGTCCTCTTATCAAAATTCTGTCTTTCCAACTCAGCTGAAATTACTATTCTGTTTTTGGTGTAGGGCGTAATTCTTAGTTCTAGAAACCTATTGCACTTGCATGTTAATTTACAGGTTTTCTTAAGATTTACATGAGAAGGAAAACAAAGGCATGTTTTCTTTTCCAGTATCATAATTTAGACTGTTTTAATAATTAGCTTTTGGTAGCCTAAGGGTGAGTTTATACCTTCAGGGAAGGAATCCAAATCTTCATATGGTGATTTCCTCACTTTTTAGATTCTTATTTGCCTCACATGGTCAAATTCTTTGTACACCAAATCCAGAAATATAATCGAGCATTCCTTAAAGCATGGCTGTGTGGTTGCATACACAATGTTTCACCAGAGGTTTCCCGTTTATAATAATCTTATAAGTCTGTAGGAGCCGTAGTAGAGCACTAAACACATCCAACAGATGGTATTGGACTATTTCCACGAAGTATGTCTTTAGCTTCTATTTCTAGCACCTTACTCCTATTGGACTGGTTTTGGCCAATCCTTCCTGGCTTCATAACGACTGGGTTCAAACAATCACGTAGGGGGAAGAAGCCATCATGGTTTCTCCCCCCACGCCTACCATTTGCATGTGGGTTGGCATGTTGTTCAAACCCACCCAGCACAGGGGGTAGCTACATACACTGTGCCACATACTGTGTTCAAACAACCTCTGCTGCATCGTGGGGGATTATGCAAATAGAGGAGGCAGAGGGAGAAGCCATGATGGCTTCTTCCCCCTGTGCAATTGTCCAAACATACCCGAGTGTCAGGATTGAGCTTTCCTCTTTGTCCCTTCAATCCCATCATGGCACTTCATTCCTGGTTATATTGGAACTGGAGAATTTGTAAGTCAGAGATCCCCGGTTTGAACTTAACAGGGAACTCTGGCTTAATACAAGCCAGGAATAGAGCAGCAAAGACAGCATATCAGGGGATCAGAGAAGCAAGGGAGTAATGCTCAGCCATGATGCTCATTCTCAGCTTCATAAATCATGGTTTATAAAGCCAGGAAAGATGAACTAAACCTAGACATTGTTTTTAGAAGAACTGAAACATGGTTAGTGTTGTACCAACAATGCTATCTACTGCTGCCCTCTACTGTATTTCCTGAGAGTTGTTTATTTTCATTGTCATGCCACCTTCTCCTTTTCATAATGGACACTTTTTTTTACAGCAGTGACTGAAACTGGTCTTTGTTTTCACAGTGGGATACTTGGAGCAGAAGCTTATCTTTCTTGCAGGTCCTTTTTGGTGCTACAATTAAATTGCAAGTTTTGAAAGTTGGGTCAATTTATGCTAAATTGCGAGGAAGAGTAGTATCTGGGGTCATCATTCTTGAGCAGCTGCCAATGCCCCTCTGGGCCCACTGCCAACCCCTGACCTGACACTGTTTTTTTCTTCACCCCCTGGCTCTCTGAGCAAGTGAGTGGAAAGGAGAGATGGCAACCTTCTTGCCGATTTCCCACCCAGCCACCCACCCCCACCAAAAACAAAAACCTGGAGCCAGCCCCCAACTACAGGATTTCTGAAATAAGACCTTTTTTCCTGAAGTACATTGTTACTTCTCATATTTTTCATTGAAAATAAAAACAATTAGACTCTCCCTTTTCTCTTTCCGTCATTTGTTGCACTCTGAACAAACATAGTGAGAAAACGGTCGTTCAAGAAGCCTCTGTTACGGTGGATACATGATAAGGGAGATACTTGTACTGAATTTCTAGTATATCCAGAACATGGTATCTCAGATATCACTTGAATGGAATGTATATGTATGTGTGTGTGTGTATGTGTGTGTGTGTATACATACATACACACACACACACACACACATACACTCTTTCCATAAGGATATTCTTTTTTTTTCTTTCAGGTGGTTCCATCAAGGTCCTAATCCCTACATTGGTGGACATGACTGGATTTACTCTGGGAACTACTGGGACAGAAACTACTTCAGCTTGCCTGATATTTATTAAAATGCATTGGAAAGTCTGAGACTAATACAAATAAGTCTTAATCAGTTTTCAGTGTTTTCCTTTGTTCCTGTATTCTTAGAAAAAAAAACTGACAAGTTTAATTGAATGTACTATTATGCAGCTTCCACAGCAACTATGGTAGCACAAGATTGTTGTTGGGAGTTGTTTTTGTCATACTCCCTATATTGCACTATGCATACACTCACATCAGTTACAGGTGCTGTACTTGAGAGAGAGAGAGAAAGAAAGAAAGCTACCTATATTTGCTGAAAGAGGTGAAATGGAATACAGAACACCTTTAGGTTTTCTGTTTCCTCTTTGGTCAGTGATAGCTCTGCTGGCATAATGGAAATTTAAGACCTCTTTTTGAGACAGAAATATCCAAAAAACACTCGTGAAATGCAATACTACTATGGCTTGAAGCCAGATAAGGGCATGCCACATTTAGGAAATAATTACTCAACTTTTTCTGAAGGTGATATTCCATTACTTCATAAAATACTGGACTATGGATAGTGAGTATATTAAAACGTTACTATCTCTGCACCAGTCTGCCCCTCCCATTCATCCCTAGATATTGAGTAGGATTAACTGGTAACATTACTCAGCAGTGTCTATTCCACCTTTAGTGCAGTGTTTGATCTTTCATGTTTTATTACAATGCTCATATCTTTAAGGAATTAAGAGCCATTTAAATCTTTGAAAGTTTCATTTGAACTAAGATGAAGTATTTTTTTTAAATCTGCAATGCACTAAGGTGCTCAGCACTATAAGATGGGGGTAGGTGGGTGGATGAGAAACCTAAGCAAAGGGATGGAATACTTCAAATGCACCTGGGCATTTGCTGTCAGAAGCAAACCTTTGAAGGAAGTTCTGTGCATGGAAGGATGTTGTATGCATTTCAAAGGCCAGTAAGGCAGCTCTGAGACTACTGTACATAGCAGATTTACCCGTTTGGGGTGCATTAAACTTTATGGGATTATATATTTGTATAAAACTGAACACATAAACTCCAGAGGGCTTGCTCCTCTTGTATAATTTAATTGCTGTTTGGAAGTATAGTGTTAACTAAATAATTTAATTGCTATTAAGTAAAAGCTTTAAACTGTCGTGTGGCTGGTGGTGTTTGACTTGTTGTCCTCAATAGAGTATAAACAATGCTTCCCTACTGCAACCTTCCCCATGCTGGCTGGAGATGATAGGATTTGTAGTCCAACAAAGCTGGAAGGGCACCTACTATGGGGAAGGCTTGCACTACTAGCTCTGTTTCAGTTCTCCATGCACAACTGTGTTGTTTTCAATGTCCTTGTTATTAAGGGCCTATTGGGACTTACTCTCATGGCTGAAAAAAGTTAACTTTGAACATAATAGACATCTTGTGTTTTAAGTTTCTGCTGTTTCCACATCTTTTTTAGAAAAAAAGAGCTACATAAATTACAGTACAACTACATAAATTAAAAACAGTTTCCATTAGGTGCAACCTTCTAAAAAAGACAAGACATTATGCATAAACTTCAACAAAAGCAGACCAAATGTTCATGTATGTCAATATTTTGCACACGCGCGCACACACACACACTTAAAAGCCTTTAGATTCAGATTGCTTGCATTGCTTTATTGCTTGTACTAGTTAATCAATTTTTAAATTAAAGATGCAGGTTTCCGTTCTGGGGTGAAATGTTGGACAGCACCGTTTCTCAATCTGGGAGAGAAAAACACCAACTCAGTAAATTTAGCACTGGATCTTACATGGTAAAGTTTATCTTTCACTACAGTGACAAACACAGTTGTATCAGCTGTGAACCACCTCTGTAAGTGAGCAATCATGAGCATACAAAGACCTTATCTAGAAAGGCTCTTCTATCAAATAAAACACTTCCACCACCAGAGAGACATTCTTCTTTTTGCCATTGGTATTACTTCTCCATCCTCTCTTAATGAAGAAATAGACAACCAGGAGCCCTCCAGTCTTTTGGAATATAACTCCCATCATTCCCTGCCTACCGTCGACTTAATGGATTGTTAAACTTGGTTCCCATTGGAAAAACCTGCTTAAGAATGGAATTGAACTATATTTCTTAACATACCTGTAGAAAAACTATAAATTACTACGCCCTATTTGCCGTTTTACAAAAAGAAAAAACACTTATCTTTCAAATGCAATAGCAGGAAAATCTCTGTTCTATTGCAGCCTAGAAACCCTGTGTCAATGATTCTGTGTCCCTTCATCGTAGTTCTAACCCATACTGCTCTCTCATAATCAGAAGTGCACATCAAAGAAAAGGAAGGCAACGGCAAAAGATTCAGTGAGATTTGTAAGCGACAAAGCTATCTCTCAGAAGCTGGCCAACTTCATGATCTAAATGAAACCAGCAGCATCTCTTCAGTCCTTGTCAAATATTTCTAACATTTTAGGAACAATTTATTCACCACTGTGCCTCTGAAAAAGAGACACTCTCACAAAACTAATTAAACTGTAGATGCTTGGCTTAAAACACCTGTGCTGCACTCCACTAGAAGCATGATATGCTGGGAAACTCTTCTAGGCACATGTGTCTTATCTGCATCCTTGTGAGAAGGAACTCCACGGGGATGAGTATATGCAATTCTATGGAGGGGTGAGAGCGGACCAGTGGTGGAGAGACAGTGCTCTCCGGACATTGTGCCCAGCATAGAAAGCAACTAGGCTGCCAATGGAGGATCTCCCCCAACTCATAGAAATAATGAGGGCTTCCGGGGTAGTGGTATAACTTTCCATCCTTAGTTGGCTAAGCACAGCAAGCTAGTAAAATTTCAAACAGGATTGTAATATTATATGGGCTTATTTAGAAGGTTGTCTAACTGCATTTGTGCAAAGCTCAGTGCTGCATGCACTATTACACTTTTTGTGCATTTAGCTCTTTTTTAAAAAAGCTAAAATCCCTGTGATGGTTGAACCAGAGAGGGGGGCTTTGTAGTCAGTCTTCGAACTTTCACTTCCCCCCCAAACATCCAATGAATGGGATTAATTGTGCAATCCGATACATGCCTATTTAGGAGTAAGTCCCACTGGGTTCAATGGGGCTCAGTTCCAGGTATAGGATTGCAGCCTCCAAGAAAGGCAGACACACACTGTTGGACTGGAGGCATCACTTAAGAAAACATCCCAGTGAAATCAGTAGGATTTCAGTTCCAAATTAAGGGCTGTCATCCATAGACATGTACATGTATTACACCAATTTTTATTTTAGGCTCCCCTATTGGTGGCAGCTCCGTAGCTTAAATTTATGTACTATTTATTTTATTACGTTTGTACACCGCCCCATAGCTGAAACTCTCTGGGCGGTTCACATAAGATTAAAACAATTTAAAACATACAATATACACACACATTTAAAAACACTATAATAACTTTAAAAGCTATAAGCCTAAAAACGAAACAAACCCAGGCTCATCAGATATTGCTAAATACCTGAGAGAAGAGGAAAGTCTTGACCTGGCGCTGAAATGATAACGATGTTGGCACCAGGCGGGCCTTGTCGGGGAGATCGTTCCACAATTGGGGGGCCACCACAGAGAAGGCCCTCTCCCTTGTTGCCCACCTCCGAGCTTCCCTCGGAGTAGGCACTCGGAGGAGGACCTTAGATGTTGATCGTAGTGTACGGGTAGGTTCGTGTCGGGAGAGGCGTTCCATCAGGTATTGTGGTCCCAAGCTGTGTGTAAGGCTTTATAGGTTAAAACCAGCACCTTGAATTGGGCTCGGAAACATACAGGCAGCCAATGCAAGTGGGTCAGAGTAGGTCTTATATGCTTGAACCTTCTGGTCCCAGTTATCAATCTGGCCGCTGCATTTTGCACAAGCTGTAGCTTCCAAACCGTCTTCAAAGGCAGCCCAACGTAGAGTGCATTGCAGCAATCTAACTTGGAGATTACCAGAGCATGGACAACTGAAGCCAGGTTATCCCTGTCCAGATAGGAGCGTAGCTGAGCCACTAACTGAAGTTGGTAGAAGGCACTCTGAGCCACTGAGGCCACCTGAGCCTCAAGTGACAGAGATGGTTCTAGGAGAACCCCCAAGCTACGAACCCGCTCCTTCAAGGGGAGTGCAACCCCATCCAGAACTGGTTGAAGACCCTCCATCCAGTAAGCAGAACCATCCACTAACAGCATCTCAGTCTTGTCTGGATTGAGTTTCAGTTTATTAGCCCTCATCCAGTCCATTGTCACAGCCAGGCACCGGTTCAGCACATCCACAGCCTCACCTGATGATGAAAAGGAGAAGTAGAGCTGCGTATCATCAGCATACTGATGACAACGCACTCCAAAACTCCAGATGACTGCACTCAGCAGTTTCATGCAGATGTTAAACAGCATGGGGGACAAGACTGACCCCTGTGGAACCCCATACTGGAGAATCCATGGGGCCGAGCAATGTTCCCCAAGCACCACCTTCTGGAGCCGACCCACCAAATAGGAGCGGAACCACTCCCAACTCAGACAGTCATTCCAGAAGGATACCATGGTCGATGGTATCGAAAGCCACTGAGTGATCAAGGAGAATCAACAGAGTTACACTCCCCCTGTCCTTCTCCTGACATAGGTCATCATACAGGGCGACCAAGGCTGTTTCTGTACCAAAGCCAGGCCTGAAGCCAGACTGAAATGGATCCAGATAATCGGTCTCATCGAAGAGTGCCTGGAGCTGGCTCGCAACCACCCGCTCCAAGACCTTGCCCAGAAACAACAACATCCCAGAGTCTACAGGCCTGTTCACAGCTCCCCAAATGAAAGCACTAAGAAAATAGCATGGCTGTTACAGAGGTATCTTCCCAGTGGCAGCTTTTACACTAAGAGCCTTATAAAATGCAGGGCCATTTTAAAATACATTAGGGGGACTATTCAAGAGGGAGATCCTTAAAATAACTTCAGGGTTACACTGTGCATAGTTCTTTGTCTTGTACCCTTTGAACAAACCTTTCTGATCCCCCGAGTGACTATTGCAAATTGCCAAGAATGTAACCTGCTACAGAATACCAATTCTGTAGACCACTTAAAACACACCCACTACAATCTCTGGGCTAGATCCAGAATCTACCTTCTGCGAGAGGAAGGGCTTTACTTGTGCAAGGTCCCCCCCAGCCCAATTTCGGAGGGTCCCCACCACAACAAACACTCATCTCCTGACACTGCATAGCATTTTCAGGGGATGGAGGGGGTGTCATGGGAAATAGAGGACAGGGACATCCACTTCCACCAGCTCAGTGATGCTTAAATCTGGATCCCACTCAACGACTCGGTTCACATAACATTCTAACCCATATTCAGTAGTTGAGTGTGAGTTGTTGAACCGTAGGTTGTTTGTTGAACCATTGGTAAGCATGTTGTCTGAACCCAGGATATTTTCCACGGGGTAGCTTGTTATCTATGCAGTGTAGCTTAGTTTTCTAGCCAACTTGAGAACCCATAGACTATTTAAACCAATGGTGGTTTAAATAGTCAATGGTTGGTTATTTAACTCATCGTGACTTATCATGTTGTGTGGCGGGAGTTTTTTAACCAATGGTTGGTTATTTGGCCAAAATAACCAATGCTGCACAGAGTTGGCTATTTGGACCACCGTTAGTGATTGTGTTGTGTGCAGGGCACCGTTGGCTATTTCCACAGCCACCATTAGTTATTTCATTACCCACAGAGTCGCTAGGCAAGAGCAGTCAAAGTGATGGCTGCCATTCTAGTCCAGCCAGCAGGATAGATTTTCGGCAGCAATGGCTGAAGGGATACTAGCTAGAGGACTGAAGGGGAGAGAGGGCAGGGGATGAATGAGTCAACTCAGTGTGGATTAATAGTCAACTCAATGCTGATCCTAATCCACACCATGGTTGATTACTATCATGTTGTGTGGGGAGTACAACCTTAGATGAACAACTGTCGAGTTGATTATTACCCCACCATTGACTATCATGTCAGAACGCAGCCCTAGTTTGTTGTTTGGTTGCTCAGGATGCTTAATTTAGGATCCTGAAATTATCCTGGGTTCAGATAACACGTTAACCCATGATTCAACAAACATCCCACTGTTCAACAACAGCCCAAACTCAACCACTGAGTGTGGATTAGCGTGTCGTGTTAACAGTCCCTCTATGTATTTACAGACATGCTTATTTAAAGCTGTATGAAGCTGTTTGTCTCTGTACTGAAAAAAATAAGCATATGGGGGAATACATCTGCTTACCTGTTCACTATTCTGCCCTACGTACTGAGGCAGTAGTAAATGTGATCTCTCCTGCTATACCATAGCTGCCTGCAAAGGGTGCTTTATCCCCAGCTCCTAAGCCCTTCTTCCCATTCATCACATCTTCCAGTGGTATGGCAACTGAAAGAAAAACTGGAGTTGGAGGCCTGCCGCTATCCTGTGCAGAGTTAAAATTGGGGTTGGCCATTTTCGGATCTGCTGCCCTGGCGATTGGTACAGGTATTGTAGCGAACCTCCTCACAGTACCAGCAGCATCCGGCTGTGTTAGGACAGCATGGCCAGGGATGGGTTTCCAGTCCTGTTTATTCTGAACAGAAGAGCCCACTAATATGAAAGGTGGAGCATTTCCCTTCTTCCCATCTTCCGTCATCACATAAGTTGGAGAGGATACTTGTGGTGGTTGACCTTGTTGTATCATCTGCGGCTGTAGATACTGTGGTTGGTCCTTACCACTAGATATGAATAGGGTTGCCTGGGGAACAGGAGCACCAGTTCCAACAGGTGGAAGGGGTGGTGATGGTGACTTACGACCTTGTTGTTTCAAATCAGTTAGACAATAGAGAGTCCACACATTAGAATATGGTGGTGGCTGTCCTGGTTCGCTTGTTGCCATGGCTATAAAATAAAAATTTAAAGAAAATTTGCTGGCATGAAAGACCATCGACTAGGATGTACGAATTGCAGTCATATTGCATATCCTTACACACAACTTTATGCCGCAAGAGAAAGCATGTTACAGAGAGGAGAGGCCTTGGAGGCAAAAGATGGGGGGCCCTGGCATGGCTGAAATGTAGGAACAGCAGCAGTGTTGAAGCTGAAGTCCAGCGAGAAAAGGTGCTTTTCTAAGTTGGTTAATTAGATGGGGTGGATCCAATTCTCCCCCCACCCCCGTCCCAGTAGTTAATGATGTGCAGTTGCCAAATTTCTAATTGAAATAAATTGCTGGAAGGGATTCAGCACACATGAGCTCCCACTGCTAGCACAGCTTCAGAAAGCTAGCTTTTTCCAGCTTTGCCCAAACGTGATCACCACAGAGCCCATAACACACAGAATCCTCTCCAGCAACTAGACACCACTGCCTTCTTGCCACGACATCACTGCAAAACCTGTTTGAAGGGGGGAAATGGCTGCCTGAAATGCTGAAATAATCCAAGGCACCTGATTTACAACTTGACAACTCAAGCTAGCCATTTTTATTTTTATTTTGTCTTTAGGTTGATCGTAAAGTTTAGGATTTTAAAAAATGTATTTACAGTTCTGGGTGCCCAACGATCAGAGTGCGAAAATACCCCGTCAACTACAATGCTACATCATTGCTCCTCTTCTCCAGCCATGCCAATGTTTTGCGCCCTTTTACCCCTTCGGCTTTCTCTTTTCTGTCACATGCGTTTATATCTTACCTACCTATCTCTGTAGCGGGATGTGTTTCTAGGGTGACTGTGCAATCGTAGACCAAGTCAATGGAAAAGGAAAGATTTCAGGAGAACTTCCCCAGCTGAGAACAGGGGATGGGTTATGCACTCTTTACCAAGAAAGGGCGACAGAGGTCATGTTGTAAAGGAAAGCCAGGCCTCTCTGCTTCTTAGAAAGAAGTGATTAGCCCAAGCTCTGCAGACCATCTGGAGAAGAACGGACCTAATGGGACAGCGCAGGCAACCACCACCATAGCTTTTAAATGCAAAAAACGGATGTTAATGCAGTGTCAGACCTGATTTTTTTTAAAAAATCAACTAAGTCACAGTCAGTCACATCACTCTCCTTTCGCCGCCATGAGCACGTATGTAATTTTGGTTCGAGATGTGTAGTCTACTGTGAGAAAGGCTAATTGTGGTTTAAAGAAAATGTTTAAAGAAAATGTCATATGCCGTCACACCCCATAACTCCCTTGCCAAGTGTCGTCCTGCCCGACCCAATCTGTTTTCAGGAAATGATACGAGATGTGGGCAGGAAACTGGGACAGGGGACATTTACACGAGGTAAGTGATGGGGCTTACTCACAATCCACCGCACACCTGGAAGCAACCTATGGGCAAAAATTGCACATATGCCCATTTGAGCTAGACAAGTGTTGTGCATCCTGTAACTCCTCCAAAACAAGAGTGACAAATCATTTACCTCAACACTGCACTGCCATGAGTAGTTGCATTTAAATAAATGAGGCTCCAGTCCTCAAAACCCTCTCCTGGCATGAGCCCTATCACAAAGTGGGCAGCTTGAGGCCCTCTGTGTAGTTTGGCCTACAACTCCCATCAACCCTATCCAGCTTAGTCAATGGTGAGGAATGATGGGAGTCGTGGGCCAAAATACATGGAGGGCCACAAGTCACCCACTCCCGCCCAATCGGTTTTAGCTGGACTCTTGCCAGTGCAAGTGCATTTGAGGAGATGGAGCCATCTTGTTACTTATGGAGCTACAACATTACTACAACACGGAATAGGCAGGTTTCAGAAATATCTTGACTTTCTTACCTGACATAATAAAACCTGGGTCAGCTGATCTCAGTTGTTCTGTAGTATCCATCATGTCAGGCTCACATTCTGCATCATCTGCAGATGGATCTAGAATACTAGCAAACTGGCCTGCATTTAGTGAAGCTGTTAGTGGATCTAAGAGGCATGCTACCGTGTCTAAGAAAGGGATGACTATCTGCTGTGGAAACTGCTCTATATAAGGCGGTGGCAGCGGATCTCCGCCGGCCTCGGGGTCGTCATCACACATAGGAGTGATATGTATGTCTGAGGTGAGCTCAATTTCATCTGAGCAAGGCTCAGCCTGCAATAGGTCATGATCGGGAGGAGGTGGTGGTGCTGGCGGGGGTGGTTCTTCCTGCAAGGGGACCTCGGAGGAAGCTTGTTCTACTATGTCAGCGGGTGGAAGCTCAGCCTGGCTGCCCGAGATCATTGCTTCCCCACGAATGGAGGTCTGACTCTGAGCGGCTGACCCCACCCTGAGAGACTGGGCAGAAGTGGCTCGGGCAGGTTCTGCTTCTGCAGGGGCAAGCTCAGCTTCTGCTTCTGCAGGGGCAAGCTCAGCTTCTGCTTCTGCTTCTGCAGGGGCAGGCTCAGGTTCTGCTTCTGCTGCGGCAGTTTCAGGTTCTGCTTCTTCTTTAGCAGCTGCTTCTACCAGGACAGGTTCAGGGGTAGGGGCATGAGCTGGGCTCGCTGGAATATTCTCTGTGCTGTGGGATAATGTAGGAAGGGTCTGCACCGAGATTGCCACATCCTTCAATTCAGGATCAGAAGCAAACTTGTCAATGTTACCTAGCATCTGTGTTGCTAGCTGAGCCGGATCAGCTGGGACATAGGCGAGCCCAGCTGCCTTTTCATCGACAGCCTTTTCTACAAATTCATCAATAGTGGACGGGTATTGGGTCGTCTTGGTGCTCAGTTCGTGATGAGGCTCTTCATTTATTTGGTCCTCTTCTGTGTCAGTAGATTTCTCCTTCCGTCTGGGTTCATCAGAAATTGGACCTGAGTCTAAGTTTGACCGAAATGCATCTCCGACATCAGCCCGTTTGGAACGGGGCATCGGGGCCCCCGTGGCTATTCCTTCAGCCCATCCCTCCACTACAAGAGAAGGAAGAAGAAGCAAGTTAAAAGAGTGACTCCTTAAAGCAGTCTTCTCCCCACCACACTAACAGATGTTTTGGACTACAATTCCCATCCATCCCAGCCAGCATGGCCAATGGGGAGAGATCATGGGAGCAGGGGTCCAAAACTTCTGGAAGGCACTGGGTTGTGAAGGCTGCCGTAAAGCCAAGACAATGTAGCATTGCTCAAAATCACTGGCTTCCAAGTCTAACTTGAAGCTGAATGCTCCTATTTATCAATCGTTGGGAGAGTCAAGCAACCAGCTAATACCGGTGGACATGGCTGGCTTGTGAGACTAGAAGTTGTGCCATATATTCAAGGGCTAGAGCAGCTACTTATAAGCTCACAGTTGTAAATGGAGAACTGGTTGTCTGTGATGATTGGTCAGGCACCAAGGCTAGCCTTTACGCACTCCCACTTTGCAGAGAAAGGGGGGAGGAGCTTTGAATACAGCCAGTCTACAGAGAGTTTATATCATGCTTTTCTTCCTCTTGCAAGAAACCAAAGTCAAAATACACGATCCTCCTCTTCATTTTATCCTCACAACAATCCTGTGAGCTACATTAGACTGAGTATTACTGGACCAAAGTCATCCAGTGAGCTTCATGGCAGGGTGGGGTTTCCCAAGTCCCAGTCCAACACTCTAACCACTACACCACACTGATTCTCAGTATCTGAAACCAGCCTTTCAAATATTGAGCAGGAAATGCTGAGAGCATAATAGCTAAAATAGTATTGGGTCAACATTGTTCCATTTTATCAAATCCTTCATTTGGGGGAAGGTCATAGCTCAGCAGCAGAACACATGCTTTGCCGACAGGAGGTCCCAGCTTCAATCCCCACCTATCTAAAACCAAATGGCAGTCACCAGCTCGGGGGACCTGACCTCATCTCAGGGCCACTGCACACTACATAGCCACCACATGGAGGCCAATTTTACTTATTCCCCTTAAGGCCGCATGCCAATAGAGCAAGCTGCTTGTGGACTATGGCTCACCACATGGATAAGAGACACATTTGGAAACGACAGCATTTGTGACCACATGAAGAAATGTACAGAATGGTCTGTCATGTAGAGAGACACAGAATCACAGGAAACACCTTTGGTGTGATTCTACTGCATCAGCCTAAAGGCACTTTGACCCTGGAGCTTTGGAGAATGTCATGTATTTTTATCTGGTGATTCCAAGACTAGGGATAGGTGAGAAATTTGTCCTGTTGAGATTGTTTATGCAAATATACTAAATTCTCTCCTCCCGAGACAACCAGCAAGCCAAGAGAGAGCTGCGTACCAAAATCCACACTTTTCTAAGCTTGGGGATACAATTCATCTAGGGGAGGGACTCATCCAAAATGTGCATGTTAGTGGAAATTGTGAACAAAATGCATATATTACAGAAACTGCATTACATCAATGGAAAATATTTTGAAAAAATGCATATCTGTGGAAAATGCACAAAGAATTTTGTATATTTGGGGAAAATATGCACCCTAAATGTGCTATTTTGGTGCAGATTTTTTTTAAAAAAAAACCTCACAAACATATGCAGAAACAGGATAGAATGAACATAATAAGCCTGAAAGTCTGACAATCTCAGCAAGAACGAGATTGACAAATCCATCCATCCGAGACCTGATGGTAACTGCCCTGCCCTCACCCTTGCTAGTGGCAAATGAGCAAACAGTGAGAGGAGTCATCGAAGGGAGCACTGTAAAAATTGTGCAACATTGAGTCTCCCCCAATTCACATCATATTTTCCATGCTTCCATTTTCACACATGGGCTGCAATCCTAGATCCACTGACCTGGGAGTAAATCCCACTGAACTCAATGTGACTTACTTCTGAGTAGATGTGCATAGGATATCACTGTTAAGTGCTAAATCAACAGTTCAAGGCTGCCTCTACAAGAGAGGTAGAGGCTTAAAGCTCTTTCAAGGCACTTTAAAAAATTTACCTCTACAAGAACGGAGTGCAAATCGGGCGTAGAGGCGCATTATCTCTCCGATTATGCCCATTATCGAATGCGCGTTAAATAGCGAGTTTTATTTTGCTCCGGCCGTTAAAGCGCATTTTGACTATGTGAACAAGCGCTTATGCGCATTAACTACTTGAAAAGCGCATTTTGGTCATCCGTTAATGCGCTTCATCACCTCTCACCGCCTCTTGTGCAGAGGTATTAGGTGTAAAAGCGCTTCAGCGATTATGCGCATAATCGCCTAACCAGGCGCAAAAGCGAATCCTTGTAGAGGGGACCCAAGTTTCTTCAGGCAGATTGTCCCTAAATTAAGCGATGCAGTAGAAGATGAAGAAAGGGGAAAATTAAACCCATTGTGACAGAAGGAAGAAATGTAAATATTAGCAATTAAAGGGAACCTCTGTAGTACAAGCATGTCAATGGCAGACAAAGAGGATGTAAGATGCAGAGCAAGAAAAATAACTTCTATCTGAAAGGCAGGGGCTAACCTGTAAGAATGTTCACCAAAACCCGGAAATTGTTAAGTCACTGGTTCATGAATCAATGGAGACTAAGACTCTATTGTGTACACGGTCTGACTTCAAGTAAGGTTGGTTCAATGAAAGATGTTGCCTTATCTATTATGGGTTAGAGTACACCCATTGAATTAAATGGGACTGAAGTTAATCAGTACATACGAACATAAGAAGAGCCGTGCTGCATCAGACCAAAGCCCCATCTAGACCAGCATTCTGTGCATACAATGGCCAACCAGTTGCCTGTGGGAAACCCACAAGCAGGACATGAGTCCAGCAGCATCCTCCCGCTCATGCCCACCAGCAACTGCTATACATAGGCATACCACCCCTGATAGTGGAAGTAAGTAGCATACTGGAGGTAAGCACCATACAGTCGTTCTCTTGACTCATTCCCCAGTCTGTCTCTCAACTATGTCCTGTAGAAATGTATGTGGAATAGACAGTACTGGGTCCAAATTTTGGAGGGCCCTTGGGCAAGACACCCTCAGGATATCCCCTCCCTCGGTGAGTCTACCATCTCACTGCTATTGTCACCAGCTTCTATTGCTCCTCATCCTTTCTCATCATCATGACTGCTTGGGTGCTTGGCAGCCAGGGAGCAAATAGGCAGTGGCATCTACTGCTTCCCTTCTCATGACCACCACTGCCTGGGCCAGAGCAAGAGGTAGGTGAACAAGTAGATTACAATGGTGATAATACGGGGCAAGTCCAGGAGGCTCTTGGTAGTGGGACTCTGCTAGGGTATGAGCCCTCGGCAGGTACCCAACCATGCCTACCCTGGACTCCAGCCCAGGGAATAGGGAACAGGGCTTTGGCCTGAACAGGAGTTGTCTTACAATGATGTAGATGTAAGTATCCCAGGATGAGCACTAAGGCAAACATGCAAACTATGACCCAGCTTTCTTTCAAGGATCGAGATGTTTCTTTGCTACATTTTATTCAAGATTTATCTAAGGTCTCCAAGCTTAATCTAAAGCTACCCACAAACGTCAGAATTTTTTTAAAAAAGAGAACAAGCTACTCAATGCAGTGCTTCCCTAACCTTCATAAACAAATGAACTCTGGTTTTGCGGGGTGGGTCTGACTCTATTCAACAGGTTCTCCAAATCCAATTGAATTGCAATTTATGAATTGCCCTATAGCCGAAACTCTCAAGGCGACATACATTAAAAAAAAACCAAAAAAAACCCCAACAAATACAGCGAAGCCAATAAAAACATAACAAAAAAAGAATTTAAAAGAATTTAAAAGCAGCAACAACAAATAAAAGCCAAAGCATGGAAAGGGACACGTTTAAAACACAGCTTTAGATGTATCAGTAAAAATAATTTTTAAAACCAATAGCATCTAAAAAAAAAAGCTCTCTGCCTGGCGTCAAAAAAGTAGGCGCTGGACAGATCTATAATCTGGAAACAGAACAACGTATTAGCTGTATTTTTAGAGCCTTCAAACATATATCCAATGAACCGCTAAGGTTGGGATCCAAGGGGAAAACTGGCATAGCAGAAGAAGGAGCTCTTGATGCCTTGCCCCCGTGACATCTTTCTGCCGAAAAATCACCCTCACCCCAGCCGCTTTGACTCCTTCTGGGGAAAAGATACAGTAAGGATTTCAAGAGGGGAAATGGTGCAAGGAGGAACAGCTAAGAAGCCCCTCTTGCCTCGCAGCGGTGAAGCTAGGGCTGGACCTTAGGGGCAAGGTCTAGGGCCTTGGACCCCCAAGAAAGTGTCAGGAAATGGGGTAGCAGCAAACAGTCCTAGCATCAGCACCGGGGCTGGCATAAGGACCCACCTGGGCTGACGCCCCCTGTTGCAGTTTCCTTTCTGCTTAATTCGTAAAAGCACGTTAAGAGACAGGAAGCAGCTGGGTGGCCATCTACATGGGATGCTCATTTTTTATTTTTACTTAAAACATATCTTGTCCTTTCCTGCAATAAAATTATTCTTATTCCCAAGTAAAGGTGTTTAGCATCAAGGCAGGAGAAGCAAAACTCCATGTTATTCCTGCAGCAGAGACGGTGCCATGATTTAAGGGAGCTTAGAATGTGGAACCACATGGCCAGAGTATTTCGCTCTTCATATATTTTTTTTAAAAAACCCAAACAAAAACCGGGTGTAAAACAGTTGTTTGCTCCGACATATTATGAATGTAGAAGCAATTGTAAAGTATGGAGGGCTGGGGCGGGTGAGAGAGTACAAGGGCACAATCCTGTTCCTGTTTAGACAGGAAAAAATCCTACAAAAAATCCTATACCTCAGCCAGGATTGCGCCCTAAACGTTAGTTGTGTGCTTCCCAACTGGAGCAATATATATTGGCTGTCTAAAGGGGGTACCCATAAGGCAACTAAATCCGGAGTCTAAAATTATTTAGCTGCACCACTGTTTGCCCATGCCAGTATTCCACTGTAAATCACAGCCTTGGCAACAGCATTTGTAAGTTTTTTAAAAGTCCAAATGAAGATTAATCATGAAATCACATAATGCGTAGCTCTGCCTACAAAGAATTGCTTTATTGCTAATTTCGTACCTCTAGTGGCATGGAATTCTCTCACCAGATCTTTAATGTCCAAATTAGGGTGTTCTGGAAAGAAAAGTTGAAAAAGCCAATTAATTTAGATCAGACCCTCAAATTTTACAGAGATTTAAAGGGGGAGGGGGTATTGCTAACAATTTACACCTTCAAGACAATGGAATAACAGCAGTACCAACAGTCAGTGAATTGCTCTATGAACTAATATTTAACTTTATTATTATTATTTTTTAAAAGCAAACCTTCTCGAAAAGCTATCAGCTCCCTGAAATAGACAGCAGCAAACTCAGTGATGTTGGAGGGACTGGCTTTGAGAACTGCTCTACTCACACCCTCAAGCAAAGTCTTGAGGCCATAAGGAACCACCATCCTGGGTTTTGCAGTATGCATTATTGTCGGTTGAAGATGAAACTGCAATTTCACCACTAGAAGGAAAAGAAACTAGGTGAAGAAGGATACTGACATTTCTACAGTCTCTCCTTGTTGAATAAATCTATTCAAAATGGATCACACATGATCATAGGCACTGCAACACTGTTTTTTCAGGGCTTCTGGGTGGGGTGGGGGTTAAGAACATAAGAAGAGCCCTGCTGGAGCAGACCGTCCATCTAGCACAGCATTCTGTTCACACAGCAGCAAACCAGCTGCCTGTGGGAAACCCACAAGCAGGACATGAGTCCAGCAGCATCCTCCTGCCTATGTTTCCCAGTAACTGGTGTACATCAGGACTAGTAGCAGTTGATAGCCTTCTCTTCCATGAATTTGCCCATTGGTTGGGGTAGGGGAAGCCTAACACTTGTAAACCTTCATGTCAGCCTTCCCCAAACTGGCACCCTCCAGATGTTTTGGACTTGAACCCCATCAACTCCAGCAAGAATGGCCAAAGGTCAGGAATGCTGGAAGTCATCATCTCAAAACTCTGGAGAGAACCAGGCTGGGGAAGGCTGCTTTATGGGAGAAGAGAAATGGTGGCAAAACAAACGTGAAAGGGCAATTTTAGTTGCTGATTCCAAAGAGGATGGGTTGTCCCAGGAAATACCGCTTCAGTGCCTTGGTTTACAAAACAACATTTTGCCTCAGTTCAAACATCCCAGGACATAGAAATAATTACGGGACCCAGAAATCTGGTAATCAGCTTCCAGAGGTAGTGTAGCGGACCTAGGGGCTCGCAGGGTTTGATTAGTAGGGACAATGACATCATCTGCTGACCCCCTCAGCGGGAACTTCTGTTTCCTAAGCTTAGCTGCAATCCTTACAGTAGCTAGAATACATGTGTGTGAAGTGGGGGAGGACAGATTTTTCCCCAGGAACAATGAATTGTGAGCTATCTTTGTGGGGTTGGCTTGGTCTTGAAAGGGAAACTAAGGCTCATGAGCTGACTTTGAGACAAAATGTTTCTCCCTGGTGCTGTGAAAAGAAACTCCTGGAAATCTTGAGCTGGGGTCTCACACACAAAAATATTTTATAATATAATCTGTATACACATGTATGCACGCACACAGAATGTGCCTATGGGGACTGTCGCAATGGGCATCTGTATCTCAACATTTACCACTACACCACTGGCTTCCAGATAAGAAGTTTGTAAATATATATCTACAACATGAGTTAACAACACACAGCTTTAATGTATCTGGAAACCAGCCATTAGATAGCTGGCATCCATAAATATCTGATCTAGTTCTTAGGGTAGCAGTCAACATAAGTCCTACATAAAGCAGAACCACTGAAATGAATGGAGCCTATGTTAGTGCACATTAAGCTGAAGGGTTTTTCACAATCTCAAAGCCAACATTTCCCTACATAGGTTTCAATCCTAGCCCCTTTTCAAAGAATAAGTTCCAGTGAGTAAACATGGATAGGATAGAGCTGTTAAATCCTGTACCACCATTCACCAACCTCCCAACCTGGTGCCCACCAGATGTTTTGTATCACAGCTCCCAACGTTCCTGACCAATGACAATGCTGGCCAAGGCTAATGGGAGTTGAAGTCCTAAATTTTTGGAGGGCACCTGTTTGGGCAAGGGTTGGAGAATCACACGGGGAAATTGCAGTTGCTTACCATCACTTCTCCACCCGGGCATTTGTCCCTCATTTCTTCCTCTTTTGAAAGAGGAAGTAAACAACGTGTACGTGGCCCATTCAGTGGACCATTTTAATCATGCTGCTTTTCCAGCACACAGCAGAAGATAGCAGCAACTTCCGTCTTTAAAAATAAATTGGACTTACTGGGGTGTTTTTTTTGTGGCATGAAGGAGGCTAGAAGGGTGGGAGGTGCGCGGGAGGCAGATGAAGTTGTGAGAGGGACCTGTGAACATCCGTGAGCACCCAGAAACAACCGTGCAATAAAACGCTCGTCTGATGGAGCTCCTGGACTGTAGAGCATTGTCACTCTTACAAATGTCGTACATCTTTGACCATTTTCAGCTTTTATGTGGGAACAAAATCCTTTATAGGCACAATGGATATAATCTCTTCAGGGTAAGCATATACTGTATTCATAAAATTACAGCTAAAGTATTTCATCATTTACTAATCTGTTTCAAACACCTGAGAAAAAAATTGCCTTAAGAGCAATCCTTTGAAATTGTGTCCCAATTGTGTGTGTGTGTGTGTATGTGTTTAAAGCACCCTATAGAGAGCTGGTGTAATGTAGTGGTTAAGAGTGGGACTCGGGAGATCTGGGTTTAGTCCCCATTCAGCGATGAAGCTCATAGGGTGACTTTGGCCTGTCACTGACTCTCAACCTAACAGAGTTGTTGTGAAGATAAAATGGGGAAGAGGGAGACCATGTATCCTTGGGCCCCTTGGATGAAAGGTGGGATGTAAATGCAACAAATAAATAATGTAAACACAGAAAACAAATATAAGAACAAAATGCGGTCCTCTGCCTAATTCTATGAGGCCTCTGCAAGCAAACAGTTCAGACCTCTTACAAAAGCAACCTCTCCCTTCTCTGGAAGCCTGCTGGGCAGGGAGAAAGAAAGACCAAGGGAAAGACAGACAAAGTTTACCATAAAAAAAGGGAGAAGCCTCACTCACTTTGCCTCTGGCTCTCCCACCATCGACATGACACCAGGGAATTGCATCCCTCAACCAAAGCAAGGTTCCCCCCACCTCTCCTATAAAGTATCAAGGGATAGTATTCAGTGTTAGTCCTACATAGGAAAGGCCCATTTATTTCAATGGGTCTTCTCTACGCAGGACGAATACTGGATACCAGTATCGGAGGCAGTATGTTGCTGGGGAACATGGGCGGCAGGATGCTCTTGCACTCATGTCCTGCTTGTTTCCCGCGGGCAGCTGGTGCGGCCACCGATCCAGCACTGCTCTTCTTATGTTCTTACGTCCCTACGGTTTCACCACCACCACCACCACCACCACCACCACGCTTTTGTCCGAGCCTTCATAAGTTCGTGCAGGTCAACAGACAACGGGCTGATATTCCATTCTGAGCCCCTGAAGGGATCCCTAATCAGAAGCGCGGGAGTTCGCGCGCGGTAGCCGTCGACCAGCGCCAGCTCAGCGCCCCACCCCGCCACTCGGTGACTTCCCAAGCCGCTGCCCTTTGTTGGTAAGTTGCGTTCCCGGGGAAGGCTCCAACGCCTCGCTCGCTCTCTGCAAGGGCCCTCCCGTCGCACCCAGGCACACGTGCGCACTGGCAAACGCTCCCCTCCCCTCCTCCTTGATGCCTCACTGCGCCCCCGGGAGCCACAAGGAGGCTCTCTAGCCCCTCTCAATCGCCGTCGCTGCGGAAACGCCCCCGACCTTTCTTGTAATTCTGTCGCTTGTCGGCTGCACTAACGCTTCCTCCTCGCCCCTCGCCGGAGCCTCCTCTGAAGTCGGGACGGAGCCCGGCGGGCCTTTTATGTCAAGAGGCTCCTGGTGGGCGGGCTAGAGCGCACGCATTTATGAGGTCACAAAGGCCGGCGTAGACCTCAGGAGGGTCAGCGCCGGAGAAAGCTGGCGTGGCCGCCGCTGAAAGATTCTGTTCGTCCGGGGGGGTGTTTTTACACGTGTAGGTGGGCAGAAGCTAGCCCCTCACGGCCTTCGTAGCTCCATTGTCTTCCAGAGAAGAGTTGAGCACCTCTTTTCGCTTCTCCTCTGAAGGCAGTAGGCCTAACAGCGGCTACATCATACCCTTTACATGAAGGCATGAAAGAAGGATCAATAGCTGACGGATTTCCCGAGTTCCAGAAATACTTCTACCTTTTGTATATGGTGTGAGGATGCCCTTGCACCGTGTTCAGCTTGTTGGTCCCTTGCCATCAGCTGGTTGGCCACTGTGTGAACAGACTGCTGAACTAAATGGACCCTCGGTCTGATCCAGCATGGCACTTCTCTTATGTTCTTAAAACTAATACACCACTGTGTATGTCAAATCCCATGTTATGCAGACAGGACAATGTGAGCCTGCATACATTTTATCACACTCAAATTTCATACATGAACATTTAAATCGTGTTAGAAATGTGTGGTGGGTGAAGGAAACCAATACCAGTAATACATACTTCTCCCCCCAAATCATTCTGTCAAAATTTGTTCAGGTCAGGCCCTGTACTTCCTGTATTTTGTAAGTGCTTTATGAACACAAAGTACCCACACATACATATATACATACACGTGCATGCTCACACACACACATTTCTGGAAACTACTGTACACTTTAGTCAGGTTTCTCTAGATGACTTAGAGCCTATCTACACTACTGCTTTAAAACGGTTTGTAACAGTAGTGACAACTGTTGGGGCCTAGGACACACTCCATATACAGTTTTCAAAACGTTTTCAAAGTGCTGTATCCTGCTTGGTGTAGATAGGATCTCACATGTTTACTGGTTCTGCACTTCACCAGCATAAAGATTAACTACAATTATCACTCTCAATGATAGTAGGCTGTCTTTCATTTTTCAAGTATTGGCCTTCAAGAAAAACTGTTAAGTTTTCTGTTCTTCAGTTCTAACTTGTTTTACAAATAAAGACATAGAATTCTTTACTGCAAACTCTTACATAATGAATGATAACAGGTTCACATTTACATTTTTTTAAGTGGTCAGGATTGCTGGGATCTGTTGAGACATTTAACATCTCTCATGTTGTTGCAGCTTAGACTTGCCTAAACAAATTCTGATATTTGAAAATATTGGGTTGTATCTAATGTTAGTCTAACTTAAGTCTCATTCATTTCAATGTGTTTAGCCTAAGAAGTTCTAATATTGGATACAACCCATTCTCTACTCCAAATGGATTAAGTCCCAAATTAGAGATTTGCATAAGTCTATAAATTTTATTAAATCATAAAGGGTGCAATCCTATGCATGTTCAGATAGGGAAAAGTCCTACAACTCCAAGCATGTAACAGCCACCATGGTTGGCTGAGGTATTCTGGGAGCTTCAGGACTTTTTTCTGTCTACACCAAAAGAAACAGTTTTCTTACTGACAAAAGAAGCTGCTAGCAAGAAAATGTGCTAACTGAAAAACATGACTGGGAGGGGTAGGGCACCTTGACGCATACCAAGGAATGTGTCAGGAAGCACATTGGAGCCTATGGGCACCACGTGGCCAGGCAGGGTAGGAGAACGGAAATGAAAATGTCCTCGTTTTCTTTACATTTTCAACTAGATGAGCCTCTGTGCTCATCTAACTGACCCACTTTTGGGTGAGAAGGGCGCTGGAAAGGCCTCAGGAGGGGGAATCCAACATATCCTATGGACCCTAGGCCAATCTCCCAGCAACGATAGGATTGCTCTGCAAATCTTATTCATCTATGGTGCTAACTCTTGTTGATGTATTTGTAAAATGCAAAGATAGCCCCGTTCTACTTGTTTGATCAAGTAACACACATGCGTAAGTATTAAGGGACACATCAGGATGGTATTCTTAAATGAAGAAGCCAAGTCAAAACAAGGTACTACAGATTTTATTTAAGAACAATTGTGGAGAGAAGAAGAAACAAAACATTGAAAGTTACTGGCTGAACAGAGAGTGTTTCCTCAGAGAAAAACTAAACACAGCTTTTAAATAGAACGAAGTACAGAAAGTTTGCACAGGGGAAAAAACCCCAGAATGGAAATCTTTCGAGTACACATGAAATACTCTTGTTCAAGCTGTAACTGAAAGCTGATTCATACATTGAACTCTGCATCCACACCACACTACATAAACACAGCAGTGCATTAATTGTGAGTGGCACATGTACATTTAAATAGCTAAGTGGCCACCCCACCACCACACTGCAAATTCAGCAGTGGCTATTTTGTGGAATGTGTGAGTGTGTGTATGACTACACATACACCCAAAATAGCAAATTTAGCACTACAGAGTGCTAAAAGGGTCAAATTTAGCTTATTTGCAAATTAAATTTGACTGTTTAATGGGGCAATTTAGCTTGCAAACAAGCCACATTTAACCTTTTAACAGAGTGGTGCACCACCAAATTTTGCCAGCAAACTGCCACGGGTGGGAACAGACACCAGGGGGCAAAAATGGCCCCCAGACTTCCTGCAGTTGCCCTTCCCTGCCCTACAGTATACATCAAAGAGGGCAGAGTGAAAGGCTCAACCCCTGCATCCAGAACTAGCAACTTAAATGCATGTGCACCATTCTCAACTGACACCACTACATGCATTTTGAACACTGATATTCATAGCCAAGTGTGAATCAGCTCTGAGTTGAATATGGTACGTACAATTCATCTGTAAAACTTGGGAAAACTAACATGATGGAAGAATAGAAGCTTGGGTAGTTGCAGCTGAGAAAATCTGGGCCTAGTACTTAATGAGGCTGTAAATCAGCAATTGATACGCACTTAGAAAACTAGGTGAGAGGGAAAATGTTCTGTTACAAACATTTTCCTAACAAGCTAGTCTTCTATATGGAGGGATTTATTTATTTTTAAATGTGGAGAAGCATTCAGTCATGAGCAACCTAACTCAGGAAGTGTCTCCTTATAGTTGTTTTTACTTTAATCAATTATGGGGGTGGGGCTCCAGATTTGATCAGAGCAGTAGGGGTACTATACTTTTTCTCCAAAGCAAAATATATCCTCATGCTGCTTTCCCACCAACAGTGGGAAGGGGAGAGAAATTAGGCTCAGCTATTGCTTCCAATGAGAAAAAAATGAAACACCGGGATGAAGAGGGAATAGTGATCAAGAGAAGATTAAACACCTCCCTATCCCTGTTCCTATCCTTGGTCAAATTCAGAGCCCCTGCAACTGCATTGGACAAAATGGGAGACACCGCTGCATAACATCAAGTTTGGCCATAAGTTATAGTTCACTTTGATCAACGTCCAGGTAAACTTGAAAAAGTGACACATTTATCATTAGGAAGCTATTTAACTACAAGAGAATTACAAAGGGGGAAAACCCAAATCTTGTTCTTAATTATACTCAGCAGAAATATATAAAAAAAATACAAGTTCTGTAAATCAATGATATTTATAGCACACCACAGTAAACAATCTAAAGTGACATGTAAAAGTTCAAGTTCTTCACTTGAAGTCATAATGCAATAAAAAGGTATTAACAACAAAAATATACCTGTCCTGGTAAATTCTTAAGACATATACATACATATGTGTGTATGTATGTACTAACCAATTGAGAATGCTTAATCTGTTATTGCTATTAGACCATGCCTCCGAGGTATAAAGTATAAAAACATTCCGATTACATAAAATACAGTTAGGGTTGTTCTCATCACTGGCATAATCTAATATAAAAATCTTTGACAATTACAAGATAGAGGTTTCTTCTATGAGGTGTGCATGAGAGGGGTGAGAGGGAAGGAAATGCACGGATGAAAGTGGCACCGAGCCACTGTCAGTGCACAAGGCCAGGACATTTTGCTCGCAAGATTAATGCATGTCAGAACAGACCTGTGATAGGAACAGGCCCAAGATCATGTCACTACGGCTTTGTCTATACTCTGATTACTTCTGAGGAGGCTCTCCTAAGGACCCAACATCACAGTACAAGAGTTTTGTAACCTCAACAGCCTTGCTCACACACGTATTGGTGCATAATCAACAAGTAATTTAAGCTGGCACACGTGTACGTAAAATAGCTTACTTCTATTGCAGTCTATGATGCTAACCTGGCTTAACATTTCGTGTCTAAAAGAAAGATTGCAGGCAGGGTGCAACTACTTGCACCAATAAGGAACTGTAGCAGAAAAATAATTCAAGTATATTATGTCTACTTATAAATCACAATTAGTGATCAAAATTACGTCCACATTAATATATAGCATTTTTGCCCTCTTGTATTTGTCCAAGGATGAATTCCCCTGGAATGTAAGATTTGCTTACGTTTTTCAGAGGCAAGGTGGTTGCTCCTGTAATCTGCACTCAGAGGCCCTCTGTCTCCATGAATATATAGAGGGATATAGGTGCTACTGCTGCTCTGTTCTATGCCCATTGGTTTTCTGTGTGACTACTAGAGGAGAAGCAATTCTGTTGCAAGGCAAATACAGACTCCAGCATTGCTATTATTGATTATCTGCCCCATTCCTTTTTTACAACTCTTGACTTACATAGAGAGAAAATGTATTACAAGTATCCAAACAGATCACTGAACACAATGTCCAGAAGCAGTACTGCACATTCTGCAATTTTAACACACACACACACACACACATACTACACACAGCCATGCCATGTTTTCGTACAAATGCCAACATGACAGCAAACACCATGTCTGTAAACTGCAACAAAAATTAGGAAGCTGCCAGTTTAAAAATGAGTTTCCCCCAAAGCAAGAAAATCAAGGCTCAGTGTGACTGTTAAGCCTAAATAAATGTATTCACAGCATATAGTGTTGGATCCAATCCTTATGTGAGTGGAAGTCCACTCATACAATGGGACTTCCCTGACCTCCCCTCTGCGTGTGCCCTAAATCTTCTCCAGAGGGTCCCCCAACCCTCCAAAGCAAATCTGGGGGGCCCACAGAGGGAAGGGGAACTCTATTCTGCCAGGGGTTCCCTTCCGATGGCAGCACGACACCACTGAAAGCAACCCATTAGAGGACAATAAAATGAAAGCTGTCTTATATGTCCTAACATTCACCCTCTTTTTATAATGTTGCAGATTTAGCAACTATGAAGTGCTTTTTAGCACATGAGAGCAGTAAGAGACAGGCAATCTGATCCAGCAGCTCCAGCATGCACCTGGTAGTTCTAGTACACATGTGGCAGCCTAAGGAGTGGGCCTATTCATTTTGGGGAATGCTCTATATGCACTGTGCCATACAGAGTATCACCCAATGCTTGAAGTGAAATCTCTGCTTGCATTCAATACTATGAGTTCTCTGGAAACCTACTGAGCTTTGAATCGGGGTCAATGAATTTACACTCTCCATGTGCCAAGAGCACACTGGAGCCAGTCAATTCAGGTGAAGTGCAAATAAGCATGCCAGGTAGATGGATGGATAGATTAGATTAGATAGATAGATACCAGGAGTGAAAATAAGGCATTGCCACTTTGAAAGAAAAAGTAAACCGTAAACTACAACAGCTTCACAGAGCTATACAACTGCCAGGTATTTAGGAAAGACTGCTATTCAAAATCTGTATTTTTTAAAAAACAAAACCATACCCCTTAAAAAAATAACACTAAGATAATATGTGACCATTTTAAAAGTCAGAAAAAGTGAGTGCAATTCTACATTGTTAAGTTACTTTAAAAGATCTAAAACTGAAATAAAGGTAAGTGACACCACAGGTTTGGAATGCCACATAACTTGTTATATTTAATGTATGTTTTAGCAACATGAGGGATAATTTGTAAAGGCCTTGCAACGGCAAGGCTCTTAGACCACAGTGCCATTTAACAGATACAAGATGTCTAGCCCAATAATTATGGATCTAAAAAATAAACATTTGGCTGAAAAATAGAAGAAAGTTTCTAAATATTCTCACAATTCAACATAAATATTGAGGGCAGGTTTTGTTATTTACACATGTCTGAATGATAAAAAAAAAATGAACAGATTTGTTGTGCTGCAAGTCCACCAGGCTTGCTTCTTTCCAGCTCTGTTTTTGTTGGCTTCGGGATAAAATTCTATCCGTTTCTGCCTATGTACAGTTTGAAACAATTCATTACGCATCTTCATTTCAATCGAACAGGTGGTTCCCCTCTAAAAAAGAACAAATAAATCTATCTGCAGAAAAACTACTTGCAGAAACTGAGCCAATATCGTTATAGGAAATCAAAGTGTGCTTATTGTAGGCTCGTTCGTACAATCACAGGCTAAGATGGTCAGATGAGCTAAAACCAAACAGAACAACAACAACAAAAAGACCCAAAAACATTAGAACACAAAGACCTCTATGGGCAGGGCAGTTTTCTGGCACAAACCCCACTGAATCACAGGAGGAGGACGCAAGTACA
This sequence comes from Anniella stebbinsi, assembly GCA_029215795.1. NCBI lineage: Eukaryota > Metazoa > Chordata > Lepidosauria > Squamata > Anniellidae > Anniella > Anniella stebbinsi. The sequence continues at coordinate 59,903,968 of JARDYH010000006.1, read as the reverse complement.
ACTTCTGGCTCCCACTTATTTAAGTAGGGCTTGTGCAGGAGAAGTTACCACTGGACTGAGGCCAAGGTCACTTATCCTTTCTGGTTAGTTCTATCCTTAGTTGTTGAGATTGTAACATTTTTTCGATCACCAGCTCTATATGTTGTGGAAAGGGTCTCTGGCACAGGTGGTGTTTCCGGAGAGAAGCTGGTCTTCCCAACAGCTTTGTTCTCAAACTGTATGAAAGGAAGAGCTGACGGTTCCTGTCCATCACTGGGGGACCACTTCTCTCAGAGAGGCTAATGCTGCATGTATGCGAACGTGCAATCTGTTCTCAAAATCATACCCTGTGAATTCCTCCTAAAAGGAAAAAAAACACAATTTGAGGAACCTGACCCATGTTACAAAAAATGGGGAAAATATGCAAGATGGTACAAGACACTTAGGGTGCAAGCCTATGCACATTTAGACAGAAAAATTCCTACAACTCCCAGCATTCCCCAGCAAGGGATGCTGGGATTTGTATTTTGTTTTTAAACATGGTTACAAAGCCTCAAAAGACAAGGTGGGTTAGTAAGGATATGATTACAGGCTTCTCTTCGCTTCATGTACTGACTTACTATTTAAAAAAACCTCCGTGCAGGCTATCCTGCAATGGAAAAGAAGCCCTTTCTTTACCGACACAAAAAATGCTCAATCCACTTTGAATGTTACCTTTGCCTGAAGCAGTAATGTTTTGCCTCTTGGGACCGTCTGCAGGAGAAAGCATAGTATCATTTCAGAATTTTTTATGCATTGAAAAAATGCTTTAATCATAACGGTCTAATAAGAATCCTGGTTCTGATAATATGAAGATCAGCTACGAAGATGTTCACTACTAGAACATAGGTAGTTGTTTTACCGAATACCATTGTTCAAGAAATTTCAGGTATCTCAAAGTACAAGGAATCTGTCCCTTTTAACAACACCAGTAACTTCCAAATAAAAGATTAACAAATCTGTAAATACATTAATGAGCTACAAAAAAAAAAAAAAGATCCATGCTATACCCAAGATATGAGGTTCAAGTTCATGAGACAAGAATTTTAGCCAGCAATCCTATGCCCCATGACCCAATGCTTAAATCAATTTAAAAACAAATTGCAAACATGGGTGCATATATGATCTAATCACTCTTGATTTGTTTGCTAAAGCGACCAGCAAACAGGACCTCAAAAAACCACACAATCAGGAATTCATACATGGCCAATTGCTACTTGCATTATGAAAGCACTGAATTGCAAAGCTGAGCTTAACACATGCTTCAGAACACAGAAATATGCCCTATAAGCCTAGTAGCACAAAAAAGTGGGCAGGAAGCGAAAAATGTACATTCCAGTTCACTTGTAATGGTATTATGCGTCTATGTATAGCAGTAAGTAGCACCTAACCCCAAATCCCAAGCAAACTATTCTACACTGTTACCTGTGGGTCTTCTAACAAAAGACAACCAAGTTCATAGCAAGCATATGGTTGAATATACAAGTTGTTTTGGCGGCACAATTCATCTTTAAGGGCACGCTGAAAGAACTGCAAAAGAAAATTAACATATTCAGCACATAATTTCCAAGAACAAAATAAATCTTTGCACTGGCCACAAAATTTCTCATTAAGAGTTTACAACAATCTCCAACTGTAAAATCTCTTAATTTATTGGTTAGTTTTCTAAAATAATTACCATTTTTCACCGAATGTAAGACGCCATCAATTGTAAGACACACCTAAATTTCAGGGCCACCAACAGGGAAAAAGCTTTGCGTTGATTCTAAGACACACTTTAATTTCAGCACCCCTTCCCCCCTCACCTCCATCGCCCATCCTCGCCGCCGCAACCGCTCTGCGCTGCTGCCAGCGCTCACCTCGGCCTGGCAAGGCGTCGTTCCCAGTAACGAGGCGAGCATTGCCAGCAGCGTGGAGCGGAAGCGGCAAGGATGGGCGATAGCAATGGAGGGGAGGGAGGAGGGTTAGGGCCCCACAAGTCCCCTCCCACCTTGATTGCTGCTGACTCTGCCTGGGTAGGCCTCAGTACTGGAAAGGAGGCTGAGATCTCGCGAGATCTCCTGAGATCGCGGCCTCCTTCCCAGTACTGAAACCTTCCCAGGCTGAGGCAGCAACGATCAAGGTAAGTGGGGAGGGGGGACTTCTGACCGGTTTTGTGGGGTCCCTCTGGACCCGCTAGGGCGAGTCACGGGGGGGGGGCATGCAGAGCCCTAGTGCCTTCTGCAAAACGCAGGAGAAATCCCGTGATTGCAAGATGCCATCGATTCTAAGACACACCCCGTTTTTACAGATGTAAACATGGGAGAAAAAATGCGTCTTAGAATCGATGAAATACCGTAATGCACCAAATCAAAACTACATTGGGAAGAAAATGCTAGAGGTTAGGGATACTGATGCTTTAAAATAGGAATGGGTTAGAGTTAGGTCTTCCATATTGGTGCCGTCTATTCAGATACTTCCCTCTCCTGATGTAGTCTTTGAGCACCTTGTACTGGCTGAAAAGAACAGAGAGCAAGGAAGGTTTCTGTCCCAGCAGACCTCTCCGGAATCTCATTTACCCATCAGGGAGAGAGAAGAGGTCCTACTATTGGGAAATTGCCTCGCAACCAAGTGTATCACTGCAGCTGTAGTGCATTTCAAGGGATTGAGAAGCAGGCAAGCAGAAGAAGGCAAGGAAGGGAAGAAGACTGGAACAGAAATTCCAGAACATGGGCTATCTGAGAAGTTATTAAACTTTTATTTTATTTTATTTTTAAAAAATTTAATCCACCTAATAACCAATGTCTCTGGGCAGATTACAAACAGTTAAACGACTAAACTGCCATACAGTTAACAGCATAAGATACAATACAAATATTTAAAAGAATACAATACAACACAACACAGAAATCGATAAAACAGCCATAAAAATCTACAACTCAGTCTGTAAAATCATGGGGAAAAGTTCTTTGCCTGGCGCTGAAAAGGTACAGAAACCTCTTTCGTGAAGGTATTCCAAAAGTAAGTGCCATAACTGGGAAGGCTCTCTTGTAGCTACCAGCCTAGCTTTCTTTGGCAGAGGTACCTGGAGGAGGGCCTCCGAAGATGACCAAAGGGTCTGAGAAGTACAATAAGAGACCATTCCTTTAGATACTCTGGTCCCAAACCATTTAGGGTTTTAAAAGTCAACAGCAACGCTTTGAATTGGGATCAGAAACAACTGGAAGCCAGTGCAGCTGATAAAGCACTGGCATCACGTAATTATATCAGTCAGCCCCAGTTAGTAACCGAGCAACTCTTTATTGAACTAACTGAAGTTTCTGAACCACCTTCAAAGGCAGCCCCACGCACAATGCACTGCAGTAATCCAACAAGATAAAGAGGAAAGCAACAGGACTGCACTGCTAATGTTCTTAAGGAATATGCTTTCCAGAGATCCAGGCAGCAGAATGGCACCAGCACTATGGAAGATGGAAAAAATCCTGGTTATGCTTTCATTTCTGAAACAAATACTCTATTTCCCTCTTCACTTTTGGGTCCAGTCAGATGGTCTCTCTCAACTATACATGAGAGAAGCAGCTCACTAGTGTCCATTCTCTATTGAGGGGCAGGAAACTTGTGGCCCTCCAGACATTTTGGCCTACAACACCTGGGGCTAATAGAAGTTTTAGGCTAAAACATCTGGAGGGCTACAAGTTGCTCACTTCTGCTCTAAATACTTCATTGTTATTTAACTCTGTGTACTCATTTGCTATATTACCAGTACTGAGAGTATGTTTCCTTGCTAAGTCACAAAACTTGCTCTTAAACAGATACCAAGATAATTTACATGTTTTTGCTCTGCTCTTAATACACTTTACCTGAACAGCATCTTCAGCATTTCCTAAGCATTTATGTATGGCACCAAGCAGTAAGTTCTTCAAACCGAGAACAGTAGAGTCGTCAACTTCTTGGCAAGCTTATCAGAACACAAAACAAGGAATAGGTTAAAATGCATAGTTTTTAAGCACTCACTCCAGGCCTTAACTGCAGCCTCCATTGAACAAGGGTACATATCTTATATTTTACAGCTTCTAGCCCCAACCATAAATATATTTCCATTATATCAACTGGCTTGGATAAATGGCAGCTAGAATTAGCAATATTACAATCTTATCCATATTAGAACTTTTCAGAGATTTTAAACAAGAATAAATGCATGTGGATTGAGAGTGAGCCCAGAAACAGAAAGGAACTGTAAATAAACTTGTAAAATTACCAATAAAGAATAATCTACTGCAGTACAAATCCTTTATTCCTACATATCAGGGAGGAAAGCATTGGATATAGAAGTGTGTATACACAGAAAGAGTTCAGGTCAAGCTTTTCAGTCATGCAACAATAACGTGTCTAAAACAGCACAGAGAAATGGACTTTTGAAAAATCTGCTTGAGTTGTAATCTTTGCCTCTGGATGGCTTTTCCAACCCTAAAGCCAAATTGCACAAGGGTAAAGTATAGCTAAAGTATAGCTATTTATGTCCCAAGAAGCCCTTAAGAAGCTGTATGCTTTTTTATTCACAGAAATGTAGCTTTAGGTCTTATCTAAATAGCTAGCAGCATGTGCCAGATGCCATTTTGAGTCTGAATCTTTCCCTTCCTAAGTCTTAAAGCTCCTACAGCAGTTTAAGATAAATGGTATCACTACTAGGATCAGCCTTGGCATAGAAGAATAATGATGCATGACAAGGCTGATCTTAGCAGTGATGTAGTTTTACTTTGTTCAAAGAATAAAAACAAAATATTTCTCATTGCTTCAGAATCAGGACACTATGGTTAACAGCTTCCAAGCAAGCCAGAATATGAAGCCATGAATTAAAGTTGGCTTTCATACCCTGGCTTGTTTTGAAGCCATCAACCAGTTCCCGATTTGTATGTAATGGGAAGCTATTTGACTACAGCTTCCTGGGTTGTTTCCCCACTCTTGCAGAAGGCAAACAGCTGTATATGGGTGAATGTAGTTCATTTATATTTTGGCTTGTTTAGCAGAGATTTGATAATCAAAATATGACCGTTGTGGGGCAGCCTTTAAACAGTCAGGAAACTTCCACTGATGGAAAATCCTGCTAGGTGGCTTAGCTTCTGCTCGAAGATTGGATATTGTTCCATCTGCACTTGTTTTCTATTTGTTTGTGGGCTTGATTTAAAGTGCTAGTGCAGACCTTTTCATTCTTAAACAACTGAGGAACATGTTCTCAGAAACTGATTGATTCCATATAAACTCACTTGTCCTCTACAATCAGCCTTGGATCACTTGCTTTCTGTCCCATCCACTCAAGGTATTAAGCAAACAGGCATGAGGGAGAGAGACAAGGCTTTCTTGGTTGTGCTGCCAAGTCTGTGGAATTTTCTCTGGGTGAGATCCTCTAGGTTCTTTGCCCATCTTAGGGAATCAGCTTTTAATGTATGATCTACTGCTATAAACATTAACTCCATGCATAGCAATAATTAAAAAAACAAATTCTGCTTTAGAAATAACATGGCCACTATCCTACACAATCAGATTGAATTCTTTCTCATTGGTTTGATGTATGATTCTTTACAGCACAACAACAGTGTATTTTTTATTTTTTGTATGTACATATTTTAATGACATAAATAATTTTATTATCAAATTTTGTTTTAATTATATTTATTATCACCAGTAAGCCCAACCCAGCTGTTTTGTTGCCATTATCCTAATGCCTTCTGTAAACCCACAGCGTTGCCACTTTTAGATAAGAAGAAGAGCCATGCTGGATCAGATTGTGGGTCCATCTAGCCCAGCACTCTGTTCACACAGTGGCTAACCAGCTGTCGGCTAGGAATCCACAAGCAGGACACAGGTGCAACAGCACCTTCCAGCCCATGTTCCCCAGCAAGTGGTATATTTAGGCTTACCACCTCTGATACTGGAGGTAGCACATAGTCATCAGGACTAGTAGCTATTGATAGCCTTTCTCCTCCAGAAATTTATCCAACCCCCTTTTAAAGCCATCCAAATTGCTGGCCATCACTACTCGTGGTTGAGAATCCATAATTTAACTATGTACTGTATATTTGAAATATACAGTATTAAGGATGACTCAAAATGCTCAACCCCTCAACTCACCATCCAATTCTCAGGTGGCAAATGGGTATGTGTGGTTCATGTTACCCACTTTTTTTGTTCCTGAACTGCTTCAGGACAATTCAAGGAGTGGGAGTGCTTACTATAGTTTTGATGGCAGCAGGTTTTGTTTTTCTAACTCCCGAATAGAGTGAAAAGCCCAATGTAAAGTGGCTATGTACATTTAAAATAAAAGAACAAGATTAGCTATCTATAATCTTACTTTAATATTTATCCATCTATTTTCTCTATCAATTCTACAGCATGGTGCTCATACTTATAGAGGCAAAGTTGGTATTCACACAACTCCATGACTGGTATTTTGGAGAAATATAAACAAACCATATCACCAAAACCACTAGCTACAACACAAATACACTATATTTTGACTTAAGATACTGCCAACTATATTTTCTAGAAGGTAGTGGTAGGACAGTACTCAAACTTCATAATCTGATTTATGGTTATTATCAAGTTTCTAGTGCTTATCATTTTAAACACAAGGATTTATAGCATGCCAATCAATAGATGAATAAACCAGTTTCTGTGTTTAAAATGCTAGCATTGCTGAAAGAAAAGCTATGGGAAAATGTGCTGTCTTTATGGAAGAAACAACCCTGGGTGTAAAAAGTAAGACAGAAGTCAAATCTTGTACCTTGACTCATGTGCTGTAGGTTGGTGAAGGAACAGTTTGGAAGAGCTTTCCACAAATACAATACTTCAATGGATGCCAGTACACAGAGTTGTTTGGTTGGTTTGTGCTTCCTAAACCTATCTGCCTACAAACAGTAAAAATGGTTATTTTCTTTTCATTCTAAACCAAGGACAATTGCTTTCAACATAGTTGTGTAAATAAAAGCTTTAGAAATATACAGTTGGAGAAACTGTAGAATTTTTAAAAGATCATCAGGATGAACAGCAATTTTAACAGGTAAGAGGGGGACCCACAACCCCACACTCCTATTCAGAGTTCCAGCCAGCCTGGAACAGGAACCTTGCAGAGCTCTTTGGGATTCAGAGGGGACAACACCCTTCAAAGTTCCCACTCCCTTTCAACCTTCTTGCATAGTACTGAGGGCTCAGGACTAGGGATGGCTGCTAGGCCTGAAACTGAGTAACTGATTGTTATATAGCTGGGGGTGCAGAAAACGCGTTTGGCATGAGGACAGTTTAACCTCACGAAAAACACAGAAACTAATCCTCAACTGAAGGATACCTTAACATACCCAAAATTCTAGGACTTAAATACAGACTTAATTTCTAGACTCACAACTTGCCAGTTTCTTTAGACTCTTTTTTAGCTCCACCAGGCAGGTAATCGGAGAAAAGGAGAAATCAAGTTGTAGCTTCATTATGACTGAGCAGGCACATATCATCCCTTCCCCAAATAAAAGGCAGTAGCAAAGATAGGAGTTCCTGCCTCTGGCTTTCAATGTGAACTCAGAAATTCCCTCTACACACAATGAGATGAGCTATTCTAGTTTTCTCTTATTTCTATGCACTTAACATCCTATTCTGAAAGCTCACAAGACTTACAAATAAATCTCTTAATCATTATTTTTTTAAAAAAAAATACTATAGCATACCTAAGGAGTTTTCCTAAGTATGTACAAACAACTACCTTATTTTGGGGTGGCACTATTTCGCTCACTAGAAGGAATTACGAAATTGAGGGCTGCTCCACATATTACACAATTTCCACATAGAAAGCTCTTTGTGCAGGAATTCATGTGAAATCCACATTTGCCATGTGCAGTGACTGCACACACAAAATTTTTCAACCTTGGATACGCACATTGGAGAGCTTACAGCAACTTCCATAATTATGTATATGGAATGGAAATCTTGTGGGTTTGAAGTTAAAGATGCTTCCCTTTATAAATTATGTAAGAATGTTATAACACAAAGACTCACAAAGCCTGCAAGCTCATGAAAATCCTCGTTTCTGCAGTAAAATTTACATTGCTTATGCAAATAGTGGGTTGTCAAGCAAGAGCATTTACATTGTGTGCACCCATTTTCTGGATCAATTTGTTACTTATGAGCAATTCTGCTTTGGACAGCCATCTGAGGGGAGTGGGGGTCAGCCGGGGTGGAAGTCCTCTCCATGAGTGAGGAGAGGAGCTTCACCAGCAGGGGGCCATATCCACCTGAGGCCCCACTTACACTTGCAGTGCTGTCCATGGGTGTAAATGTACCAGCAACATGTCCTCAAATAGTAAGTCCTAAAATGTGCTGTTGGGATGGGGCAAGGGCAGGACAGGACAGGTTGCCTGGGATCTAGAGCCCCTTCATTTGCCAGAGAGGCCCCTGGACTGCCATCCCCATCTACATCAGTCTGGCAGAATGAATTCCCCCCCCCCCCATTGGAACCAATGTGGGGGGAGGTAAAAACTAAAAGAACTGCATGGGTCACACACACAAAAAGTTCGCCTCCCCACATCTCCTGCCCTGGCCACTGCTTTGTACTCCCCGCTCCAACTCCATTTAGAATGGCACTGAAAGAGTCACAACCTGGCTTATGGAGAGAGGGAAAAAACTTCCTAACTAGTTGTCAACAAAGCACAGTTGGTGGGCCAAACCCACTATGTGGAGACCCATGGTGTGCTAGATGTTCAATCCTTTGCCTCACTCAACTAACCTGTTGCCAGAAGTGAGCTGGTTTAAAGATCCCATCTATAAACACTTAGGTTATTGTGTCCACTTTTTTGACAGGGCCACGATAAAAAAGGGGGTAAGTATCTAACCAGCGCTGCTCAGTTCTCAAATTTTTAGAGAGACAATATAGATGACAATAATAGTTATTATACAAAGGGCAGTATCCCACAGGACTGCTCTGCCCCTGCTGGTTCCATTGCACTGGGGCTTTAACACTTCTAAAATGACCCTGGAAACAAACGGAATCAGGAGCAAGGTCTGCTAACCAGCCCTGTTCTGGACACCAGCATTTCCGCTTGTTTGGGATTATTTTTAGAAGCATGATAGTCCCATTGTGTGAGCAGTTGATCCTGCAAGTGCACAGACACAATCAGATACCAGCCAGAGCCCACCCAGCTTATGTTAACTGACCTTTTTAACTGAAAACTGCTCAATTTGATTGTTTTTTCTTTTAAAGAGTTTCTGAACTTCCTTGAAAACCTTCTGTGCTCCATTCACATCCCCGGTGGCTCCTTGACACACTGTAATAAAGTTTTAAAAAGTTTCCTCCAATTATCTTAAGAGAATTGCCTGCTCTGGCCACTAAACTGTCCCCCCCCCCCAATCCAACTCCATTTAGGATTGCACGGTTTCTCTCATTGATCCTGTTTCCCCTCAGTGGCCATTTATATCATTCTTTATGACGAGTCAGTGCCTGAATTTGCTTTCCTCTTCTCTCCCCATCTTTTCTGCATAATGTTTATTAGATTGTAAGCCTGCAAGCCAGTTCTGCATTGCTTTTTATCTTGGTTCTGTACCTTAGGCACCTTATAAATGAATAATGTACATGAAAATTCAGATACAAGACATCATGCAGGTAGAATATCGGCGGGCCACAAGTTGGTTCTAACAATAAATAGAAAGATATACATACAATGCATTTGTCGTAACCTGGAAACCTATATGTAAGTTTTCTTGCTGCAATATGCTGGAACCATACACCCACCCATGCATTCATTCACACACACAACAATCCTACTCATGTAGTGATACTTCCCTGCTGTCAAATAGGCATAATAGCATTGGGACCATCTTGATTCATTTTTAAGACGCTCAAAGGATTCAAATGCATCCTTGAAATTCATTTCTATCATGCTACACCAGCCTGTAAAAAAAAAAGCAAAACATTTTTTAAATGCAGAAAGGAAAATGGATTATACATGGTTTAAGCACAGCAAAATAAAGGTTTAAAAAGGAATAGGTCTCTTTCCATGCCTGAATGTGTCCTGATCACTTAGCGTACAACAGCAGAGGGCTTTGTGTGTCCACAGGCCATTTCAGAAACAGATGGGAGTGTCTGCAGGTAGACAACTTCAGTGACAATATGTTGCCCTTCACTGATCTAGGTAAATCCTGCATGATTTCTGCCTGAAGGACTCCATGAACTTGGGTGATGTTACACTTTCAAACAGTTGATAAAGAATGTATCAGTGCACCTTCTTTTAAACCAAACAACTCTGATTTTAATTGTATCAGAAACAATCTATGTGCTACAATAATAAATAAAACATTATTTCAAAACTGGAGCAGGGGAGGTCTATTTTTAGTCGACTAATGCAATGCTATGCACGTATTTACTTGGGAAATACGGTCAAAGCTACAGTTGAACATTATAATTTTTAACTTTTGAGGTATGCAAGTTAGTGAAGGATATGAACATATATTTCAAAGAACCTTTATGCACCAAATGGATTATTAGGCATGGTATTTTTTTTCTTTATTGTGAATATCAAAAAAACAGAATAAAAAACAAATCATGAGAAAAAAAGAGAAAAAATACATTACATATACAGTGATTACATCATTTTTTCATCTATTTTTTTAAAAAAGGAGAGAATTATGCATAAATTTCAAAAAATCAGACCATATAGCCATATATTTATCCATCCGCAAGTTGCACCTGTATATCACCCGTTCAAATGTCAATAAGGTTATTAAGTCCTCAATCCATTGCATTATGGGAGGTGAGCATTTATCCTTCCAATATGATAGTTTAAGTCTTTTAGCTGTCATAAGGGCTCTGAAAATCCATTTGCGCTGACTCTGTGTTAGTTTCTAAGAGACCAGCAGGTAGTTTAGATTGATTCAGAACAAGATTTATCCTTATTTTAACCTCCTCCCAAAAGGAGGAGACTACTGAGCATTGCCAAAACATATGAATTAAAGAAGCTTTAGGCATGTAACATCTCCAACAATTATGTAAGTTAGATAGCCCCTTGTTGAAAAGGCGTTGTGAGGTCCAGTAGACCAGGAACAGGATTTTTTGCTGAATAAGACGTATCCTAACAAACCATTGATTGGGCAAAATAGGACACTCCAATTCTCGATTCCAATCCTGTCTTAAACTATGAGTATCGTATTTATTTATTATTAGTAAATATTTATATATGTGGGTTGTGGGTCGATGTGTCTGCTCAGCTGCTATAAGTGTTTGTAACAGTAATGGAGGTTCTGAGGCCGTAAAAGCAGTCGGCCCAAACCTAGATTTCAGCAAGTGTTGCAATTGTAAGTATTGCCATTCAGCCGTAGCAGGTAAATTATATTTAACACGCAAATCAGAAAATGGCAAAAACTCATCATCTAAACCTATTAATTGATCCAAAGTAAAAATTGCCTTATCCGTCCATGTCCTCCACAAAAACATTTTTTTTCCAATTTTTCAATCTGGATTTCCCCATAAAGTCAGTTTTGCGTTAGAAAATAGGTCAAACTGCAATTGACGCGATACCGTACACCATACCTCTCTAGCAGCCAAGACTGTAGGAGGAGGATTATTTAATCTAACATGTCGAGAACTGAGTGCCATCCATTTAGGAAGCAGTTTAACCATAAAGATTCCCAAACTAATGAATTCTGAACAATGAAAGGAGCGATTTAACTAGGCAAAGATCATGAAGTTATTACATGGCTTCCACATAAAGAAAAAGGTTATTAATATAATGTCTACTATCAACACAATATTGTTCAGATATTAGTAGCAGTGGTTAAACGTAGTAGAAAAAAGAAAAGATATTAGAATTATTATATACCAATTTCATATAGGCAGACATGCTGAATCTCTCTCTGATCAGTTGCCAGTTCCAAAGCAGTATGAAAGGAGGTCAAGGCACTGTTGATTTGACACTACGAAGAGGGGGGGAAAGGGTCTATCGTCAAAATGCAAATGTGAATAAATACAAATTCTATCATTGCAATTCAAAGCTCTCTAGAACAGTGCATTAACTATAATGACTGTCTGATGAAATCAGTATAATATCTAGAAACTGGTAGCCAAACCACTGCTTATTCAAATGAATATGAACAATTCAATCCTCCATTCTACTACTTCCTTGTCATGCCTCCAAGAGTATATACAGTATTTTTTTTATAGGGCAAAACTAAACATTTCCAGTACAGCCCCACTAGTTGTATCTACTAGCTGTTGTGTCCAAAAAAACAATGAAGAGTCATTAACATCTTTTAATTTATTAGTGCGGGTGGTTTTGCTTCATCTCCTATGACAAAAGACTGTACTATTTTGGTTGCTAAAGGAAGTACAGATCTGTGACAGAACCCTAAAGCCTGTGAATAACAAAGAATGCAAGTGTAAGAAACAAGCGTTGTCCCCATTTGCAGCAAAAGGCTCCAATATCACTCAACTAGCCTGCACCACAGCATCATTTGAAATCCCATGGCATAAAAACACATTATTTACTTTAGCAAATCTCGCTCATGCACCTCTGAATTCACATTATAGGATATCCCCAAAGCAGTCATCTGTCTGCCCAAAGGCTTTCAAGCCCCTCTGATCTGAGCATTAAACCGTGCAAGCTAGAGGGACAGTGACACTTTGAGCCTAGGTCAGTTCCTCAAACAATACATATGCTGAGGATTATAGCTTTTAAATTGTTGATCCAATATTTGCTATTGATCATGTTCTCAGAGCCATCCCAAAAAAGCAAAGCATTACATACAGTTGTGATGAAGGACAGGAAACTTACTCATTCATTCAGATATAAAGATATGCCTGAAGAATCAACAGGACTGTATTCACATACATACAAACAAAAGTGTTCCTAATCCAATTCTCCAGTCCCTTTCCCCACTGCTGGGTACCTTAATCTGTATTCTACTTTCACATTCAACTAGCAAGTAAGCTCTTAAAATGCTTCACATGTTACATATGCTAACCAATACTTCAATAACTACTTCATTATAAAAGACTAACAAAGACAACTGTTTTGTCTCATATGATACAATTTAATTATCATCAGTAAGTTAAGTCATGCCAGTGTCATTTTATTCACGTTCCTTATGTACAATTTCAGAGCAACTCAGTTCGTCTCCCACAAGGGGGCAGGAAGACATTAGACCAACAGGAACTAATGCTACCAACAGAACAGTAGCCAGATAGGGGAAGTACTCTCCTTTTGCCAAAGGAAACACTATTTTGAAATTCATTAACGGTCTACACATTTTGTAGATTCTTATGCACCCATGAGCACATTACAACTAGAAACTTGCTATTTAAAAAATAAAACTCACGAGTCACATGTTCCATCCCCCACTCCCAAACTATCCTCTTGGCTACATTAAGGTTAACAAGACAGATCCTGAAGATCACCCAAGTCAATTGGGTGGTTTGTTTGGGTGGATTTTTTTACACATCTTTTCTTCCAAAATTGGCAATGTTTTATTGAAAAACTTTAGATTCAATGGATCTTATAAAATCACTAGAGAGAAAGTTTACAGTACCTCTAAACGTTGTATTCTTCCCTTGAAGAACATAAAGAGAGATGAGTTTGGATAAGCAGCTTCTTTTTTCTGAAGAATCTCTTTAGCCTCCTGCAGTCCAGCTTTAGTATCACTGCCATCCAAAGCAAAAAAAGGACGAACCACAGTATGATACCACAGCAAGGCTAATCTGAAAGGACACACACCAAAAGATAATGACATTAACTAGTTCTGTAATTAGGCAATGCTAACACAAGATTAGAGATCCAACTCTTCTCTCTGTCTCATATATCTCAGGCCAGTATTACGTTAATACTTTAATTTATGCCTTAATCACAGCAAGAACAATGAATATTTGGAATAGTAAATCCTTTAAAAACAAGTTGCCTTTTAAGGTCACAACACTACACCACCACACACAGGCAGAATATAAGTATACATACTACTAGAGGTGTTTTAGACATTTGTGTTGCTATTGACCACCCAATGGAACAAGCAAATGATCTCCCCCCCCCCAATTTAAAAGAGGCTTGAAAGACAGCCACATAATCAGCTATAGTAAAAACATTCGTATTCCTCCAGCTGCGCACAGGGAGGTCTATAAGGAATATCTCACAGGATAGGCTTCCTTCTTTCCAAATTAAATATTTATTTTTGATATGAAGACAGATGCCCTGCAATAGCGAGTCTTCATCTTCACTTCAGAGGAAGAGGAAGTCCTCACTATGCATCCCTTAGCACATACCAGAGCTCCCCGAATTATTATTATTATTATTATTATTATTATTTGCATTTATATACCGCCCATAGCCGAAGCTCTCCGGCCAGTTTACAAAAATTAAAAGATTGAACATTAAAAAGTCAATATACAAAATTTAAAACCATAAAACCTTAAAAAGCTGATATTTAAAACATTTAAAACATTTTTTTGGCCACAAAGTCAGTTAAACCCTCAACCTAAGCTGTTAAAATGCCTGGGAGAAAAGAAAAGTTTTGACATGGTGCCGAAAGTTTAACAGTGTTGGCGTCAGGCAGGCTTCATCGGGGAGATCATTCCATAATTGGGGGGCCACCACAGAGAAGGCCCTCTCCCTTGTTGCCGTCCTCCGAGTTTCCCTTGGAGTAGGCACCTGGAGGAGGACCTTTGATGTTGAGCGTAGTGTACGGGTACATTCATGCCGGGAAAGGCGTTCCATCAGGTATTGTAGTCCCAAGCTGTGTAAGGCTTTATAGGTTAAAACCAGCACCTTGAATTGGGCTCGGAAACATACAGGCAGCCAATGCAAGCGGGCCAGAATCGGTTTTATATGTTCAAACCTTCTGGTCCCTGTTACCAATCTGGCTGCTGCATTTTGCACAAGCTGCAGCTTCCGAATCGTCTCAAAGGCAGCCCCACATAGAGTGCATTGCAGTAATCTAACTTGGAGATTACCAGAGCATAGACAACTGAAGCCAGATTATCCCTGTTCATATAGGGGCGTAGCTGGGCCACCAACCGAAGTTGGTAGAAGGCACTCCATGCCACCGAGGCCACATGAGCCTCAAGTGAGAGAGATGGTTCTAGGAGAACCCCCAAGCTACGAACTTGCTCCTTCAGGGGGAGTGCAATCCCATCCAGAACAGGTTGAACACCCTCCATCCGGTCAGAGGAACCCCTCACTAACAGCATCTAAGTCTTTTCTGGAATAAGTTTCAGTTTATTAGCTCTCATCCAGTCCATTGTCGCAGCCGAGCACCGGTTCTACACATCCACAGCCTCACCTGATGAAGATGAAAAGGAGAAGTGGAGTTGCGTGTCATCAGTGTACCGATGACAATGCACTCCAAAACTCCGTATGACTGCACCCAACGGTTTCATGTAGATGTTGAACAGCATGGGGTCAAGACTGACCCCTGCGGAACCCCGTACTAGAGAATCCACGGGGCCGAGCAATGTCTCCCAAGCACCACCTTCTGGAGCCGACCTGTCAAGTAGGAGCAGAACCACTGCAATGCAGTGCCTCCCACTCCCAAACTCAGCCAGTCGTCCCAGAAAGATACCATGGTCGATGCTATCGAAAGCTTGTCAGGATTGAGATATAGGATTGTATTTCATATTAGTCTAAATAGGACTGACATTGAATACAACCCATTGTATCAAAACATGGAGTAAGAATGCCTTTATTTAACTAAAGTAGAATGGAAGAACATAGCAGTGCACTTTTATTTTTAAAGTTGGAGTTCTGATACTAAGAAAAGGGGTATCCAATTTCCCAGAAAAGCTCATTGAGCATACTAACTATAATGTGTGTTAACAGATTATATCAGATGACCAAACTGGCTCCCAAAACAGAAACAAGACCATATTTTAATCAAGTTTTACAGCTGTAAACTAATGCAGAAAAAAATTGCTCCAACTACACATTCATTACTAAATGCGGACTGAACTCCTAACAACAAAAAGAGTGTTCCTAGAAAAGGTAAAGGTGTGCAGTTTATTGATTTCAACTGAATCCTTTGCATTAGCTGAAATAGGATGTTGGCTGCATTCAGAGTATTCTATCCCAAGCCAGTAATTTCCTGCAGGGTCCTTGTCACAGGGTTTCCCGCACCCATTAAAGGAAACAGGAAGCTACAATTGCATAAAGTAATTGTGCTTGCACAAGTACCCCCTCCTCCACTGAAATGAATAGAGAATCTCGAATGCAGGAATTCCACATATCAGATGCAAACCACAACAGGGCTCCGACTCAAAACACTTGCATTTCAAGCAATATGTCCCACCACTGGTATACACAGAAGCATACAAATATTTTTTTAAAATCCTCAACTTAAATTAGAAATTCTTTACCAAGCTTATGGAAGACTAGTAAAACGTTTCAAATTAGCAAGAGCTTAAAAACTGTTTCATAAATACTTGTCTCAAGTGTAAGAATGTGTATTCACTAAGAATTATTAGAGGATACAATAGCCCTCCTCTATGAATTAAAGTCCACTTATTACAGTCTCCAATGTCATAAGCCATGGCACATCAGGCAACAGTTTGCTCTTAATTTTAGCAATGTGGGACGCTGCCTTATACTAGTCAGACCTTTGGTCCATCTAGCCCAGTATTGTTGACACTGACTGGCAGCGGCTCTCTAGGATTACAAGCAGGATTTTTCCAGCCCTACCTGGAGATGCTAGGGATTGAACATAAGACCTTCTGCATGCAAAGCATGTGTTCTACCACTGAGTTACAGCAACTCCCCCAATTTCCCTTTAAAATAAAAACACCCCACGAGACACCAAAACGTTCTAACTTATGTTGGCTTGCAGTTCACTTACTTTCAGTACTAAGTTATTACCAAAGCATTGCAATATAGCTACTCACGTAGCTAAAGGGGCCTTCATGTCCTTACTTTCACTTGCATACATCAGTGAAGAAAGGCCCTGTAGGCGGTCTCCAGGAAAACCCAGCAGGTTGATGATTTTGAGCAGGTTTGGGGGCACCATGGATATGCAAAGATGAAAAAGTCCATATCCAAAGCTAACAGCACCTTTCAGTCTGTTTAGTGAATCCTCCGTTACACCTTCTGCAGCAATATGATTATCATTTGCAGCATCAGAAGTCAAGGATTCCCGATTTATCTTCTTCTGATATAATTCCTGAAGCGTATTAATGTCTGTATAGCACTTATTGTAGATTTTCCAAGCTTTTCTAAGGATCCACCCACCTTTTATATAAGCTGAGGGGGGAAAAAGAGTTCAGTAAAAAAGAAAGACTTTTTCAAACAGAGCAACTACAGAGTAACAGTCCCAGTTAATGATTTTAAGGTGATCATTCTTGAACAAAGGAAGTTCAAACACAGATAGCAATATGAAATTGAAGAACAATTCATGAAGAGATTCAACTCTATTTCCTGCCGTTTGAATAAGGACAAAGGATGTCTTTTTTAAAAAATCTCACTACAAATATTAATTGGCTTACCAATACAATGATGTCGGTGTTATCACCAACATCATTTTGTGTATGTCAACTTTTAAGGTAATATCAATGTCTGTACTTTTTTGCATTTCAGTTTCCTCTGACAACACTGTTTACATGTGTGTGCCCTCCACCATTCTCTAGCATCTTTATATTGATCTGACAATTTGAGGGGATGATGATGATGATGATTTATTACATTTATATACCGCCCCATAGCCGAAGATCTCTGGTCGATTTACAAAAATTTAACTTTGGACATTAAAAATCGATATACAAAATTTAAAACCATAAAAACAGACAACATATAAAAACAGTATACATTTTAAAAAACTGTGAACTCTCAGCCAGGCCTAAATATAGTTCTGGGGTCAATTAAAAACTCAGTATATACTGTTAAGGCCTGGGAGAAGAGGAAAGTCTTGACCTGGTGCCGAAAAGATAACAATGTTGGCGCCAGGCAAGCCTCATCAGGGAGATCATTCCATAATTTGGGAGCCACCACTGAGAAGGCCCTCTCCCTTGTTGCCATCCTCCGAGCTTCCCTCGAGGTAGGCACCTGGAGGAGGGCCTTAGATGTTAAGCAAAGTGGGCGGGTAGGTTCATGTCAGGAGAGGTGTTACGTTAGGAATTATGGTCCCAAACTGTGTAAGGCTTCATAGGTTAAAACCAATACCTTGAATCGGGCTCGGAAACATACAGGCAGCCAGTGCAAGCGGGCCAGAGTAGGTCTTATATGCTGGAACCTTCTGGTTCCAGTTATCAATCTGGCCGCTGCATTTTGCACAAGCTGCAGCTTCCAAACCACCTTCAAAGGCAGCCCCACGTAGAGTACATTGCAGTAATCTAACTTGGAGGTTACCAGAGCATGGACAACTGAAGCCAGGTTATCCCTGTCCAAATAGAGGCGTAGCTAGGCCACTAACCGAAATTGGTAGAAGACACTCCATGCCACTGAGGCTACCTAAACCTCAAGTGACAGAGATGGTTCTAGGAGAACCACGAAGCTACAAACTTGCTCCTTCAGGGGGAGTACAACCCCATCCAGAACAGGTTGAAGACCCTCCATCCGGTCAGCAGAACGACCCACTAACAGCATCTCAGTATTGTCTGGATTGAGTTTTAGTTTTTAGCACTCATCCAGTCCATTGTCACAGCCAGGCACTGGTTCAGCACATCCACAGCCTCACCTGATGAACACGGGAAGGAGAAGTAGAGCTGCGTGTTATCAGCGTATTGATGACAACACACTCCAAAACTCCTGATGACCACACCCAATGGTTTCATGTACATGTTGAACAGCATGGCAAACAAGACTGACCCCTGTGGAACCCCATACTGGAGAATCCACAGGTTAACACTTCATGCATAGTTGAAGTGAATAGTGTCCAGAAAAGCTGATGCCAGAATAAATTTGTTAGTCTTTTAAGGTGCCGCAAGACTCTTTTGTTGAATATATATTGTGTGTTAGAGCCAAAGACAAGAAAAAACACGTATTTCTAAGCCATGTACATATTCAAAGCCTATATGCAATTTTTTAAACCAGAAAAGATAAAAAGAATTAAGCAATTTTTAAGTATATGGTTTTATGCAGGAGACTGTAATCACCTTCTAGAGCATGGTCTTGAACTGATCCAGACCCGAGACCCACCTGGGACTCTCAACCTGCAACGTGGGACCCACTTTCACAATTTTCTTCATGCACAACATGGCAGCAACAGCTTTGTCGTGATCCATCCGAACTGAACTCTTGACCCACCAGTTAAAGACCACCGTTCTAGAGGATTCAATTTAATGCTGTTCCCGGAGACTCAAAACCAGTATGTAAGAACATATCAGATCAGAAACGGAAGACTATGTAGTGTGCAAGCCTGTTATAACCATAAATGATTAAAATAGTTAAATCACTAACTACCCTATTTCTTCGATTCTAAGACACACTTTTCCCCCATATAAACGGCTCTAAAAACGGGGTGCATCTTAGAATCGATGGCAATTTCCCCACACTTAGAATCAAAGCTTTTTTTTCTGTTGGTGGTACTGAAATTAAGGTGCGTCTTATGATCGATGGCGTCTTAGAATCGAAGAAATACGGTACTATTTCCCAAGTACTTTGCAATAGGCTGTGACAGGATAAAACAAACAGCTTGTTCCAGAGCTACCAAGCTATGGAAAATTAAGCTGTTTGTTGCAATAAAACATTTCGACAGATAACCATGATTCCTCTTTATTATGAATCTAAAGTTACTACAAGACCGTGAACTTCCAAGCACTTTCTGCTGGATAGCATATTTGGTTCTCAAGTGGTTCACCACAAGGCAAGTGTTTAAACAATTTTGTTTAGCAATGCTGCAGTAGACACGGAGAGAGAGAGAGAGAGAGAGAGAGAGGGAGGGAGGGAGGGAGGGAGGGAGGGAAAAACACACTTCATGCATCTGATGCATCATCTTGAACTACACATCTACAGATAAGGAACAATGTGGTATACTTCAGAACAATCTTATACAAGCTTTCTATTTTCTGAGCTAAAAGACTAACTTACAAAAACCCATCAGGTAAAATCTCAAAGAGTATTGTGGCACCTTAAAATGAACACATTTATTATGGCATAAGCATTCATAAAGGGGAAGGTTGATTTCCTTTTGCCAAGTCGTGTTTACAGGAAGATACTAGAAGGTAAACTGTATGTTTAAAGTCATCTGCAAGTCAAATTCATCAACAAAATTTAGTACTTTCTTTCCACATAAGAGAACCTAGGGAACTCAAAGTAACAGAACTTTCAGCCAAATGTTATGGGAAAAAAATAAGACTTTATTAATATTAGAAGCCAGAGCTGACCTGACAATTCTTGTTTTACAAAAGAGAGCACAGCAAGGTAAACTTGACAGTCTGCTACAATGATCTGTCTCTGCAGTCGATCAATCATGGATGGAGCAGCCTTTCGACCATCAACCTGTTTGAAAACCATGAGAGAAAACCGGAAACATCATATGCATCTTTAATTGTCCTAACCCAGGCAATGTGTACTCCTTTGTAATGGGGCTCCAAATCAAAGAAATTGTAAACAAGAAGAACAATTAAGCATAGAGAAAGAATGAATTAAAAATAGATTTCTTGTGAATACAGCGAATTTCTCAAGATGTTCCCATGTGGAATTCAAAAGAGAACTGAGCGGGAAGGTAGGAGCCACACCCCTTGAGCTTGTGCATAGAGCATGGGGACAGAACACCCACTAAAAGTCTAGTTAGCTTTAAATGTTTGCCAAATAGACCTCTGTGTGGTGGAGAACCCATATATGGCACTCTACAAAGACCACAAAAGTTTCCCATCAGGTTCTTTTGTGCACACGCATGCACACACACACACACACACACACACAGTGTGGAAATCCTAGAACATTTGAAACAGTACCCATCTCTAAAGATAATTTCATATCATATGGTTAAAACACTGTTAGTATGTTTAGGAACATCAAATATTCACATTTCCCACACGTTAGAGAAGCGGGCATTCATTGTTCATATGCAAGGGCAGCACAGTAAAGATCTACCTGACAGACAACACTGTCTTCTGCTCTAGCAGGGAACCACGTTCATTACTGAAAGCATCCTCTTTCATATGGGGAGTGAGATTCACAATTCTATGTGAACCCCTAAGCAGTATGGTGAAAATATGAAGCAAAGCTTAGCTTGACATCATTTTGTCATTCTGTGGCACCACAGAAAGAACTGTGAAGTATCAAATACCAAAGAGTTAGTAGCAATACAAAAGAATACCCTTTAAATAAAACCTCAGTCCACTTCATATTTTAGTTTGCATTAGTACTTGGGTGGGGAACGTGTGGCCCTCCAGAGGTTGTTGAACTGCAAGTCAGCTCTAGCCAGCATAGCCAATGGTGAGGTCTGATGGGAATGGTAGTCCAGCAATAACTAAAGGGTCACACATTCCCATCCCTGGATTAGTATAATAAGCAGACACTATTATGTCATTGGCATATATAGCATCAAGAGCACTTAAAATGGGTAAGCAACACTTGGCCTGAGGGTTGCATGTGGCCCCTGCTACTTACCAGTGTGGCTTCCCCTGCCCCCCATTAGCCCCCACCACACCTACGTTTTATTTTTACCCGGGGGGGGAGGAAGAAAAAGTAATGATTTGCCACTGTAATTCAACATGGAAGCAACTACGCCCCCTCCTTTTTGCAACGATGGGGAGAGTGCAGCAAACAGTGGCTTCGGGGTGGAAATTGGCCCCCAGATGGCCTGAGGTTTCCTACCCAATTTAAAGGAATGGACTAGACTAGTGATGCCAACATACATACTTTATAAAAATAAAATAAAATATATGTTGCCTTTTTCCTCAGAGGAGATTACTGTTTTCTACAAAAACATAATAAAATCAAACAGTACAGGTTGCTTAATATGGCAAGGCTGTTGGTTTCCCACAACCACACTGCTCTGCTAAAGCCAATGTGCGATATAGAGATGCAGCTGCTCATTGGGAGCAGGAAAACACAGACCTACTCCCCATTTTCCCATTAGAAAATATATGGAACAGCAAATCCAACCAAACTGCCCAGACTTTATACACTCAGCATTAATAATGCAGCATATTCGCAAAGGGAGCCAAGGCTTAAATTATTTATAGACTACGCAGCGCACTGCACTAGTTCCACTGAACTAGCACAGATAAATAGTATCAATGGGATACTTCAACAGGATAAACTAGCCAAAATTAATCATTTCGATTTAGCGGAGGAGACATGCTGACTACATGTATATAACAGGTGGCGGTAACTGAAGTGGAAACACATTATCAGCTTTTACTGGCTGAGAGAATAATACACTAGTCATAATTATTTAAGTACAAAAAAAGTGAGCTTCTTATCTGTCATTTTCAGATGCTAAAGGCAAGCTGAGACCCACACATAGCTGCTGAGTCACGATGCTGCAAATGTCCGTACAAACCTGCGACTCAAATAATGTTGAGTCATTCTAATAATGCATAAGCTCTATGTGCAGAGAGCAGGGGCAAGCACACTTGCTCCATCGCCATTCTCGTCACTCTCTGCACATGGAGGGCAACTGTGTGCAGTGGAGAGCTGCTTCCGTCCGTGTAGGTTCTCCTCAAGTCTTAGAGCCCTGATTTTCCAGGATACCAAAGCTCTCCTCATGTGTAGAGCTTACACATGAATAGAACTGCTGAAGAGGGCTTCAATAGGTAGAAGCAATATTAAAAGTGGATGCTAAAGGCCAATTTAATCATTGGGGTCAGTTGCTGAGCGGATAACAGCTGCCTTTCACATTTTCGTTGCTCTCCAGGTCTTGCTTCTAAAGTGGAGGCACTGGAAAAGAGGACTGGGTTGCACAGAAGAACTGGACAAGGAGGTATGAAAGAACATAAAGGATTTATTTCACAGGGGAGTAAAAGGAAATTGATTTGGGGGAAAACTGGGTAGGATTTTAATATTAAAGGAGGAAATTGAAGAGAAAAATACTTTGTGGCTCCAATATTTGGGACTCAGACTGCACTCTCTCTGCTCAATTTGTGGTTTCAGGCAAGTTGCCCCGATTTATTGCAGCATTCTACTGCCAGCAGGAGTCAGTCAACTGGGATAACAGCCAAAAAGTTTTTTGGGGGGTGGCTGGGGAAAGCTCTCTTCACCTAGGCATCAGAAGAACAATACTACCTTTGATCAGAGAACTCTATTTACCTATTATGAGGAAGGGGTTTCCATGGGCAGAAGTGGTGTGAAGCAAGTAGGATGAGCCAAGGGATACTGTGCTAGGATTCACTTAGCAGGGTTAGGGGGCTTGCAATAACTTTGGAGGTATCAGCCACCACTGTCAACAACTCTGGATGGCTAGCAAATTGGAAGGAGGCAGACTTGGAGTTACAAACAGGAACAACCCCACCCCCCAAAAACCCAGTTATCTACCAAAAGGCAGCTAATATATACCAATGAAATGGATAGCATTACTTAAAAGAAAGTTGCAGAAGAAGCTTCACTGCTCCAGGCAGGAGATACCAAAGCTAGTTGTCTCAAGCTCCAACTACAGATAAGTTTTTGTAATTAACGCACAGCATCCTTGCTCCTGATTGTCCAGACAAAATGTATCATGTGTTGTACTTACATTCTTCTTAATTTTATTTTTTATCGTTTCTATAACTCCTGCTTCTTCACTCTCACACAGTTTTTCAGTAGCTTTTAAATCATCACATGCCAACTGCATTTTTTCTTCTTCAAAAGTCATCATGGCATTCTGTTAAAACATAAAAAGAATACTGAATTGTAAATTGACACACTGATCTAAATTTGCTGACCGTTTCACAAACTAAGGATGTTATATAAACTGTTTTATAAGCATTTGAAATAAGATTGCTATCTCAGAAATAACCATCTCACTGCACTGCATTTAAAAGCCACTGACAGAGAAGCTAGGAAGTGAACTCAAAAAATTAGGACACACTGGCTCAGTTCAGAGAACATGTTTCTCAACGGTGGTTTTAGAACTCCACCATGGGGATTTTACACCACTGTTGAGAAATGTGTTGTCTGGAGGGAAAACTCCATCCCACACTGGAGTTCATTTTAGTAAACACTCCATGCTGAATATCCACGCTGTGCAGAAGAGAGTTCCTGCACAACCGTTGTGTTGCATGTTGTGTGGAGGGCTCCGTGGAGTTTCCTGTTGCATTGAGTGGACTTTTCCCACTGGGTACAGAGTTCTCTGGCTACAGCAGCAAAAGGAGAGCCGCCAGGATTGTGGGGTTTGTTTGTTTGTTTTTTGCAGTAATGGCTGCATTGGGAGGACTGGGAGAGGAGAGAAGGCAGAGGAACTGCCAATCAAACATCACATTGGCTTTTACTCAACTCCAAGGGAGCCCACATTCACACATCGGTGGAGTTGGAACATGTTGAGTGGTGAGTACCCTCTACAAACTCAATCATTGAGTGGAGTTTTCACACTGCATAGAGAAATGTGCTGTGTAAACTGAGCCACTATCTTTATTGCCATGCACTGAACAAGACAGTGTAGAAGGGCAGCATGATGAACACTTCCCAATGGATCAGTTTAAAATTAACTGAAAACTTTCTTCTAATCGTTGCACACCTTATCTAATTGTTGAGCTCACAATTAACATTGCCCCATAATCATAAATCTTGAATGCTTAGGTTTGCAGCCTAAATACTGTTCAATGGTATATAATTCCATTAATCTAGCGATTTCAAAATACAACAGGTAAGTACTAAGTGGGGGGGGAGTCAAATTAATCTCAAATTAATTCAATAGTTAGGGTGTCTATATCCATATGAGACAATTTCTCAAGAGAGATAATTCACTGTTAGAGTAATTATTTCCAAAGTAATGTTACTATACTCTACTATAAAACAGCTTGGTCATGCTAGCAGGCAATGATGGAAACTGCAGTCCAACACATCTGGAGGGCATCAGGTTGGGGAAGGCTGGTGTAGAGCAAGAACACCTTGACTGTCATTTTACATCCACCCTAGTCATAACTAATATACAAGATAAATGCAGTTATAATACCAAGAAGTGGCTTGAGTGCATGATAATCGCAATGGAGCCCTTAGTGCTTGATCATAACAACACATCATTAAGAAGTGAAGCTTTTCCCATACTACTTGTAGTTAGGTGAAATGCATCAGGCAACCACTATTATTATTTTTAAAAGTAGAATGGGGCCACAGTGTTTAGAAGATTGCACTCTACAAATTTATATATAATGGAAGATATTTTACAATGCACCACATTTTAAGATTCTAGAATATGGGACTCAAACTGCTAGGAATTATAGCTCTTTTCTTTTTGGGTATGATGAATTTAATAATTATAGGTTACCAATGTAGCATGAAGTTATATTAACATCTCAATACCATATATAGAATATTAATATTTGGCTTTTAGTTTTAATGGCCTGACAGAATTCTTATGGAATTATTATTTTAACAGCTTAATTTCAACAAAGCCTGAAGTATAATTCCCGACAGAGAATGTGTACGCCCTAGAAGCTAACTCGTTGCTATACTTCCCAGGTTTTTAGCACATACACAATATAAAATAGGATAAATAAAATCACACAAGATAAAATGAATCTGAAATACAAGGATTACTGTCTCTTCAGTCCATAAACACAACAAGTGTAACTTAATAAGCATCAAGACAATAAAAAGCAGAAATTCACTAATTTCCTGCTTCTGTTAACATAACTGGATGCTTCATATGCAGTTGAACTGAAAATGCTGTTACATTGTATTAGCTAAGAAGAAAATTAAGTTCCATGAATTCTTTCATTTACTGTTCCAAGCTAAAGCAGTATCAGTACAGAGACTCCAATTTTAAAAAAAACAATTAAGATAATGTCTATGCCTCAAAGTCAAGTTATAACATGGTCAGGACTCCTTTACTTCCGGATAGGATGAATGCCTCCACTTTCATGTCGCAAGTTTTCAAATGCTTTTTCTAATGGAAGTTTTCAGTGACACAGGCATGCAAAGTGCTGCAGCTATATTTAGAACAGTAACTAAGCAGATGCTTTGCAGGGCACAATGATGCTGTGCTGGGATGTTACACTGGTTCAGTAATCTAGCTCATATAGGTGAGGCTGAAGAAAAATATATTTCCATTTGTGCCCCAAAACACAAGAGGAGAATTATTCAAGGTGAAAGGACATTGTATTAAGCCTTCCTCTTGGCATACTCTTTAATCATACTAGAACGCAGGGTCATCCCAAAAAACTGACTGGTGGGAGGTTTGGGAAAGATGAAAGGAAGAACTTCTTCACACAGAATGTTGTTGTTGTTATTTATTGTTATATTATTATTATTATTATTATTATTATTATTATTCTATACCACCCCATAGCCGAAGCTCTCTGGGCGGTTTACAAAAGATTAAAACATTAACATTAAAAATCAATCTACAACATTCAAAACCATAAAAACAGACAACATACAACAAATATCCATTTAAAAACAACTTTGAGCTCTCAGCCAAACAAAGATCAGGGGTCAATTAAAGCTCAACATATGCTGTTAAATGCCTGGTAGAGGAGAAAAGTCTTGACCTGGCACTGAAAAGATAACAATGTTGGCACCAGGTGGGCGTTGTCAGGGAGATCATTCCATAATTGGGGAACCACCACAGAGAAGGCTTTCTCCCTTGTTGCCATCCTCCAAGCTTCCCTCGGATAGGCACCCAGAGGAGGACCTTAGATGTTGAGCGTAATGTACAGGTCACGTCAGGAGAGGCATTCCGTCAGGTACTGTGGTCCCAAGCCATGTAAGGTTTTATAGGTTAAAACCAGCACCTTGAATTGGGCTTGGAAACATACAGGCAGCCAATACAAGTGGGCCAGAGTTGGTCCTATATGTTTGGACCTCCTCATTATTAATCTGGCTACCACATTTTGCATAAGCTGCAGCTTCTGAACCATCTTCAAAGGCAGCCCCACGTAAAGTTCATTGCAGTAATCTAACTTGGAGGTTACCAGAGCATAGACAACGGAAGCCAGGTTATTCTTGTCCAGATTGGGGCATATCTGGGCCACCAACCAAAGTTGGTAGAAGGCACTCCAAACTATGGAATTCACTTCCAGAGCGTGCAGTGATGGCCATCAATTTGGGTGGCTTTAAAACAGGATTGGACAAATTCATGGATGATAAAGCTATCAATGGCTATTATTCCTAATGGCTCTATGCTACCTCTAGTATCAGAGGCAGTAAGCCTATGGACACCTGTTGCTAGAGAACCTCGGCAGAAGGGTGCTGTTGCACTCATGTCCCCCTTGTGGGTTTCCTGTGGGCAACTGCTTGGCTACCATGTGAACAGAATCCTGGACAAGATGAACTCTTGATCTAATTCAACATGGTTCCTATGTTCTGTACCATCTCTTTTCCAACATCAGAATTCATGCAGGTGTGCAGAAATGTTGGACTATGGGAGGAAAGAAGGCAGAGTAACTTTAAATACCCCACACAGAAAGGTTTGAACACCATACAGCAAAATCAAAACTCCTGGGAACAATGGCAATATCTTAACTCTACTCTTCCAACTAGTGCAGGAGTTGCATAAGGATTCCTATGCTGCCTTTTAATCCCTTTCCTTGATTTGGCATTTGGATCCTGTGGGAGGGAAAAGGATATGTGCTTGTGTGCTTCAAGATGACTGTTGGCTAATACTACCACAGTCCCATCTGGGTGACTAACACATTAAGAGGAAAAACAGAGGCCTTGTACAGGTCCTCAAACACTCCCTCCTTTCCCTTCATTTCATTTTCTCCAGGCAAAGTTTGCCATAATGTCCAAATCTGCATACTATGGCTAGTGTCTTGCTCACAAACTGTGATTGGAAAGATCCTAAAAACATAGTTAGAAGGAACAATTATTTACATCCAAACCAGGCTTAAATTATGAATTATAGTGCACAGCATTTACAGGCATCTGTAAAAAAAATTTTTAAAGCACAGTCATTTTCATAAACAGTAGCAATATATAATATCACATATACCACATTGTCCTAAATAAATGAAATACATATGGGATGTTTACTATAGGAATATTTTGTACTCACCAAAAAACTGACAAAACTGGCTCCAAAACTCATTAATGGACTATGGTTTCTGTAACAAGAGGAAGGAAGGGGAAGGCAAAGTTACTATATGTATAAAACATTCCTTACTGCTACTTAGAAAAGGTCAAATAATATCTTTGAATAATGCCAATGAATTACACCCCATTTTTAAGCACTGGGGGGTGGGGAGACAGCAGCATTGTTCCTTAATTTTCCAGCACTCTGTGTCAAGATCAAAAACATAGATTACAATGAAGTCCTATTCTGTAAAATAGCTATTCTAAATACAAAACTACATTTCACTTTTAAACAGCATACATGGTTCCCAATATCAAATTCCCAATATCAAATTCAACTCACTTAAAAATAAAAACACACATCATGCATTTAGTGTGGACAAACTGAAATTAATTACTACATGAATTTAGTGCAAATAGAGGAATGCTCTAAGCAGCAATCCAATGGAGCAAAACCAGTAACCCTATGAAGGTGTTCAACTGCGACACATGTAGGGCTAAACTAGGGTTGGGATGTGGATGAGCATGCCTGTTGCCAAACATCCTGACATGTCCAACTGTTTTAAAGGTCTTCATGCATGGAGATCTGAAGAGGGACTTAAATGCACTTACAAAGCTCCCATGATCACAAACCCTGCTCCAAAACAGATGGGCATGTAGGACATTTGGGGGTGGGATTTGCATGCTCACCTGTGTCCCACACCCAGTTTAGCCCTACCCATGTTGCAAGCACATACCTGCATAGAAATATATGAGAGAATCAGGTTTGCAGCCAGAATCAAGTTTCGTTGAAATTCCCACCTCAGTCACACCGATGAAGAAGAAAAATGTATTTCAGATTGAAAACTGATTTGCTTCTTCAACAGTGCAAGTGGCAAGAGTCATTCTAGAGTTATCCTACACAAATCTATATAGCTTTGGTGGACTACAGTTCTAATCTTTAATTACATAAGAATTCAATAGTATTACATTAAAGAAAATTAACATCAGAAATAAAACTGAAAAACTATATTTCTTTATCTTCTTTTCCATGTTTTAAGAAGACTTATAATAAAGGTGCCTCTCAATTACATAAGTTGACCCACGAGCTAGAAACAAAGGCCATATGCCATTTATTCCCTGAACAGCTGGGAGATCAGAGTCTCAATTACCACAAACTAAAAGGCATTCTGTGGTATTGAATAGTCGCCATGGTGAGCTTTATAGAGCACCATGGTTCCCATATCCAGAGATTTATTATATGCACTTAATAGTTAGCATTGGGCTGTTAAGCACCCAGTGTTGTTTACACAGTTACTTTTAATGAACTTGAGGAGAAGTTATCCATCTATTGGACGTACTGTAAAGAACACACGCACAGTATCCATCTAAATCCTTGAATGGAACAGTTAACACTTAAAAACTGTTGATCAAGTCGTATTACAAAATCAGCCCCCTATCGCTCTAGCAAGATTGATGAGTGCAGGGAATGTGATCTCCTCACTGAACAGGGTTCTCCTGCATGTGCATAAATGTGTGGCATTAAATTAGTCCATATGCGTCATGACCTGTGCTTGACTGATGTCACATGTGCTGTGACATCAGTCAATTACCTTTATGAATGCTGGGGAGGGACAAAATCAAGGTTCCCCAATTGCCCTCCCACAACAGGCAAGACAACTGCATAACTTATGTGCTGCTACCCATTAATGATACTCCAGCATCTGCCATCTAGCACAAGTGGGTACTTGCCAATGGTGCAGCCAGCCTTGATTGAGACTATAACCTTCATAATGCAGTATGCGGTAACATAAGATCACAAATAAGCAAAACTTACACTGTCAGAGGTGACTTTAGGACAAGAAACGCAGTGAGTAACAACATCAGAACAAACAGAAGTTGATTTTCATTTGTTTTAGAAGTGCCTTGTAATTAAGTATTGCAGGAGATTTAATGGTACAAGGAGGAGATGCAAGAACTGCCAAAAATATATTACAGAAAATAATCTGACAATACAGAGCTCTGTAAAATGCCACAATATTTCCATAGCATACAGACTACAACCCTAAACTCCTTCTATGCATCTAAAGAACCAGAACCAGCCCAAAGCTGTTCTATTGCTACCCACCAGGATTTCTAAGTGGTGGAAATCATCACATTTTTATGACTCTCAAACATCATCAGTTCTCAAGGAGAATCAAGAAAGTGGGCTACATCCAATATTGTATGAGTGAACATCCACGTGCATAACAGGAATTTCTCTTCCCCCATGCAGGCCCCTTGCATTCTCCCCAAATCTGTTTCAGAGGGTCTCCCAATTTGATCCATCAGTGGTGTCCATTCTGTTGGCAGAAGAATACAGTTGGAACAATCCAATCTTGTCTGTATTTCTTAAGATATTCAATGTAGTAAGTTATATGTGCCTAGGCCCTGTTTGATGTTTTTGACTACCTCCTTTCATGTTTACCCCATTCCACATGCCCTTTTGCCCCCAGGCCTATGCCTCCTACAACCAAAAAATATGGTGATGGCCACCAACCTAGTCTTAAAAGAATACCAGTTGCTGGGGAAAATCAGCAGGAGAGGGCTATTGCCCCCATGGCTGCCTGTGCGAAACTGGATGCTGGACTAGAGAAGTCAAGGATGGGGAATCTCTGGCCTGCTCTGGTCACTGATCCAACCTGCAAGGCCTCCTGGACAGGCACACCCCCTTGCCATCCACCTACCATTGTGTAGCACTTTAATCCTATTTGTCAGTGCTAGAGTAAGCAAGTGCTGGCAAAGGAAAACATACTCTTATATCTGATCAGTGATTGGAGATAAGAGCGGGACTTAGAGAACATCACTGTATGGTGGGGGGGACCAGCTCCTGATTTCATCGCCTCCTTCATCCCTTGAGAGTTAATTTGGCCCCTGAAGCTGGAATAATTCCCCACCCGAAATAAGCTTTTGGTCTGATCCAGCAAGGCTGTTCTTACATTCCTTTTGTGTCACTGCCTAATTACTCCTTCTAATAGCACATTTGATGGTTCTACACCTGTCAGTAGAGCAGCAAAACAAGGGTTTCTGCGTACTTTGTAGACCTCCACCACCCCACTCCAAGGAGGGCTAGACTGCTGAGATTCAGGAAGCTACTCATCCAGGTTTGGAACTCAACAACCTTATGCTACTACACTATTAGCAAGGGGTGGGGACAGAAATTACCAAATCTTTTCTACCCACCTCCCCACAGGCCTGTAACATGTCTGTCCCATCTTTGTTAGATATCCTGTTCCTCCATCTTTCTAGCTCAATGTTTACAGTCCGCCCCCTTGCTCTTTCCCCTACCCCTTTCATAACAACAAGATACACCTTTCATTGTCCCCTAGACACGTGTGAAGGTTTAGTCCTCATCTCCCTTTCCAGTGGCCTCCATTTTCCTTAGTTTCCTATCTGTGCTTCTCTACCTGCATCCCCATCTTCTATACTTCCCTGCCTCTAAATACTGTATCCTAGCCCACAGCCAACTTTATTCCCTAACCTTCAGTCACTCTGCCTCCAAGTTTTCAATCTTACAGCCTATCTACACTACTGCTTTAAAATTGTTTAAAACAGTTTTGAGCACTGTTGGGGCCCAGGACACACTCCATATACAGTTTTCAAAACGTTTTCAAAGTGTTTTATCCTGTGTGTGTAGATAGGCTCTTAGTTTACTTACCTATCCCTCTTCCCCTTCAGATTCTCACCTTTTATCCACTATCTGGGCTACACAGCCACCTTGGCCCCATATGAAGCCCCCCACCCCAAATTAAATATCTCTCACTTCCCTCACTGAAACAGAGTAGTTGGCTAACTGAGCTTACACTTCTCAATATGAGTATTTATGAACACTCTAATATCACATTACAGCAGCTCAACCAACAGCTAAGGGAAAGAGGCTCACAAGCAGGCAGGCAACTGCTAGTTTTTCACCTATTATATGTATAAGATTAGACAGCAGCTATGGACATGTTGATTCCCAATGGAACATAAGAGTGGATAAAATTGCAGTCCCTTATAATAGTATTTTAATGTGTTTTGTTCTCTCTCAATAAAATGTGTTTTGTTCTCTCTCAATAAAATAAGAAAAAAAATAATACTTACCACATAGGGTGGTAAGTTTTATTTTTTCTTATTTTATTGATTAGGATACTGTAAAGCTACCATTTGAAACCAGATAAAATCCAGTCCAAGATTACCCTGCACCACTCTAGTATCAATAAGTGAAGGCATCATTTTATACCTGCTAAATGCAAGAAGGAGAAACCTCTGACCTCATAAATCTATATCACTCTCATCACTTAAGACAGTTCCCCTTAATAGCAACCTTTTACAGCCATTGTAGAACTATGGTTCAAAACTAGATGGTCCCTGTAATCTTTACTCACTTGAGATGTGCCAGAAGATAATGCATCCAATATTACAAGACAGAATAACCAAGATATGAAAAAAGAAAGAATAGAAATGTTGAAGACATACAGCAAATTAAATATTTTCTGCTCAGGCTTGAATAAAATATTTAATTGCCAAAAAGTTAAGAAAAGTTAACTGTTTCCCAGGAAACAATTATTCCACAAGGGATCGCTTGAATTTTAATTAGATACAAGAATGAACATTTTTTTCAGGCGCTTAATTAGGACACACAATAATCAGGAAAAATAAAAGAAGCCTGAGAGGTCATCTTCATTGCTTCAAATGTATACAAATTCGTATTCCTAAACTGGGCATATTCAGGTACAGAATGCACCTAAATCATATCTTCCAGTCAAGCTAGAAAGACCTGCCCTATCCCTCTGAATTTTGAACACATTTAAAAGATGCATTTTAAATAGTTACTCTATGTCTGGACAAGAAGGGCTGGAGAGGAGAAAAATGGGAAAGGGGAACATTTTGTACCTTAGCCATTTCTCAACAAAACTGACTACTCTTAACATTCAAACATGTAGATGCTCCTTGTGAAATTTCAGACTGTTTGGACAAATTATCTGGATTTCTGAAGGATTTTGAATGTAAAAGGTTTATAATGGCTGGATGTAGTTTGACCTCTCCATTTTAACTTCTGAATGTGTATAATTCAAACAGAATAATATGGAATTCAGCAATATGGAAGTTGCAATCATGTCACTGTGAAAATCAGACTTCATGATTGAATATACTCAATGTCCATTGTTGATCCCCTCAACCGTCTGCATTTCATTCAAACACACAACAGTTCTTCAATTAGTGCCAGCTCTTTACAGTCTGTTTTTGTATAATTTTACCATTCTGACCTTAGTATTCTGTACCCTTCCCACTTTTTCCTAACATTGTGGGCCAGTGGTCTCTTTCAAAAAAATGCTTTCTGTCATTTGATTTTTTCCCCATTGCTACCAGCAGGGGTTCTGAGAAAGCAGCTCATATTAATACTTTTATATTTTCTAGCCCTTTTGATGGTTTTCACTCTATACTATTTTCTTGATAAGGCTGCATGCCTTTGAACTAAAGATTCTCATAATGGGATTTACTGGCTAGAAAAAAATAGCAATTTCATATTCCCTAATCCTTTCCTGAAGGGAAAAGTGTGGGGGGAGGAGAAAAAGAAACAGTCATATATAGGAAACATTTGAATATTAAAGTATCGGTGGTACTCTTGCTCTCTCTCTATATATTTTTATCAAATTTAGGTAGAAAGATTTCCTATTGAAACCATTTCTATATAATTATGGAAGTATTAGCAACATGTGTGGAATTTGCAAAAGATGTTTTCCAACCATCTAGTAATGCCCTTTTACAGGATACGCCATTCCATTCCCCTTCCTCATTGAGTTGTTTGGGAGGCCTGCTCCATAAGGATTTCCCCTAAATTTACTTTTTTTATTTTTGTATTTCTGCAAGACATGGGGTTCACCTCAAGCATTCTGATACCTACATCTCATTTGCAAGTGACCCTGTTTGATGACAGGATTACAGCCACTCACCAGCTGAGTTCACTATTATAGGGAACAATATCCTTCTAGGTCGTTTTGTTTTTAACTAAGCTCAAGTAATGCTCAAAATTTTATAGTTAAGAATATTCAATTGCATCCAATCATTTGCTGTCCTTTTTCATGTAAAGATTTAGTGACATGATAAAGGCATTGTAATGAAGTTTCTGAAATTGGAACAAGCAAACACCTTTGCAATTTTGTAACTGGAAAGTCAATATTAGATCTGCAAAAAAAACCCTGCATCCTTCTGATGAAGTGGACTGTAGTCCACGCAAGCTAATATATAATAAATGTGTTATTAGGTGGTGTAGTGGCTAGAGTATTGGACTAGAAGTTGGGAGATCCGGGTTCTAGTCCCCACTCAGCCATGGAAGCTCACACGGCCAGTCACAGACTCTCAGCTCAACCTACCTCATTGGGTTGCTGCTGTGAGGATAAATTAGTGATGAGGATTATGTAAGTCACCTTGGGTTCCTTAAGGAGGAAAAAAGGTGGGATATAAATGTAATAAATAATGTAATAAATAAAGTGTTAGCTTTTAATGTGAACTAGTCTTCGTTGTTTTTTGTTACAACAGACTAAAACTGCTAATTCTTCTGATTTAAATTTGGGAAATATAGATTCAATTTCTACTTCTACCTAGCATTGCCGAGCATCCATATTTTTCTGATTTGACCAGTATGTTGAGAAGTTATAGACTACAGAGTAGCAGTTATCTTTATCAATAGACTCTATGCAGAAATGCCTGTAAAGATCCCCAAGATCCCCTAACAGTCCTGACCCATAAGGTACATGCTGTTGCCAGATTATCCTTATTTGGGGAAGGAGGCTTCCCCTTCGTTTCCTTCTCTCCCTCTGATACATATTTACCAGCATTTGTGGGGGTGGGGTGGTAGCTCATATTAGCATAAGTTATTCACCATGTAGTAACAGAGGAAACTGTATAGAGTGCTTCCAAATGATGCTTTTATTGTGCAGCCAAAATACTACACGCACACAGAATTTTAGAGGGGATTCAGATGACAACTATTCCCATTTGTAACCCTCCCATTTGTGACCCATTCCCTTCCCAGAAAAGAAACTATTAAAGACGGAAGGGGGAAATCACTTTACAATGGCCTTTAATTGGTAACACCAGGAACTCTCTGTCTGGAAGTGCCCCTGGAGGGTTGTCCAGTGGCTTTGCAATCCAAGGCTCTGATTTGGCTTGATGACAGCCATCATGATACCACTACTTTCTGTGGACACATGAATTCCAATCATTTACAGAGCCCCTTGACTCATATGAGCTTCCCCCATTAATTCCGATAAAAGTAGCACACTCATGTGAGCAAATATACCTAAGGAAAGAATGTGTTCTCCATTGAAATTAACATGGTACTTCACACAAACACAGAAGAACCACATGCCTACTAATCACTAACCAAACATGAAAAGCGGGATGGTAAGACAAAGAATCCGAAACATCAGCCTAGCTTTATTTCTTTCCTAGCCATTTGTTCAAAGAGTTGTGGAGCAGCCATTGTTCCTCTAAGTGTGGAGCAGCCATTGTTCCTCTAAGTGTAGATTTATTAAGTTTTTTTAAAAAATCTACATTATCATATCAAGATCCATCAGCAGGTTATAAAGATGCTATGACTGGATGTTCAGAAAAGTTCATCGTTCAAAAAACTAAATGAGTTTCATTTCTAGTCCAAGTAGTTCTAGCCCAGACCAACTTATCTGATGGTTCTAGTCTAAAATAAAAGCATAATTTCATTGGTGAGCATAAGAATCACTCTTAAACAATACTGTTGCTACTACAATGATATAAACTGCACCATTTTCTACATTTACTCAGGTGTTTATATTTCATTGAAATCATTGACCATTACATTCTATACTGGGCTCACCAACTTGGAACAAAAAAACAGAATAACTCTTTCACTCTTTTGAGAATAAAACTTTAATTTAATACTATTTGTTGGAGACAAGCAAACTTCTTGGCACAAATGAGTAACTCAAAAGGCTAGCAGAGAAGGTATACAATGTTCTGTAAATTCCAACAGGCTTAAATAAGTAACAAAGTAGGACACAAACAACCCTCAGTAAAGCACTTTCTGTGGTGACTTAAATCCATTAGAAAGAATTCTTTGCTGAAAAGATAGGACACTAGAGGTACATCTTGATGAAAGGAAAGTCCCGGGGTGGATCTGCAGTGGTGGAATGTCATTTATGTGATATTGCACAGAACCATCCCAGGGCTTTCCTCCAAAGATCAGAATTTAAAACGTCGAGGGCTTACCCTGACATTTTCCTCTTACAGCGAGGTGATGGCGCATTCCCAGTCTGTCAGTATTTTCCGACTTTGTGCTGGAGGCGTTTCCCAGCCAATAGCAACCCGATTGGTCGCTGGAAAGCCTGGCGCAGCTGACAGCTGCCTCTTGCTCCCCCCGCCTTGCCTTGGCTCCGCTGCTGATCTGCCTGGTGAAGAACCTCACGGCGCCCCCGGTCCGGAGCGGACTACAGTTCACCCCATCCTCCACCAACATTGTTATCTTTTCGGCATCAGGTCACAACGTTTCTCCCAGACTTTTAACAGCTTGAGTTAAGTTTTTAATTGAGTCTTTGGCCTGGCTGAAAGTTTAAAATTGTTTTAAATGTTAGCTGTTTTTATGTTTTATGGTTTAAAATTTTGTATATTGACTTTTAATGTTCAATCTTTTAATTTCTGTAAACTGCCCAGAGAGCTTTGGCTATGGATCGGTATATAAAGGTAAATAATAATAATAATAATAATCATAATAAATTGCCACGGGGACTACCTGGCAGAAGCGCAAGTTCGGGATAGTGGGGGCTCGAGGCGTTAATGCGCCCTCGTTTAGACACCCCCCTGCATTCTATTAGTGACAAAGCTGGTGTGGGAATGCAGAACTATAGGGACTGAAAAAGAGCCTTTCCCAAGTTATTGGACTACAACTCCGACAGCTATACTGCGAACTATAGCCCTCCATAGGTGGACCCCAAGGTGAGAAAGGCTGCTGTAAAGCTGGTTAGGTGAGTCACAGATACGTAGTAGATCGGTTAATAAGTCTATGGTGAAAAAGTCATTATTGGTCTGGCTCTGACAAAGCCCCAACTGAGGATACCAGGTCCATGTGATCATTTTATGGCCACCCTCCATTTTGTTCTTCAAAAAGCAGTTTTGAGATTTGAGAAATCAGAAGGATTCCCCAAAGGAAGAATTATATCTAATTGTCAGTTCAGTTCTTCAATAGAAAGTAGCAACTCACGCATGCTCATTATTTGCCTCAATTTCCAATTTGAAAAACTATGCTACTCAATTGTCAAAGTAGTGTTAGAACTCTGGGGACAGCACAAAACGTGCATACATATGTTGCCTTTTGCATTATGGCCATAATAGCTTTACTACTTGTGCTTTTACCAGCATTAAGGGATGTTAAAAACAAACAGATTTGACCATTTTTACTAGATATTTGGTGGCAGAAAGAATGTTTAAATTGCCCTAGATTTTCATGAGGCAGTTTTACTATTTCTACTAATCTCTCTTTGAATTTATTCAGAAGGAAAAACTACCTATAAATCCTACAATAGTTACAGTGCCTTGCACATCGCCCCTCTTTGCCTTCACCCCCCCCCCCATTTGACAATGATCCACATTTTATTGTGTTACAACCTGGCATTAAAATGGAGTTAACTAGGAGATTTACACAATAAACTTAACATTTTGAAGGTGCAAAATAATTTTATTGTGGCACAAAAATTAAGTAAACAAAACTAAACTGGCATTTGTTGGTTGCATAAGTATTCATCCCTAAGTCAATACTTGGTAAAAGCACCTTTGCAACAATTACAGCTGCGAGTCTTGTTGTGTAAGTCTCTACCAGCTTTGCGCATCTGGATCCTGCAATATTTGCCCATCCTTCTTGGAAAAATCACTCAAACACTGTCAGTTTGGATGGAGACTGTTAGTGAACAGTAATTTTCAAGTCTTGCCATAGATTCTCAAAAAGATTGAGGTCTGGGCTTTGACTGGGCATTGACATTGAGGTCTGGGCTTTGACATTTAGATTCTTGTTTTTAAATCACTCCAGTGTTAACTTTGGTGGTGTGTTTAGGATCATTGTCCTGTTGGAAGGTGAACCTCCACTGCAGTCTCAGGTCCCTTGCAGACTGAAACAGGTTTTCTTCTAGAACTGCCCTGTGTTTGGCACTACCCATCTTGCCTTCAATCCTGACCAGCTTCCCAGTCCCTGCCAATGAAAAGCATCCCCACATGATGCTGCCACTACCATGCTTCACCTTGGGGATGGTTTTCTCAGGGAGATGGGCCCTGTTGGCTTTGTACTACACAAAGCATTTTGCACTAAGGCCAAAAATTCAATTTTGGTCTCATCAGACCAGAGAACTTTTTCAACATGTTTGCTGTGTCTCCCACATGCTTTTTGACAAAATCCAAATGGGATTTGATATGGGTTTTTTTTCAGCAATGGCATTCTTCTCGCCACTCTTCCATAAAGCCCAGCTTTATGGAGCATCAGGGTGATAGTTGTCCCATGGATGGTTTCTCCCATCTCAGCTGTGGATCTCTCTAGCTCATTCAGAGTTACCATTGGCTTCTCTGACTAATGCCTTCCTTACCAGGTCACTGATTTTTGGTATGGATGGCTTTCTCTAAGCATTGTCATGGTTGTGCTATATTCTTTTCATGGATTTAACAGTGCTCCAGGGGAAGTTAATCGTTTGGGATTTTTTAAAAAAAATATAACCCAACCCCGATTGGTGATTTTCAACTTTATCTTGGACTTGTTTTGATAGCTCCTTGGTCTTCATGAGTCTGTTTGTTTAGATATGCTCTCCAACAAATTCTGGAGCCTTCCAGAAATAGGTGGATTTTATCTGAAATCAAGTGACATTTGAATTGCACACAGGTGGACTCCATTCAACTAATTATGTGACTTCTGAAGGCAGTTGGTTGCACCAGAACTTATTTAGGGGTGTCACAACACAGTGGGTAAATACTTACACAATCATGACCCCTCAGTTTTGTATCTGTAAATCATTTGTAAACATGTAGATTCTTTCCTCACTTTGACATTATGGACTATTTTGTGTAGATCAATGAGAAGAAATCCTAATTAATTCTATTTTAATTCCAGGTTGTAACACAATAAAATTTGTACAGTGCAAAAGGGGTGTGGGTGGGTGTATATGTGAATACTTATGCAAGGCACTGTAAATCCAAACCACTGTTAACTTTGATCTACAAAAGCAGAAATTATAGGATGCCCACCATTCTTCTCCTGCATCAGTCTTTTGCTGCTTACTGAAAAATTACATGTATCGTGACATTGACAAAGGGTGGGTTCACACAACATGGTAACCCACCCAGTGTGGGTTGTTGCTGAATCATGGGTTATCATGGTATCTGAATGCAGTGCGTTTTCCACCATATTGCTTGTCAACCATGCAGTGTGGCTTGTTAACCTTCCTGAACAACACATCAACAAGCCATATATTTATTTATTTGGTGGCATCTCACTGCATGGTTAACAAACCACCCTGCTGAAAATGTGCTGCATTCAGGCAACACAATAACCCAGGATTTCACCCTTAATGGCCCCTCACTTTAAAAAAATGTTTTGTCTTCCAGATGCTGTTTCCCTGCTCTATAGAAGTTCCCAAATATCACTGCCCTTTTCTTACCGCTCCCATGAAAGATTATAAACCCCTCATCTCAGCCACTCAGTGGATCAAAGAATGTAGCTGCAGCAGTAACTATAGCCACCTATGACTGAATCACATCATTTTGGTTGTCCTTTTCCAACTCTACATATCCTTTCTGAGGTGCAGCAACCAGATTTATGAAAAGTATTCCGAGTGTATTCACACCACAGATTTATATAAAGGTGTTACAATATTGGCAGTTTTATTTTTGATACCTATCCTAAGTATTTCTAACGGAATTTACCTTTCTCATGATTGCTGCACACTACATTACAACATGAGAAGATTTGTTCAAGTAATAAAGTGCTTTCCCAGCCTCTAACATGCTTGCAATTTTCATTATACTATTCAATTTATCATATTCTTCTATACACAGATTCTTCATTAGTCATCTTCCTCCTTGGCTTTCTACTCAGCATTTTGATATACACTTTATATCCAGAGTATTAGTCAGAAACCTTCAGATTAAAAAAAAAACGCTAAAAAAAAAGAGAAGAGAGCTGGGACTCAAAGCATGTTTTCAGAAGAACTTGAATTCCATCTTCAGCATAACCACACAAACAGTAAGTGCTTCTTTTACAACTAAGCAAGAGTTGGCAGTAATTAAAATCTGCCCTCCAAGACTTTTTATTTCCCTTTCCAATTACTAAATCCCAAATTACCTTTAATACAGACTGGACATTAATTCAAACATAATGCTACTCACAACATATGCACATTTATAAGTGTACAACACATTCACATTTGACTTCAAAAGAAGAAGCTTCTCCGACTGGTAAAAAGGAAGTTGAAGGGGAAGCCAAGAGAGTCAATTCTTTCTACAAAGGCTGTAGCTTATTCAATTCCAGAAAAATAGAATCTGAGCTAGAATGTATATTGCAGATCAAGAACAGTACCACTAAATCCAAGGGAATGCCAGTGTGATTAACAAAAGGTGTCAAGGAAACTATTATAGGCAAGAAGGCTTCTGCCAGAAAACGCAAGACCTCCCCGAATAAGGAAAACAAAAAGGACCACGAGCGTCAGCAAAAGAAGTGCAAGCAGACAATAAGGATTGGGGGCGGGAAGAATTTGAGGAGCATATTGTTAAACACTTTAAGACAAACAATAAAATAAAACTTAAATACATCACAAGAAGGAAACCTGCTAAAGAAGCATGCTAAAAAGAGGTCAAGAAGACAGAGTTCTTTGCATCTATCTTAACTGCAGGATATGTAGGGCAGATACCTATGCCTGAACTGACATTTTGAGAGAATAAATCTGAAGACCTGAGGCATTATTGACAAATTAAAAGTTAACAAGGCACCAGGTCCAAACGGTGTCTACCCAAGAGTTGTTACAGAACTCAAAATTTGAAATCAAATCTCAGGATGTGGAAAGATCAACAACATGTATTGATCTTTTTTAAAAAAAAAATGTAATATGTCTCTAAGATCAGTCTTTGTACCCAAGAATTGGAAAGCAGCCAATGAAACCCTGGGCAGAAT
The DNA here is from genome assembly GCA_029215795.1 of Anniella stebbinsi. Taxonomy (NCBI): domain Eukaryota; kingdom Metazoa; phylum Chordata; class Lepidosauria; order Squamata; family Anniellidae; genus Anniella; species Anniella stebbinsi. Next base: position 59,862,700 of record JARDYH010000006.1, on the reverse strand, counting down.
CCAACAGGGTGCTTACAGCACCTCCATTTCTATTATGCCCCGCCAATTCTGCTACGCAAGCATCCCCCCACCATTTGAGCAATGGCAACTTCCAGAACAACCCAAGAGAGTGAAAATGCTCATTTCTGGAAGGAGGTAGTTCCACAGAGCTTGTGTAAGGGAGCTCCTCCAACTTGCCTCATTCCAGAAACAAGCCCTTCCACTCATTTCAGAGCACTAAATCTCCTTGCATAAGGGTTGGGACCTGCTCGCACAATGGAATCGGTGGGTCCCATTGATTGAGAAAGGGTATAAAAGAATCGGCATGGGCATAAGCGCCCCTGTTGGATTCTGCTCAACTAATTTTTAAGGGATCCAGGGGAAAACGTAGGAAATTACAGGCCAAGTACCTTAATGTCTGTTTCAGGTAAATTGGTGGAAAATATTATTAAAGATAAAGTTATCAAGCATACAAAAGGGCAAGTACTGCTGGAAAAGAATCAACATGGCACTTAGCAGATGTTAGTTGAGCTATCCTAGTTTCCACCCTTGGGAATTAAGACTGAGGAAAAAATCTTCTTTGCCCTTTATTCACATTGCTGAATGGCTAAGGAAGAGGGCTATACCACATGATTTTTATCAATGCAAACATCAACTGAACAATTCCAGTTCTTTTTTGTTTTTAGTAGTACTTTTAAACTTAGGTCAGCCTTCCCCAACCAGGTGCCCTCCAGATGTGTTGGACTACAACTCATATTATGCCCCGCCAGCCTGGCCATTTCAGGCACTTCCCACATTCCAGTGTTTATCGCTCCTTGAAAAAGTCAGGCCTGGGAGTTAAGTTATAACATGAGAAAGACGCACACATTGCTGTTCAAGAGTCAATCACTGTTACATCAAAGAGCCGGTCAAATATTTGATGTGTTAATTAGTGGATGTCAAACAGAAGCACTTCTGAGAGTGAATACTGCAATCTGTGAAACCATCCTAATTTTTAATAAATGTTCATGTATATAATTTGGACCTTTATCTGAAGTTGCCAGAAAGCATACTCTAGATTACTCAGTTTTCATTGTTTCTAAAAGACACATATAACCAATTCCTAAAATCAGATTAATTAGTTTCCTCAAAGGAAACAATTAAATACTGGATTTTTATGTGAAACAACTATTAAGACTCAAGTCTGTAAACAAGATACCAATATAATGATTGCCCCCCTCTTTTTGAAGAACAGCATTCTTGAAATATTCTTAAATGGAGGCCAACTTCGTAAAAAAGCAGTTTGTCTTCAAGGAAACCTGTCAAACCTGCACACCACCAAACAGGTGCTGCAGTACACTAGGTACTCAATATTCAGCAGCCTTTACAGTCCTTCCAACGCAAGATACCTGGGATAATCAAGCATCTCCCAGGCCTTAACATGAATCTTGGAAGCCCAGAAGCCTCAACCTTGACAGGGGTGTCTAAAAGCATAATAAAATCATAAAGAAGGTTTATGCTCCTCTGAACTTCATATAAAGACAGTGGATACCAACTTGCATACAGCCTATAATCTTCACACAATTAAATGCAGGAGCAAAACATGATCATTTGGTCTTATTTGTTAAAATATGAAGGAACCTATTTTGTGAAACAGAAACGAGAATGTATAATTTTGTTACAGATTGTAACAATGGTTTGCTTTTTAAGGAGGCCCATAAGAAGTCGTACCCTCCCAGCTTTCTCCCTTGCATACACACATTCTTTCCAGCCTGGTTATGGGATGAAAACTGATTTGGTAAGTGTGATGGAGTGGAGTTGGAAAGGATATTTCAATTCTGCTTGATTGTTGAGGCAGCTCATAACAATAAAATGATTACATTTATAAACAATGTAACTCAGAATTAATGCCATAATAAGAGATTAAGTCAGCAGCAGTAATGAGATTAGCCATAAAATGAGATTCCATTTAACTGCAGTGAGAATAAAAAGGTCTAACTGCTACTTAAAAGCAGTGAGGGTAGGTCCTTGATGAATTGAAGAGAGCAATGAATTTCAGAGTCCAGGCAACCAAGAATATGCTGTTCCATAATCAAAGAGAGGTGGGATAGAAATGTAACATACATACAAAAACAAAGTCAGAACGAGATGGAGGAAGACTAATGAATGCTTTGCTCTTCTATGTGCTACAAAGAAAAGCTCAGAAACAAAAAGAACTAACTGAGCTCTTAAGAATACTTACTCCAAAAGAATTCTCATTGTCTTCAGCAAAATGCGCTTTCAATTATAGAAGGCTATATTTCTTCACATTTTAGGACATGTACAGAAACTTGCTCTGATTAGCAAAAAAGTATCAATGTAATCCTTTATTGAAAAAGAGTCATCTTGAGGGCAGGGAGAGAAATGGGTAAGGGGAAAAGTCAACTAAGCAGATTATCTGCTCTATCAACTGAAAGAAAAGGAGTGTAATAGAAGACGACAGCACTCTTCTAGCAATTCTGCAGAATGTTTGCAGAATGTAAGGAAACATTCTCATTAACAAGATACACAGCATTTCTGTTTAAGCCTCTCTCTCTTCAGCAGTATCCAAGTGGAATAAAAGAAACTATGCTGATACAATCTTAGTCCGGCTGGTGGAGGGGGTAGGAGGAAAAATGAATACACCGATAAGAGGGTTAGATGAAAGATTGGAGAGTGAATAGAGCAGGGAGGTGGGGAATGGGATCAATGAAGTAGAGATGACATGGCAGTTTATGTAGGTGGCAAATGGCTAATCACAGGCCTCTTTACCCAGGTGCAACATGGGAGCACTAAACAGGGTAGTAGGAATAGGGCAGACACTGTCAACGAGCAGGAATGACTGAAAGCTTCCTCAGGAGAAAATGGGGCAGGTAATAAGAATAAGTGATGATACAGAGGCAATACTATGAGCCAGGCACCACATTATGGAACTGGAAAGAAATCAGCATCAACTAAGTCAATGCTGGATCAATGGTAAATAAAAGTAGTTTTAAAAGGAACATTGTGACCATACCTTCTCCATTCCAAGACATCACTCCCAGTCCAGAAGCAATGAGGTAGAAAGAGCACTTCTGCTCCAATGCCCCAAATATGGAGAATCGCAAGAAAGGCCCCCTCCACAAGGATGCGCTTTTGCGCCCGGTTCGGCGATTATGCGCATTATCGCTGACACGCATTTACTCCTAATCCCTCTGCACGGGAGGCGGCGAGAGGCGGCGAAGCGCATTAATAGATGTCCAAAAAGCGCTTTACAAGAAGTTAATGCGCATAATCGCTTGTTCACACTGCGAAAATGCGCTTTAACGGCCGGAGCAAAATAAAAGTCACTATTTAACACGCATTCGAAAATGCGCATTATCGCGGAGATAACGCGCCTGTACGCCCGTTTTGCGCTCCGCTGGTGTGGAGGTAAATTTTTTAATGAGCCTTCAAAGAGCTTTAAACGTCTCGTGTGGAGGCACCCAAAGGCACTTCTGACCCAGAGAATGGTCTGAAGGATGTAATTCTGTCTACCAATACAATTATGAGCCAGATGGGAGGATGCCTGGGAACCCAATTCACAATGTTCTAAAGCTGCAGGGAAAACAAGGAACATTAGCACAACAAGGATAGGTAACAATAGCGCAGAGAATATCAGTATCATGAGAAATACTACTTCAAGTGATGAGGAACAATTGAAAATTGGCTACACAAAGGACAGGAGAGTCCAGACTTGTACCAGATACATTTGGAGGGTGGGGCAAAATTAAGAAAAATGCTAGAAAGGGTCTGGTATCAAGAAGTCATTTCCCTGAACTGATCCCCAAGGAGAGAAGGGGAAGGAGCAGACATGAGAACAATGGAGGAAAGGGGTTAATGGTCACCAGTACCAGCATCACTTGGAATTTCTCACAAGCAAGATATGGTAATACTCCAAGCTAAATAAAGTACCTGGAGAGTGCCCAATCAATGGTTTAAGTCAATATTTCCTGAATCTGATGAATACTCATTAGTGAACAGAGGGAGAATTCAGCCAGAGCTAAATACATATATTTTCATTACTGGGAACAGCCTCAATACATACCTCGGAGCAAGTGCAGAGGGCAATCCTCTCACCACTGAGACACCATATGCCCCTCCTCCCCACACCTGGGATTAAGGGCAATGGTTTCCAGAATATGCGGCAACTTGGAGGTTCCCAACAATTCTCATTTTAGACATTAAATGGTTGGATGTAGCTGTGCCTGAAGTCTAGCAGGTATTTAGTAGTGGGAGACAAGTGAACTGGGACAAAGGGAAGAAAGGCAGACAAGAAAGGCAACAAATACACAATTGTGGCCTGACTGTCCAGTGGGAGAAAAGGTGACCCACCCAAAGATCGTTGCATGTTCAAGACAAGAAACGGGGGGGGGGGGGGGGGGAAGGCATCTTGTCACAGGGAAGTTCATGCAGAGAGGCTAAGTAAGGAAGGTCAACTGCAGTGCACACTGCATTCATTTATGGCCAAGTGAAGAAGTAGATGCCAGTGGCTATAGTGTGAGAAGAACTAATGGTTTCCCAGCAGGAGTGGGGGGGGGGGGTTGGAAAGATCAGGAGAAAAGCTGCATTGCAGGATTTCTATTTTCTGTGGGGGGGAGGACAGGAGAGAGCATAAAATTATAATTAAAGAGCATATGAAAAAGAAAGCAAGTCTATTGAGGAATAAATATAAACTGCAAAATATAGAGTATACTAAATGTGCCCTGTACTGAACTATGTTAGTCTGCCCTATGCCAAAATGTTTGGATGCAGTGGGTTCATCATGTTGGTGTTTGTGAAGTGGTATCCTAGAGCATTATGCCAACCTATTTCGTTTAACACTATTATTCAAATGGTCTATCAAAATGTTTGAAAAGTTATATGGATAGTTTTGTTGTATCCAAGCCCTGAGGGACAAGGAAGCATAGCACAGAGAGTGGTCAAGGTTACAATGAGGGCGGAAGCAACTAGGAATACAGGAATCTGCCTTATACTGAATCAGACCATTGGTCCATGTATCCCAGTACTGTCAACACTCACTGGCAGCAACCCTACCTGGCTGGTAGAATTTTTTTTTCCAAATTCGATTGTTTCCAAAGCCTTACTCATTTGCTCTGGAGTTTCCATCTTTGATCATGGAGGATCAATATTATGTTGTAGGGGGGAAAAGACTGTTTTGTACAGTGAACTGTATTATCTTCCCACGTTTGTCAGATGTGATTTGGGACTATCTTTAATTATTTAAACCCCAATCGCAACACTAGACTGTCTAATATGAACAGGCAAAGTGCTATTGAGGATTTTCAGAACTCCTGTTCCTCTAACTAAAAGTATTCTGCTAACAAATTCTGCTCCTCTTTTACTTCCTGACAAGTACAGCAGCTGGATTACTGACTGGCCTGTTAATTGCCCCAATGCGTCAGCCCTTGTTCATACTTGCCAATTGCCTCCTTGCATTATTACATAAAATAAAATGAATAAATAATAATTATAAGAGCAAACTGGTAATTAAAGCCCCCTGAAACAGATACTGAAAAGGTAGGTCAATAAAATAAACCTATTTATCAATAATCCCACTGCTGCACTCAACAGGAGCTAGAAAAAGGGATGAGCCTGCAAGCAGGAAGCTTTTAATTAATATTTGCTTATGAATAAACATCACAGATCGATCTTGATTGGGCCAAAAGGCTTTGCAGGTTAATATAAGACTACATGAAGTACTGCATGGAACCACTATTTTACTTCTGATTCCAGACGATTGCTGGGGATCTGGTGTGAAAGCAAAGTAACATTCAGCTAAAGAGTTGTTTGTTCTCCACAGATACTAGAACTACTACGATAAGTCTGAATTACCATAAAGCATCACACTGGGCACATTCCATAACAGAATTACCGCTGTGCCATCTCTATCCACTCCAAAGGATCTTTTTTATAGAAGCCCCATATAAATGAATGAAGTTTCCCCAGCAGCAGTACTAGGTGGATGCTGCAGTTCCTAGATAGAAGAAGCAACCAGATCCACCCCTCACTTTCAACCAGTGCTTAACTGATCAGAGGTCAGGCCCAGGAACTGTTTATAAAGCCAAGGCTAAATTCTGGATCCTGTTAAACTACCGAGCACCTTCAAGGATGTGCAAAGTGCTTTATTGCTTCCCCACTAGCCACATCCCATTGCCACACATTTGAGGGCAGCAATGGATAAGTGCACACATCTGGGTGCGCACACATCTGGGTGCGCACACATCTGGGTGCGCACACATCTGGGTGCGCACACATCTGGGTGCGCACATTAAAAGAAAAGAATAGGGCATAGAAAAGGAATCAGAAAGATAATAGCATAAGAAGAGATCAGATGCTTAACAGTTATAGAAAGCCATAATTTTCATTGGCTAGCTCTCAGAATATATCCATTCTATGATACAATCACATAAACTGAATTGTTTCAATAGATGCCTACTGAAGCAAAAAAAAAAAAAATCCAAAAATGCACTAGTGACAAGCGTATACAAAATGGGAAGATGGCAGTGATGGGAGTTAATTAAGGCATAATGGAAGGGTGTGATTTTGTCTAGGAAGTGGAGGATAGCAATAAGAGAAGCAGCAGGCATTCATTTAATTTGGAAGCCCAACTCCAGATGTGTTGGTACTGGATGTAGGAAGGGTAAACCAATCTGAATATGCTCAGGGGCATTATTATGACTTCAAACATTCCAGGGCTCAGGGCTGCCATTAAAAGCAGATGCCAGGGTGAATCCCAATTCTAATCCCAATTAAGACCTAGGTGGAGCAATGAGGATAGCAACAGCAAAGGCGACAAAGAAAGAACAATACTCAATGCCAAGTGCTCATGTCATGATAACAACAGAAAAAGAAGCAGGTGGAGTGCTTCTCATGGGCAGTCCTGTCCCTAAAAGAAACAGCTAACCAAGGGTTAAATTCCAAAAACAGAGGCACCCGAGAGAGGGGCTAAACTTAGCCCGAATATTAATCCCTTCCACAGATGCCCTCCCACCTACCCCCAATTTAGACTGTAACCTCCTTGCGGCAGGGGCCTTCTTATACTACTACTACTACTACTAATGATAATAATTCTGCGGAACTCATTGAGCTTGCGCGGGGAGAAAGACACTCTGAACTGGGCTCAATGATGCTCTCGCTCGTGTGACTTCACAATGACGCGCGGGCCTTACAAACAGGGTTCCCGTACAAGCGAATGTGCCCCGGTTCAAAAATCGCCCCTCCACCCGCAGCCGGCGAGTACCTGTATTTCCTGAAGAGCTGGTCAGACTCCCGGAAGCCGTTGTTGAGCAGCATGTTGATCCCGGCCAGCGCCAACTCGGAGTCCTCGATGGGTAGCGGCGTCTCACCGGTGCCGCCGCCCCCACTGTCTTGCTCGGAGCCGGCCATAGCCACGGGCAGGTGGGAAACCTACCCAGCAGGCTCCGTCCTCCCCCTGCCGGCGCTCAGCTTTTGTGGATGAAGGACGAGAGCGAGCAGACAAAGCCCGGCCTCGCTTGCTCCTTTCAGGCGGCGTCAGCCTTCCACGGTTCAACCGCTCTCGCAGCCGCTGCGAATAACGCAGCCGGTGAAGAGCGACGCCGCAGCCCTTCAAGCAAGGGCTGCCACTAGCGCGCCTGCGCGCGGCTGCGTGAGCCTGCGCATTGCTGCCACCGAAGCCGTGGCCCTGAGCTCTGGGTGGGCACCTGCTTGGAGCGGTTGCTCGCGCTTCCAAGTGGAGAAATCTTGGGCGGGACCCCATTGTGAGTTCCTGTTTGTTCCTGTAAGTGGAGCGAAGAGAAGGTTGCTTCTTTAATATATATATATTTTTAAAAAACCAATTACATCTCTCTCTTTATTTTTTAAGAAAAGGATGTTCTTTTTTTTAAACCAGCTTCTTTTTAAAAAGTTTTTTAAAGGTCAGAGGGTGGTGTTAATAGGTAGCATCCAATGGTAGTCTAACGTAGAGTAGGCTCATTGAAATGAATGGGGTTTAAGTTAGACATGATTAATTTAAACCTCATTCATTTCAATGTGTCTATTCTATGTAGGACTAACATTGCCATTGGATACTACCCAAAATAAGCATCGAGAGTGATGGATGGATGGTCCATCCCATGCAGTATTTTGTTTCCAACAGTGGATAAGCAGATGCTTCTAGCAAATGCAACAGCCCTGGTTGGTTGTTCAGCACCAGCATCAGGTATTCCGAGATATAGTGCTGCTGAACATGGAGGCGGCAGTGAGACCACTCCTAAAGAAATCTTCCTTGGACCCTGAAAATCTTAATAACTACAGGCCAGTAGCAAATGTTCCATTCCTGGGCAAGGTCCTGGAGCGGGTGGTTGCGAGCCAGCTCCAGGCACTCTTGGATGAGACTGATTATCTGGAACCATTTCAGTCGGGTTTCAGGCCTGGTTTTGGTACGGAAACAGCCTTGGTCGCCCTGTATGATGACCTATGTCGGGAGAAAGACAGGGGGAGTGTGACTCTGTTGATTCTCCTTGATCTCTCAGCGGCTTTCGATACCATCGACCATGGTATCCTTCTGGGAGGACTGGCTGAGTTGGGAGTGGGAGGCACTGCATTGCAGTGGTTCCACTCCTACTTGGCGGGTCGGCTCCAGAAGGTGGTGCTTGGGGAACATTGCTCGGCCCCGTGGATTCTCCAGTATGGGGTTCCGCAGGAGTCAGTCTTGTCCCCCATGTTGTTCAACATCTACATGAAACTGCTGAGTGCAGTCATCCGAAGTTTTGGAGTGCGTTGTCATCAGTACGCTGATGACACGCAGCTCTATTTCTCCTTTTCATCTTAATCAGGTGAGGCTGTGGATGTGCTGAACCAGTGCCTGGCTGCGACAATGGACTGGATGAGGGCTGATAAACTGAAACTCAATCCAGACAAGACTGAGATGCTGTTAGTGGGTGGTTCTGCTGACCGGATGGAGGGTCTTCAACCTGTTCTGGATGGGGTTGCACTCCCCTTGAAGGAGCGGGTTCGTAGCTTGGGCGTTCTCCTAGAACCATTTCTGTCACTTGAGGCTCAAGTGGCCTCAGTGGCACGGAGTGCCTTCCACCAACTTCAGTTGGTGGCCCAGCTACATCCCTATCTGGACAGGAATAACCTGGCTTCAGTTGTCCATGCTCTGGTAACCTCCAAGTTAGATTACTGCAATGCACTCTACGTGGGGCTGCCTTTGAAGGCGGTTCGGAAGCTGCAGCTTGTGCAAAATGCAGCGGCCAGATTGATAACTGGAACCAAAAGATTCGAACATATAAGACCTACTCTGGCCCGCTTGCATTGGCTGCCTGTATGTTTCTGAGCCTGATTCAAGGTGCTGGTTTTAACCTATAAAGCCTTACACGGCTTGGAACCACAATACCTGATGGAATGCCTTTCCCGACATGAATCTACCCGAACACTACGTTCAACATCTAAGGCCCTCCTCTGAGTGCCTACTCTGAGGGAAGCTCGGAGGTCGGCAACGAGGGAGAGGGCCTTCTCTGTGGTGGCCCCCCAATTGTGGAACGATCTCCCTGACGAGGCCCGCCTGGTGCCAACATTGTTATCTTTTCGGCGCCAAGTCAAGACTTTCCTCTTCTCTCAGGCATTTGGCAATATCTGAGGAGCTTACGTTTGTTTTTGTTTTTAGGCTTACAGCTTTTTAAAAGTTATTATAGTGGTTTTAAATGTATGTGTATATTGCATGCTTTTGCTGTTTTAACTTTTGTATATTGTTTTTAATTGTTTTAATCCTATGTAAACCTCCCAGAGAGCTTCGGCTATGGGGCTGTATACAAATGCAATAACTAAATAAATAAATAAATAGCTTTCTTCTAATAGCTCCTATTAAACCTCCTGGCCAATCTTCGTATGCATGCTTACTTGGAAGTAAATTCCACCAATTCCAGAATTTTATTTTATTTAAAACACTTCTATCCCGCCTCTCAGTCACAAGGAGTATGATAACCCATTCAGTGTATTGTGTCTATTGGAAAACAATTATAATATATTTCCAAACATTCACTAAAATTTCAGTTTTTTTAAAAAAAACCTTGATGCATGTTTGAGTTATGTGTAATTTGTCCTTAAAATAAATCTGGATTAAGCTGGGGTAACAGGACAGTTTGCACCATCATAACCGCAGCGTATGTGAGCAGCCATTTTGAATATTCAGCCCCAGGTGGGGGGTTTTGCCATAGTTTGTTGTATTGTCCTAACTGGGAGGCAGGGTTTGTTTGAGGGTTAAACAACCCTCAAATGACCCTACAACAGACCATGGGTTATTTTGCTCTCTCTTTTTTTAAAAACTCTCAAACAATCCCTGCTGCCCATGTTTGGACAAGATAACAAGCCGTAGCTGGAGCTTGAACAGACAACCTGGTGCCTGTGGGCATCATGACTCGTCATCCTCCTGCTGTGCTGATGAGGTCTATTATTATATTGTTTCCCGAAGTACAAAGTCTTATGAGACTTGCCATAAAAACACCAGAACCTCCACTTCATAGTATGCTAAATTTAGATTTCCATGTGCATTGCTGCAGTGGAGAAGAAAGAAGTTGAGATTGTTTGTAATTTTTTTCCCCTTTGTCATGAAACTCACCCAGCTAATGTTAAATATTTTAGAGCTACTCATGGAGCAGGTAAGGTGCTCAACACCTGTTCAAAGGTACTCTGTCATTATACTTTAAAGGACAAGTCTTGGATTTGAAAATAGATTGTGAGGCCAATTTTTGATCCTAATTCCATATGAAAATGTGATTTAACAGGAACTAAATCCTTTAGATTTAGTTAACATGTATAGGATTGCACTGCCTATCTGGATCTAACTTAGTAATTTTAAACCAAATGTATGATGGCATAGATTCTGATGTATCTTGTCCATTTTTTTATTTTGGTATCATTCAGCTTTCCAAAATAATAAAAAAAAGATGTGGGAAATAATTTTTCTATAATTTATTTTTTCCCTAAATTATACATAAACCCAATTTTATGCCCTGTATTCTGTAATTATATGGTAATGTCTGATTGTACAATATATTTAAAGATGCTTGTTGTAATTTTTGATGTTGTTGCTAATAAACCTGTGCAATGCCTGGAAGCATCCAATAAACCTACTGTTTTCCCAATCTTATGATCCTAAAGATACTGCTTCCATGAAAATCATATAAATGGCATATGTGATCTTATGCATGTTTACTCAGGAGTGAGTCCCATTAAGTTCAATTGGATTTACTCCACAACAAATGTGCTTAAAATCACTCCCTTCAGGTAGGCATTTCAGAACATGTCTCAAGTTTTCCCGTGCAAGTTGACACCTGTGCTTTCAAAGGCTCCATGTGGTTTTTAAATGCCACTGACAATATTTTAAGCACAACTCTGAAAATCTTAAATCTACAAGATATGCACCTTTGTTTGCGCTGCTGACACTTAAGCTGCAGAAGCCACAAATACAAGAATAATCTTGCAGAAACCAGCGGATCATAATTTGATAAAATATAATCATTTAGGTCCTGTCTGGTTTTTGTTTGTTTGTTTTGTTTTTGTTTTTACAAAAAAGCCAAATGCCAGGTATAAACATTCAATTATGTAGGGCTGAAGGCTTTAGGGTTTTTCAACCTAGGGTTCCAGGCATCCTCTTTTACAGAGGACAGACCTCGATTTGAAGTACTGCAAGACAACCATCCTGTATTTGATCTTATGTTTTATCTGAAGCACTGTCCTGTCCATTTTCAGTTTTAAGATAATAAACCATAAGAATAGTTGTCCATCAACAGTTGGTAACTGGACAGCAGGCTGAACAGGTAGGCACACAGGTCACCTGATCACAGTCTTCCACACTATGGAATTGTTTCTAAATTTGCATCTGTACTGCCAATCCCCAGACATTTCTGGCCCTGTTGCTCTTCTCCCGTGCTACAGCTGTTTGTTCATCTGCTGTCTTCAAGCATATGACCAGAGTGAGGAGTAGAGCAGCATAACTAAATTCTCAACCACATCCTTCTTGACACAGACAGTTTTGAGGAGGAGTTTACAGAGGTCCTAGGAATTCATTTTGCACAAGCAAAATGATGTGATTAGAGTTATTCTATCTTCTGCTGCATGTATGCTGTATACCATTGCTTTTCAGTGCACTGGTACCAGGGTGGATTTGATTTAAATCAATTTGATTTAAATCACGATTTAAATCACGATTTAATTGCTACTCAGAAAGACTCAATTTAATCATGTGACTTCCCCCCCCCCCCCAAAAAAGTGCACTCTTCCTCACTATAAGCTTAATACATATTTTATACAACTCAGAGTTACCAAAGACTCATTCTTGCTGGTATAATCTTAATATTTACAAGCAGATGCAGGTTTCATTTTTTAGCTTCTTGTGCAGATCTATTTCACTCCCAACAATCTATTCATTGAATTTTTTGAAACTTATCACTTAAGGGGTAAGGGGTTGATTCTGTGTACATAGATTTGCAAAGGGACAATGGGATTGTGATCTCTGCAGACAGAAATTCACAGTTTTGAGAACTGTAAAACCAAGCATCTATGATAATATCTTCTAGATAGAAAAATTGCCCAGTAATCTTACAGAAACCTCTGGAAGACAATGGATTAATGGAATTCATTTACCAAAAACTTTAAACATTGCATGAATATACAGCCTCATGCTACATAATTAAAAACAAATCCTTATTTCATGATGAATAACCTTTGGACTATAATGTATCTTAAACAGAAAACTATTTTTAGATAGATTTTTCCTCAAAAAGCATTTTATTTAAAAAAACCAATTTAAATAAAAATCTGATTTAAATTTTAAAAATCCGATTTAAATCAAAAAATCCATTTTTTTATTTTAAAAAAATCATTGATTTTTATCCACCCTGATTGGTACATACCATATGGAGTTCAGTAGGATTTACTCCTGGGTATAATATGTATAGTAGGGGTAGGCAAGCTTTTTGGGCTGTGGGTGCATTTGGCAATTTGAGTAATTGTCCTGGGCACCACCACAAAATGGTTGCCATGGGAGGCATGGCAAGGGACAGATAACCTGTGCAAAAACTGAGCCCCATCTACACAAGGCATTTACTCTGGTTCTACTGCACTTCTCAGACAATCGTGGCAAATGGCACATGCCTCTCTCTGTAGCAAGCATGGGTTTTTATGCTGTAAAACCTGGATTGTGTGTTTTGTTTTTGCAAACTCATTTTCTGACAGATTTTCCCATCACTGCAGCTTCAGCACAGTTTGGGAGTCTGTGTGATCGTAACTGCTGTCAGTGCAGGCTGGGGGGAGCAGCTCTGTTTGACGGAAGGGAAAGTTGCATCATGAAAGTGTGGACACAAGGGGAGGAGTGGGCTAAACATGTCTACTCAAAAGTAACTCATTGCTTTCAACTATGCTTTACCAAGTATGAGCATCTCCGTGTAGATGGGCCCTGAATTCAAGGCAGAGGTGGGATCTGAGCCCCAACACACTACACAACTTTAAATCCATAGTTTTAGCACCAACAGAAACTTATTTCACAGCAATCCCAACTGTTGATAAGAAAATGTGTTAATTTTTTAAAAAGTAAGAGGGATAGAACACCTTGGTGGGTAACAAGAAAGGTGTCTGGGGGCACATTGGTGCCCAAGAGCACCATGTTGTCTTCCCCTGGTGTATAGGATTGTAGCCTTACGCAATGATCCTAAGCGGTTTAGTCATAAATAATGTTACTGCTAATGGCTGCTTTGTAATGAACCTATAAAAGGTTTCAGGCAATGAGGATTGTGGATTTAAAATTCAGCAACAAAAAGTTATGATCATTTTGTGTAAAGCTAGCTGAACATTTTACAAAGTCTTGCTTTCTACTGCAGCCATTTAAAATCCTATTTATTTACAAAAAAAATCAATGCTGCTAAGAATATTCCAAACATCCATGAAATGAATTGCATGCCTTCATTTATTATGAAAAGGCAAATATAATCTCAAGAGCTTTTCATTTCTTCCACATATGAAGCTTTTCCTCATGTGATTGTCATCAGACAGAACTGGCTGAGCTATAAATAATCCAAAACTTTTCTCAAAATGTATACACGTAGAAGTGCCCTTCTAGCCAGCCAGGATAGAGGTAAAACCTAAAGAAGCAATTCTTCCATATATTGGCTCAATGCGGACGACACAATAAACAACTGGTGTGGGGGAAACAATCGTCAGTTGTTTTGACTATTGTGTCATCCGAATGCTGCCATAGTCAACTCAGTGCTGATCCTAATCCACACCACAGTTGATTATTTATTACCATGTTGTGTGGGGAGTACCCCCTAGATGAAATACTGTAAAGTTGATTATTACCCCACCATTGACTATCGTGTCGTCCGAATTGAGCCACTGTCTCTTACTTAACCCCTCAAGTAATCTTGCTATCTTTTGTCCTCCATCAACCAAAAATGGGAGCATGACAACTTGTACTCCAAAATCTGCTACCTGAGGTGATCTACTTCCCTCCTCTGTAATGGTGGAGCTGACCCTAAACATACCTATTGAAAGCAAATTGCAGTCTCCCTCTTGCGTGTCATTTTCTGCTCAATCCCACACGTTTCTTCAGAAGTGAGTCCCACTGAGTTTTGTAAGGCTTACTGTGGAATTGTATGCATGTTTATTCGGAAGCAAAACTTTAAACTACAATATGCTCGCATGTTTTGCATTTTGAGCCCCACCCCTTTTACCTTCAGACCCACCCACCAGTGGAATGCACCCGAGAGCTTCTCAGAAATTGAAGTTGGCCCTCAGACTGAAAGAGTTTGGAAGACCCCGCCCCGCTACGAAGCTCATTGGGTGACCTTGAGCCAATCACTATCAGCTTAGCCCACTTCACAGGAATGTTGTGAGGATAAAATGGCAGGGGAGAATGATGTACCATCATTGATCTCCTTGGAGGAAAGCTGAGATATAAAAGCAATAAATAAATCAATAAATGGAATGTCAGATGAAAAAGGATATAGTTCCATATCACCGAGCAAAACGATCATTTTGTTTTTGTACAATGCTTCATAATCACAACTCTTCAAGTGGTTTACAAATTTAGCAGAACAAGAAGCATGGAATTAGGGCAGGATCTACACTGCTGTTTTAAAGCGCTTTAAAGCGCTTTATAACAGTAGTGACAACTGTTGGGGCCCAGGACACACTCTAAAGCGCTTTAAAACAGCTGTGTAGATCCACTCAATAGAGGTTCATCAGACTAGCGTTTCACCGCACGCTCACTACTGCCCACTTACAGATGTGTGTGCGGCCTTTAGATGACATTGTCCGCATCCCATGCACCTCCCGCTCCTTCCACTCATTTTTCCATCACAATATAGACCCCTTTTAATCTGACTTTAAAAAAACAAAAACAAAAACGGAATGTGCCGTAATCTCTTGCTGTGTGCTGGAAAAGCGGCGCAATACAAATGCCCCCTGAATGGGCCACGTGGTCTTTGTTTACTTCCTCTTTCCCCTCCAAAAAGAGGAAGTAATGAGGGACAAAAGCGGGAGTGATGATGCTCATAGATAACCCAAGTGCTGTGTGTTATCTGTTGAATTCACTGCAGTGTGCAAGAGCCATGCTTTTTAGTTAACTATGTTTGGCACACTTCTCAAGATGTGTACCATTGAAAATTGCATTTCCACTATATGAAAACAAACATCATGTATTTCAAACACCATTTTACTGTTGCTGTTAGTGTTACCACCTGTTGTTAATAGTTTTATAGTCCTTTTCTTGTATTCAGATACAATTGATTTAATCTCCACTGCAGAACATCAAGAGAACAGTATCCAATATTAGTTCTAGTTAGAAGAGACCCACTGGAATGAATGAGACTTAAATCCTACTTATTTCGATGGGTAAACTCTAAGTAGTATTAATATTAGATACTACCCAATGTCTACTACATAATGATAAAGGTTGCAGGTTACACACATGGCATGGAAATGCTGGGCTTCAGCACTGTGTGAACAGAATATAAAACATATTGGATTGATGTTGGCAAATCTCTTTTCCACATTGTTGTGCCTCCTGGTTAAGATTTTAATGCAGTTATATGGGATTATACTTTTTAGAAGATCCTTACAAATACTTACAAGTGGGGGCCTGTTTCACAGTGAGGACGGTTTGGAAGGAGAAAGGAGATTCTCTCCATCCCTTGTTTTTTCTCTCCTTCCCTGTAAATGACTTTCTTGGTAGGTCCTTCTGCATGATGGCTCCATGGAGAGACAAGGGTTGCTATGTGCATTTAGGTTTGGGCAGGCCAACTAAAGGACTGTTTCTGTAGGTTGGCTACTTCGCCTGCACTTCTTTCTGCACCCTCCACCCAGAGAGGAGAGCCCAGAAAATGAATGATCTGTATTGCCAACTCCTAGGGCCAGCTCTTCCCCTTTTCCAACCTTCCGAGGCCAGTCAGAACAATCTGGTCCACTGAAGCTGCGGCAGATGCTTGGGAGGGCTTGGGGAACATTTTTCATCAACACCAGGAGGCCTTGCCTTGCCTGGGCAACCTTCTACTAACATAACTTCCCTCAGTTGCTGAGCAGGTGTCAAAGATGACATAAACTGAGGCAGCTGTGCTTCTGTTTTCTGGAGCATACTTATACCATAGGTTTGATTTGATTGTGATTTAATCTTTTTACTCCATTTTTCTGACCGTGGACACAAAATGCGGTTTACACACACACACACAAAGACAATAACATGTAAATAACAATCCCACTGAAAGGAAACAGATTAAGACAGTAACAGGTAAAAACCAACCACTTCCCACTACAATGGGGCTGACAATTGTAATGATACGCCTTACATTGTGCTTTGAGTTATAATGTAAAGGAATATTAAGGATGCCTGAAAAAGTTATTATGACCTTCAGACTGCAATTCCATACAGTGGTACTTCTGAGTAGACATATAGAAGATTGAGCATTCAGTGAACTATTTAGGCATCCATACAAATCTCCGCAGAGCCCCTGGGCCATTATAAAATCTTGCAATGTCTCTCCTAATGCTTAGTTACTGGTAGTAAGAGTTTAATCTAAAATACGCTGGTATTTTTTTTGCTCCACCCCTTTTGCCTTCAGCTCCACCCACCACCGGAATGTGGTCCTCAAGAGTTCTCCAAAATGTAATTCAGCTCTCGGGCTCAAAGGGGTTCAACACCCTTGCTTTAGATGAATTGCTTTGGGGATTTGGGAAGGAAACCCATTAAGCTGGAAAAGAATTTAAATTTTTTGGGGGAGATGTATAGATGGCTGCGTGATTGTACAGCATTTAGTCCAATCTTCTGTTCCTGAATCCAGAGGGTCAGCATGTTTTTTTCTTGCATTGCAGTAATTGCTTCTTAATAGACCTTCTGAATCATTACAGTAGTGCAAGGGGAAGACTGAAAGACTCAGTAATGAGATAATGAGATAATCAAATCAAGACATACTAGAGTCTTTCAGCCCCTAAATCACCCATTCAAGTTTAGTCCATGCTTGGTATGCCTGAAAAATTGCCACCATATGACAGCCTTCCTCAAGCACTCCCAAATAAAAGTGATCTTGCGTTCTGTTAGGCAAATTGCCAGTGGACATACATACCCTCTCTCTTGTTTAATATTCATAAACAAGGCTGGCCCAAGACATTTTGCTGCCTGAGGCAAAGGATAAGATGGTGTGCTGCCAGGAAGGCAGAGGTTTGTAAGGACTTGCATTAGGCAATGAACACACTGGAAAGGTCCTCTTTAAAGTTGGTTTATTCAAAGAAAGAGGATAAATCACTCACAACCAAAGAGGAAAAAATAGATACATAAACTGACATCCCTTCTGTTGCTGCGGAACCCCTGAATCAGCACAGACATCGCTCCTAAGCCAGCATGCCATGGCACACTTCACAATCCAAGCCCACAGTGAGGTTCACCTTGGAAGGAGTCCTTTGGGTTTATTTCCCTCCACCAGTGACTGCCATGTAAATTGCCTATTCATCATACCAGTGTTTCCACCTTACTGATAATACACAGCTTTTTAGTACCTATCATGTGAGGCAGTTGTCTCACTCTGCCTAACGATGGGGCTGGCACAGTTAATAAAATATTAAAAAGTACACCAAGAGAAAAAGCAATATTCAATAACATGTCAGTATTCGGGGGGGATGATAATAAATTTAGATATTAATCATTACTATTCTGGACACATATTCTTAATAAAAAAATGTCCCCTAGCTAGATGAGTCACAACTTCAAAATAGAAACTGAAAACCGAATACTGTTGAAAACATAATAAAATCTTCATGCACCTGAGTAGCTTCCTGAAGTGCAACACAAGGAAGCTTGTACCTATAGTACCTATTTTGCTTTTGATGTATAAATATATCACAAGTATTTTACACTCAAAGTCAATGTAGTTACTGGAAATCTAAGGAAAAGTTCTAGTCTTTAATTAAGTATTTCATATTTTTACAGTCCTTTCCAGAACAGCCTTTTTCTTATAACAACAACATTGGATTCTTTGCAGCTGCATTCCTATACCTACTTACTTGGGAGAAAGCCCCACTGAACTCAAAGGTACTTTGAGTAGATATGTATAGCATTGTGCTGTTCAGTAGTATTTACTAAATATATTGTTGAGCTGGCCAGTTCTACCTCCTGATCTGCCACCCTAGGGCCATCACCTCTGTAGTCACCTGCTGCTCCTCCTGGCTGCCAGTGCCTTGATCCTGGCCACCCTGTTTTCTTATGATATTGCACACTTTCTGCAGGGTCCCCTTAAACCTGGAGGGTTCAACCCTGGATGAAGACAGTCAATGCTTCTAAAGACAGAATCTGCATACAGTAAGTATTTTTGGTAGCTGCCTTACACAGTATGGAACCTTTCCCTGGGGACTTGTAAAAGTGTAAAACGTTTTCAGAAATGCACCAAGGCTATTTATTTGGATGGCCAGATCAAACCGACCTAGAGAGGTTAGCATGATTTTCCATGCAGTGGTGGACTGGTGAATTTGGAAGTGCCGGCGCTAATCATGACAGTCTCCACATCCAAGCCTCCAAGGAGAATCCAAAATTGCAGGCAGCTGTATTAATCCCTATCAACAAACCAGTTCAAGCAGTTTTCATTTCCACCAGCAGCAGGTGTTTTGTAAAGCTAATGGGTCTTAATTGCCAGTTCAAGACCAAGATACCTCCAAATACTTTGCATTACAACAAGGAACAGTAGACTACCCCCAGCTAATGTGAAGATTCCAGCTAAACTCAGAGGGAACAGGGAAGTCTGAGGGAGTGGTAGATGGAAGTTAGCATCCTTATGAGCCTTGGCTCTGCGACAAAACTGCCTTCACATTTTCATTGGCTTTTTAGACCTAGCCTAAACTTCCATGTGGGCCAGATCTTCACCTCATGTCATGTTGATACGATCCAACCATGATGATGCTATATCCCTATTGCATGTTTATACCTCAAAGCACACACAATGACTTCTATTTTGAATAATACAGAATAAAAAGCAGGAAATAATGCTAGAAAAACAGTATCTGGAATGTGGAATGTGCCCCAACAGTTATCAGTGTGCTTCAATACTGATAAATAGCAAGAGTGTACATCTAGCTTAAGCAGGATTAAAATCAGAATAAATCAGTAAATATATAAAAATGTATTTGATCAAGATCATCTGAGCATCTTTTTAAACTTAGCCGTACAAATTCTAAATGGGATTCTTTCCCCTTTGTTTTCTTAATGAATAATAATATTTTATATTCACGCAACCCATAAACAACCATTGTGCTGAATCTTCTGTGTACTTTAAGTCACTTGGTCTTTCATTTTTAGCTTCATAAACTGCCACTCAGGCCTGCAGTAATGAAACTCGCTGTTTATTGTGTCTTAAATATTTATGAGACAAGAGATTATGCATCTGTTATAATGTCCTCTTTATAGAGTACAGAAGACCTACAATCTTCACATCATTTTGCAAGCCTTTGGGGCACCACAACCAAAAGCCTGAACCCAGAAGACTCTCTTTAATAACTGACTGCCCCTCCAGAGGTGTGGGGGGTGGGGGAACCCAGAAACGGTTCATGTAGGAACAGGTACTCATTCAGACAGTTGTGACCCAAGCCATATAGGACTTTAAAAATCAACAACAGCACTTTGAATGTAAGCACCTATGGAGCTGTCATTATAAGCATCTAGGAGTGCAATCTATGCATGTTTAGATGGAAGAAAAGGCCTGCAATTCCCAAATTGGGAGTTGTATGCCTTTTGTCTGTCTAAAACATGCAGAGGATTGTGCCTTAAATGTTTTGGGTGTTGGGCATTTCTACATGAGTTTTTTACTATGCACTCATGATTGCTATTAGCTCTACAGTAGGGTGACCAGATAAAATCCAGGTCAGGGCTCATGTAACTTTAACAGTTGTAGAGAAAAGGGAATTTCAGCCAGTGTCGTTTGTATGCAATTAGTTCCTGGTGAAATTCCCTCTTCATCACAACTGTTAAAGTTGCAGGGACCCTGCCTTCTTTTGTATATGGTCACTCTAGTATAGTGCATGCACCTTTAACTGTTGTGATGAAGAGGGAATTTCACCAGGAACTAATTGCATACAAACGACACTGGCTGAAATTCCCTTTTCTCTACAACTGTTAAAGTTACATGAGCCCTGACCTGGATTTTATCTGGTCACCCTACTCTACAGTGTGTGTAAGTAGGGAAGAGGTGCATATAACCAAGGCCATTTCTACACCAGGCTGTTTGCCTGGGATGGCCCCTGGCTGGTCCCTGTGCGCAGATGGTGTGTATTAGGTACTTCCAGGATCACCCTCCCTCCACACCTCTATGGTGTAGAAAGGGCCTAATAGAAGCTTGTGTGTGAGAGAGAGAGAGAGAGGGAAGGAGGGAGGGAGGGAGATTTTGATTGGAGAAATGGCCTAGGAGAAAAGATTTAAACACTTCAACCCCCCTCCCCCGCCGTGTCACTTCTCTGATCAAATCAGCAGCCCCTCATGTTTGCTTTGAACAAGCACACAAACAAACACACAAACAAATAGAACCTTATGCCTAGTTCGGCCTTAATAAACGATACCCAAATCCATTATTGACTGTGGAAAGTGATTTCTGATATTGACAAGACCTTGAAAAATAGGGATGTGCACGGCCGAAATTATCGTATCGTTATCGGAAATCCAATATAAAAAAAAATCGGATCTGATCATATCGGGGGGTAGCCGGATTTGATCGGATCCGATGTCTGATAAATATTGGAAGTTCCAATCCGATTATGGTGCTTTCCCCACAGATTTGCATTGGAGGAAAGAAAGCTTTCCCCCAATGCAAGTCTATGGGGAAAAACACTG
Source organism: Anniella stebbinsi (assembly GCA_029215795.1). Taxonomy (NCBI): domain Eukaryota; kingdom Metazoa; phylum Chordata; class Lepidosauria; order Squamata; family Anniellidae; genus Anniella; species Anniella stebbinsi. The sequence continues at coordinate 59,841,384 of JARDYH010000006.1, read as the reverse complement.
GGGTGGCACTCCCTCCCTCCTCCCACTCGCGCTCCCTCCCCACACTCGGATCCATTTAGATAGGGCCACCTGAGGAAATTATTGTTATCGGTAATCGGATGTCCGATAACGACCTTATTGGTTCATTTTCGGACATCGGACCGATACGATACACTTCCCTACTGAAAAATATAGTTTCTCAGCCTGAAAGGTTTTGCCTCATGTGCTTGGGGAAATAACCAAGCCTAGCATATAATTTAGGGGCAGGACTGATACAAGTCTTCATTTTCCTTTGTAAGCCCCAAACATGACGGACTCTTCCTCAGTTAAATATATTAAATGTGCGCATTCAAGCATGGTAATCTCCATGAACAGTCAAGTGACAGTGTTATCCACAGGCAACAGCTGGGTTAGGGTTGTTCATGCATAGATAAGCTTGAGTCAAAGGCCTGCTTGCCTTCTTTCTCAGACACTACATGTGTCTGCATCCTTCCATCTTTGTTGTTTTTAAGGCTAAAATCAGGAGTGGATGGCCGAAGATGGGAGGGGCTGCTTAACCCTCGCCTGTCCTGGTATCTATCTGCTTAAAATCACACCTCTTCCAAGCTACTTTACTCACAGAAGAAAACATCTGAGGACACCCTATATTTTTTTCTCCTAAGGAGAAAAGTGACCTGATGAACAAAAGGCAGGAGGGAAGAGGGTTAAACAGCCCATCCAATGGTGGTCCATTCCCATGATCAGCATTTCATTTTGCATTTCTTTCAAATATGGGAGATCTCTGATCCAGCCACGTGACATCATTTTGTAAAAGGTTAAAGGCAAGGCAGGAGATATGGGGAATTAGCCAGAGGCAGTGGCACTGAGGAAAAGGGTATTTAACACTTTCCTCTCACATTTTTCTCAATTGAAATCCACACTCTATGCCCAAAGTTGCTAAGAGTCTTAATGGGGAAAAATGACATGCAGCATACTAGTTCCTGGGCTTTTCTACATGAGGCATTTATCATGCACTTATCATCCCCCACACATGGTTGTTTATGGGAGTTGTTAATAGATAGAGGACATTGTGACCCTTCAGTTTCGCTTCTGAGTCCAACCAGCACTTTTAGTGAGTTTTTTAAAGCAGAGAAAATGCAGCATTTAATTGTGAATGCGAAAGAAAATGGGATTTCCTTTTGTGTATTAGTGCTATTCATCTATACCACAGCACCACCTAGAGGTTATATAGCAGAAAAGCAGGAAAGGAAACATTGTATAGTGCTCAGATCTCAATTCTGTGACGAAACCAAATGTAGATGCAGTGGAGTTGCAATCAATTAACAGCCTCGTGTAGAAAAACTCCCTATCTCCCCATTCCAAGGTCCCCAATGTTGGAAATAGCAGCTTTGGGATTTTGATCAGGGAAACAGTGCATGGGAATAGAGTTAAACCTTCATTTTAGGTAACCCAAAATTACGTTGCTTAACAGCATATTCATTCATTTATAAAGCATCTTTACCTAACTCTTTAGCCAAAAGACTTCCAGAGGAGCTTACAAAGATTAGAAGACAGTCCCTCTCAGGCTTACAATCTAAAAGACATGACATACAAGGAAAAAGGGAGGAGGAGGAGGAGGAGGAGGAGGAGGAGGAGGAGGAGGAGGAAAAAGCAAGCCCTGGCATAAGTTTCTTAAATTACAGTTCTTATCACAACCACCTGGGATAGAAACAGTGCTGGTAATGTGATGCCAGCTAGGTAACATTTGGGAAGAGACAAAGGCAGCTGGTCTCTCAGCAAAGGTGATGGAATAGCCCTGATACTCTTCTTTTCCTCTGCTTTGGAGTTTGATGGCATGGTTACTGCTAAGAGACAGCTGAGTTTCAATCATGACTCTCCCACATAATGTGCAGTTTGGCCCTCAATGTGTCTGTCATGTCATCTTTCCTATCAGAAATGTCCTTAAGATCTGCAGAGCAAATTTTAGCTATTCCAATTACTTATTTCAGTGGAGAAAATGCCAATTGACTCATTTACTGCTGCCCATATTTCTGTTGTGCACACTTTTTATGATGGTGTGTTATAGTTGATTTTTTAAAAAAAATTTTTTTAGCATTATTGCTAGTTCCATTGGAGGTTTGCCCACAGAAAAGCTGAGCAGAAATGATTTAAATAAAATAAAATAAATATGATATTCTGTATGTAACATTAACATAAATCCTATACTTTAGAATTATTTTCGTTTGAAAGAAAAATGTCTTCCTGCTTGATTAGTTTCTGCAGAGAAAGACAGAGTGCTTTTGCCATCACGCTAAAGCATCTGGCAGAGGTTCCTTTCCGGTAGTAATTTCAAGCCGCTGAAAGAGGGATATGCAGGTGTGATGGGCAAACCTTGTCAGACCTCTGCTGTGCACATTGTTCTTTTCACCTGAACCAGGCCTTTCAATTGTTCACCTGCAGGAGGCCTTTCAATTGTTGATTAGTTATTGTATCGTGAGTGCAAAGAGGCCGGCTGTCAACACGTTACACTTTGGTAAATGAATGAGATCTCAAGGAAAAGTTGAATAGCAGGGAGAGGCACTTGAAAATAGGAACAGGATATGCATCCTTTAATATTGTTGACCAACAACATGGCAAAAAGAGACAATGCTGATGATACATAGGCACAAGCGTCTTACCAGTGTCACTGAACTCTCATGCAAAGCTGTGTTTACCGGATTACCACAGCTGCTCATGATGATGATTGTATCACAGTAGGTGTATTAGGAGCCATCATCCTGTATAACCCCTTGTTTAGACTCATGGGCTGCCTTATAGCACTGTAACAGGAGGTGATCCTCTGCCCCAAAGTCTCAGCTAAATTAGTCAAAGTTCCCCTATGGCTATTTTGCTCGCTTTATGCATTAGCTGTATATGATGATATCATCATGTGTGAATGTCAAACAGTCCTACATGTGTTTCTAAATGTTCTCATTTGAATATGTAAACGCACTGCCAAAATTTAAAATAGAAATGGGGCGTCCAGCTTTTCCTTTATTTTAAACCAAGAATGCCTCTCTGGAATTCTGTGATATAATATAGCATGGCTCCCATTGGACCATTCTTAATGAGGAATATCACTAGGCTGCTGCTGCTTATTGCAGGCCTGCCATTGGTTGAAGAGGCAGATGAGCTTTTTAAAGAAGAATTTTTTAAAAGGGCAATGCCATGCTTTGGTGCCTTGTTTAAATTATGGAAAATCCCACCTGATTTTTTTTTTGATTTTTTTACAAATTTCTCCTGATTCTTGAAGATCTCAATATCTGTGAATGTTTTTGCCTGACCTGAAATGCCAGAGTACTTTGGCCCAGCACTAATGCTACCCTAGTGGCTACAGTTCTGTATTTGCAGAAAGAGACAAACACTCTTAACAGGAGCATTGTTGTGGCAGCACATGCAAGAAAAATAGCATAGTGATTGCCTCCCCAAATGTTTGCTATTAAGACAGCTACCGATGTTTAAAAAGTGTTGTTTTTTTTAATTCATGAAAACTAAGTATAGAACTATGTCGAATAAGCTGAAATGGGTTTTAAGATTTGCCTCAATAGACTAAAACTCATCTGAAATATCCTAATTTTGACTAACTCTGAGGTAGAAGCTAAGCTTTAATTCTGTTACTAAATCAAGCTTTTCCAGGGTTAGCAGGAGCCACTATGATCTCCAGTCAGTGGCTAGTGTTATACTCAGTCCTGGGTTCAAATCCAAGGTCTCTCAGGCGGATGAAAGGTCGAGCAAGTCAGTGACTGATATGATAACCAACAGTGATTTAAATAGTTAACGGTTGGCTATTTAACCCACCGTGAGCTATCATGTTTGTGATGTTCTGTTTAAAAATGTGAATGTGTGGTAAAAGTTATTGTTAAGTGTTGCAGGTCTGGATGAGTATGGAATGAGTGGAAAGTGAGAGCTGATTGGTTAGTTGTTTGGAGTGCCTGAATTGGTGGAGTGTGTGAGAATGGGAGGAGCTGGGGAATGAATGGAATATATTAAGCCGTGCCTCTATTGTTAAGGGCCGTCAGTAAAAAACACATTCCACCATGTTAAAGTGATAATTGGGGGGGGGAGTCATTCTAACGGCCATAAAATCGAAAATGTTTCATCAACCTTTCTGAAATTTACAGGTGCCAGAAAGAAATGTTTGTTTTACATTACCTGAAAATTACAAGAAGATTGGTGAAAGATTGAGGGAAGGAGAGCAGTTTAAGTTAGAAAAGGAATACAAACCTCTCTCCCTGCTTTTGTAAAATTTACTTCCGGGTTGAGACTTTTTGTGCTCTCAATTTGCATAATTTCTAGAGCCTTATTAACTAATCCAGTGGTGGGGTCTTCTTTCTCCTTGACTGTAGTTGATGGAAAGCTTTTCATTTTTTTTAAATTCCCTTCGGTTGACTTTTAAGGACTATTTTAACCTCTCATTCAAGTCAATGAGGCGGCCATCTTCCCTCATAACGCGACACTGACACACGCTCAGTAGCGTCGCTCTCTCCCCTCCCTCCTGCCTTAGAATGTGGGGTGGGTGAGTGAAATGGCCGCTGCCTCTATAGCACAGACCTTTTGAGTGAAGAAGAAGAAGAGTTTCTCTTTTCTCTTCTGGAACATATATTCCTTTGGCTCTGAGAGTATTTTGGCTTATCTTCATAAGGCCAGTTTGCTCTTTTGCTCCCTGGTGAAGCAGGGTGTGGTTCCTCTGGATCCATGACAACCTGATCTTCAGATCTCTCCTGGGAATAGGTGGCTATACCTTTCTTTCTATCCCGCCCCACTCCGTACAAACACAGTGCTCCTTCCCTCTTTTCTAAGAGTTTGGTCCATACTGCTAAAAGTTGAAAGCTTCAAACACTTCATTTAATTAGTTTGGGCTGGTGTTAAGTTTTAAGTACAACGTTGAAACCTTTCAAAGTGCTTCTGGGCCTACAACGCTGGTTTCGGCCTAGTCACCCTGTTTTTCTAATAAGGTTTAGAAACAGTTGAGCTGTCGTTTATTTTGCATAGTGTACACACATGGATTTTCTTTCTAATCCTTACAGTCTACACTGGCTCCCTCCTTGATGTGTTTTTGGATGCAGACAAACCCTTTTTTGTTCCAGCAGGCCTTTGGCAAATAATCTGGACCTCTGTCTATACCTTTGACTTTTAAATTGTTATGTATTTAAAATGTTTAAAATGCTTTAATATTGAAAAGTATTTAATTATATTTTTTAACTTTTGTATATTTAGGCTGACCATATGAAAAGGAGGACAGGGCACATGTAACTTTAACAGTTGTAGAGAAAAGGGAATTTCAGCCAGTGTCATTTATATGCAATTAGTCCCTGGTGAAATTCCCTCTTCATCACAACAGTTAAAGTTGCAGTCTCTATACTAGAGTGACCATATACAAAAGAAGGCAGGGCCCCTGCAACTTTAACTGTTGTGATGAAGAGGGAATTTCACCAGGAACTAATTGCATACAAATGACACTGGCTGAAATCCCCTTTTCTCTACAACTGTTAAAGTTACATGAGCCCTGTCCTCCTTTTATATGGTATATAGTATATTCCTATTTATAGGTTTTAGCTGTATATGTTACAGCATATGTTATGCATTTACTTTTCTTTATAAACCATTCATATCTTAAGACTTCTTGTGTGGCATGTTTTCATTGGTTTAACAAGTTAAAAGGGGTATTCACTGTTTTCATGCTTATGTTATAAAATCTATTTTCAACAGGCCTAGTAACTTCAAGAGTAACAGAGTTGGGGGAAATCCTCAATCTCTTTGCTATCAGAGGCACTGAGTAAGGGACCCCTAGAGATAATTTAGACTGACCCCAACCACAAAACACTGCTGTCAGATAAACTTGAGGGAATCCCTCCCTCCACCCCTGGGTTTAATTTACTGGCTTCCCCTGGCTGGACCTTGCAGGAAACTATAGGGACAGACAGAGCAGGCATTCATAGCACACATAGAATTCTAAGACTGGCAAATCCAAAAGCAAGTGTGTTGCTTTTCAAGAACCAAGGAAATTCAATGGGTCTTACTTTTGAGTAAATATCTAGGGATGGAAATGCAGCCTGTGCAAGAACTGAGTAGGGTGACCATATTTGGGAAACCAAAAAAGAGGACATCTAGTGGGTGGCAGGAAAATGGTTTTCTGGGGCCACCTTAAAGTCCCCAATTGGAGCGGAGGAGGGGAAAGCATGTCATTCTCACCCCCAGCCACTGCTCCAATCAGGCCTTTTTCTATAATGTCTGGGAATGACACGTTTTTCCCTTTTAAGACCTTGATTGGAGCAGTGGGAGAGAATGACACACCTCCAGAAAGCATGTCATTCCCCCCTGCCACGCTAGTGGTGGCCTTAAAAGGGAAAGTGTGTAATTCCAGGTCATTATAGACTATTGCATAAAATCCCCCGACACCGAGGATAGAACAAAAACCAGGAGAAATGTGGGGAAATCATGACAGTTTTTTAAAAATTTATTATTGCATTTATATCACACCTTTTTTTCTGCCAAGAAACCCAAGGTGGCATACATAATCCTCCTCCTCTCCATTTTATCCTCACAACAGCAACCCTGTGAGGTGGGTTGGGCTGAGAGTCTGCAACTGGCCCAAAGTCACCCAATGGGTTTCCATGGCTAAGTGGGGAGTAGAACCCAGATCTCCCAGCTCCCAGTCCAACACTTTAGCCACTACGCCACACCCTAATGGTCACCCTAGAATTGAGCCATGCCAAGTTGGAAGCAGATCGGTTTGTGCCTTAATTTTTAGGATAGTTTTTTAAAAAGTTTGACTTCAATTTTTTTTCTAAAATTCAAGGCATGAACCAATCTGCTTTCAACTTGGCATGGCTAAAGCCTTACTTAAGAGGTACCATGGTGCTAAGTTTCATCTCTTCATCTTTACTTTCTTTTTTTTTAATGTACTGCTCAAGGCCCTAGACCCCAAAGAGGAGTATTGGGTTTGAAGTTAAAAAAAAAATCCTAAAACTCAAGGCATAAACAGATCTGCTTCCAACTTGGCATGGCTCAATCCCTATTTAGGAGCTACCATGCTGTAAAGTTTCATCCCTTTATCTTTAAAAATGATGGAATTGTAAGCATTTTAGTTAATTTAAAAAATTAAATTGAAGTTTTAAACATTTATAAAAATCAAGGGATGAACGGATCTGCTTCCAACTTGGCATGGCTAAATCCCTACTTCAGAGCTACCATGGTGCCAAGTTTTATCTCTTTATCTTTAATTTAATTTTTAAAACTTGTACTGCTCAAGGTCCTGGACCCCAAAGAGATTTCTGTTTGAACTTTAAAACATTCCTAAAAATCAAGGCATGAACAGATCTGCTTCATACTTGGCATAGCTATATCCCTACTTAAGAGCTACCATGATGCCAGGTTTTATCTCTTTATCTTTAAAAATGAGGGAGATGCAAGCATTTTGGTTGATTTATTAACGTTAAAAGTGAGTTCAACACATAACACTAGCTTTGATTTTATATTGGATGTCAAGATGGTATAACATCCTGGCTGACGCTGGCTTGGTTGTCAACTGTATAATATCCAGTCATCCGTTACACAAAGCCATGAAATTCATTAAACAAAAAACCTACGGTTTACAAAAACAATGTTAAGGCTCTACAGTTTCCAACCAAGCACCAAAAAGCAGGGAAATTGGGAGTTAAGGCTCACAAGCCTTAACGCCACATCCTCCCTAAGGAGGCAGAAAGTGCAAGTGAAATTCTCATTCTCCCAAAGCAGATAAACCATGAGGACAGGGTGGAGAATATGATATGTAGAGGTGACTGTGGGGTTGTGGAAAACTGATCACAAACAACTTAGGGCCACCTACTTCTCTTTTTTTTGTTTAGAGCAGCCCTTCCCCAACCTGGTGCCCTCCAAAGGTGTTGGACTACAACTCCCATCATTGCAAGTCAGTATGTCCCATGGTCAGGAATGCTGGGACTTGTCATCTCAAACACCTGGAGGGCAGCAGGATGGGGAATGCTGTTCCATACCCTTACCAAATACAGGGTCTGCCCAATACTTTTCTCTCACACACATCTCGCATATAGCAGCACTCTTGATAACAAAAGGGGCACTATTCATTACAGATCTAGAACTAGAGCATGTGCCAGGCACTTCCAACTTTTGGTCAATATCCTGCCTTTCAAAGAACCAATGTTTTTTTTCTTAAAATGTATTTATAAAAAATATACTGTTCACTCCCCACAATCCCTGCACAATACATAATCTCATTAAAGCAACAGCGGAGCAGAAGAGGTTTAGTTTGGCTGTCTTGAACACCTTTCAGATGAGATTAGTTTGCAATCCTATACCTTTTGGGAGAAATCCCTAGTGAATTCAGTGGCACTGGCTTCTGAGAAGACATGTATAGGAGTCAACCTTCTCCAGCCTGGTGCTCCCTGGTGTAACTCCCCATGTTATGTGTTATGGGGAAGACAAAAATCAATTCATACTTAATTTTAAAATAATACTTACGCATGAAAGTATACTTACGCATGAAAGTATTAGGAGGTAGCTCTGCCTTTGATCTCACACTGCTGAACAAGTAAGAGAAATCCTTTATCTGATATTCAAGAAACAGACATCCTATGCCATGTGTTGAAAATTAATGTTGATGTCTGAAGGGCTATCTGGATTAGGTGTTCAAGATTCATTCATTGTTGTTTCATTTGGTTTTGACAGTTTATTTAAAGTGATGCAGCTCTTTTGTAGTTCCTTGATTGATCACATATCTTAATGCTGGAAAACATCATACTTTAGTACAGATGTGGGCACAAAATAGATCTATCCTGATGATAGATCAACTCACGGCATTCCTGATAACTGCCCATGCTGATAGGGGCTTTTCCAAGTTGAATTCCAAAACATCTGAAGATCTACATTCTGCCTTCCCTTGTTCTTGAACAACATTCCCCAACCTGGTGCCTGTCAGATGTGTTGGGTTGCAACTCTCAACATAAGGAGATGCTCTAAGAAATGAGAAGTAGCTGGTCCTAAGTTGTTCATCATCATTTCCCACAACCCCACAGTCACCTCTGCAGATCAAATTGCATATCTAGATTTTTGAGATGACAAGTCCCAGCATTCCTGACCATGGGACATACTGACTTGCAATGATGGGAGTTGTAGTCCAACACCTTTGGGGGGCACCAGGTTGGGGAAGGGCTACTCTAAACAAAAAAAGAGAAGTAGGTGGCCCTAAGTTGTTCGTGATCAGTTTTCCACAACCCCACAGTCACTTCTGCATATCATATTCTCCACCCTGTCCTCATGGTTTATCTGCTTTGGGAGAATGAGAATTTCACTTGCACTTTCTGCCTCCTTAGGGAGGACGTGGCATTAAGGCTTGTGAGCCTTAACTCCCAATTTCCCTGCTTTTTGGTGGTTGGTTGGAAACTGTAGAGCCTTAACATTGTTTTTGTAAACCGTAGGTTTTTTGTTTAATGAATATATATGTCAGACAGAGGGAGAGCTGACGGGTTGTTTTGGGTTGAATTGAGGAGGGGAGTGGATTGTGAGTTGAAGAGAGAGAGAGAGAGAGAGAGAGAGAGAGAGAGTAGCAGCTAGTGAGGTGTTTTGATTGATATTGAGAGGAAACAGTTTGGCTTTGGGAACAGTTTGAAACATATAAGGATTATACTTAAAACCAATAAGCTTACTGTGCACGCAATATACTTAATGTTAATAAATCTTGTTAATTTGAACAAACTGCTGTGGTCTTTGAAAGTGTACCTGAAGAAGGTACTGGTGGCAGCGGGAACCTAGATGCTTGTCTGAGGCCAGGTTGCTGGGCTGTAGAGCTGTGGGGCCTAATAGTAAAGGTGAGACAGGGACAGCAGTGGCAACGGGCTAGGATAAGGCATCACAATGTTGTGTGGCGGGAGTTTTTTTAACCAATGGTTGGTTATTTTGCCGAAATAACAACACTGTGCAGAGTTGGCTATTTGAACCACTGTTGGTTATCATGTTGTGTGGAGAGCACCATTGGTTATTTCATCAGCCAAGAGTTGCAAAGTAAGCACGGTCAAAGCGGCAGCTACTGCTCTAGTCTGACTGGCAAGATAGATTTTGGGCAGCAATGGCTGAAGGGATACTAGCGGGAAGACTATGCAGGGAGAGAGGGCAGTGGATGAGAGTCAACTCAGCGTGGACTAATACTCAACTCAATGCAGATCCTAATCCACACCATGATGGATTATTATCATGTTGTGTGGGGAAAACTCCCTAGATAAACAACTGTAGAGTTGATTATTACTCCACCGTTGACTATCACATTGTCCAAACGCAGCCAATAGCTTAACTTTTCACCTATGAAACAAGAATAATCAATGTTTACACCACAGAAGTGTTGGGGATGTGAATACAGTGAAAATTATAACTTACTTTGTGCCACAAATTGTCATCTTGAACTGGCCTTAGGCATGTTCTCATTTTTAATCTCAGCCTTTCCTCTCTAAATGAAATTACTATGTTCAGAGGGTTAATAACAATGCCATAAAATTTTATGCAGAAAAACCATCTATGGTGGCCTGACCTCATTTAACAAACCAAAAGTTAGGTCTTTCCATAGCAACATCCAGTGGTTTGTGAAATATGCCATTGAGTTGCCATGCTATGCCTTATGTACTGCAAACTTTTTTACCCATGTAAGAATCTATGCTTTCCTGTGGACTCTGGAGAGATTTTTCTTTCTTTCTTTTTTTACTTCAGCTGATACGCCAAACGGAAACAGTAAAATAGACAAGAGGAGGCATGGAAAAAAGTAGGATGGATAATTGCTAGTCGCAGCTGCAAATAGGCACTTGTTTAATGGTATACTAGATGCATGTAAATGTGGTTATCCCTTTTTCAGGAACCAGATGCTTTCCTATGTATTATGAAAAGTGTAAGGAGGAGAAAGGCAGGGAAGGTTAGAAAACAAGCAAAAGTGGCAGGGGTGGTCAGATATTTTTTCAGTGGTATTTCTTAAGTAAGCTGTACAGTCAAAGATAAAGAAGCTGCAAGGAAACCATCTAAGATGTTGACAAATAATTAAACAGATCAGTTTTCCAGATTTATGGCTTAAAGAAAGCCTCTGATTGCAAATCCTGCAATCTCCAGGCTGAAATCATGAGAGGATCACACCACCTTAATTTTGTCAAAACAAGTAAAACATCTGTTCTACTTCTGTTATTATTCAGAGAAATTATGCTACATCGAGACATCTTATGCATAGTAAGTCTTCTGAGCAAAAATAATGGACCTAAACCATTGACCTTATTCAGTCAAGCTTTTTGATTAAAGCTGATGGAAATATGTGAGAATACAAGAAACATACAGAAGATTTTTAAAAAGCAACTTGCCTTTATTTGGTCATAGAACTCTTGAAACTGTCACCTCAGGATTCCACCCTTTTTAAAGTGCTTTATACACAGTTTATATTATTTTGGTCAATTATGTAATGCACACTTCAGCATAAAAGAACTGGTTCAGCAAGCCAACAGCATTTTCTATTTTTATAAAATTCTGTCTCTGAGGTCAGATCCTGCTTACAAATCAAAGGTTTTCCAATTCTAATTCGGGTAATGCTTGTCACATTAGGAGCTTCAGGGCTGGGCTCTTATGTCAATGCAATTGCTCTAATTATGCATCACTGTGGCTGAGAGCAGAATCTCACCAGATTATAGTCTATACAAGGCCGCTTTGTATTTCACATGGCTCTATCATAGACAGTGAACTGTAGACAGAAAAGCAAGGATTTCGTAAAGCATTTAACAATGGTGGTGCTCCATAACTCTGAAAAAAACATATACATCTTAAGCCATGTTGGAAACAAATGGCAAGAATAACACAGAGATGAGAGGAGATGAAACCATTTTGTGGCAATTCATACAGTACATGAGGAGATTTTTCACCCTGAGAAGATACAGTTAATTGACGGGGCACCCCTGCAAGCTGACGACACCATGAATGTCTGAAATGTTGCTTATTAAGACAGGTTTGTCATTGATTTTGACATCCTTCAGACAGCCAAGGAACACATCCTGAACAGGAAGCCATGGTATTTCCAAATTAACTGTAAAGAGAAAGAGTAAAGATGAGCTAAATACAGAACACACGGGCAAATTGGTATGGGATTATAGAAAGCCAATGTCTGCCTCTAAGGTATGCTCTTCTTTGTCAATAGAAGTTGTAGTGAAACATAATATTCCCATTGAAAACAAATAGCTTGGTTCCTTGTGAGAAATAATACAGCTATTAAAATTACTTTGCCTGTGTCCATGATCTGCAAGAAATATTACATTTTACTCCCATTATATATGGGAACCACATCTCTGATCCAGTTTTGGATAGCTTTAGAAAGAATAATAATGCAGAGTTCTCTAGCTGAGTGTCTTCTGTTTTCTCCCTCTCGATTGACACACACACACATTCTCTCTCATATGCACAATATAAGCAGTGTGCCTTCTTTCCTGCAGTGGTATTCTTCAGGTAGAATCAACTGGCTCAAATTAATATTGGGATTCTTTAGCAAACAGAACAGCAAATAAGAAGCAGCATGTTCAACTGTGCGGTAAGGAGGCGACTGGCTATCTGTTTAAATTTAGAGCAAATTTAACCATCCATTCACTACTGGATTGTCATATTAGCTCTGCTCAGGTGTTCTTTACTGAATGTGTGAAGGGGGTCTCTAGAATATATAGGCTAGCCCTGTCCCCGAGACACCAACACACTTATTGGCCAAGCTCCCCGGTCTGATGCATGATCAGCATCAGCCTAAAGGATAGTACACTTCCGTGGGTGGGGTGATACCCCACATTTCTGTTCCCTTAGGTATGTCTGAATGAGTATGTTTACAGAGCTCAGAATGTTAGACTGAGTGGGTGTGGCTAGTGATGCTAGATAAGGGAGTGGGGTGGGGGAGCTTGTCAGTTAGTCTGTTAGCAGTTAGTCAGTGGGTTGGGAGCCTGTCAGTGAGTGGTTGTTGGTTGGGGTTTGTAGGTGGCTGAGTTGAGAAGACTGTGTGAGAAAGGAATAGATATAAGATTGTAGAGATTTAGGATTATTAGTATTAAGATTGTTATTACTAGTATTATTAAGAATAGGCAGGATTTAAATTGAATTTGAAGAAACTAAGAACTGTAAATGACAATAAACTATTTATTTATTTTGCTACCATAAATCACGTATCAGCTTGGCTTTGTCACCCGCTCTATAGGTTCCTAAATACACAAATTATATTAAACCTTTAGCCCAGTATATTCACAGCAGAACCTATTTCCCAACGTCTTCGCCTTGTTCCCTCACAGAGAGGGGAAAGGTAGTGTTATTTTGCCCTTCCCTCAGGCTTATTCAAGTGGTGGCGCTTGTCCTGAGAAAGGGTGCTCACGACCGGGCCTAATATATAGGTGGTGTGGTGGCACAGGAACCATTGTACATTCCGTGGGTGGGAATCCTGGGTCCACATTTTGCTCCTGCGTTTTTGATTTTAAAAAATGACACAGACACACACACCTCAGCTCTGTGTTGGCTTGTCCAAGGGCAGATTCCTGTGTATCCCCCACATTTTGAAATGCATAATTTTCATTTCTCTGCATGGCACTTTGTAGGAAATTATGGCCAAAATTCTTAGGCCTGGAATTTCCTTCCTGCACTGAAAGTGAAGCAATCTGGATAGTTAGTTGAATGGCCCTAATAATAGAGATCTCAAGGTAGCCAAATATTTTGAGTCTATAGGGTAATCCTGAAAAAGCATACTGTTGGGAAATCTGCAGCAACTGTGCCCAGCCTTTCTTTGTGTGTATATGTGAGTGAGGACCAAACTAGATAGGATGTTAATTGCAATTAACATATACCTTAATAAAAGGGTAATTTGGAGGTGGGGAGACAGAAGCAGCAAGGCCACAGGGGTAGGGATTGCGAATTTTAACTTTCCCCCAGTCTTGTTGTGGTCCCTCCCTAAGCTGAAATTTTCATTGGGAGGGAAACACCAACTGGTGCCAATGGAAGCTTCCCTCCTGAAGCAAACAGTTGGACTTGATGACCTGGGGGCTGGACTCTATGGCTTTATAAGCCCTTTCCAACTCTACTATTCTATGATTCTATGACTTTTGGGGCCATTTTCATCAGGACAATGGTGGGAGAAGATTAGACTTCCCTTTGCCACCCTCTGTGGTCTAGCCGCTTCTGTCTCCCCCACCCCCCATTTTATAAACCTCTTCATTCATTGCATTCACACAATTAACTTCACATCTAGTTCCATTTCATTTCATGTATTATATTTCTGTAGCGCCCCATAGCCGAAGCTCTCTGGATAGTTCACAAAAATTAAAAAACATTAGAATACATTATATAAAGTATAAAACCATTCATGTAAGGACATAAAAACAGACACAACAACATATATCTAAAATAATTTAAAACCATCAGCCAGAGACAATCTAGGACTTGATCAAAAAGACTTGTTATATGCTGTGAATTGTCTTAGAGAAGAGTTTGACCTTCAGAAAGAAGAAAGTCCAGGCTTCTTCATAAAACACGAGACATTGGCCTGGTCTGCATGATCGCCATAGCTTAAACAAGCCATGGTGATTGTGCGAACCAGGTCAGGAAGTCCGTTCTCCTTTGACTGAGTACAGTTTTGCCAGATAGAAGGTTGTCACATTCATTATGAATATTTCCAAAATAAAATGAAGCAGCAACCATGAAATATGAACTAATGAATCCTCCTACCTGGAACTCTCCCAAAATAAAGTGGTTGGGCATGGCTGGTGGGAAGTATAGTTGATGGTCCAGCAGTGTAGTTACTCTTTGCATCTACATCTAGGTGCACAGTGTTCTGCTTCTGAGTTACTATGAACGATCAGATGAAATAATCAGTTTGTTCTCCCATCGAAGACATTGGCCAATTTCAGATGTAGTAAAAACTTTTCATGGATGTCCACCTTATAAAAATCTTTTGTCCCCTACGATTTTAAGCCATCCCCTTCTATTCTGGACAAATGCAATATTCATACAGTATGCCTGGAGGCATGGCCACACTACAGATTACACTGTAGCCATGTACAATATTAGACTGGTGTTTAACGTTTCCTTTGCTAGCCCCCTTCTCCCTGCATTTTTCCCTCTCCATGCTGCTTTTACACCTGGGCTTCTGGACATATTTACCTTGCAAACAGTGAGCCTTTTGTGGGAAAAGGAAGCTGGTAGGCATATGACTCAGAGGAAAATGGGCTAATAGGGGAAAGGCTAAGCATTCCCTGCTCCACCCCTTCTCTGCTGCTTGAAAATACTACCTCCCCAAAGGTGCTTTTTAATGGAGAAGAGGCTGTTAGCCTGATACTACACGCAGCTGCAGCATGACATGAAGTTTAACCCTAATAATATTTATTTCTTACCCGCCTCTCCCTCTGGATTGAGGCGGGGAACAATATCAATACAGACAATATAAAATACATAAAACTGATTAAAAACATATAAAATTAATACATTATTAAAATCAACCAAGTCTTAAAATTCGACTGGGTAGGCCTTAAGGAAGATTTCTGGGGATTTCTACTTGTATTTCCTTGTAGGAATGTGATTTATATCACTGTTATTCCAGTAATAAAAGCATATCAGGAAACTGTTATGGTTACAGTATGAGACAAAGAGAGCAAAAACAACTTCACCAATTCACAGTCTAAAAATTATTTAATGAATCTATCGATTTAGCCAACAAACATTTGTTTCAGAACAATCCTCAAGGAAGTTTATGGGACTGTTTTAGGAATATTCCAAACAAATTTACCCACTTTGCAGTCATCATAATATGTTCATAATCAGAATTCTTACAAGCAGAACCAGAGATCTATAGAAGTCTTAAATAGGTCATACTATGTTATGGATTTAAAACGCATCAGAAACAGACTTCTTAAAAAAGCACAAGGCATACTTTTTGGGAGCTCTGTAATGGCTGACGTTCTTATTATCCTGCCTCTAAAGAACTGGTGAATGAGATTGCACAGTACCTGCTATGGAGTGCCATTTTCCATCACACAGAGACCGCTGAGGTGTGACTGACGTTGAGAACTCTCCAGCGCCATTATTTCCAGACGCAGTGAGCTGTGAAAAACAGAAGTCTTTTAAATTACCTGTAACAAAAAGACTAAAATAAAATAAAAATGCAGACACAGTATGCAACTATGAAAGATTTGCTGAGCTTGATTAATTTCATCAGTGCTTTTAGGGACTGTTGCCTTATTTGTGAACTCCAGATTTCTATGCTTTCAGAACAGGTACATCATATTTCTTGAATTCCAAGAAAAACTATTTTTCATTAGTTAAGAAAGATATATCCACATTAGCTTTCCAGGTGGCTGTTGCTGAGTTGAAGCTGATTTTACTAGCTGCTGGTAACTGATAATAATGTCACTTACATTAAAATAAGCAAAGGAGAGCACTTGGAGACACCACTTGCGGTTCAGCTGCCCCCAATACACCCAGTATCTGGGGATCAAGGGTAGAGTTTGCCCACTCTCAATACTGCTGGTATTCCTGGACCTCTCAGTGGCTTTCGATACCATCGACCATGGTATCCTTCTGGAGCGCCTGGGGGAATTGGGAATTGGGGGCACTGTGCTTCAGTGGTTCCGATCCTAACTCTCGGGCAGGTTCCAGATGGTGATGCTTGGGGATAGCTGCTCTTCAAAAAAGGAGTTGCTATGTGGTGTTCCACAAGGTGCCATCCTTTCCCCAATGCTGTTTAACATTTACATGAAACCGCTGGGAGAGATCATCCAGAGGCATGGGGCGGAGTGCTATCAATACGCTGATGACACCCAAATATATTTCTCTATGCCTTTGACAACATCGTCAGCTAAGGATAGTGTGTCTCCTCTGAATGAATGCTTGGAGGCGGTAATGGGCTGGATGAGGAAAAACAAACTGAAGCTGAATCCAGACAAGACAGAGGTGCTCGCTGTCAAAGGCCCCAACCTGGGTTTGGAGGTGTGTCAACCAGTTCTGGATGGGGTTACACCCCCCTGAAAGACTGTGTTCGCAGCTTGAAGGTACTCCTGGATCCGTCGCTCCAGATGACAGCTCAGATTGATGCGACGGCCAGGAGTGCCTACTATCAGCTTCGGCTGATACGCCAGCTGCGCCCCTTCCTAGAGTTGGAAGACCTAAAGACGGTAGTGCACGCGCTGGTAACTTCGAGGCTTGACTTCTTCAATGCGCTGTACATAGGGCTACCTTTGTGCCTAGTCCGGAAACTTCAACTTGTTCAAAATATGGCAGCCAGGTTGGTCACCGGTACATCTAGGGGTGACCACATTACACCAGTTTTAAAATCACTTTATTGGCTGCCAGTCAGTTTCCGGGCGAAGTATAAAGTGTTGGTTATTACCTTTAAAGCCCTACATGGTTTGGGCTCAGGCTACCTGCGGGATCGCCTTCTCCTGTACAATCCGCCCCGCACACTTAGGTCCTCTGGGAAGAACTTACTCAAGCCTGCCAGAACTAGGCTGGCGAGTGTTACCCAGAGGACCTTCTCTTCCATCGCTCCCAGACTATGGAATGGTCTGCCGGAGGAGATTAGACAAATTAGCGGTCTTCATGAATTTAAGAGAGTCATGAAGACTGCTCTCTTCCGGCAGGCCTATCCGGATGAATTTTAAGATGTTTTAATGATGCATTTTCTCTTGTTTTTAATTTTTTTTAACTGTTTGTGATTTTTGTATTTTACATTTTGTTCCCCGCCTCGATCCGAAGGGAGAGGCGGGTTATAAATAATAATAATAATAATAATAATAATAATAATCTCATATACATCATAGAATTCAATAAGATGACCCCAGTCCTTCGTCTACATATCCTATAACTGTTCTGTTTGTCAAACTAGAATGTGATGGAATTCTGGGAACTGGCTTTTATATGTCCTGCATTACTGAGAACCCGAACTATGAAAGCTTTTTGTACAAGTGTAGTTTAGATTTCAAATCTATGTTGCCATCACCCTAGCACCTTGTCTAATATGTATTTTTGTTCTGGAAAAGGCTTTATGAGCAGGTGTTTCATGGCATCTAGGAGCAAGGGGATCCTGATGGTAGTATGCTAGTCTACCTGCCTTTATTACAATTAAAGTTTATGGAACCAGATCACCCTCCTATATCTGTCTCTATTTTTCTGTTGAGAATAATCTGCCAGTCCAATGCTAATGGGTTGGTTGGTATAATAATCAAATACTCTTCTTTCTGTAAGCATTGCAGATAAAATAAAACTTGTACTGTTTGGGGCTTAATCTTTGAGCCAATTTCTCTATTTTGTCAAGGTACAACACAAGATCTATCATGTGCTTACCAAGACTCTATAAAAGCTCTCTATTTCTAGGTTTGGCAGGTACATGTGTATTCATGTAAATTTGTGTACATGTGTGGATGAGGACATTTGGAGGCTGTCTAAATGCACAGAAAACCCTGGGTGTGTGTGTGGTAGTACTGCGTCGGTTATATGATGCAGCAGCCACCACTCACCCATCCTGGGGCTTTCTGGCGAAGCTGCAGAGGAAAAAAGTTGGAGACTTACCCCAATGTTTTTCTCTGGAGCAAGGTGAGTATGGCATACCTGCCATCTAGCCATGCTCTGGAGTCATGGAAGAGGCGTGGCCAGGGGGATAGCGACCTGATTGGTCTCCATTTGCCCAGGAAGACTGCAGGGAGTGGGCGGACGAGCCTAACAGCCACCGGAAAACCCATGCTGCCTCCCTTCATCTGTATTACTTGCTGCCATTCTGCACCAGTGATGCCGTGGGGTTTGGCAGCAGAGCGGTGCCAACTCGGTGCCATGAAGACAGCCCCTTGGTAAGAACTGATAACACCTCTCAGTAATTCAGGACTGGAATCTCTCTCTGTCTCTCATTCCCTGTCCTCACCAAATGTTGGCAGTTTAACTCAGAAAAAAGAAGAAAAAATCATACCTACCATGCCTTCTTCCATGTAAACAGTTAAATAGTTCCATGGTTTGCTGCCAGTATGGATTAAAATGCCAGTCAAGCTTCTTGGACGGATGTTAAATGTGATCTGATATTCCAAACTCATCAAAAAAGTGTTTTCTGGGGTGCAAAAATAATTGGGAATAGTTATGTTAAAGAGGATGTCAAGTGTATGAACTCAATTTCATGCACCTTTAGCAGCTCTCTGAGTCAGTGTTCAATAAATTCACTATCCTGTGCAAGTGAAACTACCCCTATGGCTAAGACTGAATAAGTCTGTGCAGATTGGAAGGTCTCAATGTGAGTCTGAGTGAATGGGGTGCTTTTGATCAGAATCCATAACTCCTTCTGCAGCACTCACCAATGACAATATGCCCCCCTTCATTGAAGAAAGAGACCCCGTTCTCCAAAGTATTATCCAAGCAAGGCAGAACACCATTGTTCCGATGGTAAGTATGTACAAACTTTCCTGCTACGTAGAAGTTTCTCAGACAACCCACAAAACTCTTCTTTGGTATATTCTGAAAATATAAATTCAACAAAAATTATGATAACTCAATGATATATACTTTAGTAATGCTCCACTTCATGCACATTTGGGCACTCCATGCACTCAAGAGAGACTGGAGATAAGAGAAGGGTTTCCCTTGCTAGCACTAGAGCTAACAGGGGAACCCCCTTCCCTTATCCCTGGTTTCTCGGGAGAACTTGGGGAGATAATTAGATTGCTTCCTTGTTATCGTTATCACTCCCTAAAGAAAGCCTGGGATTTCCCTTGCCAGCACTAGTAAGGGAAACCCTTCACTTAGCTCCGGTCTCTCCTACCACTAGCACAGGAAAGCCCTGTCTGGGGAGGTGGAGGGGAAGAGTGTCTGTGTGTGTGTATCAGGGGCAGGGGAAGAATTAGAGTGTATGAATGAGTGTGAGAGTGTGCATGTATGTATGTGTGTGTACAAACATGCCTGTGTGCACCACAGGAGGCCCCTGGCAGACATCCAATGAAGACCCCAGTGCCTAAAAGGTTGTGCACACCTGCTCTAGAGCCATACAGATTATCAGATACACTTCAGGTTCAGAAGTAAGAATTTTAATTTTGCACAGGAATAGGGAAGGGGCTAAAGGGAAACAGACCAGAGCATAGATACAGAGGAGAGCATTGATGGGACATGGAACCACGCAAACCTATAGAAAAACAGGAGCAGGGCCCAAGCTCCTCCAGGGTGCTTAGTTAGCCATAGCTGGTTCCATTAATGTGCGAAAATATGCCTGCTAGATCCTTACCATCAAGTAAAAATGTAACGCAAAAATTTAACAGGGAAGAAAAGTTAATGATGTCTCAGAGAACTGTTTAGACACGAAACTGGGATAGCCTATGCAAAACTTGGATAGGAAGAGTAGCTTTCCCCTACTCTTGAAACAATTACAGTGGTGTCAGTGCTCAATGAGCAGCTTAGCTTCACTTTTGACGGCAAGGGAAGTGTTGTGCATCCAGGCAGGTGCTTGAACTGAAAGATTCCTGATCTGAACTGGAATCTACATCCACACTGCCATCTATGCTTCCCAGTGAGAGTCAAGCTAGAAAGTGACCTGCCTGTCATATATTGGTTCTCACTTATTTACATGCAGATGAAATAGAAAAGGAAATGTAACCTGCTTTGAGACTTATGGATAGCACTGGGATAAAAGAACAAATAAAAAATCATCTAAATCAATGAAAACCTCCACTTTTTTACCTGAACTTTTAATAAAGGAACCCCTCCTAGGTAGACTGGTGACTCAATCCTGGTAGAGTAAGTAGATGGAATGTTTCCTTCTCGAGCCTTCAAACCATCCATAACAAGGCGCATTTTTTTTCCAGCTCTGCTGAACGCCACCTTTTCAAGAGACAAACATAAAACTTGAACAGATATATCACAGAAAGATGATGCAGTACAAAGTATGGTCTTGGACAAATGCAAAGTAGTTTTCTTCATGCTAGTGGATAACAGGGCTGTTTCTTTTTCAAGTATTTTACTTAGGATTCGATATATTGGGGGAAACATCAGTCCGTCCACAGACTTTCAAAACCATCTTCAAAATGTCTAGCTTATTGCATAAAGGAAAGCTACATTTTTCAAGGAACTGACTTCTGTGGCAATTACCACATTCTGCGGTATTATTTCTCTTCCGGCAGGCCTACCCAGTTGAATTTTAAGATGTTTTTAATAATGTATCAGTTTTATTTGTTTTTAATGTTTTCTTTGTTTTATGGTCTTTGTATTTATATTTATTATTGTTCCCCACCTCGATCCAGAGGGAGAGGCGGGTTAGAAATAAATAAATAAATAAATATATTATTATTATTATTATTATTATTATTATTATGAATTGTGAAATACTCAGCCCTAAATAGAATGCAGCTTCACCTAGGTGACAATGGCTGTAGCCCATAGACTTAGTTACTCTATTGTGCAGTCGACTGGCAATTCCTTGACCTGGAAAGTATTGTAAGAAAAAAGTTTCCTATATAATTCATATTCACCTTCATCACATGGGGGGAAATCGCGTTTTCTTATTGTCACTTCTCTGTCCCTGCTTTTGTTCTTCATTACTTTCTCTTTCTTCCCAGAGGGGAAAAAGGAAGTAAAAAAGTCCACGTGGCCCATACAGGGGCTGTTTTTATCATGCTACTTTTCCTGCGCACAGCAAGAGATCACAGCACATTTCGTTAAAAAAACAAAATCGGATTAAATGGGGTCTATTTTGCAACAGAAAAACAAGCGGAAGGAGCGGGAGGCAAGCTTCATCTAAAGAACACACTCTTATCTGTAAGTGGGCAGCAGCGAGTGTGTGATAAAATGCTCGTCTGATGACCCTCTGTGTCTCATCTCTTTCTTTATCACTTGTCAGTGGAACATAAAACCACAAGAAGGACCCTGTTGGACCAGACCACTGTTTCCCACAATGGCCAACCAGATGCCTCTGGGAAGGCATGAAAGCAAAGGTCAACATTCTGTTTGTGAGGAAATTTAAAATGCCAGCAGGCCACCTGAAGTGGATTTCAGGTGCAGGTGGGGCTGCCACCTCTGCTTTCATAGCTAAAAGATAATCTCCTCCCATACGTATGTCAAAGTAGCGATTTACTGTGGGATCAGGATGAGGGAGGCTATCATTGCAAGCGGGGAGAAGTGTCAGAAAAGGAGAACAGGAGTTGGACTTCGAATTCCCTGACTGGGGCTTGTTTGCGCTGGTGGGATGTCTCATGGGGAACGAGTCTTTACCCTTCCTTCAAGACACTACTGTTCTAGTGTGTTAGTTACTTTCTGTTCAGAATAATGTACTAGTTGTGGGGAGCCTGGACAGGAGAGAGAAACAAGTACCTGCCAGGTTGATGACATGTAGTTCTACTCCGCACCCCCAACCCAGAAGTATGTTAATTTCAAGTGCTGAAAAGCCGGGTTTTGGGAGGGTATCTGTTGCGATGTAACACAGATGGACCAAAGCCGATTTCCTAATACTGCAGATTATGGCATGCTTCATAGAATTGTGAAGTTAGAAGGGAGTTGGAAGGGACCAGAGGGTACAACCTTCTGCAATGCGCAGGAAAACAAATTCAACCATCCATGAGAGGTGGCTGTCCAGCCTCCTCTTAAAAACCTCCAGAGATGGAGAACCCACAACCTCCGTAGGTAGACTGTTCCACTGTTGCACAGATCTTACCATCAGGAAAGTTTTCCTTTCCTTCCCTGGTCATGAAGATGCCCCCTTAGTTACAGCTTAAGTGTTAAGGGCACAATCCTATGCATGTTTAGACAGACAAAAGTCCTACAATTCCCACAATTTTCCAGCCACATATGCATGCAAATGAGTCATAGCTAAGGAATCATATATATCAATAGTGACCTCATTCTCTGAGAACCAATACTTCTGTAGCCAAAATGGCACCATCCATGCAGAAGAGGGAGGTATCAGCAAGCCTGAGGGGGCTCCAAGGTTTGCAGAAAGACAAAAACACTTTAGAGGAAAAACAACCCTAAAAGGGACCCACCCACCCCAATAAGAACTGAACATACTTAATGGCCACAGAATGCCAAGTGTCTCTTGGAGCTGGGTGTGGGGTGGGGAGGGAGGTTAGATAGATCAGGAGTATCCTTGAAAATAACATAGCTGGCTGGTTGGCACCCTGAACAGGAGCACTCCACACTGCAACATTTTGTTGGGGTTTCCACATTAATATTATAATCCACAAATTGAGTTTTTGATAGCAGTGATGAAGTCTCTGTACTGATTGGCTGAGCTGCTATGATAACATGGGATATTCACAAGTAATCTATATGATATGGGAAGTTGTCAGTCTGGAGCATCATAAATATTATCAGATTGAAGTGAAAAGCTGCTCTATGTACTCTAGTAGATAACAAATAGCTAAATACTTTAACTTAAACAGTACTCATACTCACTGTATGCCACTGCCCATCATTATATTTGGCTTTGCTCTTGATTTTTATTTTCCTACCATCAGCAGCAAGTAAAAATATATAACGTCCTTTTGAAAGGTAAAGAGCTATGTATCTTTTCTCTAGCTTGTTTCCCATGAAGAATACCAATCCTTTAGGGGTCGATGTACGAACATCAACAGCAAAATGGGACCTTGAATATAACAAAAATATCCGAGAAGATGAAACAATAAGTAGAAGTAGAAGGGTATATTATTATTATTTCTCATTATACCAGTATTCAGTGCATACAGTGCTTTGCAATTCTTGTCTCTCTAGTACGCTCAGTAACATGTGATGAAGGGGATGATTTGCCCAAAGACTCCCAGTGAGCTTCAAAGATAAATAAAGATTTGAACCTGGATTGCAAAATCAAAGCCCAATACTGATCATCAGATCAATAATCAAATAAATACCACCTTGTCCTCATTTTTAATATCACTACTACTACTATTGCTAGATATTAAATCTGTTCTTGGGAACCCAATATTCAGGATACTCAGGCATCTATTCCCTGCACTATTTGGACAGCTTTCAGTTGAGGACCTTACTGACCTAGTATCTCTTATGCTGCATCACGCATGTATAGTGATTGAGCTGGAACTGCAGGTCTTCACTCCAGCCAGGACCACATGACTTGAGGAACAAATAGGGGCCTGGCTGGCTATATATAACTCCTGTTTGAAGCTCAGTGAACAACTTATTCATTGGAACAGCAGCACTGCATTTTCCTTGGGTCTGCCTTCGCCCACATCCCTGCCCCTGGCCCTTTGGTCCTCATCTGGTCAACCTGGTACCTGATCACTAGCCTTCTGATTAAGTCTCTGCTTCAGGATCTTGTTCTACTGATCCACTGCCTGACCTCTAGCCTGCCCATGGCCACATTTTCTGCCTCTGGCCCATTTTATCCCCACCTGCCTTGCCAGAATCAGCCACATCCTGCCACAAAGGCCGAGACTTAACAATACCCCATGAAACTCTAGATCCTTTGAAGGAAAAAAAAGTTTAGAACAAAAACAAAAATTAAACTTATTACCTGTCTCCTAATGATGTTTGTGGAGTTGCAAACAATAAATGAGTGTCAGGGGTATTGCCAAAGTGATATGCTCCGGTAACAAAATTTAACTTGGCATGTAAAGGACACCTCTTGTTGTTTTGCTGCGCAATTGCATCTGCTAAATAGGCAATGTTTTTTTTCCTCTGGAAGTGCAAGAGAAAATTAAAATGTTTAGTGCTGACACCTCTACAGATAATCTAATACAAAATACAGGTTTTTTATTTTGAGGGTGGGGGTAAGAATAAAGGCTTATGAATTTCATTGAAATTACTCAGGATACACTTCCCCTTTATCCTGTCTGAAAATTCACATCTTGTTTCTCTCTCTCTTACTTTCTGTCATAAATCTGAGGGTATCTTTAGACCTATGCTTCAAAAACTACTGAATCAGAATCAGAGATTTTCAAATGTAGATACTGTAAAGGAGAGCAGATAGACTACGCTGGGTGGAGGATAAGATGGGTGAAGTAGTAGGAGTTTCAGTTTCATATGTTAAACATGAGGTTTTAAATAACAAAGAGCCTTGGCTGGACCACCTGGAGGGAGGAGGGAAGTTGGCAGTGAAGGCCGCTGTGCCAGAAAGAAAAAGCCTTATCTGTTCAAGGTTGTAAAATTCAGCCTGAGGAGTTGGAGGTGTGAAACGGGGAAACCCAGCTGGCACCAGGGGAGGAAGGTAGGGTGACCATATTTTGGAAACCAAAAAGGAGGACAACATGGTCGGCTCCCAAGGGGGCAGGCCCACCAACATGTCTGGCTGGCTTTTTTATTTTTAAATTTCATTTTTTTAACCTTGTGTATGATTGTCACAAGTTTCTATACTCTAACATTAGGGTGGGTGTTATGGGTGGCAGACACTACTTTGCCCATTCACACTTCTCACTTATATACATTAGCTTCTCAAGACTTGCGCGTTGACACCACTCCTCACATACAGATTTTGAACTCCTGTCTATTTCCTGCACAAACACGCGACTCTGAGACCCTCTTTCTAATGCCCTGCGTTGCCTGCCAGCACCATAGGGCTAAGTTACAACAGGTGTCTCTGGGTTGTCTGTGCAGCCTCTGTTGTCTCGCTCTCTAAGTCATTGCAGCCAAACCAAAGCCTCCAGCTTCAAACAATCTCTCTCTCTCTCTCTCTCTCTCTCTGCCAAAGTCTCCAGATGGTCCACCCGGGCAGCACACTTGTGGCCAGGGGGTATTGCTTATTGTTTGCTCATGTCTGGTGACTCTTACTTTAAAAAACTCCACCGCCAGCTGCCTCTACCTCTTCTCCTCCTGCACACCTGCTCGACTATGATGCACTCTTAAAACACGCTGGGTGGCAAGCCAGCCTCTCAGGGCCAAGCTACAGGTGAATCTGAGTTGCCTTCAGCCTCTCTTTGTCTTATGCCAGCCAGCCAATGTCTCCAGCTTCCAGCCTCAAACAATCCCCCCTCTCTCTGCCAAAGTCTCCCAACAGTCCAGTCAGGCTGTGCACCTGTACCCTGTGGCAGGGGGTAGCGTGCCAGCTTATAGCTTGGTCACATCTGGTGACACTTGTTTTTAAAAAAACTCCACCACCAGCCACCTCTGTCTGCACCAACTCTGAGATGCTCTTAAAAGGCTCTGTGTGGCACGCCAGCCTCTCAGAGCTAAGCTACAGCTGTCTCTGAGTTGTAACTCTGTCTGAAACTGATGCCAGCCAAAGCCTCCAACCAGGCAACACCTGCACCAACACTTGATTCTGAGACGCTCTTGAAAGGCTCTGTGTGGCATGCCAGCCTCTCAAGGTTCAGCTACAGCTATCTCTGAATTGTGTCTTCAGTCTAACTCTGTCTCTAAGGCTGCCTCTACAAGGGGCATTTAAAGCTCTTTCAAGGTGCATTAAAATTTTTACCTCTACAAGAACGGAGCGCAAATCGGGCGTAGAGGCGCGTTATCTCCCCGATTATGCGCATTATTGAATGCGCGTTATATCGCGAGTTTTATTTTGCTCTGTCCATTAAAGCGCATTTTGACTGTGTGAATAAGCGCTTATGCGCATTAACTACTTGTAAAGCGCATTTTGGACATCTGTTAATGCGCTTCGCCGCCTCTCGTGCAGAGGGATTAGGCGTAAATGCGCTTCTGCGATTATGCACATAATCGCCTAACCAGGCGCAAAAGCGAATCCTTGTAGAGGGTACCTAAGAGATATGCCAGCCAGCCCAAGCTACAAATCTATCTATTTTTCTCCGACACGCACTTCAAACGTTCTGCACTGCATGCCAGCAGTGCAGACAGAACCTAGTTCACAAGTGAACAAAGTGAAACGGAAGGGAAGGGGTAGCAAAGCAAAGCAATGACATGACATGCCAGGTTACAGCATCCGCCTCATCAGGACATCCACAAAGATGAGAGCCTCTCTCTCAACTGACACCTCACTGTAGGTCTTGAGCGTTTTTCTCTAAGGATGACCCTTCATCGCTCATGATGTGGAATTCTGAGAAAAAGGCCTCTGGCTGTTCTGTTTTGCCCTGAGGGCTGCTTCGACTGACCTCTCCTTTCCCACATTTTGATTAGTGGATGCCTCACCTCTGCTGAGCTACAGGTGCCCAACTGCCCACCAAGTCTGCAACAGGAAAGGTGCCCTGTTTGCCCAGAACTTCTTAGCTAAAACTTGAGATTTCCTTGATGCCAAGGGCTGAAAATTCTCAAGGTGCAATACCCTAAAGAGGAGATTTGACAACTTGAGTATGAAGGATATACAGCTCCAGCAGTTTTAAAATATTTTTTTAAAAATCTCAAACGTTACAAAATTCCTAAAAATCAACACATGAACAGATCTGCTTCAAACTTGGCAAGGATAAAGTCCTACTTGATATCTATCATGGTACCAGGATTCACTTTTTTATCTTTAAAAATGACAGTAATATATCAGATTTGCTTCAAACTTGGCAAGGCTAAAGCTCGATCTGAGAACTATCATGGTGCCAAATTTAATCTCTTTACCTTTAAAAATGACCGTTTTTTTAAAAAAAATCCCTACAAATCAATGGATGAACGGATCTGCTTCAAATTTGGCATGGCTGAAGCTCTTCCTTAAAGCTATCATGGTGCCAAGTTTCATCTCTTTATCTTTAAAAATGGCAGAGCTGTAAGCATTTTTGTTAATTCTCATTAAAGTAGAGCTGCCCTTTGGCTTGGGAGGATGGGAAAAATCCAGACTTTTTCGTCAAATTTCATAATTTCCCCCCTTCCCAGATTTGTTATAAAAAATCCTGACAAATCCGTTTCTTTCCTGTCATATAGTCACCCTAGAGGAAGAGTCAAAAGAGAAAGGGATATAACTGGGGCCTCTGGTTGAAGGGGGGCTCTTTTCTTTGGACATGGATGGACAAGAACGTGTGGGGAAAGGTGAGAACCAGGCTCTGCTTAGGAGTAAGTTTTATAGTTAGAGATTTCTTGTTTTATTTACTGGGTTTTTATGTGTGTATGCTGTTAATGTGATTTTAGTTGCTCTTAAAATACACATATCCACTCTTAATCTAATAAAGTCTTCTGTCTCACGGAAGTGATTCGTCTCCATTTGAATTCCTGTGTTCCATGTGAAATCAGGTGGGCAAAGTTGCTATAATTGTCCCGCATACCTTTACAGATACTATTCTCCTCTCAGCTTTCAATGAGATTATATTATCCAGTCACTCTGTGCCTCGCTATAAAATAAGCACTACAGATCACTTCCTGTGTAGATAGTATTACCATACAATAGAGGGGATGTGAAGCTTAAGCGGTCAAAGGTCCCCTCTACAAGATTTCGGTTTGACGTCTGGTTGGCCGATTATGTGCATCTTCTCTCAATCACTTTTACGCCTAATCCCTATACACGGGAGGCGGTGAAACGCAATATCAGTTGTATGAAACCCACTTTAAAGTTGTTTACATGCACAGCATCACTTGTTTACATGGTCATAAGGCGCTTTAACTCCTGCGGTAAATTAAAACTCGCTATTTAACGCGCATTCAATAATGCGCATAATCGGACAGAAAAAGCACCTCAACCCCTGATTTGTGCTCCGTTCATGTGGAGGTAAAATCGGTAATGCGCTCTGAAAGAGCTTTAAATCGTTCTTGAAGAGGCACCCAAAGCTACAATCCCATACACACCTAGGAGTAAGTCTTATTGAACTCAATAGGATTTACTTCTGAGCGGACATGTACAGACTGCACTGTAAGACAACGATCTATCCGCTTATTAAAATTAATGGAACATCTACCTAAATATGCATAGAACTGGGCTAGAAGGTTGACTTACTTCCAAAACTCAGTGCTATGAAAATACTGGGACTGAATTTCAATCAATCTGTTTAGTATCAGGAACTAAGCCTGAAATAACAGTAAAATCAGAATTCTAGCTTGTGATCAGGGCTGCTAATCTTTATTAGTGTTATTGAATCTTAATTTTTATCCTAAAAGGAGAACATTGCGTGCAATTCCCTCAATACACTTTATGGTACCAAGCGGAGGAGGGATTTCGAGCTCCATTTTGTAACCCTCTGCAATGATGTTCAATACCCAAGCATCCGATGTTATGGATGCCCAGGCATGCAGGAAGGGTTGAAGTCTGTTTGCTGGGTCGCCGAGCATGGAAGGCGTCAAGTCAAAGACGACGCTTGTGCGATACCGTCTGTTTGCTGCGTTGCTGGAAACGGCCCGTCGACTTACGCTGTTGGTACGACCATGCCGTGTCAGGCTGATAACGTTGGCCCCTATCCTGCTGTTGTTGCTGTTTGTACGGCACTGGCCTATACCATTTGCGTTGCCTATATGGTTGTTGATTAGGTTGGAACCCCATTTTCTTTGCCGTCATTCTGGCCTTGTGCAGAGTATCCATTGCAGCGTCCGTTTCAGAATTGAAAAGACCCTCCCCATCAAATGGAAGATCTTCAATGCGATTTTTTGTTTCTTGGGGCAGCATAGCCGAGCGCCGCCACGCGTGGCGGCGCAATGCCACCGCTCCAACCATTGCTTTGGAGACACAGTCAGTGAGATGGCGCGCTGTGGTTAACTCTTGTTTCGACAACCTGACGGCTTCTGCCTGAAACACGCGAGCAAGATCCTGTTGGTCGTCAGGGAGGTAGTCGGTCAATGACGATATCTTCTCCCAAAGAAACAATTGGTATCGCGCCATCAAAGCCATATAATTGGTAACTTTGATGCCCAATGATGTAGACGCATATATGCGGCGCCCATAAGAATCCAGCTTCCGACCCTCTTTATCTGTGGGGGCGGAATGCGTCCGTCCAGATCTGCTTTGAGACGCTTCCACCACAACGGAGTTCGGCTTCGGATGCTGAAAGAGGAAGGGTGCCTGTGCTTGCTTCACTTTATAGATTGCATCCAATCGTTTCGAAGTCGGACCAACAGTGGCAGGATGTTCCCAAGACTGCTTTAACGTCTTTAGGAGAGCCTTTACCATTGGCATGGTTAATTGTGGTGACGGTTCCGCATACATGACATCGTAAATGCCATCGTCTGAGTCGTCAGCAGGTTGTTGACACTCTATATTGAGTGACTGAGCAAGCCGTAGCATTTGCTCAGAAAAACTTCCCATTTCCATCGTTGGCGAAGCTCTGTCTTCGGTACCGACTGTGTCCAACGGAGACGGTTCCGAGGGACGTGGCGATGGTGCTGAGGACGAGTCCGAAACGTAGTCCTCAAAGGACTGTGATGACTGTCGGTGTTGAACAGATGACCGATCCCGAACCGGCGGCTGTGCTGGTGCCGAATGCTCCCGACGTCGACGGTCCTGTTGTGGCAACGAGGTTGTCCGACGTGGAGGAACTGGTGGAGGAGAATGTGCCTCTCGAAGTCGACGAGGAGACTGCACTTCTTGGAGTCGGCGCCCCGTGTACGGATCAAATCGATACCGACTGTGCTCCGATGGGCGCGAACGGTCAGAGCAAACGTCCCAGTCCCGGGATCTTGATCGAGATCGAGACATCGACACCGACGATCTGCGTCGAGATCGATGCGCTCGACGTCGATGGCTATCACTGTGATGAATCGGCAGCGGTGGTTCTGCCGGTACCGAGCGCTCGGTATCAGACGCGATGAGGATGGGTCCTGGAGATGGCAACGAATGCGTTGGCGACAAGGGCGCTGGCTGTTGTATAGGCACTACCGGAGTCGACGGCGTACGGAGCGGCGACGATACCGAGGAAGTGCGTCTCTTCGAAGTCGATGCTGCTGGAGAGGGCTCTGCACGTAGAGACGACTGTGAGGTCGAGCCTATCGATAACGTGCGGTGCCTCAATGTCGAAGATTGTGTTGGTACCGAGGCGGATTTATGCACCATCGCCACAACCTTAACTGTCGAGGACGGCACCGACGCCGGGCGCGAAATCGACTTTTTAGCGGCCGACGGTTTTGAAGAAGGGCGCGTCTTCGCTGCCGATGGAACCCCTTTAGAAGACTTAGATTTTTTCGTCTTTTTTGCCGGGGGAGGAGATGAAGAGGGTGAAAACCCTGACAACGATGCCGGCGCCTCCGCCCGAACTTGGGAGGAAGCCGGAGATGCTGGGATTGAGAGACTTCGACTCTCCCCAGAAACAGCTCCCTGCATTGCTGATGGTCGAGGTTGATCCACAGCTGAGAGAGCCTTAGACCACAAAAGGCTGTGAAGCCGGTCTGCCCTATTTCTCCTAGTCTGCCTGGAAAAACGCATGCAATGCGCGCAGGAATCAACAATATGGGTTTCCCCCAGGCAAAAGAGGCAGAGTGAGTGGCCGTCGGTGAGGGCAATTTTGGCCCTACACCGGGAGCACCGTCTGAAGAGGGCGGATTGCGCCATAAGATGGCGAACCGCGTTGGCTGAACAGCTACTCTCCACAGAGAGATTACTAACTAACTATAAGATCTCTATCTAAATATATAAAAAAATTTTTTTTTTTTTACTAACTATGAACAAACAACAAACAACTCTATCTAACTAAATAAACTATTCTTCTTTCTTACAGAGGTTCTACAACGTAGAGGAAGTCTCCCGCGAGGCTAACAGCGAAGCGGTCGAAGAAGAACTGAGGTAAGTTAGAGCGGGAACCCTGAGCATGCGCGATAGGATGGTGGGGGGAGGGGTTCCCGCCAAAACTCTATCTAGCTATTGAAGTTTCCCGGAAGTAGGCTCGGCGTCGGCGCGAGCCCATATGTGTGATGCACAGAGACCACGAAGAAGAACTGTTGATCCACTTGATCCAGGCCAAAGCTTTTTGTGGAGCTAGAAAAGGAAGGCAGACCATGCATTTGGATAGACAGATTCCTTTACTCCAAAGCCTAAGCCCAGCAGAAGTTCTAATTAGCTTGGGGCTTTTGTTGTTGGAAGAAGAAGCTGTCTTGGCAACTGCCTGACTTTCCCAGCTTCTCTGCACAGTTTAGACTGGACAAGTGGGATCTGAAAGGCACAAAAATCACCCTAGCTCAAGGATGCCTGTCATCTCAGGGATGCACTAAAAGGTCTAAAAGAAATTGAATCTAGAAATAGTGCAAGTGTGGAAAGGACAAGGTTGACTGATGTATGTTCCAGCATAAGTGCACAAACAGACCTCCCACCCTGCAAAGACAATTTCCCAGATAACTCGACAAAGCTAAATGGTATGAAAAACTTCATTAATAATAACTCTGTTCTTTTCATGGTAATGATTGATGTCTGAATGTAATTATTTCAAAGTGTCAATGTACTAATCCAAGTCTGTTAGCAAATAGTTTATGTAGCTAAGAAGATGACTGAACCACAGAATAACCGCGCAGAACTCCATCCGTTGGAGAACAAGGTCACGGGAAGGAAACTAGGAAGGTGGCTGGGAGGCTCCGACTCGCCCATTAGCGCAGCAAGGCAAGGCGGCGGCGGCACAAAGAGGCCGGGGGAGGGGGGGGAGTCAGGGCAGGCAGCTGACTCCCCCCCTTTTCGGAAGGCTGGAGAAATAAAAATATTTCTAAAAGGTAGCTGGAGGGGAAGGTTGTGAAGCACATTTCCCTTTACTCCTGAGCAGTTGGGGGGGGGGGGCTTGCTGATGCTCACTATTTCCATCTATGGGCATTTACGTCACTGCAGTAACCAAAGGCGGGATATTCTGGTAGGCAGGGGTTAACAAACGGGGCAGTTCCTCCAAGAAAAAGTGCTGTGCTTTCAGCAACAGTTCCTTGTTCGAGCCTCTGGCTCCCTTCATTTATAATGTGATTCTCTGGCTCCTTGCTCCACAGCTCTCGTGTATAGGTATTAGGCATAAACTCGCATGTAAGGTAATGCGCACATTCAGAGAATCGGGCGTAAAAGTGACATCTTCTAGATGGGGCCAGAGAGAGAGCATATATTACATGCATTTCCCTTTGCTCCTGAGTAGCATAGTCTGTCACAACATGTCTGGAAGAAATTTCAACACTGAATTTGTGACTTTCAGTAGGCTTGAGTGTTGGTCCTTATGGTACTACGTGTGTGTGTGTGGTAGTAGTGTAGGGAGGGAACCTGATGTCTGGAAACTCTTAGAGGTTCACTACATTAGGGGAAAAAACCCACATGCCTACCAGGTCTAGGATCTTTTCACATTCAAAACGGGCTCCTTCAGAGAGCAACCAAGTGATTTTGAATTGAAAAGGGAATGGCATTGAAAAGAATAGGCTGCAATGAAACAAAAGTTTGTAGGTCGATTTCATGATGCCGTCAACAGCCAGGACATCTCCAAGGGTTTCCCCGCAGTAATGAAACAGCATAATCTAGTGGTGGAATAAATCCAATCATAAATAGATGCCGAAGTAACTCTGTGTTATAAAAACACAGGATTACTGCGAGGGAAAGCACAGGAGATGTCCTGGCTGTTGACGACATAATAAAATCGATCTGCAAACTTCATGAGTGGCCAGTCATGAACGTGCTACAAACTGCTCATTTCGAGAAGCCCTTAGTTACAGTCTTAAAAACTAGAGAGAAAGGCTTCTGAGGATTCTGGAATGAGACACTTTCATTCAGCATAGTCCCCATATCCCTGACACTTGTCCGTAGTTTCTAACTTGTTTCAACTGACTCCAAGCCAGGCTTCCCAGAATTCCCACTGAATCAGAGCCTCCACTGATTATATTATTGCTTCTGATATCACCACTGTCTCCATCCTCGCTCAGGGTTGAAAAACACAGAAGCGCTGCTGGGTGAGAGTCACCCTCACCCAGCTCAAGCTCATCACTAGGGATTTTCCATGTGCCTTTCCATGATCACCAGGAAAGTACAGCAGAGACATGGGAGCTCGTAACATAAAGGCCAAGTTCTCCAGAAGGGTTCCTAAACATGACTAACAAAGCAAGGATCACTTGCCACAGGGATCCCATCTGTTGGAAGCACCCTCATCCTGACCACAGCATGGGCTTCAGCCCTCAATCCCTGCGTAATTGATTTATTTTATTATTATTTATTTAATTATAGTATTTTAATCCCACTCCTCAGCCAAGAAGGCACACAGAGTGGTTTATAAATAATCAGTAAAAGAAGAGACAGTCCCTGACACTGGCTTACAATCTAAAAGAGCACGAAACACAAGGGAAAAGGAAGAGGGTCGGAAGTGGGGGTAAAAATATGTCTTTCAGCAGGGCTGCTGGAATGGTCCTGCTTTCCCCTACTCTCCCTCAGTTCGGCCTGCTGGAATGGCTGCTGTTGGTGAGAGCAGGGGGAGGAGGAGAGTTCATAAGGAAGGTCTTCAGCTGGGCTGGTGAAATGGCCCTGCTCTCCCTTTCATCTTGGCCTGCTGGAAAGGCTGCTGGTGGTGACAGTTGAGGGAGAAGGGAGGTTTTTTTTTTCAAGTGAAGCTTCTTGAACTCCTCAGGAGCTACCTGCAAGTCACATATTAACTAGAGATGGGCAAGCACCCACATTAGATTGGTTCATAAGCCAAGGAATTTATTTCGAAATCACTGAATGAATCCAAATTTGCTATTTTTTTCCTCTGGCTAGCTCTTTGAAACAGTCCAAGTAAAGCAACCAAAAAAAAATCTCCTTTGATTTGCTAATGGCTGTTTTGAAGAGCTGCTCCCCCCCTGGGAAAACTGGGAATGGGAGACAGAAGCCCACAACTTGTGGGGGAGTCTTGAACACCCCCATCCCCTGCCACTCTACTTTTCCCAAGGTTAGCTCTTCAAAGGAGGGATAAGACCAGAAAGTCTTTTCCAGCTTCGATTAATCTCAGCCAGGGAAGAATTCTGGGGTTTCTAATGTTTGCCTCTCTTTTGAGGTGAGCATTGGTGAGCCCCTGAAGCTTGTTTCTGGGTATGAGCCTGACAAAGTTTTCCAATACCTCTGAACTATGAGTGGTGGCTTGGTTGCTGCTCCACAATATTCGAAGAGCTTCAAGCTCTTCCACCCAGACCAAATCATCTCAAAACCACATAATTGGGCATCCAGAATAAAAGTAGCACATCATGAGTGATATGATTTCGTAACGAATTAAATTGTTGTCACACTGTTGTTGTTGTTATTATTATTAAAATGAATGGTTGCTTATCTGGATTGCTATATTACGTTCTGAAATAAATTGACAGTAGGCCGTAATGATGCTTTGATACATATTACTGTTCTTGTGTTATGAGCCACTTTGGCCACATCTATGAGGAAAGGCAGTGTATAGTTTACACAATTAAGTTAATGTAGACATATTTCTTTAATTCTGGGGTGGGTAAGTTCTAGGGCTCTAGGGGCCAATTTCCTCTTCCCCGGAAACCCTGGGAGTTAGGGGGG
The DNA here is from genome assembly GCA_029215795.1 of Anniella stebbinsi. NCBI lineage: Eukaryota > Metazoa > Chordata > Lepidosauria > Squamata > Anniellidae > Anniella > Anniella stebbinsi. Next base: position 59,806,169 of record JARDYH010000006.1, on the reverse strand, counting down.
TGCACATTTGATGTTGTTGAATTTTGGCAGCAGAATGGTGGCCAAAACACTGATGGTTTGCCGGTGAGTTTTGGCAATGCAGTGGTGGCAAAAAGGGCTAATTTAGCTTTAAAATAAGGCACGTGGGGGCACATCCTTTGTTTTAAAGCTATGCCACCAAAATTCAACAGCAAACCACAGCAGAGCAGTGGGGGATTCACAAAAAGATTGGGGGGCACATGTTGCCTCCCCCCCTGCTCTAATTAGATACCACAACAGATATTAGGTATTTTGGTGGCACAGATTTGGGATTCTTCTTCTTTTTTTACAGAACCTTCAAAACCTTCAGAGAGTATGGATCTGTCATTTCCTTCAGCATCATTGCTTGTGGTTGTTCCTTTATCATACAGAATCCTAAGGACACGTCGGTCTTCTTAGTACAATCACTTAGATTTTGAATTTGAGGAAACTGTCCTGATCTAGAACAGGGGCAAGAGAAAATAATGTTATTGCGACATTGCCTCTTGGGATTCAGACTAGCTAAGGAAAAGATCCACCTAAAGTGAGGCTTGATTGCTTGGCCAAGGCAGAACCTCTGTCAATGACAGCCTATTCAGCTGAGATCAGCTAATTTACTGTTTCAAAAATGTTATTGCCTATATTGTGGATACTTTTTTCTGGGCACAGCTGCCTTCAGAACACCTCTCCTGAGGATGAATTTGTTTTGCATTGCTATGTAGTCCCAATAAAAATGGCACCTACAAATGTGCCAACTGCTATACAGAATAAAATACAGCAATAGAGGCAAAGCATTCAGAGATATTTTCCCCCCTGAATGTTGGTTTATTTCAATTGGATTCTGAGGGGAAAAAGACATTTTCTAAAGAGTTTGCAAGGTTCTCAGCTGTTCCTCTGTGTGAGCCACTCAGAGAGCTTCGACCATTGGGTGGCATACAGATGTAATAAACAAATAAATAAATAAATTCTCTGTCTTGTAATGGCCTGCATCTGATCTACCCTGAAGACCCTGAATCTGATTTACAATAATTTACCCACTCTTTATGTTAGAAAACAGCCGATTCATTTTGAGAAGTTACCCAAGCTTAAGTCTATAGCAGGAGAAAGGTTGCAGCCTAAGCTGAGAGAAAACAGCAGATGGACTCATAAACACCAATGTGGTTATGAGAGTACAAAAGTATTACAATAATACATTCATATGCTTTGGAGGTCTCTGATAAATTGAAGCAGTGCAATAAATCTCTATGAACTGCATCTATTCCCTGATGGCCCACATGGAATGCTAGGTAAATGGCGTGATAAACACAGGTGGTTCAGTTGATACAGGGGCAAGATGCCCCAAACCCTGCACAATACAGCACTGTCTTTTTTAGGAACGGCATGCTGCCCTTCTAGTTTCAGGCCTGCAGATATTCCTTTTCCAGCAGGTCCCAAAAGACATAATCCAAGCTATTAGAGTTCTGTTTTGCTCATTATAAACAATATGTGAGAAACAGAAACAGGTTTTGTGAGAAACAGAAAATGTGCTATTAATGTTTGGAACATTCTGTGACCTGTCCTAGTAAACACATCGATGTATGTAAATTAAAATTCTGTAATATGTTTACCTTTGTATAAAGACATTGGAAATGCAACCTTCAAAATTATTCCCACCCAGCTCTATTGGTTCACTCAAGATTTTTTTTCCAAGGGCTCCAACTGTTGTTGTTGACTCGAGCACATCATCAATCAGTAACTTAAGCCTAAAACAAGAAAAATGCAAACCAGAGTGAAATTTTCAGAGCAAACTATTAAGCCATCTAAATTACTTACATTGTTTGTTTGTCACTTTTTAACAATTGTTTCCAAAGGAGTTTACAGCATAAAATGAAATTAATACCAACAAAAATAAAAGACCCCCCCTCAATAAAAATAAATCAACTTAGTAATAGATCAAACATTGTGACAGACAGATTTTAAACGTTAGTCTCAGTTAATAGAAGCCTTACTCATAAAGATCTGGTAGAACAAAAATGTTTTTGCCTGCCTCCAAAAAGATGCAAGCAATGAGATCAAATGAGCCTCTGGAAGGAAGTATTTATGAGACTTGAACAATATAATCAACTGCATAGATGGGTTAACTTGGTGGTGTTCTTTTTCTACACTGGACTGTGATTAATCAGAGCAGAATCAGACTCTGCACTACTGATGCAAAAAAAATGTGACCACATGCGGGCCTCCTGTGCACCTGGTCTTGCATTACAGCACAAACCTGTACTCATGGAAAGCAGTGCCTGGGAAAATAGTAGGGATGTGCATCGGATCGGGTCCAATCCACGATCCAGAGCCGATCCAACCGAAATCGGATAAAATTATCTGATTCCGATCCTGGCTTCTGGATCGTCCAATCTGATCCGAACCGGTCCAAAAGGACCCGATCCGGTTCGGATCAGATCGGAGGATCAGTCCTCCTCCCCCCCTCGTGCTCCTTACATGCTGGGGCTGCCCGCGGGCGACAGCGGATGGCAACGGATGGCCCCGGCAGGTAAGTCCCATCGCGCTCCTTACCTGCCGGGGCCGTGCGTTGCCGTCTGCTGCCCCCTTCTACTGAGAAACAGGCTTCGCGGCCTGCCTCTCAGTAGCGCGCCGGGTGATGACGTCACCCGGCGTGCTACTGAGAGACAGGCCGCGAAGCTAGTTTCTCAGTAGAAGGGGCAGTGGACGGCCCTAGCAGGTAAGGAGCGCGAGGAGAGGAAGGGGAAGGCCCCACTTACCTGCCGGTACGCCCGCTTCCGTCCGCTGCTCCGATCTACTGAGAAACAGGCTTCGCGGCCTAGTTCTCAGTAAAGCGCCGGGTGATCATGACCTGGCAGGTAAGGAGCGCGAGGGGGGAGGAGGACAAGGGCCCCACTTACCTGCTGGGGCACCTACTTCCTTCCGCTGCTCTGATCTACTGAGAATCAGGCTTTGTGGCCTGCCTCTCAGCAGCGCGCCAGGTGATGACATCACTCGGCGCGCTACTGAGAGGCAGGCCGCGAAGCCTGTTTCTCAGTAGATCGGAGCAGTGGACAGAAGCGGCTGCCCCAGCAGGTAAGGAGTGCGAGGTGGGGAGGACAAGGGCCTCACTTACATGTCGGGGTGCCCGCTTCCCTCCACTGCTCTGATCTACTGAGAAACAGGCTTTGCGGCCTCCTCTCAATAGTGCGCTGGGTGATGACATCATCACCTGACGCACTACTGAGAGGCAGGCTGCGAAGCCTGTTTCTCAGTAGATTGGAGCAGCGGAGGGAAGCGGACGGCCCCAGCAGGTAAGGAGCACGAGCGGGGGGGAGGGACAGGGTGGGGGGAGTTAGGCCCCCACTCACCCACCTACCACCATGTTTTCCGTATAGGCTTGCATTGGGGGAAAGGTTTCTTTCCCCCAATACAAGCCTATGGCGAAAACACCAAAAATGGCACATCCCTAGAAAAAAGCATGTGTGTGAGAGACTTTGCATGCCAACACTGCTACTTTCACACCACTTATGAACATCGTTTTCTGTGGATAACCAACAATGCTTGCAAGCGGTGCACTCTTTCCATGCGGCAGAATGTCTGATCTTAGAAATCAACAATTACATTTGATAAGTTACTGTTGATGAAGAAAACCCTGGTTTTGATTATTATCTCAATGTTTTCTGTATGGTGAATTCAAGCAACCAGTTGGTTGTCATAGGATAGGGCTATCTCATGCCAGGATGCCTCCCAGCAGTTGGTATTTATGGAGTAAAAAGGCACCAGCTCTGATAGCAAACAACCAGGTTATCATATGATTGATGATGGTAGTTTGTCTTGCATGTCACCAGAATGTAATCACTGATGTTTCCCCCCTCCCCTGCACCCAAGCTGATACAAATTAAGAGCGGAAATAGTATGAATTTCACAATTCATACTATTTCCCCATTAGCTGGATTGATGTCAACAACTTGCTATGATTCCTAGCATCAAGGGATATGAAAAGAATATTTCTGAACAGGGCAACGCAAAGATGTGGAAGAGGAATGTTAATAATGTCTATATATTCAACATGCACGGAGAAAGCCAAGGTATCAATTTGTACGTGCTGGTTGGAGCACTCCATGCATGCAGGGTTCCCTTTGTTCTTTTCGCCAAGAGGGAAAACTCAGCACACACAATAGGAAATGCCAGTGAAGTCTCACAGAGGAGTGCAGTGGTCTTGATCACAGCCTGTGCAAGAGAAGCTATTTGCAGAAATGGCCACTCAACAGAAAGAAAAACACACACTGACCTGGTGAACTAGGGAGTGGGCAACTTGTGGCCCTCCAGATGTTTTGACCTACAATTCCCATCATCCCTAGCTAGGTTGGCTAGGGTGGATAGGAATTATAGGTCAAAACATCTGGAGAGCCATAAGTTGCCCACCCCTGCAGTAAACCATGGTAGTGCTACATGTATGAGCTGGAACGATCCCGCTCAAAGCCTTCCCCTCTCCTCTCCTTGTCCCATATGAACGGGAAGATGATTTTGGCAGCATTAGTTTTACTTTTAAAGAATCTGATCTCAGCATTATGTATGAATCAGAGATTGTGGTTTAAAATAAACTCTGATTAGTTAAACAAGCCAGCTATATAAGCCATGGTTTGGTTTGGTTTGCTTGTTTGGAAATAATCAGGAGCTTGTTTTAAATCACAAACTCTGGTTCGTACTTAACACTAAGCTGGGATTCTGTAAAAGCAAAACCAAATGCTGCATAAATCATCTTCCTAGCAGCATGGGATGAAGAGAGGGGAGGGGGAGTGCATGGGCCCAAAGCTTTGTTCAGGCTTTCATGCAATCATTCCATGGCCCTCTTTTTATTATTCTAAATCATCTTTTCCCATTGTTGCATTATGATGCATTTCCTCAGTCGCCAGTGAATATCATAGGAGACTATCATCCTGCTAAGAGTTTTCTGCAGACATCTCTTACCAAGTAAGAACCAATATATTGAACTTTTGTTAAAAGTGTTTTTATATCTTAAAATGTTTTTATATGATTTATAGAAATTTTAATGTGTAATGTGGACAGGCTCAAGAGCCTTCATATTGTATTAATTAAATATTTTAAAAATAAACTTATATATGGGCACAGGCTTTTTGAGTCAATATGCCTAACTAACCCCTTAAACTGATATGTTATGTGTTATCCCCATAAATATAATGTAATGTATTCTTGATGTTACAGCCCCCTGAAGAAGGCCTTAAAAAACAACATAGGCTGAAACGCATTGGGCGTGAACAATAAAGTATTTTAGCATTCTGAGAACTTGCTTCTCTTCCTTTTTTTACCCTGAGTGGATGCTCTCCTCCTTTTGGTTATTTTATATAGGCTTACTGCCTCTGATACTGGAGGTAGCACATACTCCAGGAATTTATCCAAACCCCTTTTAAGGCCATCCGAACTGGTGGCCATCACGACACCTTGTCATAGTGAATTCCATAGTTTAACTCTGCACTGTGTGAAGATGTACTTCCTTTTATCTGTCCTGAATCTCCCACCAATCAGCTTTATGGGATGATTCCAGGTTCTAGTATTATGGGAGAGGAAGAAAAATGTCTCCCTATCCACATTCTCCACACCATGCATAATTTTGTACACCTCTATCAGGTCTCCCTTTAGCCTCCTTTTTTGCAAGCTAAACAATCCCAGCTGTTGTAACCTTTCCTCATAGGGATGATACTCCAGTCCCTTGATCATTTTAGTTGCCCTTTTCTGCACTTTTTCCAACTCTACAATATCTTTTTTTGGGGTGTGGTGACCAAAACTGTACACAGTATTCTAAAAGCGTCATCTCACGCAGGGTTTGATGCACACCCGCTGCGACTTTGATCCACTTTTTCAGCGCTGGACTCGCATGACGTCATCCCTGTCCTGCTGTTCTCGCACCCTGAGCGAGTCCAGCACTGAAAAAGTGGATCAAAGTCATGGCAGGTGTGCATCAAACCCCGCGTGTGATGACACCCTAAGTGTGGTCACATCATAGATTTGTATAAAAGCAGTACGTTACTGGCAGTTTTATTCTCAATTCCTTTTCTCATAATGCCTAACGTGGAGTTTGCCTTCTTTGCAGCAGCCACACACTGGGTTGACATTTTCATATCTAGATCTCTATAACCAAACATCAAGCCAAGCAATAAAACTACACTGTCTCTTCTCTAACAAAGCATTCACTCTATCCCATAATCAAAGTATTAGACTTACGTGTCATCTTCTTTCATTACTGTTACATAATGCATTGAACCATCTTCATATCTCTTGCTAGACTGGCTTTCTTCATCAGCTAACTTTACAACTACAGAACCATTTCTCAGGAGAATAGTAAATATTTCAGGCTAAAGAAAACACAAACAAATTACCCACAAAACAAAATTTCATTTTTTGGGATATAAAGATTTTAGGTTTTGCAACAAAGCAATTTAATTATACACAAACAGGAAACAAAGCAAAAGCATATTTTTACTGACCCGTAAATCATAATTTAACAATGTTCCATCGAGTGTGAATGTGTGAAAGCCAAATCCAACTTGAAAATCATTCAGAAATGGGAAACCATCATCACTCAAACCAAGTACTCCATTCTTGGGAAAACTTGCAGTTCTCACAAGCTAAAAATACAAAAGGATAATGAATACCTTTTCTCGTACAGAATAGCGAGCCTCACTCCTAGTTCCATTGCTTCTGCTATATTTAAAATGGGATTAACATATCTCACATGTGGCGGGACCTATGAGCTCCGGGCTCATACATCCCATTGCAGGGAAGATCTGCAATTCCTCAGTTTGCCAAAGGATTTTAAAAAAAGAAAAAAAGAAAACATGTCTATTGTGAATGAAAAGCAACTGTAATTAAATAACCTTGAACACTATGGATTAATAGCCAGTATCAAAGGGAGCTGTGATATCCAAATTACCTTCCAATCAGCAGGACATTTTTTGCTGACACCAAGACTCTCAGAGAAGGTAAGGGAAGTCTCAAAGATGTTTTTCACACCCGTCATGCACCCACGAAATGGAGGTGTGGATATCTTAAAGCTATTTCCAAAAATAAAAACAACAAGAGCAGATACAGTTTTTAAAGTTGTTATTAGCTATTCCTATTGGCTTTTGCATGTGGGGGGTGGGGTGAGTTTGCACAAATTGTTTCCCACTATCTTATTTATCTTTATGGCAATTCAATAAGTGATGCTAAGCAATTGTGGTTTGTTCTCAGCCTTCCCTAACCTTTGTGTTGGACTACAACACCCAGCATGCCCCAGCACATCTGGAAGGAGCCAGGTTAAGGAAGGCTGCCCTAGATTGCCCCTGGAACTTCATGGCTGGAAAGGGATTGCAGCCTTAGCCTCTTAGGGGCTGTCTTCACAATGCCAAATTGGCGCCGCCTCTGTCTTCAATCCCGCTTTCCCTCTCCCAGGGCGGTGTCGGGTAATCCTGACACCGAAAAGGGAGCACGGGGTTTCCGGGCTGCCACCCGGCTCCTAGAGCCACCCCATCCTCTTTGCTGGTCACCTTCTGCCAGGCTCTGCCTCCTGGTTGGCCCCGGAGTGTTGACATCAATCCCTTTGAAAAAGTCAGGGTAAACCCCCAACTTTTTCAAAGCAGAGCATTGCAGGGAAGCCCCATAGTGGCTGTGCAGCTGTGCCTGTGTCGTCTAACCGACAGGGCGCAGATCCACAGCCCCCACATGTTTACATGCAGGTTTTCCCTGCCTGTAGACAGCCCCTTGCTCTCAAACCTGATTCTCTATCCACTGGCTCTCATTATGCTACCTCCAAGATCAGGGGCAGTGGGGCCCTGACTCAAAAGTTGCGGGAGAAAACAGTGGGAGAGGGCTATTGCCCTCATGTCTCTTTGTGGGCTTCCCAGAAACATTTGCTTAGCCACTGTGGGAATCCCAGGGTTCCTCTTGCACTCTTGAGCTCAACCATGGGTAAAAAGTGAGGGATGAGGGGGGTGGGGAGGCCAGCCCAGTCTATTGCATTTCCCTCACCCTTCTCCTACTTGCCAAATGCTGTTTTCCAGCTTCAGCTCTTTTTATGAGGCAGCAACTGCTCCAGGTACTTCTGAGCATGTAGCTTTCTCCCCTCTACTGTTAGGTGTTATGTTTACACCCCTGGATGCCTTGATGCATGAGGTAGAGAGTCTTGGATTGCTTTGCTATGGCCCAGAGTGTTGCCCCACTCTGTCCCCTGTTGTCCACTGGATGAAGACAGGATTGTACCCTCAATGGACGTTTTTCATCCTGCATGCATAAAGCTGCCTGGACCTATATCTTTGTATCCATCCACTAATGAAAAAGTCTCATAATTATTTTTGAAATAGATTTTCAAGGCAAGAAGGGATAAAGTTGCACTTGTTTTTGGGTGGTGGTCGGGTTTGGGTGGAATTTGCTGAGAAAGGTGCTATTTGGGGAGATGAATTTATGTGTTTCCTAAAATTTATACCCAGCCTTTCAATGCCAATCAGCATTCCCAGGGTATGGGAATGCTGATTGAAAATATATCATTATTAAGAATATATCATTATTAAGAAAATATATCATTACAATTTTTTAAAAATCAATTAGGCAGTAACAGCAGCAACAACACAATACCATGTTGAGATGTTTTCAACATAAAAACAGTGTAATATAATAATAATAATAATAATAATAATAATAATAATATATTTATTTATTTATTTATAACCCGCTTCTCCCTCTGGATCGAGGCGGGGAACAACAACAAATATAAAACACAAGTAGCACAAAATAGATTAAATATTAAAACAAATAAAAACTAATACATCATTAAAAACATCTTAAAATTCAACTGGGTAGGCCTGCCGGAAGAGAGCAGTCTTCATGGCTCTCTTAAATTCATGAAGACTGCAAATTTGTCGAATCTCCTCCAGCAGGCCATTCCACAGTCTGGGAGCGGCAGAAAAGAAGATCCTCTGGGTAATACTCATCAGCCTAGTTCTGGCTGATTAAAGTAATTTTTTTCCCAGAGGACCTGAGTGTGCGGGGCGGATTATACGGGAGAAGGCGATCCCGCAGGTAACCTAGACCCAAACCATGTAGGGCTTTAAAGGTAATAACCAACACTTTATACTTCACCCGGAAACTGATTGGCAGCCAATGAAGTGATTTTAAAATTGGTGTAATATGGTCACCCCTAAGTGTACTGGTGACCAACCTGGCTGCTATATTTTGAACTAGTTGAAGTTTCCGGACTAGGCACAAAGGTAGCCCTATGTACAGCGCACTGCAGAAGTCGAGCCTCAAAGTTACCAGTGCGTGCACTACCGTCTTTAGGTCTTCCAACTCTAGGAAGGGGCGCAGCTGGCGTATCAGCCAAAGCTGATGGTAGGCACTCCTGGCCATTGCGTCTATCTGGGCTGTCATTTGGAGCGACGGATCCAGGAGTATCCCCAAGTTGCGAACACAGTCTTTCAGGGGGAGTGTAACCCCATCCAGAACTGGTTGACACTCCTCCAAACCCAGGTTGTGGCCTTTGACAGCAAGCACCTCCGTCTTGTCTGGATTCAGCTTCAGTTTGTTTTTCCTCATCCAGTCCATTACTGCCTCCAAACTATCCTTAGCTGACGATGTTGTCGAAGGCATAGAGAAATATATTTGGGTGTCATCGGTATACTGATAGCACCCTGCCCCATGCCTCCGGATGATCTCTCCCAGCGGTTTCATATAAATGTTAAACAGTATTGGGGAAAGGATGGCACCTTGTGGTATGCCACATAGCAGCTCCTTCTTTGAAGAGCAGCTATTCCCAAGCATCACCATCTGGAACCTGCCCGAGAGGTAGGACCGGAACCACTGAAGCACAGTGCCCCCGATTCCCAATTATCCCAGGTGCTCCAAAATTGCAATCCTCTCATGCCAAAGTATTTGCCAACAAAGGGAGAAGGATTACACAGTTGCCACCGAAAAGGTGATGAAGATGTTCCTCCCTGATTATGGTTCTCTAAAAGATCAATTGAATCATTTTTCTGGGGGCAAAATTTTAGCGAGAAGCAGCCCTCCATTACAGCTTGAGCCTAGGAAAGGACTGTTTGGTCATGCAATTCGACCCTCTGCTTTTTGTGTTAATTTACAAGCATCATCAGACAAGCGTTTTATTGCATGTTTGTTACTGCCCACTCACAGTTTTCCATGCGTCTTTTAGATGACTCTGTCCGCCTCCCATGCATCTCCCACTCCTTCTGTCTTTCATTCCATCACAAAATAGACCCCGGTAAATCCATTTTTTAAAAACAACAACAAAATGTTCTGCCATTTCCTGCTGTGTGCAGAAAAAGCAGCGTGATAAAAATGCCCCTGAAAGGGCCACGTGGTCATTGTTTATTTCCTCTTTCTTCCCCTGTGTGAAGAAAGAGGAGGTATCGTGGAACAGAAGCGGGAAGGAAAGCGACGGTAAGGACATGCAATTTCCCCCGTGTCTGATGACGCTCTGCACGTGAACTACGAAGCCAAATGCAGCCAACCACCTGTACTGTAGCCTTCAAGATGATTGACAATGTCCATAGCAGCCATCAAGCACAGCAGACACATTAGTCTTCTGTGCAGACAACAATACACAGATAGTGACTGCATTTCGCATGCTGGTCCACAGGTTGTGAGGGCCTGTTTACTATCCATAAAGCTCTACACTAAAAATTAGTTCCTGCCCTCAAGATTGTTGTAACTCACCGTTCTCTTATAGAGCCTGGAATTCCACCCACGTAATATGAATTGAAGGGAAATGTCTTTACGTTTGCTTGCATGTTCAATGAAACCAGCCGATAGGAATCAGGACGAATGAATAAACGAACCTGAAATGAATAAAATGATCAGATAAAAAACTACCATAAGAGAAATATACATGAATTGATCACAGTACATAGTAAAAAAATAAAATAATGTGCAGCGTTATAGAGACCGGTGAAGATGCTTGGTTCTTCCTTTCACTCATGCCAATCTACACTTCAGTGGAAGAGCTCCCTTTAAAGCAAATACCAACCACAGATGAAGGATTTTCCTCAGGGACACAGCAGAGGAGGAAAGGGTTAGATTCCCCCTCCATGTTCTATATTAATTTGAAAAGGGCAAAAAAACCTGGCCGCTGTGGAACAGGTTTATAACATTTATTTGTTAATTTCTTTCTTGAGTTTATGCCAAGACCCTTCATCTATTTTTTTCCATTCTTTTCATGATATTTCTAATATTCACTTCGTACCTTTACAAACCAACACTAAATTTATTCATTCTTTCCAGTTATATGTCCCTTTTGAGCCATTGGGTTTTCAAAGCGGCTGGCCATTAATTCAAATCATGAAACATCCATATGATGGTGAGGAAATACAAGTTCAAGAATCATAACAACAGTAATGTATAGTTATACCTACCAGAAAATAATATAAACACACAAAAAAACCTTGTGAAACATTACGGGTTTAACAAAAGGGGCCACAGATTTGCTGGCATTTGCAAAGATAATAATAATAATAATAATAATAATAATAATAATATATTTATTTATTACCCGCCTCTCCCTCCGGATCGAGGCGGGGAACAACATCAAAATAAAATACACAAAACTGATTAAAAGCACATAAAACCAATACATCATTAAAATACCAATAAAATACCAATAAAACACTTAAAATTCATCTGGGTAGGCCTGCCAGAAGAGATCAGTCTTTATAGCTCTTTTAAATTCTTGAAGACTGGTGAGTTGGTGGCAGGTCATTCCACAATCTGGGAGTGGCAGAAGAGAAGGTCCTCTGGGTAACGGTTGTCAGCCTAGTCTTACATTTATGATCCAGGCTTTTTGCGTATGTGTGAAGCCTGCATACACAGTGGTTTCCATTTATCTTCTATGAGGAGGAAAAGCTCCATATGTACCACTAAAAATGTCCATGACACCCAATGCATTTCTTCCTTGTGCTTTCAAGAAATGACTTGAAGAGCATTTCCTTCATACAGGAGCAAATGTGAAACCCCTGTACACATGGGGCTCTGTATTATGCCATTTGCTTGGAAGTACATAAGCTCTATTCAGGCTTTCAACCTGAACGTGTGAAAACACAAAGTGAAGGTCTATAGGGGGTCTCTAAAGCTGAAGAGGCCAAGAAGCCTTCATACAACCAGGAAGCTTGCATTTTCAGAGAGTCTTCTAAGTCTGCTCAGCTGAACATATTCAGAACTGCCTTCTGATCTTTGTGCTAAACATGACAAGATCGGGAGGGGAGGGGTGGAGCTGACACATACGGGGACATGGGCAGGGGTGGTGTACAGATCCCCGGTCCCCTACATCTCAATGCAGCTATACTGATGCATGCATTTAGGGGTGGGGTATTGGTCTCATAGATTTGTATTTAAAACAAAGGATGCTTCAGAAATGATTATTTGAACTGTTGTTCCATTGGGTTTAAAAATAATTTCCATACATCTAGATAAGGGTAACAAAATATACTTTTCGAAAGTAAGATATACAAAAAGCTAGAAAATGTCAGCTAGAAATATTCACTTTTGTAAAAGGTGTGAATGTGTGCAAGTTTTCTGTAACAAATATTACATTATTGAGGTTTCTTTGAAGAAAACGAGAGAGACTTACTTTTTGTTCCTCTCCATCGTTTATGACCGTTTTGCTTTTTATTTCTTGTGGAGGCTGCAAATCAACTTTGTATCTGAATACTAAATGGCCCTTTTCAATCCCCAAACTGATGAACTTGTCCTGCAATTCACAAAGGATTTGCAAGGTAATATATTAGAGGCACTTCTTAGAATTACACATATTTATCCATACTCTGTGCATCAATTATGAGAACTTCTGCTTTAATATTTGAAATAAAATATGTGTTCCCAGTCCTCATGACACACATGAAGGCAATACAAAACATTATCATCTAAGCATCCAGTAAGGCAATTCTGGGCAGTCTGGCCTTTTTCTACCTCCCTCCTTTTCAGAGGAACAAACTATAGCATATTTCTGCTCTGTGAATCAGGAGCCCTGTTCCTTTCCCCAGGCTTCTTGAGGAGTTGAGTGAATTTACACAAAATGCTAAGCCACTATGGGTTATTGTGTTATCTGAACACAGTGCGTTTTCCACAGGGTGGGTTAACATGTTGTCTGAACACAGTGTGTTTTCTGCAGGGTGGCTTGTTAACCATGCACTGTGGTTTATTTTTCTAAAGCCATTTTGAGAACCCATGGTTTATTGCTGGGTTCTTCAGGGTGGTTAACAAACCACACTGCGGAAAATGCACTGCATTCCGACAACACAATAACCCACCCTATAGAAAACGCACTGCGTTCGACAAGATAACTCACCCTGTGGAAAATGTGCTGCATTAAAATAACACAATAACCCACGATTCAACAACAACCCACACTGGGTGGGTTAGCATGTTGGGTGAATCCAGCCAATCATCAGGCACTCTGGGGCTTGAACTGGGAACCTCAGAATCTGAAATTCCTGGTACTGTGGGCTCAGGCCTCAAAGTGCGTATAGGGGCAAGAATACGCAACAAAAGCCCTGCAATTGGCAGGCAACATGGAGCCTCTGGATTGACCAGGAATGGTGTTGAGGCCACTGATTTCAAAGATTCAGGTACTAGATTCAAGTGCCCAGCCTGCCCCCTGCGTTCAGACAGTACATTGATGTATTTTCCAACTGTTCAGTAAACAACTCCAAAATTATTCAGCTACTTAAAAACTCAATATAAGATTGTGAGAAAGCAGGAGTTCTGTTAGAAGGACCATGTTAAGTACAGTTGGCGTCAGAAGCAGTCATGAGGTGATACCAGAGAGCATAATATTAGACTTGGTCATAATGTATTGTGAAAACGACAATGCATATCCCTAGGCCTAAGGGGAGACATGAATGCTACATCTCAGGAGTGTATGGAGTTTCTCTTACATGCATGCATGCTTGCCTCTATAAACATGGGCATGACTTTTCTCCACAAAGTCACGTCTGTCTCTACAAACTAAGAAGATGTGATCAGATGTGAAGAACTACAACCTCTCTACATAACTTGTCATACATCACCATACATTTCTAGGTTGGGAACTCAAGTTGCACCCGAAAAAGAACCCCGAGGTCATTTTCACAGTTTTATAATGGCGTACATTATAACGTGATACCAAAACACAGCCATTCCCTTGAACTCGCTGTTCTATTCACTGCAATTTACCCCAATTAAGTGTAATAGTACATCAGAGTAAGGAGGGAAGCTCTGAAAAGAAATTTTGATATGCCTGCAGTAACAACTTAACATTGCACCACCAGTTACATTTTTTTACTCAAGCAATGTTCCCTTTGATCCAGGACCATGCAAAACCTCTGACCCAACTCTTATTTATTTATAAGATGTGTATATTGTTTTTCTGTTCAAAGACTATTGATTGGCCCTCAGGGCTGCATCCAAATGACAGCAAGATTACATAGCTCTCTGTGCCAGCCATGCAGTAAGAAGAGAAAACCAGCACGAAAACACAAACAAGGGAACTTGGTAAGTGGGGACCTAGGCTTAGGCTGGCAAATTCTGCTAAAATTTCATTAAAAAATATTTCATCCGCTATTCTCATCTCTGAAGTATTTGGTTGTTGGCAAAGAATTTGGGCACAAGTTGTTGTTTTTAATAGCTTCTCCCAGTTGTATCTAGGGTGTCTGCTGGCATCATAATTCCTTGTTGGAAGAATACAAAGTTTTAGGATAACTGTTTTTCAATAAATTAAATGTATGCTCTGAGCTAAAAAGTTAGGCAGCTGTATGATCTCTCATGTGGAATTCCTCTGAGACTATTTCTTTATGCATGAGAAGTAACTATTAGAAATTAGCTATCAATTATTCATCAAGCAATATGACACACTATGATCTGGTTCATGCATAACATCAGCCATGGATTGTGGGGCCACGAGCAAGAGAGTAAGTGCACTGCCTCCCGCACACTTGCTTTCAATCAGTTTTAATCAACAAAACAGGAAGGCCCAGTTATTTGATGTGACATCTGAACCTGGAACTCTAGGTGTTGAAGGACAAACAACCCAGGTTCAGATGTCACATCAAACAACCCAGGAATGTGGCATTCCTGGGTCGTTCATAAAGGTGATTCAAAACAGAAATGATAAGCATGTGGGAGTCAGTGGTCTTGTGTCTTTGGCTGAGGCCCCAACAACCCATGGTTTAAACAACAGAGGGGTTGTCATTACCTGTGAATCAGGCCTATATCTTAAGTGATATAAAAAACACAGTTGTTTTTTTAATATCTCTATATATAAAATGCTAAGGTGATGCGTGGCATGAAGGTTCTGTGCTATGACACGCCGGAGGTTCCAAGCTATGAGAAGAATTTTGTGTGGCTAAAAGGACAGGTTGCTTACCTGTAACTGTGGTTCTTCGAGTGGTCATCTGTGCATTCACACATATGGGCTCTGCGCCTGCGTGGAGCCTCGCTCGGAACTTCTATAGCTAAAGTAAACTGAAATAGGCGGGAACCCCTCCCCCACCGTCCGATTAGCATATCTACATGACGTTCCCGCCTATTTCCCTCAGTTCCATGAGACCGCCATTGTAGTGCGATCTGGGACCGAAAGGACATAGAACTTCGGTATAAGCCAAAAGACCTATAACACCGAAGCGGGGACGGTGGGTGGGTTGTGTGAATGCACAGATGACCACTCGAAGAACCACAGTTACAGGTAAGCAACCTGTCCTTCTTCTTCGTGGTCTCTGTGCATCACACATATGGGCGATTAACAAGCTCACTTACCGGAGGAGGGTCGGTGTTTATTGCAGAATGGAGGATAATACTGCCCTGCCGAAGGTGCAGTCTTTCCTTGCCCTGACATCAAGCCTGTAATGCTTGATAAACGTCGATGGCTGGGACCATGTTGCTGCCTTGCATAAGTCCTCCAGCAGGACACCCCTGTCAAATGCCACTGATGCTGCCGTGCCTCTGACAGAATGCGCATGTATTGGCCCTGAGGGTTGTAAACCTGCTAGTTCATATGCCAGGAGTATTGTTTGGACAACCCACTTTGCCAAACGTTGTGGAGAAATTGGGTGCCCTTTTTTCTGGCCATCATAACAAATGAACAGCTTCTGTGACTGTCTGAATGAAGCCGTTCTCGAATGGTAAAATGCCAAAGCTCTTCGCACATCTAGTGAGTGTAATGTTCTTTCTAGATGTGAAGTAGGAGATGGGAAGAAGGTTGGTAGTACTATTTCTTGGTTTATGTGAAATGGAGAGACTACTTTCGGAAGGAAAGTGATGTCTGGTCTTAATACTACCTTATCCTTGTGAAAAACAGTATAAGGCGCATCTGACCTTAGGGCACAAAGTTCACTGGATCTTCTAGCAGAAGTCACAGCTAGCAAGAAAGCTACTTTCCAGGAGAGAAGATGTAGATCAATAGATGCCAGTGGTTCAAAAGGCTTTGATGTGAGTGCATTAAGGACCACAGAAAGACTCCAACTTGGTATTGGGGACCTTATCGGGGGAGCTAAATTTTTGATTCCTTTAAGAAATTGGCGAAGAACTGGGTGTGAAAAAACTGTAAACCCCTCAAACTTAGAATGCTTGTCAGAAATTGCCGACAGGTAGACCTTTAATGATGAGTGTTTCAAACCTTTATCAAACAAATAATGTAAAAACTTCAGAACTAACACTATTGAGCAAGTAGATGGGTTTTCCCCTTCTAACATGGCAAAATCAGAGAATCTTGACCATTTGTATTTGTACGACTTCTGAGTTGCTGGTTTCTTTGCTGCCTGCAAAACAGACAATATATTGGGAGAGAGATTTTCCATTATACGTTCGGATGTATTCTCCAAGCTGTGAGGTGTAAAGTGAGCAGGTCTGGGTGCCGAATTCGACCGTGGTTCTGCATTAGAAGATCTGGCTGACTGTTGAGTTTGATATATTTCCCCTGTGCCGAACGAAGTAGTGGGGCAAACCATGGCTGTCTCGGCCACCACGGCGTGACTATTATGCAGTTGGTATGGTCTGACATTATCTTTGCTATGACTTTGTTGAGTAGAGGGAATGGTGGAAAAAGGTAATAGAAGCCTCTTATCCAGCGTCTGGCAAACGCGTCTCCCAGTGACCTCCGACCTAGTCCGTTTCGGCTGCAGAAATGGAAACACATGGTGTTTTCCTGCGTAGCAAAGAGGTCTATTTGTGGAGTCCCCCACAGAACGAAAAGATGATTCAGAACATCTGGATGGAGTTGCCACTCGTGGCTGTTCGATCCAGCACGACTTAGTTTGTCCGCTAACACATTCTCTGTGCCAGCGATGTGAGTGGCAATAAGCCTGATGTTTCGTGGGATACACCAATCGTAAATCTCTACTGTCAAGCGATTCAAGGAACGGGATCGTGTCCCTCCTTGCTTGTTCAGGTAAGCCGTGACTGTGGTGTTGTCTGTGAGGACATGCACTGTCTGATGATGTAGCATGTTCTCGAATGCCCTTAGGGCTTTTTGAACTGCGAGCATCTCTAACATGTTGATATGATGTGCTTTTTCCTCCAGCGACCAAGTTCCTTGGATTTGAAGGGTGTGCAGGTGGGCTCCCCAGCCCTGTAAAGAAGCATCCGTTGTTAATGTCATGGATGGATCTGTGGGGCAAAATGGTTTGCCTTTTGAGAGGTTTGTTGGCACTGTCCACCAACGTAGCGATTGTAGAACATTCTGTGGAATGTCGAGGCGGACCCGATGAGCGTTGCTCATGGGGTTGAAATTGGCAAGGAACCACAACTGTAGTGTCCGCATTCGAAGTCGAGCCCATTCTACAACCGCAATTGAAGCTGTCATTAGACCTAATAGCCGCTGAATGCAGAAGGCAGTCACCTGAGATTTTTGACGAATGTGCTTTGCTAAGTTGACTAGTGTGTGCAAGCGATCTATAGGGAGGTAAGCCCTGGCTTGTCTGGAATTTAGCACCGCTCCGATGAATTTGATACTCTGCGATGGCACAGTTTGAGATTTTTCTGCGTTGACATAAAGACCTAATATGTCCAGAAGTCGAAGCGTGATGCGAACATTGTTGACAAGCTCGATTCTTGATGGGGCTATCAATAACCAATCGTCTAGGTACGGAAATATTTGCATACCTTGGAGGTGAAGGTGGGCCGTGATTACTGCCATGCACTTGGTGAATACTCGAGGTGCTGTGGATAGACCAAAAGGGAGGACTTTGAATTGGTATATGTCTTCTCCTATTGCGAATCTTAAAAACTTCTGGTACGATTCTTTGATGGTGATATGAAAATAAGCATCCTTCAAGTCTATTGACGCCAGCCAGTCGCCTCGGTGAATCAACGGAAGGATGCCTGAGAGAGTAATCATTCTGAATCTTCTGGGTGTAATATATAGGTTCACCCCTCGAAGATCTAATATGGGGCGAAGTCCTCCGCCTGCCTTGGGGACTGTAAAATACTTTGAGTAAACCCCTTCTTGGAAGTTGCTGTAAACTCTCTCTATAGCACCCTTTTGCAGCAGTAACGCAGTTTCCATCTGTATTGCTTCTGACGGATTGGTATACTTTATTCCTGACCAAGGTGGTAGGGCATCGAATTCTATCCTGTACCCCTGTTCTATAATTGACAGCACCCATTTGTCTGATGTGATGGTTTTCCAATTGGGGTAAAAGGGTAGGAGACGATGCCCGAAGAGAGGTGTTTTGGCGACTATACGTAGAGGTTCGGGGAAGTCAAAGACTCCGTTTATTCATTGAGTCCTTGTAACCCTTGTATGGGTGAGATCTAAAATTGGAAAACTGCCTCTTCTGTCCTGGTACAGCCTGTTGAGATTTGAGATTCCGATCTCCCGAAGGTCTATATGGGTAGTAGGATTGTTGAGACCATCTCCTCTGTCTGTACCGTGAGAAAGGACGTTGCTGTTGTTGCTGTTGTTGTTGTCCTATTCCCATTTTCCGGGCAGTTAATTTTGCTTTTTGAACTGTTTCCATTGCATCGTCAGTGGTAGCATTAAACAGCCCTATGCCATCAAAAGGTAGATTTTCTATTCTAGATTTTGCCTCCTGCGAAAGCCCAGAGGATCTCAACCAGGCATGCCGTCTGAGTGACACTGCAGCTATCATAGATTTCGCATTGCAGCCTGTCTGGTGACGGGACGTATTTATTTGCTGGCGAGAAAGCGTCATTGCTTCTGATTGGAAAACTCTCGCCAACTCCTTCTGATCATCAGGCAGGTATTTACAGAAAGACTCCATCTTTTCCCACAGAAAAAGTTGGTATCTGGCCATTGCCGCCTGATAGTTAGATACCTTCAATCCTAGGGCAGAGGATGAATAGAGACGCCTGCCTATTAAGTCCAATCTTCTACCCTCTTTATCTATTGGAGATGCATGAGGTTTCTGAGATTTTACTTGCATTGATTCCACAATGACAGAATTAGGGACTGGGTGAGTGAAGAGAAATTGAACACCCTCCTCCTGTACTCTATACATGCCTTCCAGCCGCTTTGATGGAGGGGTTAGAGCAGCAGGCATTTTCCACGTCTGTTGCACAGTGTCAAGCAGTGTAGGGAAGAACGGAATCGAGACAGGCATTGTGGATTCAGTGATCAATGCATCAAATATTGGGTCCTTAACTTTTTGTGTTGGGCGCTGGGTTTCTAGACCAAGGGACTGAGCCAATCTACCAATTTGCTCTGAAAAGTGGCCAAGATCTTCCACAGGTGAAACATTATCCGTATTAGCAACTGCTGCCTCTGGGGAAGAAAGGGATTGAGCCCCTGATGACACAGAGGCAGAGTCAATTTGACCGTCCTCCTTATCTCCCTGCTGAGATAATTGATCTTGAAGAGTCAGGTTGCTCTGCTCATGCATGGGGTGCTGTAACTCCTCCCCTGCAAGCTGCAATGGAATAAACTGTTGAGCTGGAGGGAGGCTTAAAGATCCCATTGGTCCTCTGGGAGGTCCAGGGGTTGGGGAAGGTTGGACAGGAATCAGCTGCTGATTCTGACTCCCTCTGTGCCTGTCAATTTCCCTATCCAAACAATAACATCTGCCTCTGTCTGGGTGTGACCTGTATTCATTGTAATAACGATGCCTCGAGATCGAGTGCTCTGATCTCCTTTCCCAGTCTGATGACCTAGAGCGCTCCCTGCATTCCGAGGATCCTCGGTACCGATCCCTCGAGCATGATCTGTAAGAAGAACAGCAGCTCGATGTTGGAGAATACTCTCGGTATCGAGGTGCCTGCCTAGGCAGTGGCTGAGCAAATAGAACATTTTGTGCTGGCAGTATAGCTGGAGAGGGGTCCCTAATTTCGCCCTCTGAGATCGAGGGAAGCGAAAGCGGAACGGCAGGGACTGGTTCCCTCCCAGGAGTTACAGGTCTATCCAGCATGGGCGTCGGTACCGGAGCCGACGTTTCAAGAAGAGCCGTCTCTGTTTGAGGCGGGGCTTTCTTTTTCTTCTTTTTCTTTTGATTCTCTGGCAGGGCTTTTTGTGCTTTAGGCAATTTAGACTGTTTCTTTGTCATTAAAATTTTCAAAGACCTCTGCATTTCCTGGTCCTCGGTGAGCTCTGCCGGGCTGGAATGTTTATTTAACTCCGCCTGAGGCAGTTGAGGCAATGATTTTCCCTCCTGCTGCTGTAATTGTTGTTGTAATTGTTGCTGTGCCATACTGACAGGCTTATGTGTTGCCTGCAGTGCTTGCCGATAGAGCTCCGCCCGAAGGCGGTCTGCTCTGTGTTGCCTTGCCTGTTTGGTGAATTTGAGGCAAAAGGGACAAGATTTCACTTGGTGCTGTTCCCCAAGGCAAAAAAGGCACAGAGAGTGTCAGTCTGTGTGTGGAAACTTCGCCCCACAGCTGACACAGTTTTTAAACGGACTCGAAGAGGCCATACACGACCTCAGCGGACACACCTGAGGTGATCACAACACCAGAGAAATAAAGAAAATATAAAAGAAAAGGTAGAATTTAAACACATTTGAATAATGTCTTAGTAAGCTAGTTAGTAATAGCGAGACTCGCACCATGGCGGTCGAAGAAGAACTGAGGGAAATAGGCGGGAACGTCATGTAGATATGCTAATCGGACGGTGGGGGAGGGGTTCCCGCCTATTTCAGTTTACTTTAGCTATAGAAGTTCCGAGCGAGGCTCCACGCAGGCGCAGAGCCCATATGTGTGATGCACAGAGACCACGAAGAAGAACAACAGGATATATAAACACAACTGGAAGTGGGGGGTGGGGGGAGTGGCTGGGAGGGAGTGGGGGGAGTGACTGGGAGTGGGGGGATCCCAGAGAGGAAACTGGGTGGCTTTCTGGCACACGCACAGGCCTGAGGTAAGTCCTGTGAGTCAGCGGGCAGGCAATCAGGGGGCAGCGGCTGGGAGGGGGCAGCGGCTGGGAGGGGGGAGTCCAATGGACTCCTGGTCGGCCTCATGTTCAGCTTTTCTGCGCAACTATGGAAAAGCCAGTAAAGTACGATAAAGTACTAGTGCGAGATGGTCTGCGCGAGTCAAGCTAGTTTGCTACTCATTCTGATTGTTGTTCAATTGCAATAAACGTTGAGGTTTATTTATTTATTACATTTCTATACTGCCCAATAGCCAAAGGTCTAAGTTCAAAGTGAATATCACATAGATAGCCAAAGCTCTTAGCTCAAATATCTCAAAATATTGTTTGGATGAATCTCCTGCAATTAAGTACTGTTTGCTTAATTTCATTTTCCCCACAGATGTTGACATGAATAGAAGTGTTCAATTTACCTGGTCTTCTGCAAAAAACACCAAGCCTTCATCCGTAGTGGTCTGAATGAATTGTTCGTACCATGGAGAAGGTTTATTTTGTCCAGTAATATTAACCTGTGCATACCCTATTCCTTCAAAATAGAATTTGTTAGACTGTTCTTTATATCTGCAATAAGAAAATGTAGAAATGAGAATTACTCCCATCCTATGGGTATTCTCAATATATCAAGAATTGTTTTAAACAAACAAAATATTCATGACAAAATGAAAACTATTTTACAATTTGAGGTCATAATATCCCCATAGCCAATTAGAGCCTGGCATCAACCCTGCACAGGATACTTAGGTCTGTGATGGGAGCAAGCATGTGACTGCTCCGATCAGCAGCTGATTAGAGATAAGAGCTTTTCTGAGCACTAAAAAAGGCTCCCATTCCCAGAACATAGCAAAGAAAAAGCTCTTATCTCCAATCAGCTGCTAATCAGATATAAGAACTTTTGCCTCAAGGAAGTGGCTTGAAGAAGAAACTGGCAGGCCAGATGGGGAATTCCGATGGGTCATATGTGTTCCATGGACCAGAGGTTTCCCATGCCTGATGTAGAGTTGTGGTTTTTTGTCAAGTGTCACTCATGGTAACTACACATAACCACTTTTTAACCCCACAGAGGTGATTGTCTTCCATAATTTCAGTGAGTTCATCCAGATGATCAATCTTTCCTGGGGTGAGCTCTCTTACCCCATTGTAGCTCATTCATTAGTCTCATCCTGCTAAGCGGAAAGGAAGTTTTTACTATATATCAGGGATAGATATGTAGAGGAACGTGTGGTAGAATGTTTGAGCCTGTTCAGACAATTCACTAAGCTACGGTTAGGTCAAAAACACTTTCACAGCAAATGGGTAGGGAGTGTGTTTAAATCTTGGTTATGTAGCTACTATGGTTAAGAATGGTTCACATGAGTCATGGTTCATACAATACGCTAAGCCATAATGTTTAGTTCAAAATGCTTAACTAGCGTGGCTTAATGTGTTGTCTGAACAGGGTCATTGTCTCTATGGGCTTCTGAAGATCTAAATAAGACTTGGACCATGGAGCTAACAGTTCAGCACAACTATTTTTTAAGGCTCGCTGAACTCATATCAGCTTGTGATTGAAACGTATTCTGGATCCTTTCACCAACTCCGTTGCCTGAAGATGTCACTACTGTAATATAGAAAACAGTGCTTTGAGGTTTTTGAAAGCTGATCATGTCTAGCATCCTTGACTGTGATAAACAGAATATATGTATTATAAAGCTCCAAATGTACATTTATGTACAGCACATACCATCTGGTAAGAATTTTGTTTTTACCTTCTGCATGGTTGAACTTCAGTAGTGTTGAGATTAAAAGTCCTCTTAAAGTTGTACAAGCTGATAACTCTCTCATTTAAACTGTCTAATTCAATGCAGCCTTCATAATGAGGATAGTCTAGTGTATTGGGAGGCTGTAAGCATAAAACACAGTAATTGTAAAGCTGCGACTGCTGCAAGGATCTGCAACCAAGGCTGGGTGTACACTGCATTTCTACTATTGCATTGCAAAGACACAGCCATTGCAATCAGATTCAGAACTACACATCCTGAAAATCACATATTTTAATTAAAAAAAGAAAAATGGAAGGTTCTAGTCCATATGGTTACAAAGATGAGTTTGAAAATTTGGGAGCAAGGACTTGCTGAGTATATAGTGTAATGGATAAGAGCAGGGATAGTCAATCAGGTGCCTCCAGATATTTGGGGCTACAACTCCCATAATCCTTGACCATTCACCATGCTAGCTGGGACTTCTGGGAATGGTAGTCCAAAACAAAGAGCAGGGCACCAGGTTGTCTACACCTGGTTAAGAGCATCTGACTAGAGAGACCCTGGCTCAAACCCCCACTCAGCCATTATTTATTTATTCGTTCACACAATTTGTATACCGCTCCATATCTGAAACAGATTCCATGAAGCTCACTAGGTGACCATGGGCTATGCACTAATGCTCAGCCTATTCTACTCAAAATGTTGCTGCAAAGATAAATGTGGAGTCAGGGGAGAGACTCGTGTTTGCAGGCCTTAGCATCTTGGAGAAAGCATGGAATAAAAATGGATGATGATGATGATAGGCAGTATTCAATAGGGTCTCTGTGCTCCCACAATTATTTTGCACCAGTGGATTGACGGCTTGCGCAACAGGGACTTAGCACTCCCTTAGGTAATCCCGAAAATTAGTGGAAGTTCTCATTTCTGGATCAGAACAATTCAGCAGAGCTCCCTTCTGTAAGCTCCGCTGATCTGCCCTGTTCTGGAAATGAACCAAAATGCCTGCTTCCAATTGCTTTAAGACACACTAACTCCCCGTTGTGCTAACAGTTGGTCGTTTTGGCCTACAGGCACAATAGGTTACTGCCTAATAACAGTAATAACAACAACAACAACAACAACAACAACAACAATAATAATATCACAGAAATCTGAGGGAACCTTGAGCAGAACTTCTACAAGTCTTGGAAGAAGGTCTGACAGTTCTATATATCTCCTGAACCTCTCCGTATCCAGCAGAAGCAGAACAAATCATGTAAAATGAATTTGTTCAGATTACAAAATTCTGCTTCTTAGTACAGAAGTTGGACAACTCTTGGCATGTTTTGAATTTGGATTTGGATGAAAAAAGTCCAAGGTATATCCCATCATGGCTTAAATTGTAGGATATTGTAGGATATAAAGCAACTATAAAATGATAGAATTATTAGGAGTATATCACCCATTACTTTACACAAAGAAAGATCTCATGATAACGTTTCCATAAATTAGAAATCCAGTACTTTAAAGTCCGGTGGGTATCCTCCAACATAGAAGACCACGTTTTCAGGATCCAGGTTGAGAAGATTGTAACTATTCCCATTACTGTACTCAAAAGGTCCTAGGGGTAATGGCGAATCGGAGGTCGCACCTTTAATGTAATTCACATTTGCATACTGATAAATTCTAAAAGAGAAGAAAAAGAAAAAGGGGGAAAGCACACAAAGAAGTTAAAGATCTCGGAATATGCGTTCAAGACGATTGGGAAAGGCTTTATTATAGAGTTCCCTACCTCTCAAACTTCACATGATCCAAAGTTGCTTCCACATGCTCACTCTCATTCACTTGTTCAGCTTCTATTTCAGCTTCATTGCCTCCTAGGCTATAGGCGCAAATAAGCCGTCCATCCTTAACAACCATGCCTATGTAGTCCTTGGAACTCTAAACATGAACATTTAAGATAATAATTAAGAGAGTTTCTTCACGTTTTACATTTTCCTTATTATTCCTTTTTCTAAAAACAGCAGCCAGTGGGGAGGCAATCAAGATTAGCCCCACAGCGCATAGGGAATGGCTTGTTTGTTTTTAAAACCTTTCCCCCACTGTGCTGTGGACCCAATGAAAAGTTCTTCCAAAGGGAGGCATTTGATTTGGGGGCATTTGTTGCCATTGATATTAATTTTAATTTTACCTTAGAAGCTTAAACCACCTTTTGGGTCAGCTTAGCTGGCACAACTCATTCAAGGAATTGTGGGAATTATAGTTTTGAGCCATCTGCTAATAATCTGTTAGAAAGTCTTAGCCCCCATACCTAGATTCCATGATTCCTTGGCTAGTAGTTATGACAGCTAAACCAGTTTGCACCTATAGTATAGCCACGCTTTTGTTTCAAGGCATGGCAACAAATGTCATTTCATGTCAGTTCACATTTGCCATCCAAAATTAAAGTAGCAGTCAGTAAGGAATGTATATGCCTGTTTAAAGATAAAACTGCCATCCCAGTTTCAGCTGATATTAGGCAGAGCCATTCTCAGTGCCAGTGGGAAATCTGTGGTAGAACCATCACAGCACCGAGAGCACTACTGGCTCAAAGAAGCCAAGACAGGAGATGGTTGGACATATGTTTATTTCAGACATTTTTAACCTCACTTCTCTCTTCCCCCGCAAAAGGAGTTGCTCAAAGCAACTGACAAAATATAAAAATAACTAATCCTTAAAATACATGAACAAGTGAAAAGCAGCAGCAAATGTGAAATACCAAAACTAACACAGACAACCTAAACTCTTGGGACAGGGAAGGGCGCTGCCACTGACAAAGCTCTTGAGAATGCTGCCACCGTCCATGCCTGTGGTTTCCAGGGGATTTTGGTTTTTCTATTTCCCCTCCCATGCCGGAACGAGGGTAGGGCTCATTTTGTGAGCCTCCTGAGGGAATGAAGTGGTTCTGGGTCCAGTGGATTCAAGGCAACCTTTGACCTACTCTTAGGCCCTTTCTACACCAGAGGGTGTAGAGGGCGGGGAGCAGGCGAACCCGGAACACTTCCAGGTTCATCGCTCCGGTGCACATCAAAATGCGATGATCCGGGCTGCTCTCGGGCCGTTGCAGCAGCCATTTTGTTTTGTTTTTAAGCTGGAGAAGACCGCACAAGTGCTCCACCGAAAGGTTTGTTTTAAAAAACATAATTGCGAGTGAAATTGCCCCCTCCCCCTGCCATCCTGGAGATGGTGGACTTTGGTTCCCCCCTTCCCTGATGGTCACGGAGTCGCACTGCATGGCTCCATGCCCATTTCTGCTGGCTGCTTACTCGCGTGTAAGCACCCGGGGCAGTCGAGCACATCTCCCGGGACCATGGGAAAATTTAGGATTTTTCTGGTTTCTCCTAACCCAGAAAAATCCTATGCCTGCCCCCCCCCCCCCAGAACTCCCTGTGCGTCATTTGGACTCACAAGGAGCAGCTGGGGGCCAACCCAGACATTTTGCCTGGCGTGGAATGGGCCTTAGAATGACCTCTTTTGGTGCCAACAGGAACATCATTGAGAGTACTCTTATTCCCATGAAGCTGTCCATGGGCGTCCCACTGGCCTGTGCAGCAGACATAGTGCCTCACTTGTGGCGCTCCTCTCTACTGACGGAGCTGCACTCTCGCCCCATCCTAAGCACTCTCTGCTGGCCAGCTGAGGGGGTTAGGATTGCTCTGGTATTTGGGTAATATGACACATTCACTGGCTGCATTTGGGTGTCAATGCAAGGTATGAAATTCTGAACATTTTAAACAAATGAATAAATACATGTTTTGTATATGCCAATGCATTTATATTTAATCAATTAATTAATTAATCAAGAAGCATATAATCAAAACCAACTCATGCTGAGTCTGATCGGACATGGGCTAGAGCTCATTATCGAGCCTACTCTGTGGCGGTGAGGGTGGCGAAGAGACAGTTCTTTTCCACCAGCATTGCATCTTCACAGTGTCATCCGGCGGAGCTTTTCCGGGTGGTTTGTGGCCTGCTACACTCTAGGCCAGGGCGAGAGATAGTGGAACCCTCGGTAGCACGCTGTGACGAGTTTGCATGGCACTTTGAAGATAAAGTCGCTCAGATTCGTCTTGAATTGGACACTACGCTTAATGCAGCTCCACTAGTAGAGGCGTTCAGAGCACCGTCTGGTCCAGTTTTATTGGATGAGTTTCAGTTATTGATGCCTGAGGATGTGGACAAAGTGCTTGGCCAAGTCCAGTCGACCACTTGTGTGCTTGACCCTTGCCCGTCGTGGCTAATTACATCAAATAAGGATGGGACCGCCGGCTGGGTCCAGGAGGTTGTAAATGCCTCCTTGAGAGAGGGAGTGGTGCCGACCTCGTTAAAAGAGGCGGTAATCAGACCACTCCTGAAAAAGCCTAACCTGGACCTGGAAGATGTTAACAACTATGGGCCGGTGGCGAACATTCCTTTCCTGGGCAAGGTGCTTGAGCGGGTGGTTGCAGGACAACTCCAGACACTCTTAAATGAAACGGATTATCTAGATCCATTTCAATTGGGTTTCAGGCCTGGTTTTGGAACAGAAACTGCTTTGGTCGCCCTGTGGGATGACCTTTGCCGGGAGAGGGACAGGGGGAGTGCGACCCTGTTGGTTCTCTTGGACCTCTCAGCGGCTTTCGATACCATCGACCATGGAATCCTTCTGGATAGGTTGTCTGGGCTGGGAGTTGGAGGCAATGTGCTGCAGTGGTTCCGCTCCTACTTGGATGGCCATTTTCAGAAGGTGGTGCTGGGGGATTATTGCTCTGTGCCATGGCATTTAAGCCATGGGGTTCCACAGGGCTCTATTTTATCCCCTATGCTGTTTAACATATACATGAAGCTGCTGGGAGAGGTTATCCAGAGATGTGGGCTGAGGTGTCATCAATATGCGGATGACACCCAGCTCTACCTCCCTTTTTCATCAAGCCCAGGTGAGGCAGTGGCTGTTCTGAATCAGTGCCTGGGCACGGTAATGGACTGGATGAGGGCTAACAAACTGAGACTCAATCCAGACAAGACGGAGGTGCTGTTAGCGGGTGGTTCGTCTGTCTGGCGAGGTGATGTTCACCCTGTTCTGGAGGGGGTTGCACTCCCCCTAAAGGATCGGGTCCGTAGTTTGGGGGTGCTCTTGGATCCAGAACTGTCACTTGAGGCACAGATGAACTTGGTGGCAAAGAGCACCTTTTACCAGCTTAGGCTGATAAACCAACTGCACCCTTATCTGGACAGAGATAGCCTAGCTACAGTTATCCATGCTCTCATAACCTCTCGTTTGGATTACTGCAATGCGTTATACGTGGGGCTGCCTTTGAAAACGGTCCGGAAACTTCAGCTGGTACAAAACAGGGCAGCCAGATTGTTAACGGGGACTGGCCAACGAGACCATATTATGTTAGTCCTTTTCCAACTTCACTGGCTGCCGATCCAGGTCCGGGCCCAATTCAAAGTGCTGGTACTAACATTTAAAGCCCTAAACGGCTTGGGGCCAGGTTAGCTAAAGGAACGCCTCCTCCCATATGTACCTGCCCGGACCCTAAGATCATCTACAGGGGTCCTTCTCCGTGAGCCCCTGCCAAAGGAAGTGAGGCAGGTGGCCACTAGGAGGAGGGCTTTCTCCGCTGTGGCACCCAGGCTGTGGAATGAACTCCCCAGGGAGGTTCGCCTGGCGCCTACTTTGTACTCTTTTCATCGCCAGGTGAAGACCTTTTTATTCTCCCAGTATTTTAACAGTTAAATTAACTCAATTTTAATCCTTGCTGTTTTAAATTTGTATTTTAATCTGTATTAATTCCTGCTGCTTGGTTTTATTCTGGTTGTGTTTTTAGATTGTATGTTATTTTGTGTTTTTAGATTGTGGCTTGTTTTTTATTTTTAAAATGATTTCATGGTTTTAATTTTTGTGAACCGCCCCGAGAGCTTCAGCTATGGGGCGGTATAAAAATGCAATAAATAAATAAATAAACTAAAATTCGTTTCATCACTCAACATCCCTAATTTACTGAATTTAAACAGCATGGCAGCCTTTCCAAAGAGGAAGATTCACTCACTCTTATTCCCATATATAAATGGGTACATCGATGTGAAAGATACATGTGTACCTTCCATAAAAGAAAATCCAAAAACTTGGTGCTTAGAATGTAAAATAAGCAAATTGGCATGATTGATTTTGTATCTACCTCATTGTCGTTTAGATGTGTATAGACTGGGCAATAGGGAGTGGAAGAAAAGAAATAGTAGCCATTGCTGGGGGAAAGGCAGTCTAGTTAAACATAAAATATTCTACCATGCACCCAACTCTCCCTGCAGTTTCTAAGCATTCACCAGATACTGCTTATAAATAACGGATTACTGTAATGTGTTCTATCTGGGGCTGCCCTTAAAAGTTCATCCAGAAACTGCAGAATGCAGCAGCTCAATTCTTGTCAGAAGCTGCCCCTTTTCAGCATGTAACACCTCTACTGAGGAAACTGCATTGGCTGCCTATTTGCGTATAAAGCCCTAAACAACTTGGGATCAGGATATTTGAGAGAAACACCTTCTCTCTTACCATCCTGTCATTACTGAGATCATCAGATGAGACACTCATGGTGGTTCTGCATGAACCTGCAGACTGGAGTCCACTCAGAGCACAGCCTTCAGTGTACTAGGCTATCTCTCTATGGAACTCCTTGCCAATTGGTGTCAGGCAGGCATAAACGCCATTTTGTTTTTGGCCCCTGCTGAATACATTTTCATTTAAGCAGGCCTTCCCTGACTAACCAGTTATGGTTTTATTGACACAATCTGATTTTAATGGTTTTAATTCTGTATTTCATTTATAATGACGATGGATATTATTCCTCCCCTTTTTATTGTTCACCACTTGGAAATTTTATTGGATGTAGAGCAGTACAGAAATCTTGTAAATAATCTCTAATCTGCATTTAGCTTTGCATTCCATGCAGTTTGAAGCCTGAGGAGATCAGTAGGCCGAGGGACAGAGTTATATGCCTCCCCTTCTCTGCTGCTGTGGGGTGCCCCACCCAGAAATAGAGTGGATAGATGTCACCTTTAGGGGTGTACCATGGCAGGAGTGGGGATGCCAGCAGGAGTGGGGATGCCATGTGTCCAGCACTGATGGCTCTATAAATTTGCTTGAAGGCTTTGCTGTATCAAACAGAGGGCTATTCCAAGATGTTCAAATCTGGTTTAGATTGCTAGTACAAAATAATAATGCAAACAATGAGGTCAACAAAGGAATACCTACATCTTTGTTACCCAGGTACATGACGAACATGTTGGACGTCTGTCGCCGTGGGCTATCCGACCTTGGGAGAGGTCTTTGAAGAAACAGGGAAAGGGAGGTATAGCCCTTCAGATCATCAAAGATGTCAGGAGGTCGAACCTCAACCCCAGAATTGCCATTGAACCTCATGGGAATAATAACCTATTTAGAATAAAAAATGAGTATCATCAATTGCAAACTCATAATAGGGATCAAAACAGCAAAGAATTGGTTCCTACTTGAACATAGTGAGCAACCTTAGAAAGTAAGCCCAGCATCTTCTTTCTCTGTGTCTGTCTTATATTTTGAAAAATCATGCTGGCTCTCTAAGCATGGATGCACATGAGCTTTTTCTCTGGGAACTGAGGAAACACTGTTAAGTTCAAGCTTCCCTGTGTATTGTTTATACATGATAAAAAAGAGATCCCTTTGTGACAGCTGATACTTTCAGCCTGCTCAAAAGCCACTTTTCCCCAAGATTATCTGGGTTCATCCAAAACAACAGACTACGGATTAGCAGGATCTCTGTAGGCAGTACAGTGCAAAGAAATGTGTATTGCAGAGAAACCCCCATTCTAGTTGATACCTATTTTTGCAGCAGTTTCCTCAAATGTCCAGTTTAGTTTTTCAGCATTAAACCTGCCCTAGATAAAACTGTTATCCAGGCAAGCCCTGGGTATACATTATTCTTTATTCAAAGGTTTCACTAAATACACCTGGATATCAATAATGGAATACTTTGGCAAAGAGATGGAGCAACATTTTTGGGTGAATACGTAATGACACATGACAAAAGAGGAAGGAAGAAGCAATTAAAGATTATGCCACGCACCTTGTTTGCAGCATCTCTAGCTTGCTGAATGAGCTCTCTGATGCGGTTTATATTATCAGATATGTTGCCTATTGGCATAAGTTGTTGGTTGATGCTTGTAATCTTGTTAAACAGATCCGGGAGGATGTTTGTTAAGTTCTTGACTGTTGGTAGGATTTTTAAAAGGGAGGAGAAATGTGGTACCATTGTTGAACAAAATGTCAAATATACATCACATGTTCTGCACATTTAATTGCTAGAATGCATTTGGTCCACACTCAATTCTTACTTGGGCTGAAACCAAGACTTTATCCCTGAAATAAATATTTTACTTCAATGCATGATAACACAGAGAATAGAGTTCCTTATTTCTTATTCAACTCATTGCTTTTCTCCTCTATTATTATTATTATTTATTACTATTACTATTACTATTACTATTATTATTATTATTATTATTATTATTTGCTTGCTTTACTTTTAGTTATTAGTAAGAGTTATTAGTAAGAGGAACAGAGAGAGGAAACAATAATTGACCAAAGCTTGCCAAAGGCCTCTTTCCACTTCGTTTGCTGGGACCAAGCAAGACAAGATACAACTAAGACCACAAATCTAAACACACATACTTGAGAGTAGTTGTTGTAAACAACATTGAACTAAATGGACCAATAGTCTGTCTCAGTATAAGGTAGGGTGACCAGATAAAATCCAGGTCAGGGCTCATGTTACTTTAACAGTTGTAGAGAAAAGGGAATTTCAGCCAGTGTCATTTGTATGCAATTAGTTCCTGGTGAATTAGTTCCCCTGCAACTGTTAAAGTTGCAGGGGCCCTGCCTTCTTTTGTATATGGTCACTCTAGTATAGTGCCTGCAACTTTAACTGTTGTGATGAAGAGGGAATTTCACTAGGAACTAATTGCATACAAATGACACTGGCTGAAATTCCCTTTTCTCTACAATTGTTAAAGTTACATGAGCCCTGACCTGGATTTTATCTGGTCACCCTAGTATAAGGCAACTTTCTACATTCTTAAGTCCCATTGGATTCCATGGGGATTACTTCTGAGTAAATTTGCTGTATGTCTAATTATTGTGACAAATCTATTGTGTTATAGAGCAAAGATGGAATGGAGTGTGGAACTGTATTTTATAAAGAACATAGGTTTGCCACAGGAAGTGACATGTCAAGTTTAACTTACACTGGCTATCGCTGGGAGGGGCAGAGAAATACACATGACAACGGACTTGACATGAAGGGAAGGAGGAATTCAATATAGGGCTGAAACCTGTACATAATGGGTACAATATGAATGTTCAACAGCAGCAACACCGCTCAGTTCTCTTATATAAAAGACATCAGAAGAAGAAAACACTAATATTCATCTCAAAAGCCTGGACGAGGTCCACTGCCTACCTGTATTGTTTGCATCTTTCAAAGCTCTGTTGAAGTCAGCACTCTGCATGGTTCCATAGGAACCCTTTATGTTTTCAACATCTGCTTTAATGGGATCCAGCTCACCTAGTACATTAGCAGTAATTTCATTGGTATTTCTGACCATGTTGTTTGCACTTGTGATCATGTTGTCTATATCACCTAGCAGGAAGACAAATATGTACAAAGAGTCATGACATTTTTCTTTCTTTTAAAGTGGGATCAAAAGAATAACTTTTCTGTTGTAATGTGTGGCTTAGGATCTACACTATTTTAAGTGAGCAAGTGATTTTGGCATAACCACACATCACAATTTTCCCCCCTTCTGAAGGTGTCGACCTGAGTACAGCTTTTTTTTTTAATTTACCAGGTATAATAGTAAATAAAACAAAACACACAGTAGCAGAACTCCACATCAAATTACATACCTCTGTTTATCCCCTGCAGGCCACTTTGGAAAGATGTAAGATCTCCCTGTATCACATTTTTCTTGCGCTCAGCATCCTGAAGCCTGCTCTTTATAACATCAAGAGTTGGGCTGATTTCTGTAAAATAAGCAATCTGGTGTGAATCATCCTGGTAATTATGGATTGTACTCATTTCTGGTGAAGCTTCTCTGCTCTCTAGGTTTTATTTCAACAGGACAACAAATGGTGTCTCCATCACAGCCAAATCCAAACTAATCCCATCATATGAATTTGGCTGCATTTACATTTGATTTGATGAGCATTGGGTATCTTCAGGGAACCTAGAATTCTGCATTATAAATCCAATATTCTGCAACCAGAGAATAAGAGGTTGGTAAGAATTAAGCTTCCAGGAAAGCTCCAAACTAGTTTGACTAGCTACAGAAAATCAGCTAGCTGTGGACTAAGGAGGGACAGGGATATTTTGAACATTGTTACATATTGCCCTGAAAGGTAGCTTAGACATATTTTAAATAAATAAAATAAACATTGTCCCATGATGGCCAGCACCTGTGAGATCTTGCCTCACTTCAGGGGGAGCTATAGCCTATGACACCAATTCTAAATCAGTTGGGGATGCTGTAGAGTCAGGCCCAGCCAGGGGAACCCAGATGCTCGAGAACTCAGTTCTACCAGGCCTCCCACTGGCTTACGAGATGGGAGGGGGTGAGACGCAGGACACTAATACGGCCTATCTTCCATAGCTGGGGGACCTGATTTTGACAGAGGCCCTTGCTTCTCAACCAGGGATATCTTCCATGGGAACAGGACAGCAAGAGGAGGTCTCTACAGGCGAGGAAGTTTTGGGGGTGTCTCCTTGAGTGTGTTGTCAACTAAAGAGGGTGTTTCAGAGGCGTTCAGTGAGATGCAGCAACCGTCTGAGAGCCAAGTTTCCTTGCCAGGATGGAATGTCTGGTACTGATCTTTAGCAGCCACTCCCCTGTATTTAAACCGAAGCAACCAGCAGTAGACTATGCTGGAAGCAACACTTTGGTAACCTGGAAAGTTTCCTGGTTTCACTGGAACATATTTGGATTTTTTCTGTGTGCTGAACCCAGGGCTGTTTGGATCTTTTATTATGACGCTCATGAACTAATTCTTGTCAAGGAATGACATTGTAATCTATTAACTGTGGATCTTTATTGGGGATATAAAGGCTTATAGCTAATTACTGGAATTACTCCCATAAAAGGTTTTACTGTGACCTGTGCCTTGGTTCTGGGAAATCAGGTTCAAACACCACTTGTGGTAAGGGTGCCACATGCCACATGGCCAGACTGACACTGCATGGTTTGAATCAAGGCTGGGAAACATGCAGCTCTTGGCTTAAATTCATGTGGGTGGCACGGAGAAAAAACTGAGGGTGGGGGAATGAGGTGGCAGAAGGAGAGAGAGAGAGAGAGAGAGAGAGAGAGAGAGAGAGAGCAGGGCTACTCCACCCAGTTTGGCTTTGGCCCAGACCACCATTAGCATTTGGCCCCGACAGATTAGCCCTGATTAGCTCCTGACAGAAATAAATTCCCCCACCTTTGGTTTAAATCATGACAGGCCTACTTTTGCACTCTCAGGAGCCTCCTATTCGCCATTTGGGGGCTGGAAATATATTTGGCTCCACAACCCAGACCTCTCTCTCTGTCTTATAAGAATCAGTTTGTTTTTCTTATAAGACAAGCTGAATGCATAAATAAATAAATATCTACATTTTGATTTAAATGTTATAAGAGTTGTCGCAGGCCAGATACAAATGGTTGCATGGGTTGGTTTTGTGCCATGGGCTACCAGTAGATGCCTGGTCCTGCATTGAAAGGCTCTTAGTTGATTCATGTGGTGATTCCTAAGGTTGTAAAGCCCTCACACAGAGATCTAACCAGCTCAAGTTTCATGTATAGAAATGAGTTTCTCTGAGGGCTGCCTAGATGCTTTGAAACCCCTGTGGCCGCTGCACAGTGGTGCTGTGTCGGTTATACGACACAGCAGCCACCTCGCAGCCATCGTGGGGCTTCCCTGTGAAGCTGCAATTTTAAAAAGTCAGGGGACTTACCCTGACTTTATCGCTGGAGTGAGGTGAGTACGGTGCATCCACTGTCTAACATTGCAGTGGAGGTGTCCCTGGGCGAATGGCAATCCCTGATTGGTCGCCGTCTGCTCTGGCATTGGGGGAGGGGGAGCGGCAAGCTGAATATCCGCCGGAAAGCCCGTGCCCTCCCTCTGTGTCGGGATTAGCCACTGCTACTCCATAGCAGAGAAAGCGTGAGGCTTCCCTAAACGCGGCTGCAACCAGGTGCCATGAGTGCAGCCCCGAAGAATCACCCAATATCTGAATATTTCAAAGGAAAAACCCTTTAGATCCCATCATTGTTTTTTAAAAAATCTGATGTAGTAACTTTGTTATTGGCTCATGTAAAAACTGCCAGTTTCAGACTAAATGTTTTCAGAATGAAATTGGGGCAGAGGTAAAGACTGTTTGAACCACCTCTTAATGAGAAAAATTCCAAAACAGCAGGATTAAAATCTTATTAAGCTTTTTTCAACCTTCGCGTGACCGCTTTGGTTTTCAAGATACCTTGCAATGTCTTTTGTGCCGCCTGTGCTTGATTCAACAGATTGCTACTGCTGGTCTTCAGCCTTTTGGCCCTTCCAGCTAGATCTTTTCTTTCCATTGTCTGAAAATGAAGCATTGACATGTAAGGTGTTCATATCAAGTAGGTAGAATGCACCAAAAGGATTTTAAATTCATAATCCAAGCCAGGGGTGGACAGACTTCATACTTTGCTTTTTACTAAAGAAAAAACCTAATCATCCACCAACTGGAGCCAGGTGCGAAATAGTGGCTGGGTGAGGGCTGGCAACACACTCTTAGAGGGCCAAACTAAACATTTGGGAAAGCACCCATGGTGGAGCTATTCATGCCAGTGTTTTCTACTCTCCTGTACGCACGTGTGGGCCCAGTGTTTTTATAGCAAAATACCACACCCTGAAAGGCAGAGGGGAATAAAGCCTCCATTGACTCCAATGGAGACTTTTCTTTTAATTCCCCTCCCGTCTTGTAGGGGTGGTGGAATTTTGTTTTAAAAACAAAACAAAACAAAAAACAGATGGGGGAAGTTTTAAAACCCATCCCAGAGCACTATGTTCTTGATTCGAAACAGGGATCCATATGCTTACAGGAGAGTAAGAAAAGCTAGCATGCTTAGCTCCATTACTTTGGCCCTAACGCAGTTGGTCAGCCCAGCAGAAATTGGTTTCAGTATTAGAACCGAGGTCACAGTCCTGTCACACAAAAATCCACTCCTGGTTTCCCTATAGGCTTTCTTCATATTAGCAGCCTAATTTAGAAGGGAGGGAGGAAGCATTTTATGATGTTGTTGCTACTGTCAAACAACTAGTACTTTACTGCAAATCACTTAGAGATCTACTGATCCTGATCTATCTTCTGTCCACCCTGACCAAGCTATTAAAATAGAAGAGGTAGGTGTTTACTGTAAAAGGCAGTGCAAACAATTATAGGTGGATCTGTGGAAATATTGTAGTCCCTTTCCGTCAGGATGATTTCATCTTTGCCAGGTGTTCCCTATTTCATAAGGTGCAATTCATCACAGCCTCAGACTCTGCAGTCTCCATTCATTTCAAAGATGCTTCTATGCAAGCTCTATTCACTACATATAATATGCAGATCTGCAGTATTTGAAGAATTATATCCAATGTTTCCCTGAACAGAGAGAGTATCTCTCTCAGCCTTTGAACCTGGGATTCGTTCTATGCTATCTAAAGCAGTAAGAAGATGAGATTGTGTCTGTGCACGTGTTAGTTTTCATTACAGCTAGCTGAATAAATGTAGATAGCTATCAGTTATATAAGATTAGGGTCAGGGCTCTCCAGTTTATTACCCTAGTAAGCTTGGAGTGTTGTCAACTTGCTTTTTAGACACCAATCACTGTTTTTAACTGGGAAGAAGAATTAGCCCTGAACCTAAACTTACTTATCTGGGGGTTAACTATATTCACCTAGCTATGCTTTTCCAAAGAACAGCATGTTTCAATATGAGCCCTTTGAAATCCCAGTTAGAGCTGCAGGTTCCAAACTAGAATACTTAGGCTGCCTCTACAAGAGAGGTTTAAAGCTCTTTCAAGGCGCTTTAAAAAATGTACCTCTACAAGAACGGAGCACAAATCGGGCGTAGAGGCGCGTTATCTCTCTGATTATGCGCATTATCGAATGCGCGTTAAATTGTGAGTTTTATTTTGCTCCGGCCATAAAAGCGCATTTTGACTATGTGAACAAGCGCTTATGCGCATTAACTACTTGTAAAGCGCATTTTGGTCATCCGTTAATGCGCTTCGCCGCCTCTCGCCGCCTCTCGTGCAGAGGTATTAGGTGTAAATGCGCTTCAGGGATTATGCGCATAATCGCCTAACCGGGCGCAAAAGCGAATCCTTGTAGAGGGGACCTTGGAGAGCTCAGAGACAGCAAGGAGGTGTCTCCTACCCTGCTACTTCAGTGGTTCCTCCACTCACTCTTCTCTCTCACCTGTTATGGGCCCCAATTAAGAATCCTTGCTTGTTACATCAGGCAGGAGAGAGGAGTGGCCAATGACCTCTTGGAGCAGTAGGATGGAAGGTGTCTTGCTGCCTCAAAGACTGGCTGCAATTAACAGGCAAACTCTGTGAGGTTGGACCTTGCAACCTTCTTCCTAAAGTAGGGGTGCAGAACCTTTTTCAGCCCGAGGGCTGAATTCCACTTTGGAGAAGCTCTTGGAGGCTGCACTCTGGTAATGGGCAGAGCCAAATATACCAGCAACATTTATCTTAAAGCTCTTACTAGTAACTCAGTCTTAGGAGAGGCATTTCAACCTTTTATGATGGGGTAAATCTCCACAAAAGCTAGGAAAACACCTAATGATTGGTGGTGGGGAAATGAGCTGAGGCCTTTTGGGGAACACTGATGGGCCAGATTGGGATCCCTAGAGGGCCAGATTTGGTCCCCCAGGCCTGAGATTCTGCACCTCTGATCTAAAGAGTGCCCTTGTGCAAGCTAAATCTTAGCACCCAAAATAAAATCCAAATGGCTACAAATCTATTAGGAGACCATTGTAACATGATTTTAGAATACACTTACTGATAAAGCTGAATCTGCAGCATTTGATGCTCTGTTAGCTGCTGCCTCCGCTGTCTTGATGGCATTAATAATGTTCTCATATGCAGTAGCAGCTTCCACAGCACAGGTCACCAGCGCATCACTACTAGCATTTTTCTTGATCCTGTTGCCGGGTTTGGGGGTGGGGGGGAGGGAAAACAACAGCAGAAAATCTAACAACCCAGAGAGTGTATGATTAAAACATTTTTGGCTATCCTTTCAGGTTTTGCTTATACATAACCATCAAGAATGAGCCCTCCACCGATGCCTTCCTTTTTTAACATTGAGACTTCATGTTATGAGGCACTCCTTATGTGGCAGTGGATCAAAGTGGCTCATCCCCAAGAAGCCCTTGCATGAAAACAGCATGGGGAAAGTTCTTAAAAACAGGATTTTAAAATAAATACCCCCACACATACCACACGCGTGTGTTTTTTTGCAAAATAAGGAAGGGCTTGGTCAAACCAAAGTTAAGCCCCTCATAAATTCCATGGATTCCATTTGGAGAAGGTTAAGCATTTGCTTGACTTACCTACTGAAATAAGTGAGACAGAAGCATGTTTAACTCTGGTTGGATTATACCCAATATGCATAGACTGCCTCATTCACAGTCCAAACTTTGACCCATGTTGCTTTCTAAATATCTGGCAGCTTCTTTCAACAAAAACCCGAGTGCTACTCACTTTACAGTTCTCCACAGCCGAGAAAATGGCATTAATTTTTGCATCACATAGGAAAAGAGCTGTGGCAGTTTTCCAAGGGGAAGAGAAAGTTAAATAGTGTGACAGGGAGAATGGTCAAACGCTTGACACTGACTGAGGCACATTTCAGGTGCCATCTGAAGGGAGAACGCCTTTAAGGGCCCCCAGCGAGCTTGCCAGGGGGTGGAAGGGTGGGCAGGGACAGTAAGAGGGGTGGGCAGTAGTGGGCAGCCTGGCACTCTGAAGAGAAGTGCCAGGAAAAGCAGCTGCAGCTGCCACCATCTTTATTCCTCCACAATGCTTCTGGGCCCTAAATCAGGCATTTTGGGGAAAGTAAGAAAGCAACAACTGCCTCACCTGGCACTTCTCTTTAGAGCGTCTTAAAAATGTTTTAAAAAATGGGAAAGAGTGGTTTGAAAACACACACAAATTGAGGCCAGTGTTGGCTGCAGTGGGCCCTGGCATTGGCCACATCATACCAGCTGTTAATGCTGAGCCCCCCCCCCCCCCCGGCATGCCTTCCTCTTTAGACTTGCAGGAGAAGCAATAAGACTCAGAACACTGATCTGGTATAGCAGGCATGGGCAATTTGTGGCCCTCCAGGTATTTTGGCCTACAATTCCCATCAACCCTAACCAGCATAGGCAATGATGAGGGATCATGGGAGTTGTAGGCCCAAATACCTGGAGGGTTACTAGTTGCCCACCCCTGAAGTAAAGTATCTTTTCCCTAATCCCATCCTGACATCAGCCCTTATAAGAGGGAATTATCCTTTCTTTTGCTTTTGCAGTTTACCTTAAACACAGGAGAAATAGAATGCAACATTAGCAAGGTACTTAGTACTCTCAAGCTATTCATATGCAGAAATGAAAACTTACTCTTCCAGTTTTCTTGCTAGATCTTGTAAGTTTCTGGCATGCTCTTCTGCTCTCACCACCAGAGGTTCCTTGCTGGCTGATAAAGAATGGCTCTTCACTTTTTCATTGAGATCCTTCCTTGCTCCATCCAATTGAGCAATTAAATTTTCATATTCCTGGAGTTGGAATAGAAATGCCATTTTATTTGCTGTGGCCCAGAGACATTATAAAACAGCAAGAAATAAATGGCATTCTATTGTTTGTGTGCTTTAGCTTTCTGTGCAAAGCCAGATGCCTGAGCATCGCACATAAGATTAAGCACATAAGATTAAATGGGGGGGGGAAACAAATTTTTCATATCACTTGTATTTCTGAGCAGCTAGCTGTTGCTGCCTCCAGAATCAAATCATTATTTGGAATGTATTTTATTTCCATTACAATGACACAGTTGATCGTTCTCTCTTCACAGAATTACAGCGTTACTTCTTCAGTACCTGTTTACTCCTTTGCAACAAGCCAAATACGCTGTTTGCCTGAGACCACGATGCTTCAGCAGAAGTCAGAATATCCAAGATGTCATTCTGTTGTTTAGTCATCTCTTTAGTCCGTTTCTGGCAAAGAAATGAAGGGATCACTGATTATTATTTTTTAACAGCATAAAATAAGAGTGCTCATGTTGGGCAGAGCCATATTAGTATACTCTCCTACATGGTAGCAAGAGGCACAATCTAGCCAAAGGTTGGCTCCCACTGCAAGTTCCATTCGGGGAATGATGCAACATGTTTAATGATGGGGTTGCATTAACCCTGTGCCAGGCTGGTCCTTAATCAGCCATGGGTATTAGAAGTCAAGATATAGATCAAGGGAAGAGGGATATTTGGGAAAGAGGAAAAGGGTGTTCTCTGCTAGGCTGTTGGCACAGAAGTGTTACCCTGCAAACCCAGTCCCAAACTAAGGAGAAGAGACAAAATTAAGTCTTGTAAAACTCTTCTGCTGCCACCACAGAGCTCAGTTATCCATGCACCCAACCCTGCTTCTTGCAAACCATGGGAAGGTGCTATCCTAGAATTGAAAACTGACATACCTCAGAACCACTGGAGGATTATTTCTTTAATTGAGATAACTAAATGTTTCCAGTTTCTGTGTTCAGCATAAAAGTAAAGCAGAAATGAATGGAACATTTTTTAAAATGACCGTGTATGAATGAGTCATCCCAGGTACCTCAGGACAAAAGGAATGGGTCTGGGCAGGCCGAATAGTTAAATTACAGTTTACCTGGTTCTTCCAGAGAATCTACTCTCTCATGTCAATTTTTTTTAAAAAATAGCAAAAGAAAACAGCAGTGTCAAATTCCATTGGCCTTTCACAGATTCCTTTTCAAACAGAGAATAGATAAGGCAAACAAGAGCTACCATTATGACAAGGGAGCACAAAACATTTAAAAAGCAGTATTACCTTAATATCTTCCAAGAGAACTTTATTCTCTCCATTTAAACTCTCAGCCACCTTGATTTGTTCCTTTGCTTCTCTCAAAGATTCACGAAGGTCATTGAGTTTAGATTCATAGTCATTTAATGAATCTCTTACAGTTTTGACAATTCTTTGGTTTTTTGCTTGGTGCTTTTCTAGTTCATTCTTTACACGTTCCAGCACTGGAGAATTAGAGTGATTAAAGCAAACTAAGAACAAATCTGACCTCTCTTGAGCAGAGTGCTTTCTGGTCAACAGTCCTACTCTAGTCACTCTCTCATCAGTGAGTGAATTTTAATTGGATAGATCACCTGTGGTTGGAATAGTAAACATAGGAAACTGGACATCTATTCTTTGTCTTTGATTTGGATTGCCTGCTTAATTATGTCAAAATTCTGGACGTCCTTCTTATAAATAAATATATTCTTGATCTTTAGATTTCTAAACACTTTATATCAGTTGTTAGATTGCAAAAGCTAGTTTCAGACTATAGAGAACTGCAATTTTTACAGTGTCTGGGAGGTCTAAAGCAAAAGAAAATGAGGGCATGAATACCCATAGAGCACTCCTGTTCCTAAGACAGAACTACCCCTTGTAAACAGATTGTTTTGGTACCCAGCTAGAAGCTTGTTTGGGATATCTAAAGGGATAGTTATTTGTAGTGATCTACCAATTACTTGTTTTAAAGTCTCATTCCACCATCATCCAGATCTGGATCAAAAGGTAGATGTAAGTGTAAAACATCAAGCAGTGAACAAATACCCTGCTTTGCTATACTATTCATGTTTGATGTATGCTTCTGAGCTTATCCCATCAGCTAAAGGCTTGGTGAATAAAGAAGTCTTTCAGACTGACACATATCCCAGTAACTAACTAATTCAGCTCAAACCCATGTTATAGCTTTGCTACTGCTGCAATTTACTACTAGGGGGGTATCTACACATGAGTTTTTTGACGTTTTATAAGGGTTATGAAAACTCTTTGGGCCACATGATGCACTCCCTATAACGTTGTATATCTGAGGTTTTTTAAAACTCACTTCAGTTATATACAACGGTTTCACTTTTAATAAATCGTTTTAAGTAAAATAATGTGTCCTTCCTTACCGTTTGTAATTCCTGGGGGCAGTGCTTCCTTTACTGGTGCCCAAATGCTTAGCAGTTGATTGGTGGGGAAGAAAAAGGAAGTGGACCAGTGAACTACAACACCCACAATTCTTAGCCCTATACTCGCTAGGGAATGACAGAGGAACTAAGAAGGAAGTGTGTAACTGAACTACAACCCCCACAATGCCTTGCCCTAAATTCATTGAAAAACGAAAGAGAAAAAGACAGGGCAGAACAGCATGTGACTGCACACATCGCTTTAAAGACTGAAGACTGTTCTCCTGTATCGTGAGTACTCAGTAATGTGGCCTAAGACGTTTTAGAACGCACCTATTTGGAACGTTTTAAAATACGTTTTAAAACGTTCCAAAGGACTGTGTGGATTCCCCCTAGATCTTTATGAAATTCCTACAGTGTACTATAATACTGCTGTTGATTCTCATACAATACCTCCATCAGAAAGTTTTATGCAACCTTTCCATAATTTTGTTACAAAATTGAGCAGCAGCTAATGAGAAGTACACAAATCTGAGGCAGAGTGGAGAGGCGGTGGGAGAAAGGATGTAGTTTCATTTTACTGCTTGATAATTTTGAAGGGTTCTCAAGTTCTCACTTTGACTTCTTGAAATGAAAGAATTAAACACTAGGCAAATAGACACAGTTGTAATAAGCGCTCTGGGATACAAATCACACATCCAACCAGAGGATTTGGTTAGGTTCCTCCCAGGCTCTCTGAGCCTCAGAATCCATGAACTTCCTTCATGTTTTGGATTTTTCCTATCCTACCATCTTTATTTCTGTTCTCAACACCTGCAACTCCCATCCTACTCTTTCTTATTAGCTACAGAATATGTTATCAGGCCCCTGGGCTCCCTTTCCTACTAATCTCCACCATACTGGGAACTTCCAAATGAGGCAGCAGTTCTCCCACACCTGCCCCATCCTAGCAAATCTACACAGAGCCATTCCCATCCCAGAATTTTTGGGCAGTCTTTAGCTCTTACAGTGCTGGGCTTCTACTTTCTCCCTTTCTGCTTCTATGAGCTGTTGGCCGAAATTGCGATTTCTCATCTCGTTCATCATTTGCTGTGCTTGAGCCAGCTCTTTGGCAGCATCTCCTGAAGGCAAAGTGGTTCCTCCTGCAGAAGTACTGGATATCTGTTCCAGGAGAACTATGAGAGGAAAAAACAACATTCAAAGGTCTTTTACAGACAACCTGTCTCAGAGCTGTGTGGTGTTCTTTGAAACCAGGGATGGGCAACTTTGGGAAGCCCAGGGGCCAACCAAGACCTCCCTGTGGGCCACATTCCAGCTGCTGCCACCAGTGCTTCATGAAATTTAATGGCAACAGCAAAGAAGAAGAAGAAGAAGAAGAAGAAGAAGAAGAAGTTGATTTACCATCAATTTCCAGCTACAAAATGCTACAATAGCCACATTTAGCTTGTTTTCAAACTATGTTTAGTCATTGTAGCATCCCATAGAGGCTTGCTGCTAGAAAATAAAGGCATATTTGCAATGTTTTTGCCACTCCTGTGAATTGCAGTGGGCCAGGCTCTGAGATTCACACCAGGGCACAGGCTGTGTGTTCCCACCCCTGTTTTAAACTTAAAAGGTCTCCCTTTCCATTCAACACAAATTTGATAATGTACAAATAATCCATTACGGATTCCTAACAATACTCAAGTTTACTCCACTTTGATAGTTTTAAAGAGCTATTAAAAAAAAACACATACAGAGTGCATCTCACTTAGTAAGGATTTCTAGCCGGTGTGTAGATAGTGCTTGTCAAAGGGATGCTATGAATACCACATTCCCACGGTGAGTCTTTGACCTCCTTAGCTGAATGCAATGCAATCCTAAATATATCTACTCAGAAGTAAGCTCCCCATTTAGTTCA
The DNA here is from genome assembly GCA_029215795.1 of Anniella stebbinsi. NCBI lineage: Eukaryota > Metazoa > Chordata > Lepidosauria > Squamata > Anniellidae > Anniella > Anniella stebbinsi. The sequence continues at coordinate 59,761,965 of JARDYH010000006.1, read as the reverse complement.
TTGAGTCTCACTCCTGGGTAAGTGTGTATAGCATTGCAGCATTGAAATCTCTTCCTGCACAGATTTCCCACCTAGCCATTTCCACACCAAATTTCTGGCAGCTGCTGGCAAGCTGTGGCTGCTCACAATATTAAGTAGACAATCCACATGTCTGGCTTATCTAAAATAGGGTAGCTGGATTTTTAATAGCAACTGGTAGATATGATCCATCCCAGCAGTACTTTGTGATCAGCACTGGCTTCCGGTCCATTTCTAGGCTCAATTCAAAGTGCTGGTATTAACTTTTAGAATCCCTATGACTTGTGGCAAAGTCACTTGAAGATCACCTCCTCCTATATATACCTGCCTGGTCCTTAAGCTCTTCATCAGAGGCCCATCTCCAGGTTCCACTGTGAAATGATGTGAGATGGGTGATTACAAAGAACAGAGCCTTTTCAGTGTTGGTGCCCAAGTTATGGATTAACCTCCCAGAGAGACTTGCCTGGCACCTCCTTTGTGATCTTTTCAGAGAAGCTCATTTTATTTTCCCAAACTTTTTAGCTTTTTAGTTTTTAGTGCATTTTAGTTCTTTGGATTAATTACTTTTCCCTATGCTGGTATTTAGACTGATTTAATGCTGGTTTCTAATGGTTTTATGTTGATTTTATGGATACTGGTTTGAATTTATATTCTGATGTTATTTTGACTATGTTTCCATTTTATTCATTTATCTCTTTTGTAAATTGCCCAGAGGATATTGTTGATGGGCTGTATAAAAAGGCCATAAATAAATAACATAGAACTTCTAAACATTACATATTGGAGGAGTGGAAAAATTGCCACAAAGATGCCATTTTCATGAATATTCCTTTGACATGCACAATGTTTGCAATAGCTCAATGTAGGCAATTATCATTAGTATGAATTAGCCATCAATAATCATATCTAAGGGCACTGCTCATAAACCCACCTTTTATAATGATTTCCATAATCAGAGAACTGTACAGTATATAAAATTTCACTATTAAATAACCTGAAATTATCCCCACAAAACAGGATTTCATCAACTAAAAGGAAGTAGAAGAACAAAAGTTATTCTTACCATTAATATTGGTGACAAGGCTTTCTATTTTTGAAATCAAGTCTTTTGCCTTTTGGTTAGTCTTACTAAAATCATTGAACAGTGTCTCTGCTTTCTTGTAATTATTTTCAGCCTAGGAAGAAGAAAGATGGGTTAAAAAAATTAGACACAACAAATCAATATTTGTTAAAATAAATGAATAAATAAATCTATTAACAAATGTTCCTTGCTTATAGCTAACATAAGTTGCTCTTACGTTATGATAGCTCTTAGAAATTTGGTAAGTGTGACATTTACTGGTCATTCTTAAGATCCTAGAACGGAAATGTCAGAAAGGTTTGTGTCATGTAAAAGTCATTAAACATTTACACTTGTGGCATGGTAAAAGTTCTTTGGGATGAAAATTAGGGTGACATCTAAAAATCTACCAAAGGCACTAGGAGTGCAATTCTATGCATGTCTAGACAGAAAAAAGTCCTTCAACTCCCAGCATTCTCCAGCCAGGGGGATGCTGGTAATTGTAGGACTTTTTTCTGTCTAAATATACATAGGTTACACCCTTAGTTATCTTTGACATTTACTAAAGTTTTCCTCTTGGTCTCTTAAAATGACCGGTAAATGTCAGCATTCATCAAAAATTTCTTACACTTGCAGCAGTATATATAAGATTTTAAAATACTCCACCTTTTCTTTTAGAGCATTAACATTTTGGTTAAGGGCAATGAAATCTGTCTCCAGTTCATCCACTTTTGGGCCTTGAGTCGCAATTACGGAACGATAGCGGTTCAACAAAATCTGAAAATAAGGCAAAACAGAAAAAGGATGTATGATAGAGCCAAAACTGAATTCGCATTCAGAGTGGATTGGGAGTAAAAACATATTTACAATTGGCCCCCCAATTGTGGAACAATCTCCCTGACGAGGTCCGCCTGGCACCAACATTGCTATCTTTTTGGCGCCAGGTCAAGACTTTCCTCTTCTCTCAGGCATTTGGAAATATCTGAGGAGCCTGGGTTTGTTTTTGGTTTTTTGGCTTACAGCTTTTTAAAGTTATTACAGTGGTTTTAAATGTATGTGTATATTGTATGCTTTTGCTGTTTAAACTTTTGTATATTGTTTTTAATTGTTTTAATCCTATGTAAACCTCCCAGACAGCTTCGGCTATGGGGCGGTATACAAATGCAATAAATAAATAAATAAATAAATAAAATTTGATCTGGACACAACCCTAGGTCATCTATATATGAAAAAGTTCTATTGAAAGTTCTAGGCTGCAAACCAACACACATGGAAGGAATCATCATTAAACTCAGTTAGTGTGCCTCTACAAGAGCGATTTAAAGCTCTTTCAAGCTGCATTAAAAAAATGACCTCTACAAGTGCGGAGCGCAAATCAGGAGTTGAGACGCGTTTTCTGTCTGATTATGCGCATTATCGAATACGCGTTAAATAGCGAGTTTGCGCATTATGACCATGTAAACATGCAATTCTCCACAAGTCAACAACTTTAAAGCATGTTTCATACTGCCGGTTATGCGCTTCACCGCCTGTCGTTTATAGGAATTAGGCGTAAAAGCGATTGTGAGAAGATGTGCATAATCGGACAACCAGGCGCCAAACCGAATTCTTCTAGAGGGGACCTTAGACACACTTCTGAATAAACACACATAGAAGTAGGCTGTTGACTTCCTATAAAATTCATTTAGGGGTTTAGTGCTAATCAGAACAGATTCAATTGTTTGTTGCATCTAACAGTTGTACAACATATGACTCCTGCATAGTCCACACAGGTCTACATGGCAAATGGAAAAGAATCAGAGGATCAATTCATGAGAGCTGGGCGGGAGAAGATAGGACATGCAAAACCATAGCCAATTTATTTATTTGTTTATTTCATTCTTAACAATTATATGCCACCTTATCTGCCAAAATGGCATCGAGATGGTATACAATAGTTTTAAACAATAAAACCTTAAAATAATAAAAACAAGAACGTTAAACATGGTAAAAACATTACAACTATACATCTTATGGGGCTTAATTGAAAAGATACATCTTTACCCCCTTTTCTAAAGGCCCAGAGAGTGGGGGCCAATCTAGTTCTGGAGGGAGCTCATTCCATAGTTTGGGGGCAACATACAAGAAAGTCTTTCCATGCTCTGTGGGGAATGGTGCCCTCAAAAGGGCCACTCCTGCAGATCTTAATACCCGAGCAGATTCATAGTCTATAGGGAGAAGGCATACAAAACCCTACCTCATAAATCTTACTTAGGATGCAACTTCCTAATTGTGCGAAAGTGATGAACTGGGATCATGGGAAGCTGTTGTGTAGGCAAGCCTTATGAGTATTTCCAGTGGCAAAGTATTAGTAGGTCCCCGACTGCACAAAGTCTATCACCATGTGGAGTCATCTTAGAAATTAATTCTGTCAAAACCAGGCCTAGCAGCTGAGGTGAGGGGACCTGACATCCTGACTTAAATGTATCTAATTCTGTGCAGGATTACAGGCAAGACCTTGCAACTTTATATGTAGTCACTGGCTGTTCTTTTCTACGAGGTGACCCAATTTTATGATTTATTTATTTAAAAAAATCATATTCCACCCTCCAATATTTGGTAGCTCACAAATGATATTGAACAATTGTGCTGAAACAATAATGCAAGTTACAACGTATTAAAACCAGCAGAGACTAGAACAGAAATCATAAGTGCATAGTGGCAGCAGAATAAAACCAGTTTCAGACCCAGAAAGGCCCAGAAAAAATATATTTTTAGCATAGCATTAAAACAGGTGTGAGGAACCACAGGCCTAGGGGTCAAATCTAGCCCTCCTAGAGTTCTAATCTGGCCCACTGGGGTTCCCCAGGAGGCCCTGCTCCCTTTTCCCCAGCCTCCCCAAATTGAATTTGGCCCTATGACTGAAAGAGGTTCCCACATCCCAGGCCGTGTGGTCTTTAAATATAAACACCAGCACTTTGAACTGTGCTTGGAAATAGACCCACAGACAGTGTAGCTGCTAAAGGAGCAACCAGATGTATTTTGCCAGTCCCAGGTAGTAAACTAACAGCTCTGGTTTTGGCTAACTGAAGTTTCTAGGAAGATTTCAAAGGCCACCTCATAATGACACATTGTGCTAGTCTAAGCTAGAGTAGTTGCAACGGGCTTTGCTCTAGAATTAACGTAGTCCATCCACATGGCTACATCATTTGGACATCACCCCTGCCACAAACCATATGGGATCATCTCACAGAAAAGTGGCTTTCACACAGCTGCAGCTGGTTGTAAAGGGCTTCTCATGGTACAGTTCATCTGAAATTATTTACATTGTTTCTTTAAGCTTCTTCTCCCCCACCCTCTGGAAATGTCAGATTTTGAAGTTACCTTCAGTTGTTGGACACGGTCTTCTAGGTGCTTCATCTGCCCCAGCGTGTGGGCACTGGCATTGATGTTTTGCATCTGAAACTTAATCACATGAAGCTCTGCCCCCATTGTACTCAAATCCTTCATCAAAGTAAGTACACAGCTATCACAAGCTGAATGGAAAAGAGAATATGCCAAACAGTGCAAAGTGTTAGTTTTTACTATGCACAGAGAATGGCCCCATTAAAAACGGTAATGTGACACCAAAAGAAAGCCTTTCCACAAACTGTCATCTACAACAAAGGAGTGAGAAATCCAAGCCCTGAGTTTCGGAGGCCCTTCATCATATGTCTCTTAATTAGTCGTTTTACAGAGTAGCTTCCCCACCGTACCCCCTTTCCTATAGGTGCTCAGCTAATTAGGTTTTCGAACAGGTTAATTATAAAAGCAAATATTGTTGACCTTTCTAGTCTCCAATGTAAAAACAATTATGTCTCCTTAAGGAAATCCTAAAAGCAAGTATCCAGAATATCCAAGTACTATTACTCACAATCACAGTCTTCATGAGGAGCTATATCTTTTGGTTCTTGACTTATGCATTCTGGAAAACAAGTGGAGGGGGAGGCAAATTAGAATTGCATATAGATAACACAGATAACCGTCATCAGAAAGCTGATATTGTGATGTAATGGATGCCCGCTACACTCAATGAAAACTGAACAGAACTCTCAGTACCTTGCTAGATATGGTCAAAAATAGGCCTCAAGCTGGCCAAAATCAATAGCAGCTTTGCATCAAACAGCACATTTACACTGTTCATATTCATTGGGTTGGTTCCAACACTGTCATTACACTGACAAAAGCAGTTGTCTTAGAACTGAGAGGGGGCAATCCCACAGCCCTCCCCACCACACTCTCAAAATCAGCTCTGGGAAACTCTCCGGAGCAGATTTTAGCATAGTGTGGAGAAGAGAGGGAGGCTCTCGAAATGCAGGTTGCTTACCTGTAACCGTAGTTCTTCGAGTGGTCATCTGTGCATTCACACATATGGGCTCTGCGCCTGCGTGGAGCCTGTCTCTGAAACTTCTATAGCTAAGGCAAACGTTGTTGGCAGGAACCCCTCCCTCACTGTCTACTGACTCCGTGTTCCCACCTTTCTCCTCAGTTCCAAGAGACCGACTTGCTGGCCCCATAACTAGGAGAGAAACCGCTCGGTATCGACAGTACATTTACATCGACACCAAAGCGGGGACGGTGGGTGGGTTGTGTGAATGCACAGATGACCACTCGAAGAACTACGGTTACAGGTAAGCAACCTGCATTTCTTCTTCGTGGTCTCTGTGCATCACACATATGGGCGATTAACAAGCTAAATTCCTGGTGGAGGGTAGGTGTAGATCAATGTTCCCTCACAAGACAAAGAAATTGCTTGCCCCAAATTGCAATTTGTCCTGGTACAAACAATCAAGTGGTAGCATGTAATGAAATAAAAGGACTTATACCAAATAGCTGCCTTACATAAGTCCAGGATCGACAATCCCCTGCTAAAGATATGGACTTCGATGCACTGCACATCGACTTAGCTGTTACTGGACCAATGAGTTGCAAGCCCTTCAACTCGTAGGGAAGTTTAATAGCATGTACAATCCACTCCACGAGTCATTGTGACTCTTGCGTCTTATAAAATCTGTCAGTTCTAGCCCTGTGTGGAAGCCCAGGTAGGGTGCATCAATACTGAGGCAGATAATTTACTCGATCTGCATAGTGTTAATATAGCCATCAGAAAACAACTTTCTAAGAAAATTAATGTGATATCTGAAGGTGCCATTGGTTTAACTGGTTTCAATGTCAGAGATTGTGGCATGACATAGAAACTCCATGCCAGAATGAAACTCCTAATTAGAGGAGCCAGATTCATAATGCCCAGAGGAACCCCCTAACAACGGGGTTGGTACAAAAACAGGTAAAGCAGTCAAATACCCGCATATCGACAACTATTTTAGCCCTATAGTGTAAAGGGGGTGTAAAGTGTAAGGACATCGTTAAGGAGGCTGAATGGGGCTTGAGGCCCTAAAGATCTATGTATTTAGAAAAGAATCCCATTGTGCAGTACATGACTTCTTCGTTGCCAGGCTACAGGCTGGATGAAAAAATGGAATCGACCTCACGTCGAAAGTAGTTACGGTATTGGGATACCCCATGCCATGGGTCTGAGCATATGCAGGGGTGTAAACTATGGGGGGAGGGGGGCAATGCCCCCACCGGGATTTCCTAAAGGGGGCAATGCCCAACCAAGTAACATCAGTAAGCTCACAGCCTGACTGACAGATTCCTCAGTCAGTCTCCAGTTGTCTCTATTCTTATGTGTTTAGAGGCAGTCTAAATTACATCCAAGCACATCCTGCTTCCTCATCAGCTGCCCAGCAGATCTCCTTGCAAGACAAAAGCCACTCTCCTGTTGTGTCAGGGTCAGGCTTCCCCAGATTCATTTTCTTCTACCCACTCAGGCGTTGTAAAACAAAAGATTGCCCATTTAGGAATTACAGTCTGGGTACATCTTGACGAGAGTTTTGTCCCAGGCCGGGGTGCATCCGGAGTGGCAGCAGGTCATCTATATGATGCAGCTGGCATCCCGAAGCCATCCAGGAGCAAATCCCTGAAACCCCGGTTTTAAAAAGTCAGGTACTTAACACGACTTTTTTATCGTCAGAGCTGCAGCGGAGCTGATGGTAACCCGATTGGTCGCCATTAGCTGATATCTTCAGAAGTAGAGTGAGCCACACCTGTCTCGGCCACCAAGGGATAAATATGATGGAGACTGTGTGGACTACACAATATTAATATTATCATACCACAGTACTCATGGAATGAGAGGAAAAATGAGGGCTGCAAAGACATTCCCAGTTGAACAGAAAAGTGTTTGTATGAGGACTTGAGATGGGGGAAGAAGTGGGAAAGCACATGCCCCATAGCAAATAGTCTGTGCAAGTACACCGATGTAGGGTTGTTAGATCCAGGGTGAGTCTGGATTCTGTGTTCACTACGAGGCCCAAAGAGCTCAATAAATTGAGTAGTCACCTTGCCTTCGATAGCATTTCCTTCTAGGATGCCACCAGAAGCCAGTTGTCTAAATATGGGTAGATTTCTACCCCTTGAAGGCAAATGAACGGAAGGACCAGTGCCATACATTTTGTAAATATTCTGGGGCAGAGCTTTATGTGTCATCAGAAATTTGTGGATCTGATGTACGTATGGAGCCGTCTCAAATCCAAAACAGGTTGAAGAGATCTGTAGAGGAGTGGACCAAATATTAAATCAGAGAGTGATATAGGTCTTCCAAAGGAGGCTCCACTCTGTACAGCTACCCCATCCACAGGCGATGCAGAAGAGAGTAATGTTGAGTCCGACTGAGAGCTCTCTAAGGATTGAGGGGAATCAGGTTTAGTTCTAAGATTAAACCCATCTTCTCCAAGCTGAACTTTTTGACACCCCACAGAGTGGGGCTGGAAAGGAAAAGAGCTAGGTGGACGTACTGACGCATTCACGATGGTATCATGAGGCAATGGTTGAGCCCTGTGGACAGGTCACAATGACAGTGATCTCGGTAGAGCTAGAGGGAGTTGCGAGAAAACTTCCTCTAGTGGCAATCGCAATACCGATGGAGCTGCTCAGTATCGAGAAAGGCATATGTACCAATATAGGGGTTGGTATCGATGCCTGGTACAGGAGTTACGGGTCCATTGCAAGAGGTGTCCCTCTCATAATTGATGCCATTCTCTATACTGGTATGGCATTCTCGGGGGAGGCAACCCAGTTGAAGTTCTGTCCCTCTTTTTTTTTAAAAAAAAAACCAGGGACCCGAGAATGATGCCCCTAGACATCACAGGCATAAAAACTCTCTCTGTTGAAATCATATCACTCCAATTGTAGCAGCTCTAGGGAGCAGCCTTGTAATTGGCAGCTAGCCTGTAATGACTGTGCTAATTAATTTGGTGGGGAGATGTCTACTTCAAGCTGCATGTTAGACGTCTCTTCTTGGCACCAAGAGATTGGTACCAAAAGAGGCAGTTGAATCTCACCCTTTGATGTCGATTCTGCCTGCTAGACATCTCATCTTGACATCAAAGCTGCATGTTAGACATCTCATTTTGGTACCAAGAGCTCTGCACCGAGGAGCTTGGTACCATGGAGCTCGGTACCAAGGAGCTCGATACCAAGGAGCTCGGTACCGAGGAACTCGGCACCATGGCACTCGGCACCAAGGAGCTCGGTACCATGGTGCTCGGTACCATGGCGCTCGGTACCATGGCGCTCCGTACCAAGGAGCTCCGTACCATGGTGCTCCATACTAAGAAGGCTCCTGCCTTCTTAGATATCCCTCTTACTGTAGACACAGCCTGGGGAGCATCCAAATGTTGGAAAATCGGAATGACCCTTCATCAGAGTCAGGGTCCGAGGACGCAGAGGGGCTCTCCTCCGTAGAATCGCTCCATGCGATCAGCCCCAGAAGGCTCCTGCCTTCTTAGATATCCCTCTTGCTGTAGATACAGCCTGGGGAGCGTTCTAATGTTGGAAGATCAGAATGACCTTTGGTCAGAGTCAGGGTCCGAGGACGCAGAGGGGATCTCCTCTGTAGAATCGCTCCATGCGATCAGCCCCAGAAGGCTCCAGCCTTCTTAGATATCCCTCTTACTGTAGATACAGCTAGGGAGCGTCCAAATGTTGGAAGATCGGATGAGGCATGAAGCGGCCATGTCTCCAGTAGATCGAGGAGCCTGTGCCAAAAGTGTAACGATTGTCTGGAAGAAACCATGGCTTCTAGAGCTTTTATCCACAGACCTGGCGCCAACACGGTTATCTTTTCAGCGCCAGGTCAAAACTTTTCTCCCAGGCATTTCAACAGCTTAAGTTGAGGTTTTAACTGACTTTGTAGCCAGGCTTAACAGTTTAAAATGTTTTAAATGTCAGCTGTCTTATGTTTATGGTTCTAAATTTGGTAAACCACCCAGAGAGCTTCGGCTATGGGGTGGTGTATAAATGTAATAATAATAATAATAATAATAATAATAATAATAAATAAATAATAATAATAATAATACAGTAGCAACAGGTTTCGATGACCCGAGCCTCTCCCAAAACAAATTAAACAGAGAAAGGTCTGTCTGCTGGGGAAGCTTGCTGACACACTTAACACATTTTGAAAAGGGGCCTTAATGGCCGTGCAATCCCCCTCAATGTGATCCAAGATCGCTGGAGAATAAAATATCTAAGAATATAATAACAATAAATTATATTGTTTTAAATGTACGTGTGTACGTTGTATGTTTTTAATTGCTTTAATCGTATGTAAACCGCCCAGGGAGCTTTGGCTATGGGGCGGTATACTAATGTAATAAATAAATAAATAAATTAAGACTAAAATTGAACTAAAAACAAAGTAAAATAACTAAAAACCTTAGCACTCTAAAGCTTTCTCCTCAGGAGAAAGACAGAAGTTCCCAACAAGACATCCTTTCAGCAAGGCGGTCGAAAAAGAACTGAGGAGAAAGGCGGGAACATGGAGTCAGTAGACAGTGGGGGAGGGGTTCCCGCCAAAAGCGTTTGCCTTAGCTATAGAAGTTTCCCAGACAGGCTCCACGCAGGCGCAGAGCCCATATGTGTGATGCACAGAGACCACGAAGAAGAACATATAAATATTCAGCAGTTAAAAGTGAATGCATTAGAATCAACAAAGAAGGATGGGGTTTATTCTTACCACACCTAGAGATCCTTCCAACATTGCCTTTAGCAATGTTTGGAGCCATTGCAGTGTATCTCCGTCTGACACTGACCAGCAATGCTGTCAGTCTGAGGTCACATGGGAGGAGTTGATGCCTTTGCTCCTTCTCATGCCAAGAATACTCTAGTTTCACAGAGGAGTGATGCTGACATTCGAAAGAGCTGTACCACAGACTCCTGCCAAGTAACCTCAAGACTGCAGCAGCTACCAAGCCACTGAAAGTAACCTCAAAAAGGTCTTCACATTCTATGATTTGATACATATCCCAGGGTGTCTATACAATGCCATGTTGGAAGGTGATTAGCTTAAAAGCCTGCAGCATCGCTGCTGTAAGGCAAATTTGAAAAAGCTAGATGGGGCAGTAGGGAGTGCGGGCTATCCAGCACCAATCCCTCAAGCCCTCCTTATGTCCCTAGCCTTGTGTTCCCGCGCTTACCCAGAGCTACGCTCATTGGATAACTCAAACCAAAGCCAAGAAACATGATGACCTCGGAGCAAAAGTAAAAACCGTGATAAATCTAAAGTTTGAAAATGCACAGTTTGGGGGGGAAGCCTGATGTGGCTACGAGTTAGCAGCTGCATCATAAAAACAACACAACACTTCTGCACAGCCACTGCAGGGTTAATAGAGTGTGTAGACACCCCCAGGTTGAAAATCAAACTTTGGTCCATATGGTGAATCAGTGGAGCAGCTAACTCTTGTCCTTGGGCCTGATGTCCAAGGACCCACAGTTTGGAGTTCCCCAAATGACCACCTAGACGGCAGGTGATGGAGATAGCAGCAAGCAGCCCCAACATTGGTGCCTGAGCTGGTATGGACATGCCAGAGACCACCAAAGCAGATGCTGTTCACTGCAATATCTTTTCTTCCTTCTTTTTTTTTCTTTTTAAATCATTTTACAGCCAGGGAGTGGCCGGACAGGCATGGATGCTCATTTTATTATTTGTACTTTTAAAATATATCATCCTCTTCTACAACAAAACAGTGCTTATTCCCAAATAAGGGTTCAATCCTATGCATGTTTAGACAGAAAAAAATCCATGCTGGCTGGGGAATGCTCAGAGTTTCAGGACTTTTTTTTATGTAAACATGAACAGGATTGTGTTTAGCATCAGGGCAGCTGAAGCAAACTTTATTTTATTCCTGTAGTCATGATGATTTGAGTGAGTTTAAAATGTGAAACTGCACATACCCAGAGGGCTTTTTCTTCTTTATTTTGGTGTCAGAGTTGGAAAACATTTTTATTTCTTTTTTTGCTCTCTTTTATATAGTGTAGAAGCAGATGTAAAACATGGAATGTAGTGATGGTGGTAGGGCAAAATCGATGTTAGTTGCGTACTTCCCAACTGAAGTAATCCACATGGTCATCTAAAGTCCTCCACCCCAAGAACATTAAGTCCAGGGTCTGAAATAACTTAGCTGCACCACTGTTATGAAAATGTGAAATCATGGAACACAAGACTCTTTATGGAATATCCATGTGTCTGCTGCTATGGCTAGCTAACTTCAACCTCCCATTGGAACAATTGTCCATCTGCTGCTGAGTGTGTTGAAAGCAACAATTCAGGCCAAGAAACTATATGACGCTAGCAGCCCAAATTGGACATTTATTTTGCTGAGGATGGATGTAGTCCATCACTTGTAACCACTGACCATCACATGTTCAAATACCCCCAGATAGATTTTGTGATACGTTAAAGGAAAGTGCCAATTAAATATGACCGTTATTATGGCCTATACAGTAATAACAGCAGCCACAGAAGATGCTAGACTACAATAGTCTAGTGCAAGACTACAATGACATCTGAACCTGCTAAAATAACTGCACAACTGATACTACTGCTGATGCTGGAAAAAGCAGCGCAGACCTTGAAATTAAACTGAATTCTGAGCCAAGATATAACTTGTTCTGGCAGCCTTTAATCTTGGCAAGCAAAAAAACATTTTAAAATACTTTGTTCAGGATATAGCCATTAATAACACAATTCTAGTTATGGAGATTTAGCATATAGGAAACCAGGGAAAAAATCAATTACTTTTGAGAAAGAAAGAATCATGGCCAGTTCATATTATTCGGTTCCTTTTGTGTGTATGTCAAAAGCTGGCAGCTGGACTAGAATTGGAACTTTTGCAGCTACTCTGTGCGGTGAGCTATCAGAACTGCAGCTTGGCATGTCTTCCTGGCAGTGAAGTATTCTCAGGGTAGGCTCTGGACTAGCTTTTCCTATCCAAGCTGGCCACATGGCCTTCCTGGACAGAAAGGGCTTCCTGTTTGGGTTGGGGTTTGCCTGCGCCTCAAAGCTGCTGTTCGGACATAACAGCAATATCCAGCGGCAACTCCTGAGTGAGGGGATCCATGCCCAAGGGTTGTTTCCATGATATGCAAACAGGGGCACTTGGAGTTGTTTGTGGGTTAAACAACCCCAAGTTAACCCATGGCTCGTTGTTGGGTTAATCCGGGGGTTTAGTCCACAAACAGCCTCAAGTGCCCCTGCTTAGACATTAGGGAAACAACCCTTGAATGAGGCATTTGAGTGTTGTTAATGGAAACATGAAGCAGCTCATGTGTGGAGTGCAGTCCTGCAATTTGTGGTTAATTAACCCACAATTTGCTGCTGGATGCCACTGTTACATCCAAACAGGCCATTGTCTTCCTGTCTCCAGTGTATTTCTGTGTATTTCTCAGTTCTGGATCCTGGCCTTGTCCCTCAAATTTGACTTCCTAGCTCCACACTTGGCTCACTTCTGACAGCTACCTATGGCTCAGCATTGATAGTGTCTGTTTGCATATGTATCTGTGTATGTGTTCAAAGTGCGATTTCTCCTCTGGTGAGCACTACATATATTCATATTCATCCGCACCATGGATGAACAGGGATAGACTAAGAACTCGCACAGCATAAAGACCTAAACAAATGTGAATTGCTGTAGTTGACTATGCGCCAGATGGAAAACTCTTTGACTCCTCATCAAAAACACTGGAGGGAAGCACAATCGGAATATGACCAATGTAGTAATATCCCCTAATGCCAGACAGCATCTGCAAGGGTAGCTGTCTGGTGACACGTCTGTCTCCTTTTGAAAATTCGTTGCTAGTTGAGTATACTGACAGAGTCCACATGAAAGCATGGTGTAAAAAATATCCTAACTAATCTAAGGCAGAACCTCCCTCCATGCTGCAATAAAGGAAGTAGACTTTGACCATGGCTGAGTTTGTCATTTGAAGAGATAAATATGAATTCGACAGCTTTCTACTTTTTACTTTTTTCCTTCCTTGCCCAGTAGCCTTCAGTCGTGTTGGACTACAACTCCCAGTGCGTCACCCAGCCATAGCTGGCCAGGGAGTGCTGGGAATTGTAGTCTAACACATCTGGAAGGCACCAGATTGGGGAAGGCTGCCTTACAGTCTTTGTATCTTTCCCTGGAGGCACTTTTGTCACAACATAATAAAAACAAGGCTACAGTTTGAATAATCCTACCCGAATGTTCAAAGGTTATTCTCTTTTATGGTCAGAGTCTGTTCCCAATCAATTTGTGAAATTTATACTGGCTGTAGCTCCAGAACCTATGGAGTAACTGTAAACATCGCAGAACATACTAATTCAAACTGGGTAGTTTATTCTAGCACTTACCACTTGCTAAGGGGAATGATTTTTTATTTGCACAGGAGACTTTCTAATAGACTCCACTCAAATAGGCGGGTGTCTATATGACACTGCTTTGCAGCTGGCTCCCTCAAAACCCCCCAGCAGCGATGCTACAGGGTGGGAATGATACATTTAGATGGCAGGAAGGAGCATGGACTATCTGCCCAAATAACTGCAGTGCTGGTGGCCATTCGGCTCGTCAAGCTCACCCCCTGACCCCTGACCTGTCTTCCTGCTTTTTCCCTGGACTTTCCCTAGACTTGCATCCATCCGCAAGAATGCCCACTGACCGAACCCAAACTGAGGCCACCACTGACTGGCTGAGAAACAACATGGTGACCTTGGAGCAACAAAAAAAATGGCGGTAAAACCACACTGTGAAAAAGCACAGTTTCGGGGCTAGAAACAATGTCATATAAACAACGCAGTGCTACTGTGCAGCCACGACAGGGTAAACAGACTGTATCGACACCCCCCAGGTGTCCTTTCTCATATAGTTTCCTTTGTGTTGCACTGTTCAGTGAAATATAGTACTATCAAGGAATATTTGTACAACTTCACATACCTCCAGTCAGGCGATCACAGTTCATGAGCTGACCATTATCAGGGCAATTACACCTCTGACAGTATCCGCCATATTTTAGTGGATTTCCAAAATAACCAGGAGCGCAGCTATAAACAAAGAATTAAACAAACACATATATACAACTGAGAATTAATACACATTAACTTGCTTTGAAATGGTTCCTGTTGGCTTAAAGCTTTGCATAAAATCCAACATAAAATCTAGTGATTTTATTCTTTTTAAATTACAATTGACTATTCTGACCAAAATAAAATAACATGTCACAACATATTCCATCAAGTGTTTTGCTAAATTCAGGTTCAGATGCACCATGAACCATTTAGAGGGCTACAGAAAGTGAATCAGTCTCAAGGAGCAGTCTCTTGATTGAAGCTTTAGAAAACTGAAATGAATCCTGTTTCTTTCAGAACTCCTACATGACAGAGGACACGTCCATCAAGTCAGAGTTTTACATACTATGTAATAATTAGTTGTTCCTCATTTTATACATACGTAATTCAGGACACCTGGAATCTCAAACAGAAATTAGTCTGTGTCCATGAAATTCAACACCATGCTATTATATATATGAAGAAAGAGCACAATTTTAAGGTTATGTAATCCAAGTTGGGAGGGGGTGCGGGTGGCAGGGAGAAGAAATCAGACAACAGAAATGATGTTTCATCAAGTCTGAGTTAAGAGAAAACAACATTGCAATGTGATTGTACCCAAACCTCATTACTGCAAGGGTTTAGCTATGGATTCCTATCTTTGAAACTCACATTTTTGTCATTCCACCTACTGAAAATGCAACCCTCTTTTTTATCCCTGGCCTTTGTTGGCCACTGTATTAACAATTGGCCATGTGATCATTCCATCCAAAAGTCTCTTTTAGTTACTTATGGTACCCTGGAAGCTTCTAAGCAACCTTAAATTTTAATACAATTCTTTTCCTCTGCTTGTTTATGAATTGTTTTCCCTAGTTGTATATGGCTATACTTTGTACATCCATATAAGGTTCAATCCAGAGAAAGGTAAGTATACTTAAGTTCCTTTGACACGAGTAGAGTTTGAGCACACTTGGCTTTCTTTAGACTACGTCCATATTTCACAATATTGCTCAGTTTCAAAGCCTCAATGTACCTGCAAAGGCTTTAATGCACCATAGGAACACTGCACAATTTAAATTAAGGTCAAGGAGAGAGCAGTGTACACAATCCCACTGGGATATACAGAGCATTCTGACACTCTGAATCAAATACAGTAACTCATGCTTGCAGAAAGCTCTCTGTGTGCTATCAAGCCCCATAGCATTTTGGATTGCAGCCCAAGCATGTGCATATGGCAAACGCTTAGAATACACAGTATTTTGCAAGCTGTGGTTTGTTTTTCATTGAGAGGATTTGCATGAACTTTCTACATAGAAAACCAGTACTGAGACAGCTCACATACCTTTCACAGTGCACTCCAGTATAGCCTTCTTTGCAGAAGCATTGCATGTCTTCCCCATTTTCCACACAGGCTGATGCAAAACTGCAAGGAAAGAAAAATAAAATACATACGAAAGAATAATGAAAAGGTTTTATACTTCTACAGGCATCTTTAGATCATAATTGCATTTGAATGTACTCTTTCATCTATTGCAGTGGCGAAGAGTCCTATGGCATCCTAAAAACTGAATATGTTAGTCTTCAGGATGCGACAAGGCACTGTTGTTTTTGCTGCAGCAAAGATAGCTAGCCCTATGAAAATTTGTTCCTCTATGAGTTTCTTTGATTATTTGTTATATGGCTAATGCACCTATGAACATACAAAGACTTCTGAGAAATTTCCTATTGGCTGCAAGTGACCATATGATTGACACTGAACTCTGCTGTTCAGAGAAGCATTGAGATTTGCTATTCAAAATGTTATTTGATCCAATTATTTTTCAAAGAATAACAGAGTCAACGTGATACCAATGTCTTGATCCTAAACACATTTTGTGGAATTGAGTTCTATTGGGTTTAATAGGCCTTAGGGCTAAACTAGATGAGAAGCTGGAGATCTATGACTGACCCTCCTAAATTGCTTTCAAACGCAGCTTCCCATGGCCCTCACAACCAACTGGGATGGACAGGGGGGGGCAAAGAAGAGGCGGTGAGAAAAGGGGGAGGAGGTGTTAAGCCTGGTTCTGTGAGGAGGGTGTTGTGTTGATCAGTGGGACAGGAAAAGAACTAGATTTGGAAGAGGACTGCAGACAGTGAAAAAACTGGATTTGGAGAGAATGGCATGGGACAGAATGAATGTGAGGAGCAGGTAGACTGGGAGGTCTGCAGCTAAAGAATGAGACAGAAAGACACAGATCATCAGTTGTCTTAAAGAACAAGATACAGATCTTCAGTGACCAGGAAATCCAGAAAGTGAACTCCAATAGTTAAAGGGTTATTAGTGATTATGGGGATATTAGAGTACTTTCAGTTTTGCAGTTAATGTTTATAATTTTTAAAAATTCTTTTGACATTTATAAATATTGCTAATGTTTACCAGTGTTTGCTGGAATTTGTCCAGTATCTATCTCAGATCATCCTATAAAGAACACATGCTTTGAATGCAGAAGAACCCAGATTCAATTCCTGACAACTCCTGGTAGGGCAGGAAAAACTATCTGAAACTCTGGAGAGCCAATGACAATAGATGTTGGCAATACTGGGCTAGGTGGACCCACGGCCTGACTCAGTATAAGGCAATTTCCTACATTCCTATTAGAAGAACTCCCCCTCTCCCCCAGTGCTCTAGTCCCAACTCTAGTGGCTGTTTTTAAACAAAGAGATGGGAGATCTGATCACAGATTGCCAATATCTCATCTAATTGGCCCACTGGAATTTTTTCCCCAGATGGTGCCAATATCTCATCTAATTGGCCCACTGTAATTTTTTCCCCAGATGAGAAATATGTGTTTTTATAGAGGAAAGAGAACTGAACATTAAAAGAAATTTTTAGCTGAGCATGAAGATGTATATAAAGTGGAGATCCAAGAAAACACATGCAGAGGTACTGTTGTCGTGACCACAGCCATCATCAAATTCTCCGATATATTGTCTGCCAGAGAAACTCTCTTAAGGCTCTTGACCTCTGCTTCTGCACCTGGCAAAGGTTGTTTGATGCTCCTAGCCATTCATTATCCCAATTCTAAGTTCTACAGAATTTCTCTGTTTCACAGGATCCCAATTACTTTTAGCCAAGTCCCACTCCAAAGATTTAGGTCCATTCATGTCCATTCCCATTATTCTGGGGAATGAAAAAATGCCTTCATATTCTACAGTGTGCTTTCTCTGCTCAGCTATAAAGAAATTTACGATTACCTTCCATTCTCTTTATCATCATTGATTGTCCCACTCCAACATACACATTTTAAGCCAAATTTTAGTGATTCAGGATGATCAGTCAGCTGCAATCTGCCCCAACCTTATACCCAGCAGTATCTTCTTAAATTGGATCAGGTGCCCAATTTTGGGGAACTATGGGCATTCTCCAATGCTGCCTTAGCACAAGGGAGAGCAAGCAGTTCTAAAAACAACCTGAAACTAGTGGAAATGCTAATTTCTGAAACAGGGCAGTTCAGCAGAGTTTGAAGAAGGGAGCTTTGCTGACCAGTCCTTATCCAGAAATAAGTGTTTCTGCTCATATCCAGGGTTGCTTTTTGAACTGCTAGTTCCTTGTTCCAAAAGTGGTGGGTCCTGCTTATAGAACAGTTGAAGCAGGAGTGAATACAATGTATCTTAGGGCACAATCCTATCGACTGAGCCCTCAGTGCAGGGCACACTTATCCAGTGCAGGGCACAAGGAGCCGCCGAGGCGTTATTTACCTCCCAGTCCTCCCACCCTGCAGATTTCGCTAGGCGGGCTTCTTAGCCGACTAGATAAGGCGGAGGGGAAGGGAAAGGGGCTGGAGGAGTCTCAGGATAACTTGTATCCTGGCCTCTCTAGTCTCCTGCCCTCCAAGCCCACTGGGACCCCCCTCTCTTCCTCCTCCTCAGTCGCTTTTCCAACCGTGGAGGGCAGCTGGTGCGGTTCTTTCCGTGTCAGTTGCAAGACGGCAGTGGAGGAGGATTGGATCTCTGACTTCCTCTTCTGAGGTTGGAATCCAGACAATCCTATGGTCCCTAGGACACTTGCCCAGGGACCACGGGATTGCTCCTTTAAACAGTTATTCAAATGAATATGCATTTACAGTAGGCTTGGATAACTTTGCTCCCTTTGCTCATAACTATCTCCTTCAAATAGGATACTAGCTCACCCACAGCTATTTGAAAAATGGCATATGCACGCAAATTGGTGCTTACAAATGGGTTTGCAAAGGAATGTTGCACTGTATTCTAACAGACGTTCTCCTGTTCCAGCCAGCCTTTTCCTCCTCTAGCAAGCCATGCCACTCCCTTCCCCCATCCAGTTTTCTTTTCCAACTGACAGACAACATTCCATGACTACTAAACCTGTTCAGTCTCTTCGTTTGGACTGTTTTGCCCCCTTAGGTTTTTCTTTTTTCCTTTAAGGATTTTGTACTTCTGCAAAATATGGAGCTGCCCTGATCATGCTTAAATCTCCCTCTTTTTTTCTCAGTAGCCCTATTCTGGCTACTGTTGGCACTCAATGTCTGATTTTGCTGTTAGAGGGATTTATAATCTTCTAAACATGGTTCAACAGATTTTAGACCAACAGATTCGCACATGGGTGGCCACCACCATTATCGCTACCACTCTTCGAAACCAATTTAAAGCAGAGGAGTTCACCTGTCCCTCCCCCAAAGTATATTAAGTGTGTTTGTGGTGACTTTGCAATCATAAAAATATTGCTGAGAGAAACCAACGGCCACAGACAATACAAAGTTGAGGAGAATAAATACTACCTCTTCATGCCCTCTTCCAATTATACTCCTATGCCCAGTTGGGCTCGTGCAGATACCCAATATAATCAAAAGCAAAGAAGTATGCAAGGAATAATAGAAACATGCCCAGGAAAGCCTTAATCATTAAAAAGGAAAAATGCTTAGCAAACACAGCTCTTTTCATTACAATCATGGCTCGATACTTTCAGAAGGCGAGCTTGTGCCAAGCACAATAAAACATGACTTCCCGTTTCTACCCCCACGCACCATACCTGTTTGTATAAGGGCAGCGACACACCCTGCAGGCTCCTTGACTGGCATCTCCAAAATAACCTTCTTTACAACGTTCACACTTCTCACCGGCAGTATTATGCTGACAGTTCTTTTAGAAAATAAATATTTTTTTTAAACGAATGTATACAAATATATATAAACCAGACAGTTAACCATAATCTTATTTTTGAGGGGGCTGAGAAAGAGAGAGAAGGTATAGTTGATCTGTTTGATGCCTTTGGACCATTTCCTCCACATATTTACATTACTGCAAGACTGAACAAATAAATTAGACTCCGTCCACAGTGGGTGTAAGGGCAGTTTTTGCCCAACTGGCACCAGACATGTTAGAATATTACAATAGCTAAACTGCTGGTCAACGTGTCGTTAGTTTAAAGAGCTTCACATTTCAGAATTAAGCTATGCTTTGTTGGAATTGAGGCTAGCCTATATTACCAACTTTGCACTAATTACAAATGCTAGCATAAATAATTAACTTGGTTCTCTCTATCAATGAATAGCCAAGTTTCAATTCTTTCTGATTAACACTTCATTTCGGACAAATTTACATACTATTACATCAACATAGATTGGCCTCATGCGATATAGCTCTGGTACATTTTACAGCCCTAGCATATGACTTAAAATCCCCAGTGCCACTGGGAGGACAACACTGGTGCTTTCCCAGCCGCATGGAAATCTTGGTTCTAGTCCCAGTGCAATAATAATGATTTGGTGCTTGTTTATGCCATTCCTCTGTCATGGCACGCCAGCAGCGGAGGCTGAAGGCTCCGGTGTCAGTGGGGTGTTGAATCCACTCTGGGTTTCAGTCAAAACCAGTCAGAACTCTATCGGAGCTATCCAAGGTGCTTCACTGCCCCACTGACATTGGAGCCACCAGCCTCCACTGCATGCCAGTACACCAGCAGGGGCAGAATTTGAAGAGAAAGGGGAGAGTTCCTGATATTCTCACATTTGACATTGCAAGAGCTGCTGGAAGTCTGTTTGTCCTTATACATGATTTTTTGGAAGTATGTCTCCATCACCAATTCCTTCTTTATCCAATTCTTCCTTCAGGGTAGCATACAGGTTCCTTCACACACACACACACACACCCCTCCATTTTATTCTTGCAACTATATGTGAAGTAAAGCAGGCTGAGAAAGAGGAGCTGGTCCGGGGCTGAGCTTCATGACCGATCAACCATTTGAACCCGTGCACTCTACATCCAGCACTCCAACCACTGCACCACAGTAGTAGCACAGAACTAAGTGATTATATGCCACTTGCTCTGCATATCACGCTACTTGACTTCCTGCAGTTCAAGCCACTGTTGGTGTCACAGTGATTCACATTGATTAGATCATAAAACTGCCATCAAGAAATTACGTTTTTAAAAAACTTGGGGGTACATAATAGCACCCTGCAAAAACACATTTTTCATGTTCCACTTTTAATTTGAAGTGAATAGTTAGCAAAAGGTGCAGGTTGCCCATGCAAACAGAATGCAAGCTGTATTAATTAGAAACAAAAATATGACACTAACTATAATGTAGTTTGTATGGTCATTAAGGTGGAAAACTCAACATTGACAAAACTCTCATCTTGGGACGATGTAAACCATCCTCCTCTTGATCTTCCTGCCTCTGTGTTTTCTTGTTATGACCTGTCCTGTTTCTCCAATCAAAATGCCTTATGATTCATACATCTCCCGGAACATGCTGATTTGGCTTACAACTCCTATATTTATCCCAAAAGGGTTTGTCAAAACCAAAGACAAGGGAAGTATTGCAAAATGTCAAGGAGCTCAATGCAGGCAAAACAGGTTTATAATGAACTAGCTGATGTACCCAGCATTGCTCGGGCTCCCTAAGGTATACATATGCGAGGTAATCATCTTAACATAGTAGATCAGTGCTCGGTCTGTGAGTTAACTTTTAAATGAATTAAATTTGTTTCCTTTTTTTCCCTCTCTCACCCTCACGACAATCCTGCAAGGTAGGCTGGTGCTAGGCCTGTGAAATAACTTTAAAATAAATTAAAATCATTTCTTTTTTCTCTCACTCACCCCTGACATATGCGCAGGGCTGCCTTGCAGCCGTTGCCATGATCTTCCTTGTCCTCACAGAAAATGAAAACTACAACTCCCTGCATGCCTTTCACTGTGGTGCCCAACTTGCCCAATGGGAGTTCTGCTGCTGAGGCTCATGGATTTGTGAAGTCTGGCCAAGCAAAT
This sequence comes from Anniella stebbinsi, assembly GCA_029215795.1. Classification (NCBI taxonomy): domain Eukaryota; kingdom Metazoa; phylum Chordata; class Lepidosauria; order Squamata; family Anniellidae; genus Anniella; species Anniella stebbinsi. Next base: position 59,740,177 of record JARDYH010000006.1, on the reverse strand, counting down.
CCGCACTGCACTGTGCAATTGGTTGCCCATAGGTAGGCTGTGAGGGAGCCAGCCGGCTGACAGACTGATGGTTAGTTTGGTCGTTGCCATTGGCGACGGGCCCAGAGCTGCGCTCTCTTCTTGATGGTGCCTAGCAACTGAGGCAGCTGGCCCTACGCTCTCCCTTCAGGCCCAGGATGGCAAGCCACTTCCAGATGATGGATGCCAAAACCTGATAAGTCTTCCCTCCTGCCCAAGGTATGCTGGAAGTTGTAGGCATAAGCCTAGCTCCCTGAATAACATGTTAATCTTTGAACACCATCTGAGATGTGGTGGAAGACAACTGGAGAGTAGGCTATCTTGGTTGTGGCACCCAGCTTGTGGATTTCTGAATAAAGTTTATGATTTTTTATGTAACAGCCTGACTATACCATTGAGACAGAAGAGTGAATGGAGGATTGACTGATATAGCTGAGGCTAGAATGGAATAGTGGGCAGGGTTAGTGGCAGTTGGAGAAAGTCAGGTAGGAGAACACAGACAGTTAGTGAGAGGTTTGCTCACCCCTACTTTATTTTAAATCAGCCGCTCTACATGCCAGTATTACACCTCCCAGCATGCCTTTGGCAGCCCGCAGGTGCCCGCATCCTCTGAGACATCCTTTTGTTGTCGATGCTGCTTCTCAATAGAGCATTGAGGAGTAGCATCGCCAAGGAGGGGAGGTAAGTGGCTATCAGTGGATGCACCATCCTGCTGGGACTGCCTTGGCCTGTGCTTCTCACCCACCAAGTGATTTCAGGAGCCTGTACTGAAGGGCCAGGGCTGGGCTGGCCACTTCCTCCCCTTTGTCGGGTCTGTTTCTGGGCATGCGCAGAGTGCTTCCCCTTCCTCCCTCCCTCTTAAGGGCAAAGGCTACACACTTGCTTCCCCCAGATTCTGAGAAAACAGCGATATCAGGACGGAGTGCCTTTGAGCATTTTTGGCCCCTCAAAGTCATGCTGTTGTATCTAGTTACATTTTAAAACCACGCAGAGGGTGGGAGGAGGCACCGCAAATGAATGCAGCCCATTTATGTGGGTTGTTTCCTTTTATGTGGAATTGGGTTGACTGCTCAAGACCAACCTTAGGAGTCGGGGTTTTAAAAGACACGCACAGCCACTCACAATGGCCGCCAAAGTCTGGCCTCCTGCCCAAGGCATGCTAGATGGTGTAGGCGTAAACCCTGGTTTTTATTAAATTCTTTAAAAATGCTTAAACCCCCAAAATTCGTGTTTTTAGATTTTTCTGGTACATTGTACAGCCAGATCTATCACTGTGTCACTGTGTCAAGTTTCTAAGTCATTTGGAAGTGGGTAAACATTTCCGGATATACATGATGCACACATACTTTCTGCCTCATAGGTAGAGATAACTATGATACAAGAAGTGGACAGGGAGAGAGGGCAAAACCATGCAATGAAGCTGGCAGTGAATATATTTACTTAAGAAAAAGAAATGAGGGGGGAGGTAAGATCCTAGGGATTCTTTTTCCCCATAATAAACTATTTGGACAAAGGCAGTGAAATATAATACAAGGTTATAGTCCTGAAAGAGTGTTATTGTTGCTTTGAGGACAGCACTGCAAATTACAGTCTTTTGGAGTTATTGCAGTTGTTCACTGATTTCAAGGAGAAATATGTCTGATTGCAAAATTGTTTTATAGAAACCAGATAATTCTGCATTATATTTGACAATTTCAATGCATGGAAAGATCTTCCCTTGCCACAATTACACATGCATTTTATAATATTTACTCTTTGGGCAGAATTACCTGTTACAAGAGAGATAGATCTGCTATTGATGAGCCATATGCTTCTATGAATGCAGCTATGGAGTGTCAAGAGCAGATCTGCCTCTCTTGTAACAGATAGTTCTGCTTAAATTGTGAATATTATAGAATGCACGCATAGCTATAGCAAGAGAAGGTAGCTTCACACAACAAAGTTGACAGGCTTTTGTGAAAGAATGTCATAATAAATTAATTGATCTTTTAAGGTGCCACAAGATTCTTTGTTATTTTTGCAGATTTACAGATTAACACAGCTGTTAATCTGTCATTTTTGCAGATTAACACAGCTACCCCTTTACAGAAGGTTACTATGGTTATGAAAGGTCACTACATTTTATGCACACACTTAACCATTTGAACAAGTTTATAGAACCATTCACTTTAGTTGAGGAGCAGCTCTATGTATGCATCACTCCCGCTAGTACAACACTAGATTTAACCCAGAGCGCTGTGTTGAAGCAAAAGTAGCAACCATTACCAGTTAGTTAAGAATAGTAATACATTTCAACAATGTTTCTTATTATTACTTACAATACAAATTCCGGAACCATCCAGGCATCTATTTGCATTTCCATTACAATTGCAAGGAACACACCGTCCTGTGGATAGCCCGTTCTGATGATAGAATCCAGGGCTACATTCCTATTGAGAAGGTTATAAGTTTATACCTTTAAAATTAATTTGTACACTAAGATTTTGAGGCAGAAAAAACTGAACTGCTAACCATTAACACATGGTCCATATTGTATGATGAAGAGATACAGGCTGCACTTGCATGGTCATATCTTGGCATAATAAGCCAAGATATAAATGAGCATTTTAGGTGTACAAGCAGCCCCTTCATTCCTCCCTTTGTGCAAATGAGCAAACAAATCAGGAAGTGTTCCACTTACTATAGTTTCCCATTTCATCCAGAGAAGGAAACGGTTGTGAATGGCTTCAGAACAAGCTAGAATGTTAAACTGACCTGAAACCATGGCTTAATATCCTGGCTAGTTCCAAAGCTGGTCACCATAGTTTCCTGGTTCTGATGAACTAGGAAACGGTAGTTAATGAGAGTCTTCCTGGCTTGTTCATTCACTTGCATGAAATAGCTGGATGAATGGCCAAGTTGCTTATTTATGTCTCAGCTTATTAAGAAGAGATATGATTGACTGAACATGGCCAATGTCTGCCGTTTCCAAAGTCAATTAACTGCCTGAATTTTTGAAAACTAGCTGTATATATCAGTGCTATGAGATCTGTCAAGAAAGATTCTTTCAACCTAAACCTCAAAGGGATGCTCTGACAGGGCATATTTCATATGCTATGCAGAATATTTCCAGAATAGGTCCTTTAAACTCCAGTTATAGAGAAGTATTTAATATATAGTGAGGGATGTTGTCTATTAACCCAGAAGTTTCTGCAGAACTTGGTTTGCTCATTAGTGTTCATCCAACATCTGAAATTAATTTATAGTTTAATTTCCAAAAGCACTTGCTCTGATGTCACCTCTTATTAACTCATTCTGATTTCCTGACCTGGGGATATACAAAGCAATGCTTAGCGCATGAGAAGCATCCTATAATATGAAGCACAATCTGTACGCATGGGCTTGTTCCAAGGACAAGTGAAGCATGAAAAGAATGTTCCTCTGCTAGAAGCATTTAAGAGGCGACGCTGCTCTTCTTTCAGATCAAAGCCAAGGAAAAGCATTTTGGAGAGCAGAACAATAATAAAAAAGCAAAAAGAAGAGAGATGTAGCTATCAAAAATGATGTGCTTAGATAGTGAACTCTGCCCCATTTAGTATTTACAGTTAGACATGGGACACTTGGCTTTAAGCCCAATCTTTTCTTTCTCTTCGTTGTTTAGCAATGGGCAAAGCAAAATGTATAATCCAGTAAAACAACAACAACCAACAACAACAACAATAAAAGAGAAGGAAGCAGCAGCTATCTCACAGGACTATTGTGAGGGCAAACACAATGAAACCTAGAAGGCACTTTATAAATAAATAATTCTACATGAGTGGCTCTACAAGAATATATATTTTTGCAACTGATACCATTCACAAGAGCAAGCCATTACAGCAAGCATTTAAGGCAGCTTTCACCAACCTGGCACCCTCTAGATGTCTTGGACTACATTCTGGCTGGAAATGATGGGAGTTGTAGTCTAACACATCTGGAAGGCACCAGGTTGAGGAAGGCTGATTTAAGGTATAGCTCATTGCTGAATTAAATCTAATAATGAACCAACCCAAACATTAAATAACGGTGATATTTGTGACAAGTTAATAGGAATGTATCAGTTTAAGTTGAATTACCATGCCAAAGCAGTTTCCTTGCACACTCAAAATACTGTTTTCCACCTACTCCTTGAAGAAAAAAAAGATTTCTTACACAGATAACACGTGTCTGACACAAATGTTTGACAATTGCATTCACGTCCACTTTGCCACATGGAGAGCAAAATAATTGCTTCCTGCCCATTTAAATATTGCTCCTCTTGCAGTCAACATTTCAATGCAACCAAAAAAAGCACCTATTATTTGGAACCATGATTGCAGTCTTCAGTATAAAAAGGAATAGAATAGAATTTATTACGGTCGCAAGACCAGCAAAAAAAAAGGAATAGTCTGTCTAACATTTTCCTGAACTCTTACACTAGTAAAATCTAACATATGTGGTTGTGGAACTGCCTAGTTAATGACTCAAACATGAATCCTTGCTACACAGAACAGCAGCAATGTTTTAGAACAGATATTCTGTTTGCTATCAAGAAACTGTGCAGTCCAATGGATAAAAATATCAGTTTTTGTGTTGCTGTTTTAACACAATTTTATGTCGTATTTTAAAAAAAAAGTTAAAAGAGGAAGAGGGGGAAGAGAGAGAGAGCATACATTACCTGTCTTGGTTTAAAATTCCAGTGACTTTGTTGCTGTTGCCTTTGGCCCTGAAGTTGAGGAAATCCTAGCCTCTGTTGCGTAGCATGTCCCAAACAGTGCCTCAGGCTTACGCACAACACTAGCCATCCAATGTTGCACGGCCTCTGCATTCCAGCCCTCATTGAGCTGAGCTTTAGGCTTTGCTGCTCGTATGCAAGAAGACTCTTTTCACTATGCAGCCCTTTTCCTTATACTACCTCTTATTGTTCCACTTCTGACTCAGTCTGTATGCTGTGATATGCCCCTCCTTTAAGCTTTATAAATGAGTCAGGTTGTGCAATACAGAACAGTTCCTGAGGTTAACAATCTTTGCAATTCCTGCCAATGAGCATATATCTGAATTTAAGGTGTGGCAGACATCACCTTTTCCCTGCCTAACATAGTCAGACAGTAATAGATGATTAGAACTGTAAATCACAGGCTGAGTAATGCTGTGGAAATGGGTAGGGTGTGAGCCACTTCACGGAGTAGTTCTATAGCTTCCTCTGGGCTACATATTTTCATCAGACCAGGACAAGAAAGCAAAGACCACACAAAATAAGCATGTTGTATGTGGCAAGTAGGAAGCAGACTGGGAAAAGTTCAATTCCTATATGAAATGCAAGCCTCAGCATGGTGATCAATTGACTATTTCATATAGCAGTAGGTGCAATTTTTCTAACTCCCACATGACAAACTGGACCTGCCAAAATTCACTTTCCTGTGAAATTATTAAAGGTACAAGCGTCCTGTCCATTTCGTCATCCCATAATTAAGAGCCCATACAGACAACCAAACTACTACAAGACAGCTTGGTTATTTGTACAACCTTATCACATGGTAAGAACAAATTTTAGTACACATCTGAAGTAAAAGTGAAAGAGGGAGGCCAGTAGGGAGAATACAATAGAGATTTGTGGCATAGCAACTTCTTGGCTATTGAGCACCATATGCTAAATAACATTTCAAGCAGCTGCTTTTATGTTTCCATCCATGCATAATATTTTCTTCTGTCAGAAAATAGGTCCAGGTACAAGGTAAAATGTGTGGTAAAGTGGTCGCCTAAACTGCCCAAAATATTTTTTAGGATTAAGTAGCACTGTTATTCTATATTTTGCACATGAGGTGATTGATGACTGTGTGCAAACAACTGAAAGCCCCCCCCCCCAATCTCCAATTTGTAACTCAAATTCAGTGATTTGCTCAAGGTCACTCAGGGAAGCATGGATTGGCTCAGGAGTCAAACCCAGATTAGGTTCAAGCCCATTTCCCCTCTCTTCTGCTTCTGAACCATTTTGGCTAAATCAGTCACAAAGTAATGCAGAGCTATATATTTAGCATATGGAAGCACAATGATCAGGCGAAACTTAGTGGAAATGTGTTTTGTGGTGGCAGGGACAGGCTTGAAAAGCCTACTGCAGCCTTTGTGTATTTCTCTGAAGCAATGCCAAACTTTTCTGTTCCAGAGGTCTTTAGAATCTGGCTCAATCTGTTCTGCTTTACACTGTATCTTTTGGGTGGTATAGGTTTATAATATTTTGTATTCATTTCATATCCTGGTTTTGCTTTTATATTGCACTTCTATTGTGGTTTGTTTTATACTGTGGATGGTTTTAATGTGATGGTTTTAATTTTTGTGTACCGGCCAGACAGCTTTGGCTATTTGGCGGTACAGAAATACAATAAATAAATAAATAAATAAATAACCACCTTGAATGAAAGAAAAAGAAGGCGAACAGAAGTTACAAATATTCCAAAATCAGTAATAGCAGAATCCAGTACAATGTCTACAAGGTACCTACATAACTAAGTTTAAATGTTCCATGGAACTGACAATATGGTTCATAAGTATATCTCTGCTGCACTTTTAAGTCAAATCCATGTGAACAACCATCTTTCCTTGCTATAGTTAAATCAATACTATTTTCAAGAGCAATGTCTCATGGATGATGCAGGGTAGAGACAAAGAAAACCTCCTACCTGACATGAATCACCCACGTATTCCGGAGGGCAGGAGCATGTCTCTACATTATAAGCAACATCACCATTTCCTGTACTGCTGGCTTCTTCCAGACCAACCTCACCCAATGTTAACCGCTGAGATTCTGTGAAGTAAAGGCCTCTGATTTGTAATCCATCTAGTCTAGACAGGATCATCATCAGCTCCTCTCGAGATACCAAGTTATTGTTGCTTGTGTGTCTGAAGTTTCCCTGCAGATTCAAGACACAATGGAGGTTTGGCCCTGGAGTAAATTTAATCTGCTCAGTGTGTTCAAAACCAGGAAAATAAAGAGAGAGGATGAACAGGTGCGGTCAGTTTAAGGGAAAGGGGTACTAGCCGAATAGTTGAAGGTTTTAGACAGAAAAAAGTCCTACAACTCCCAGTATTCCCCAGCCAGTATGGGAATTGTAGGACTTTTTCTGCCTAAATAGGCATAGGATCGTGCGTCAAGTAAGAAAAGGGAAGAAAGCCAAGCAAGAGACATTCAAAGCCATGGTAGAATAATGAGATCAACCTTCAAGGTCAACATGCAATGACAGTGAACTAGGAGCAGAGCAAATGTTTTCAGCAGGAATGACATAGGGAAAGGTGTCCTAAAGCAGGGGTGGAGGACCTGCAGCACTCAAGATCTTGCTGGGCTACAATCCTCTGGTCATTGGCCATGCTGGCTGGGGCTACAGGGAGTTGGAGTGCAACAATATCTGAAGGGCCACAGTTTCCCCACCTTGCTCTAAAGGGACACTTAGTAAGGAGTAATCACTGGTTTTCTTATGTAAGAACTGCACAGAAGTAAAAACACAGGGAACATCTACAGACATGCAAACAAAAGAATGAGGCCCTATCTAGTAGTTCTGTGCTTCTTGGAAGCCATGCCTCCTGTCATGTCTTAGGCCTAATTTACACCTGCCATTTATCCTGGGGTCAGTGTGAGGTCATCCCTATGCATCCAAATGATGCACAGGGGATCCCGGGGTCAACTGGGGATGACCTTTCAGTTGTCCCGGGAAATTGGGACCACGGTTTTCCTGATTTTTCCCGTAGTGCTGGGACAACCCTGAGGACCGCAGGCAGTGTGGCAAGCACTCCTGGGTCCTTCAAACAAGCATGGAGCTGTGTGGAGAGGGGCTCCATGCCCATTGGACGTGGGGAGCAGCATTTTCTCCATCCTTGGGATGACTGTTGGTGTTTTCCGGCGCCAAATTTTTCCAATTAAAAAAAACCTCACGGAGGCACTAGTTTGGGGCCCCGCAATTGTGTGAACCTCTCCCTCAAAAACCGCTGTGCCAGGAACATCTCTTTTCACTTCTGGGATGACACACTGGAGTTTAGACGCAGGGGGACGATCCTGGAACCAGGTAAGCATGGGATCTTCCCCCCCCACATCCTGGAAGGCCTCTAGGTGTAAATGAGGCCATAGAACACATAGAAATACAGAAGCAGCTGGAATGAACCAGGGCAACATGCTATATACTAAGAGCGAATGCGGCCTGTGCCTCAGTAGCGCGCCGGGTGATGACGTCATCACTCGGCGCGCTACTGAGAGACAGGCCAGGAAGCCTGTTTCTCAGTAGATTCCGAGCACCAGAGGGAAGCGGACGCCCCAGCCGGTAAGGAGCGCGGGGCGGGCGGCGTGGCGCGGGGGGGGCGGCGCGGCGGGGGGGGCAGCGCGGGGGGGCGGGGGGGCGGCAGCGTGAGGCTTGTGGGGGGGGCGGGGGGGCGCGCGCGCGGTGGGGGGGTTGTTTTGGCTGGGTGGGGTGGCGGGGGGGGGGTCCGGGATTTTGATCCTCAAAATCTGGTCACCCTATCATCCACCCATAATAGAGGGGTATCAACAGGCTTGCCAGAAACCCAAGGTATGCATAAACACAAAAACAAAGGTAGGAAAAAACTCCAAGACAGGGGGAACACCAATGCAGCTCAATGAAGACTGAGCATACTCAATACCCACAGAATGCTGCATTGGGAGAGGAGAGGAGAGTGGAATCGGGAAAGGGAAACTGGAATGGCATGTCTTGAAAATGGGCATGGCCTGCTGGCTGTTATCTTGGAGGAGTCCACACCACAATATTTTGTTGCCAGTCTCCCGTGTTCTCTGTTGTTTGGGAACTACCTTTCAATAGACTGCTCACTCGGAAATCTGAAACTGCTAATATAGCAGCTCCTTCAAAATAAGGATTTTTACTCTTGCTGATCCTACCCAATTCCTTGCTGGGGCGCTATGTAGCAATCGTTGCTCTAGACACTTGAGTCAGAATATGCCAAAAGCTCCTAGCTCAGGAGGTAGTGCAGCACAAAGGAAGGGTCTGGAAAGCCCTTTGTTGAAAAGTTAAATTAGTTTCTCTCTTCACATATTGGTCAGAGGGAACAAAAATGGCTTGAGAATATGAATGAAAAATATTGTTTTAAAAATCCCACTTTTTGTCATACTAAAATGTAATGCAGGGTAGCATGATTGTGTATGTGTGTATTCTCAACAGGCCTATGTCCTATTCACTCTGCACAATAAGTGGCACTGGAGGCCACTCACTCACACTGATTATAAAGGCACTTGGTAGACCATAGCTAACAATCTATGGAGCAGAATCCAGCCCTTGTGGGTAGACTTTGTTTTAGCCTGAATTGTAATGCCTAAGAGAAAATCTCACACATCAAACGTGATTTGTTTGGAATGGCCTCAAACCATTAGCAAGCACGTGCATAGCTGCAGGAAAAATATAACTGGAAGTGTCTTTACTTTTCAAGTCTAGGCGTGAAACAGACAAGAACTGAGCTTGACTTTTAACTTTCATGCAGTAAGAACAAGCAGCTGCTCAACTGTAAATCCAGCAAACTGTTCCTGGAAAAATATAGCACCTCGATACAGAATAACTTGATGCCATTTTCACAGCTTGGCTTTTCAACTTATCTCTTATTATTTATATTCCACCTTTTTTCCTCTTGCAAGGAGCCCAAGATACCTTATATGGTCCTCTTCTTCATGTTATCCTCGCAACAACCTTGTGAGGTAGGTTAGGTCACCCAGTGAGCTTCATAGCAGGGTGGGGAATAGAACCCGGATCTACCATGTCCCAGTCCAACACTCTAACCACTACACCACATATGCTCCCTACTTCCCATGCTTCCTTTGGATAAGTGAGAGCATGGAGAAGTACAGCATCTCACTAATATCTGTTTATTTGCAAGTACACAAACAAAGCAGGTAGAAGAAATTAGATTCTGAAAGTAGGCATCCGAACCCTGCATTGCATCAGATTCTCCAAGACCAACCGCACCCCAAGAATGCTATACTCCAGCCGTGTGCTAATAAAACACACTAATTTCCCTGCATTCAAACTGCAAAACTGCTGTTTATTTCTGCAGTACACAAAGACTGGACTCAATCAAGCTTTCAAGTTCTCCAGAGCGATACATCAGGCTAGATGGTAAAGAGAGAGAGAAAAAATGGTGAGAAGGAAGGAAAAAAAGTTGACTGTTGTTGAAGCCATATAGAGTCTTTGTTTAGTCACAGTTTTAAGACAGAAAGTGGGAGGAGGCAGCAAACGTTTAGATTAGGCTCTGCTAGGTGATCTGATAGATTCTACTTGCGCCTAGGATAGTCTTTAGGACTTCTAGGATGATGAAACAAGCAACAGCTAATCCCCCATTTTCAAAAATAAAAAACCCAGTAGTTACCCAGATCTCATACAAATCTTAGGCACAGGTACATGGAAACAGAAGTAGAGAGAAAATAGACAGGTTTTATATTCACAAGGTCGCAGATAATTTTAGATAGTGTACTACTTTTTAAAAAGGTAAATATAAGCCAAATTGGGTAGCTTTACTTAGTAGTTGGAGAGTATGTATCCTCAGAGAATAAAAAACCCATTAATGCAGTTTCTTCACATATGTTCAATGTTTACAGTATCAGAGACAATTATTTACAGCCAATGGCTATGCATGTTTACTCATAAGTAAGTCCCATTCTGTTCAATGGAGTTTACTCACTAGTAGGATCATTTAGAATTGCAGCCTTAAAATGTACTTTGAAGCAAGAGCATATGTTGTTTCTGATGTTGTACTATAAAACAGGTGAAGGGGAAATGCCACAGCTAGCAATTTATGAATGCGACTTCACATCATTCTTACCTCAACTAGCTGAACTGATCCATAATACTGTTTGTCAGGCAAAGGATAGTCTTTAGGACTTCTAGGATGATGAAACAAGCAACAGCTAATCCCCCATTTTCAAAAATAAAAAACCCAGTAGTTACCCAGATCTCATACAAATCTTAGGCACAGGTACATGGAAACAGAAGTAGAGAGAAAATAGACAGGTTTTATATTCACAAGGTCGCAGATAATTTTAGATAGTGTACTACTTTTTAAAAAGGTAAATATAAGCCAAATTGGGTAGCTTTACTTAGTAGTTGGAGAGTATGTATCCTCAGAGAATAAAAAACCCATTAATGCAGTTTCTTCACATATGTTCAATGTTTACAGTATCAGAGACAATTATTTACAGCCAATGGCTATGCATGTTTACTCATAAGTAAGTCCCATTCTGTTCAATGGAGTTTACTCACTAGTAGGATCATTTAGAATTGCAGCCTTAAAATGTACTTTGAAGCAAGAGCATATGTTGTTTCTGATGTTGTACTATAAAACAGGTGAAGGGGAAATGCCACAGCTAGCAATTTATGAATGCGACTTCACATCATTCTTACCTCAACTAGCTGAACTGATCCATAATACTGTTTGTCAGGCAAAGGATTGTTAGGATCCACGTAGACAATTTTCATCCGCTGCCCCTATGCAAAAAATATTACTATTCTAACATCAATGTAGTATTTACATGCAGAATTAGCATGCTTCTCAATTTATTTTTAAAAACTTATATCTCACTTTTTCCTACCAAATAGACTCAAAGCAGCTCACAAAGGAAACATTTTAAAAACTAAAGCAACAATGTACAACACACACACACACACACATTTAAAACATAAAATCCAGTACAAGACATATGTAATTGTCACTGTCTGTGCTTTCTGCATTTCATTTCCCCCTGACCTCTCTGTTTGCACTCCACCCACAATTATGTGTTTATATACTCGTAACTCAGCATAACACTTTATCACATCATTTTAGAAAACTGAAAAGTAGCAACATCCTGTTTAGATCAGGATGGTACCTGGAGAGAGATTAGGACTGCATGTTTACTTCCAATATGGCTGGGAAGCATGAGCAGGATGATGATATTTCACTCTTGGAGCTTTTCTACATGAGGCTTTTCTTATGGGTTCACGGTAGTTTGTAGGTCTTTTACACAATGTCATCCTCCTCCAGGACTTCTCCTGCTCTTTACAACCATTTCCCCAGCTTTTTTTTAGATTGAGGAATATGTGATATTATTTAGAAATGACAGAAAGAGGGTGGTTCTACAAGAGTGATTTAAAGCTCTTTCAAGGCGCATTAAAATTTTTACCTCTACAGGAGCCAAGCGCAAATCTGGGGTTCAGGTGCGTTTTCTCTCCGATTATGCGCATTATCGAATGCGCCTTAAATAGCGAGTTTTTTTTCTCCGCCGCCGTTAAAGTGCATTATGACCATGTAAACAAGCGATTCTTCTTATTTTAGCCACTTTAAAGCGTGTTTTATTCTGCCAGTTATGCGCTTCACTGCATGCTGTTTATAGGATTTAGCCGTAAAAGCAACTGCGAGAAGATGTGCATAATTGGAGAACCAGGCATCAAGCCGAATTCTTGTAGAGGGGACTTGAGACTCTTGCGTCATTGCACAATTCTACTATACCACAGCACCATTTAGTGGTTGCATAATGAAGCATATAGAAAAGCAGAGAAAGAACCTCCCACCACCCCCAGAAAAAACACGTGTAAAGAAGTAAATCTTAATCCCACAAAGAATTTGGAAACAGAAGCCTCGGTAAAGATGCATGTTAAAAGCCCCATGTAGAAAAGGCCTTGTTCTGCTTGTTGGCTTTCCAAAGGCATATGGTTGGCCACTATGGTAACAGAATGCTGGACTAGATAGAACTTTGGTCTGATCCAGCAGGACTCTTATTTCTGAAAAATTAAATGCTGAAACCATGAAACCCCAGGTTTGTTTGAATGAAGGATGTCCTTCTTCCGGAGCTAAAAACATATTTCTGACAGATTTACTCTCATGTGGTAATCAAGTTAAAAACATTTCAGGCTTTCACTTTTTCCCACAGGTACTGTATCAGGTGAGTAGCAAGGGAAAAAACATGTGGGAGTAAGGATAACTTCCAATCACCATCCCCGCCCCCAATATCCCAGAAGGAAACATCAACAAGACATAAAAAGCAGTTCAATGAGAAGAATCCTGATTTTCAGATTTTCATGCAACATTTTACTTACAGTTAGCTGCACATCAGGTCTTTTTTCCAGTAGAGTCATACCTTCACTAGGTAAGCCAAAGGATTTCACCTGATAACTCAAGTAGCCACCATACGAAGAAAGCTGAACAACATATTTAAAGAGATGATGAAGGTGATTACAAGAGCTTATGAATGACATAAGTTCTAATTATTAAAATCACAATGATCTCAATGCTTTGCCCCTTGCAATGAGATTTCCAGCACTACCAGCGCAGGTTACAGAGCGGTAGAGCATGCAGAGGGATCAGGAAAAGAGAATATATTCCCAATCATGTGTCTTCAAAAGGCCTTTCTATGGGCACAAGAGGCTGTTGGCTGCTATAAAATGCAACAACATCTATGTGCTATATAGGCTAAGACGAGATGGCAAGATAAAAGATATGGGGTGGGGAAAGAGAGATAGCAGAAAATGAGAAAGATTGCCTCTATAAGGTGGGTAAAAAAGTAGCAGAAACATTTCAACTAAGAAGCAAGTCTTTGAGGCAATGAAGAAAAGAGTCATTGAGAGACAGAGAGAGAGACAGAAAGAGAGAGGAGTCAAAAGTCATTTACCTTTTCTCCCAGGTAAGATGAGGGTGCTACCCAGTACAAATTGTGCACAGAGGGAGGCAATTCTTGGACGTCAGCAACGGCACTGTTGCTGCCTGGATTGAAAGTTATAGGGATGTTCATGCCACTGTCCACATCCTCTAGGTGCCAGTTCCTCATATCAACAAACTAATGGCAAAACAGATAAGAGATGCAAAGAGATGTTTCTGTTACTGAATACTGATTTCCAGACAGCACAAGAGTTATTTTGCATGACCTCCTGGTTTCTCTTGGAAAATTTTCTTTTGTTTGTGTGAGGTTTCCTCACTCTTTGCCTTGAGTACCACCCTGCCAGCATCATTGTGGTGATGTCCCCCCTCCAATGAATGCATTCACATATACACATACACACACATGCCATATTGTTAATATAGAACCAGGGGGGCGAGAGAGTTGAACCTCTTTCAGCATGAGAGCTGAGTTCAATTTCAGAGACGCTCTCATTGCTGTATTCCATTGGTGGCATAGGACCAAATGGGCAGGGTAAAAAATACTATCATGTTCTAGCTTACAGCTCTTACTGCCAGTAACTACACCTTAGGAGAGGCATTTCAACCTTTCAGAAGAAGGGGGGAAACATGCAAAAGCCAGGAAAATGATTGGGGCATCTCAGGAGCCCTGGAGCAGCAGATTGGGGTCCCAAATGGACCAGACAGTTAAATTCTTCCACTCTTTCTGCAGCCCCACTCCCCACAACATGGGAAACTCACTATCCTGATTCACAGGCTACATTCTGATAAACAATCAGTGAATTTGGACAATACGATAGTCAATGGTGGGGTAATGATCAACTTTACAGTTGTTCATCTAGGGGGTACTCCCCACACAACATGGTAATAAATAATCAACTGTGGTGTGGATTAGGATCAGCACTGAGTTGACTATGGCAGAATTCAGACGACACAATAGTCAATACAACTGACGATTGTCCCCCCCCTCCCCCGTTGCTTATTGTGTCGTCCGAATTTAGCCAGTGTGTCTGGTGGCAATCCCTATGTTTAGTGGAACATGTAGCTTGGGCATTACAGTGGTGCACAAAACATCCTGTTTCTGCTCATGGCAAACAAGCAAGACAACCTGCATGCTGCAATCAAAGATCTTCCAAGGGCTGGGAAAAATAGCAACAGAGACAAGTCCATCTGTGGCATGAAATGTGTTGAGATTCTAAGCCCTCCCACCAAAATGTGAGGCAACAAAGAGATTTGCTTTATACTGTAAAAAACAAAACAAAAAACTCTTCACACCTGTAATGACTGTGAAGCCTCTAAGCTTCTTAGAGCTAGCCTCTAAGCTTAATTAGGCAAACAAAGCAGGACAGTTGCCTATCAAGTAAACAGACGGTTTCCCACTGTGTCCAAGAGGATTTTACTGGTCTCCTCCTTCAGGGAGGGTCCTCTTGATCCAACTTCTGATGTGCAGCTAGTCTGGCGAACCACCTCTCACCTCCTCTCAATTCCGCCCACTTGACCCTGCGACAGACACTGGGACCTGTCAATTCCAATGCTCCCTCCCCCTCTGACAAAAGCTGAGTTCCCAGGGGGTGGGAAGAGGAAGACGATCTCTGAACCCTATCTTGACACTATGGCATGGAAGGCATCACAGTGACATCATCATCATCATCACTATTATTATTTCTTACCCGCCTCTCCCTTCGGATTGAGGCGGGGAGCAACATCAATACCAATAATAAAATACATAAACTGATTAAAAGCATATAAAATTAATACATTATTAAAATCAACAAAGTCTTAAAATTCGACTGGGTAGGCCTGCCGGAAGAGATCAGTCTTTCTAGCTCTCTTAAATTCTTGAAGACTGGTAAGTTGGCGGACCTCTCACAGCAGGTCGTTCCACAGTCTGGGAGCGGCAGAAGAGAAGGTCCTCTGGGTAACAGTTGCAGGCTAGTCTAGGCTAACTGTAGTAAATTCTTCCCTGAGGACCTGAGCGTGCGGGGCAGGTGGAAGGGGATAATACATCTGAAAAGCACTTATGCAAATATACAAAACCAACCACCATCCCAGCTCCAGGCATTAAAAGGGCAACTCTAATCAGTGGAGGCTGGTGGCACTGGTGTCAGTGGGGCTCTGAGTTTTAGTTGGAACTCTAAAGGAGCTATCCAAGTTGCTGAACCTACTGGTGGAGGTCAGCACTGGATTCAACACCTTGGATAGCTCTTTTAGAGTTTGGCCTGGTTCTGACTGAAATCCAGAGTAGATTCACAGCCCCACTGACATTAGAGCCACTGGCCTCTGTCAACTGGGATAAATCCTCAATTTTAGGCCACAGTTAGATGAGACAGCAAGAGATCTTTGTGTGGGTCTACCATGCCTTTTTAAAGAAGCTAATGGCAGTGTACCCATACATATCTTCTTCTTGCAGGGCAAGTAACAGCATCAGACATACAGCAATTTAGAGGTTGGGAAAACAATGGGGATGTGAGTGTGGGGAGATTAAACTCCTCATCCCCCAATAGTTCACCTTGTACCACAGCCCCAATCCAACCCGGTGCTGCTTTTAACTTAAACAAACAAAACAGGAGAGCCAAAAACAGATCATGTGCTATTTTGCCTAGCAGCATCCTTTGGCAAAAATAATAACTTGTAGAAAACATACCGTTACTCTATATTTGTTTGTACTGCGACAAATAGTGGTTGCTCCGAAACAAAAGCAAGAAGTGCAACCCTTCGGATTAGTGGAGTCCAAATAAAATGATCCAGAGCGGCACATGTCACACTGAATGCCTTCAACATTCTCCTA
This sequence comes from Anniella stebbinsi, assembly GCA_029215795.1. NCBI lineage: Eukaryota > Metazoa > Chordata > Lepidosauria > Squamata > Anniellidae > Anniella > Anniella stebbinsi. Next base: position 59,723,724 of record JARDYH010000006.1, on the reverse strand, counting down.
TAAGTCAGTTGCAATAAGTCATTAAATGTTTCCACATAATGCTCCTGTAGTAATATATACATGAAAATAGCTATAATACACACACAATGTAACAGAGAACATTGTTCAAGGCCTTGCTTTTTAGTACACTGTAGGACACATGCAAGTGAAATAGTCTTCTTTTGATAGAACTTCAAGCCAATGGCATGTATACACTTTTGTCCCTTCGATGCACAACAGACTGCTCCACCAATATTATGCATATGTCTTTTTAAATCAGAACCCTTCCATTTGTGTGGATGGTTGTCAGTCACTGGTTGATTCACACCCAACAGACATGCTATTGTGAGGCTCTTGATATACTCAGAAGTAGGGATGGGAAAATCAGCTTATTTCCAGTCTGTGTCACTTTTGTATGTGTTCACCCATACGTCTGTTCCACATCAACCTATCTATCAACTAACAGAAATTTCTCATATTAATATTTATTTCTAACTATGTTTTCTCTGAAGAAGAGAGCAATCCTATGTTCGCCAAGCAGCATCTGTGGGGACATAGGATAGTTCAGTTTCCTGGCTCTGACCTCAGAGCCAGGAAACCACACTCCCTTCCCATCCCCATCCCCCTCTCTTTGCAGAGCAAACTGCACTGGCTACTTCTCTGTGCTTGACACATGGAGGGCAGAGATGGGAAAAAGGGGGTATTCTTGGGAGCAGGGAGGGGAGGAGACCGGAGTGGCTATGTTATTTCCTATGGTCTTTCCTCTCCCTCCAAGACACCTCTGCTAGATGGACAAAATCACCCATCTAGCAGAAATGCAGGGCAGTTGGGAGTGATGGGCCACTGATGTCCTTCCGACTTGCACTGGATACTTGGCAGCCTCCGAGTTCAGAAGCTGCCAACTACCTGGATAGGATTGCGCTCTAACTGTATTTCCCCCCTCAACTTCAGCATTTCTAAATTATTTTGATACTTTTTGAGCCAAGAACTGTGTCAGAACATATGAGACTGAATCAGTTCAGAATTCGCTAAGAGCGAACTCTTCAAGCATCCTTAGTTAGAAGTATATATTTAAAGACTGGTTGTGAAAGAGCCCCACTGAGTGTGCACTAGCCACTGTGATGGAGTTTTTAATCATCTGATCACAGTTTTATGTGATCATACACTTGGTCCTTTGGCTTTGAGTCTGACAATAAAGCTACTGTTGCAGGAATGATAAAGGAAGGGAAATAGCATTATACTAGGGCTGTGCATGGATGGTGAAGATGATGGAGAGAGTGAGAGAGAAAAACAATGCAGCAATCTCAGGTTTTCAAGAGACAGTCCTCTTACTTTAAAAGAAGCAGAGGTATGTGTGCTGATAAGGAAAAAACAGACATGGTGCTTGATACTCAATTCCATTAATCATACTACAACGTCAAATTTAATCGAGAGACGTTATTGAAATTTAGCACTAGTCATTGAAACTCTTGGAAATAATTGTCTGGAAGCACCGGTACATTTCAGCAATGAATTGTTTGTACATTAAGCCAGCACTTTACAGATGCCAGAAGCAGAATTAATGTGGGATCACATTGATACCGATTAGTCAGTCCCAACAAACCTACTGCTACACTCCCTTAGCCCCCACCAGATTACTTCACAGTGACATGGACAACTGGAACATGTTTCCCTTTAATCCCAGCATTTTTAGGTGACATTCTTAAAAGTGTGGTAGGTGGTGCACATTCTCTCCTGGAACACTATACACAAAGTGCTAGTACACATCATCCTCAGGACAATGGATGTGAACTTTCCTAGCACTATTTGTGCTGGCAGCAGAGAACCTGCCAACAGAGTATCAGAGGCAGTAAGCCTATATACACCAGTTGCTGGGGAACATGGATGGGAGGGTGCTGTTGCACTCAAGTGCTGTTTGTGGGTCCCTGGTTGACAGCTGGTTGGCCACTGTAGGAACAGAATGATGGACTAGATGAACCCTTGGTCTGATCCAGCATGACTCTTATGTTCTTATGTTCTTAACAAAACCCTCTTTCTGCTCAAGAGCTCCTCTTCACTGATCAATCTGTACATAATTGTACAGTTCAATGGGCATTTTCCTATTGATTACAATGGGAGGTGGGTTGCACCCCTGAAATAGGGGAAGACTAGTGAGATACATGCTCAAGAAGCAGCAATATTACCATACCTTTCCTTCCAACACTTGGATTGCAAACCTCCATAATGCCAGGTGCTATAGTAACAAATACACAATCCACCTCATTAGGAAATTAAGAACACAAGGAAGACCTATGATGGATCAGAATAAAGGTCTATCTAATTCAACATTCTGTTCTCACAATGACCAATCGGATGTCCAAGGGAAGCCCATGAGTAGGACGTGAGTGCAATAGCACCATTCCACTCATGTTCCCCAGCAACTGGCATAGAGAGACATACTGCCTCTGATACTGGAAGTAGTACTTTTTTTTAAAAAAAATATTACATTTCTATACCACCCAATAGCTGAAGCTCTCTGGGTGGTTCACAACAAATATATATAGCAATCATGACTGGTAGCCATTTATAGCCTTATCCTCCATGAATTTGTCTAATTCCCTTTTGAAGCCATCCACTACATTTTGTGGTAGTGAATTCCATAGTTTAATATCTATGTGCTGTGTGAAAAAGTACTTCCTTTTATCTGTCTTGAATCTTCCACCAATCACCTTCATGGGATGACCCCAGGTTTTAGCATTATTAGAGAGGGAGAAAAATGTCTGCCTGTCCACTTTCTCCACACCATGCATAATTTTGCCCATTTCTGTCATATCTCCCCTCACTCTCCATTTTTCTAGGCTAAGTAATCCCACACATTGTAACCTTTCCTCATAATGGAGTTGCTCCAGCCCATGATAATTTTGGTTGCCCTCTTCTGCATTAACTCCATTTTAAAAATTACCATTTATTTCATGATATGGTTATGCCGCCAAAGATAAAGTTATACTTCTAATTCATATTTATTATTATTTTGTAAAAAATTATGGGAACCATGATTATTTCCAGTTAAATAAGGAGGAAGTCAACAGATGATAACCACACCATTTGTTTGAATGCAAAAGCACCTGACCTTACAGAGGCAAACTCCTGTTTGAGGATTACAAACATTTGGTTCAGTCCCTCCTCTGTTACATTTGCAGAGTTTGCAGTTTGGAAAACCATAGGAGCCAGGAGCACACCGATCACACCGTCGGCCTGTGATTCCCGAGCGGCACCTTCAACAACAAAGCAAAGCCCAAAAATAATTTATGGAAAAGGGTTTGCTTTCAGAGATACAGTCAGAGAATGGTAATTTTTGTGATCCTATGAAAAGTTTAACGGAACGCCTTTCCTGACATGAACCTACCCGAACACTACGTTCAACATCTAAGGCCCTCCTCCGAGTGCCTACTCCAAGGGAAGCTCAGAGGTTGGCAACAAGGGAGAGGACCTCCCTGACAAGGCCCGCCTGGCGCCAACATTATCTTTTCGGCGCCAGGTCAAGACTTTCCTCTTCTCTCATGCATTTGGCAATATCTGAGGAGTCTGGGTTTGTTTTTGTTTTTGTAGCTTTTTGGGTTGTTGCAGTGGTTTTAAATGTATGTGTGTATTGTGTGTATGTTGTATGTTTTTGCTGTTTAGATTTTTTGTATATTGTTTTTAATTGTTTTAATCCTATGTAAACCGCCCAGAGAGCTTTGGCTATGGGGCGGTATACAAATGTAATAAATAAATAAATAAATAAATGCTAACAAAGACTGGAAAAGAAGGTTAACAATACTGTAAGAAATAAGAGATTTTGTTTTTACAAGGTCATGGAACCTTGAATTTAAGGATGTCAGCTCCAAACACTCAGGGTTCTGAGTGTAGAATTTTGCCAGGTGTGTCTTTTTGCATCACAGTTCTATAGTAATGGAAGAAGCTATGCCTAGCAGAACTTTTCCCTTCTGTACTGAAGAACAAAACTAGACATGATCTATGATCATGGGTCTTCCACTTTTATTTTATTTCTTCCAAAATTGTAAGCAGTGGTGTTTCCTCATACATTATTTCCCCATTCTAAATCCCCATCCTTGGGGAAAACCGCAGTAGCAAAAATAGAGTCCTATGGCACCTTAAATGCTACAACATTTATTTTGGCATAAAGTCTCCTGACCATCGAGCTTTGTGATGCGGCTATGGAAGCATGGCAGCTCCCTAGCCAGTAGGGACATTATTGCTGACTGGTCCGTAAAATATGCTGGGTGCTGCAAAAAAGTTCCCGAAATTCAGGGAAAAGCCCACAGCTCGGCACGCAGATGTGAAGCGAGTCATACATGCTGTAGTAGTCCATCAAGCCAGGGAAGAATTGGTTTTCCCAGCAACAGATATCCTGACTTCCTAGCTGCATCACCTCAGTAGCCATTCCTGTATAGTGCTGAGCCAGCATCCTCCATGCCATATTGCAACCTGACTACATCCATAAGTAAAGGCATCAGGTTCCCCTGCCCCCTCATTTGCCATTCAGTGGTGGCGGCCTCTTATTCACTAGCATACTTGCTTTAGGCCAACCTGCACATTCAGTTCTAATGTGACATTTTCCAAACATTTATTCTTTCCTAACAGAGCTGTTTGAACACATACAATAAAGCATTCTCTCTCCCACAAACAGTTTGTCAGAATAAACCAGCCTTCAAACAGACATTATAGCTTCTTCCAGGTAATTTATTTTTTCACAAGCCAATCAGCACTGCATAAATTCATATCCAGATGCTTTTAAGTAATGGGAATTTTTCTTGTCCCATCACCCTCCCTTGCAAAAAATTTTTTTTGAAAAATCAAGACAAAAGTTCTTAAGCTTAATCGTGGAAATGTATCCCAAAAATGTGCACTTACTTGCATTGCCCGTTAATTTTATGACATTCAGGATTCACCATGTTAACAACTCCTTTGCTGGAGCAATTGCACCCCTCACAGCCAGTGAGGGGATGGTAGCCGAAATGCTGCCTCATGCACACTTCACATCGGGGCTTCACAGTTTGAGGAGGACAAATACACTTTCCAGTGATGTCATCACAAAGACGTCGTCCACAGCTGCATGCTGGGATGGGGAGAACCATTTTATATAGGAGTAATATTATTCATATGTAAGTTCTCTTAATTTGAATAAAAGTTAAAACTCCACTAGAACTTACTTTGCCTCATAACAACTTTATTTAACTATTTTTTAAAAAAAAAAGTGATCAAAGCATACACATGCTATGGTTAGTAATTATTTAGGTCAAGTGCTAAACTCTCACCCTCCCTGGGAAACTTTTTAATTATGGATTTAAATATTAAATACAAGAAATGCACACACACAAAAACCCAATAAAAAAACACAACAGCAGGACGGCAAACAAACCAGGACGTTTTCAATTAACTATAGTTTCCATATAGTTTCCCTCTTTATTGTTTTGTATTGATGAAATGTTACAATACAGCTAACCCCCCAAAACTATAGTTTCCTATTTCAAGACACAATTGTTAATAACTTCGTAGCAAGCCAGAATATTAAATCACAATTTGAAATCCTGGCTTTGTCTGAAGCTGTTAAATATGATTTCCTACTTCATCCAAACCTAGAAACTTAGGTTAACTGAAGACTTCTTGGGGCAGTGTCCAACAGAGCTGCTGTGCTTACGCAATTGACATAATGCTAGTGTAAGCGACCTCTAGTGCAACACCAATAGTATAAACTGGTTCTGTGGGTTTCCCTGGAAAACCTGTCACCCGAGCTTAAGCTATTAGTGCTGCACTAGAGATCAATTGCGAAAGCACATTGGCCCTGCTGGATACTGCCCCTGGTTTGCTCATGCAAAGGGAAGAACAAAGGACCTGCATATATGGACAAAAAGCTCATTCATATCTTAGTTTAAGCCATGATCTTCTCATAATCTCACCAGGTATTGGGAAGAACCTGAGTGAGTGATTCCAGTGCCAGGATTCTTGAGGTCCTGGACAGGAAAGCATTGGGGCCCACAAGCAAACTCAGACTTTATAACTACTCACACAATGGGGAGGACACCACTGCTACCCACTACCTCTCTCTTCTCTAGGCAACTGTCCAACTGCTGCCCACCACGTCTCTCTAAGCAAATGCACAGTAGTTTTCTTTCCAGTTCTCCTTTGATGCCCAGCTCTAAACCAGCTCCACACCACCGTGGCATAATTCAGAAGTATGAGACTATAGTGAGCAGAGAGGATCCCATTGTTTTGTTTGCTTGTTTTTACATGTATACATCATCACCTTTCTAATACATTCAAGGCAATTCATTTTTAAAAAAATATTTACAATTTGTGTATAGACACAATCCAAAAGGGAAAGTGGACAAGAAGGGAAGAGGAGACAGAGCTCAGTTGCAACTATGTAACAATAGCTACATAACAATGATTGCACCTAGGGCTTATCTACATAAGGCTGTTAATCCACTGCACTTGCTTTCAGTTTCATCGCAGGATTGAGATCAGAGCACTACACGAGAAGCGTTTCTTTCCCTGCTGTTCTGCTTCCTAACCTCTAGTGACACTGTGGCATAGCAAAATAGCACAAATGCATATTGTGGAAACAATGTTTTTTTCAACATCAGAAATAATATTACGTTTTCCCTGCTCTAAAAAAATCTCGCCAAAAGTGAGATTTACAAACCGAAGTGAAACTGGAGGGTTCAACATCGTATGAAGAACCTGTAAACAACCATGAGTAGGGAACGACAAGAGCATAACAAATGGCTCCTGTAGAAAAGTTCCTAGGCTCTGGAACTCCCTTCCAAAGGAGGCTCATCCCACCTCTTAATTAATGATCTTCCAGAAGCTGGTAAAAGACCTCCCTGTTTAGAAAGGCACTGAGTATATAATTTTGATTCGCTGTTTTAAGTGCTCCTTATTTTTTTAACATTTGTATTGTTTTTATTGCTGATGGGTCATTTTCTGCTGCAGTTTTCATGTTTTGGGATATGTCATAAATTGGAAGGATGTTTTTAACTGTTAAATTCTTTAATTTGTTGTAAGCCGCCTAGAACTTTTTGGAGATAAGGCAAGGTATAGATGTTTTAAACTGAATAAAATAGCCTTCTTTGGGGACATACACCTACTTTGTGTTACAAATGCATTGCAAGTGTGTATAATGTAATGTTCCTCCAAAAGTAAACAGAGGACAATAAAGGCTCCTTCACAGAATCAGAAAATGTATTAGCTCCAAAAGGTTGACTTCTGACATTTATTAAATACTATAAATGGATCCCCTGTGATGGAACAGGGTATAAATGTTAGAGAAAGTACCAAAATATAGACTGAAATAAAATGCAGAATGAAATATTCAGCTCTTCAGGCAACATTCAAGAAAAGCACAATGCAGGATCTGACTTCTCTCAAGAACGATTAGCAACATACATACCTTTGCAAGATGGAAATCCGTAATAGCCTGTTTGGCACCTGCTGCATCGACGGCCAATTATGTTTTGCTTGCAGTTGCACAGGCCCCCCATTGGGCTGCAGGTAGGACTGGTGGCACCATTCCGATGACAATTGCAAGGCAGGGCCCCATCATTGTAGGCGGCTGCAAGTGACCGTGCTGAATTTCTACAGAATTCTGAGGATGTTACTGGGCTGTTCAAATGGGGAAAGTAAAGCATTTGAATTCTGGTATTTTAAAAAAAAAAATTAGTTAAAATATGTTTATATATGTTTATATTCTGCACTGGGTTTGGACATTGAATACTGTTTGTTTATTTTCATTTTCAGTTCTATAATTTATCATTGGTTCATATGCTTTAAAATAAAGTTAAAATAAATCCATGGAGTTTATTTTATTTTTAAAAAATGAAATTAAACACTTCTGCCTCTAGCACTCTTTCTCCAATGTGTTTTGAATATGAATACACATGCAAGGGCAATATTCATAATCTCTCTCCACTCTTATATCCCAACACATCCTGAGCTGTGTACTTCATTTATCAGCTCCACAGCTGGAGCCACCCACTCTTGATGCCCTTTTTGTTTGGAACTACTTCCCAGAATGCCTCTGTGAAATCATTTTCCATAAAATCCTTCCTCAAAACTCACCTTTTCCAGGAAGCACTTACCACAGAATCATAGAATCACAGAATAGTGAATTTGGAAGGGGCCTATAAGGCCATCAAGTCCAACCCCCTGCCCAATGCAGGAATCCACCTTAAAGCATATCCGAAAGATGGCTGTCCAGCTGCATCTTGAAAGCCTCTAGTATGGGAGAGCCCACAACTTCCCTAGGTAATTGGTTCCATTGTCGTACTGCTCTAACAGTCAGGAAGTTTTTTCTGATGTCCAGATGGAATCTGGCTTCCTGTAACTCGAGCCCATTATTTAGTGTCCTGCACTCTGGGATGATCAAGAAGAGATCCTGGCACTCTTTTGGGTGACAACCATTCAAGTATTTGAAGAGTGCTATCATGTCTCCCTTCAATCTTCTCTTCTCCAGGCTAAACATGCCCAGTTCTTTCAGTCTCTTTCAGGGCTTTACTTTCAGACCATTGATCATCCTTGTTGCCCTCTTCTGAAACCTTTCCAGCTTGTCTGCAACCTTCTTGAAGTGTGGTCCCCAGAACTGCTCAGAACAACCCCTAGTCCCAATGAGCCAGTGTAATTTATCCAAAGTACATGTAAGCGAAATAATTGCATGCTCTTTCCCCCTTTCCCTTCCTCTATTCCCCCCTTGTTTCTACTTTAAGATTGTATAACCCTTGCAGTAGGAACTTGTCCAATGTGTTATGTATAAACCATCATATACAAAGATGGCAGTAAATAAATAAAAGTTATATAGGATGGTTACCAACTAGTCTTCCTATCAGCAGATGTCCCCCATTACTGTGCAGAAAATTTGGGGGACCCTCCGGAACCACCCAAAACCATCTCACCCTCTGTTCTAATGACAGATGCCTTCCATCAGTAGAGTGAAATTAGTTGGATACCACCCATGACCAATAATATGTACACTCGGTATCGCAGAATGCGAAGCTAAGGATGTCCCCCTATCAGGTTACCAACTAGTCTTCCCATCAGCAGATGTCCCCCATTACTGTGCAGAAAATTTGGGGGACCCTCCGGAACCACCCAAAACCATCTCACCCTCTGTTCTAATGACAGATGCCTTCCATCAGTAGAGTGAAATTAGTTGGATACCACCCATGACCAATAATATGTACACTCGGTATCGCAGAATGCGAAGCTAAGGATGCCATCCTACACATTTACCTCGAACTAAATCCCATTGAACTCAGTGGGTCTAACTTCTAAGTACACTAGAATCTAAGAAGAGCCATGCTGGATCAGACCAAGGATCCATCTAATTCAGCATTCTGTTCACACAGTGGCCAACAGCTGTCGACCAAGAACTCACCAACAGGTTATGAGTGCAAAAGAATTGCACAATGACTTACTTAATGTAAAAACTGTTTCCACCACACTGGTTGATGAAATCATATGACTTGTCCACAGTGTCTTCCTGAAGAAGTGTATAAGTGTAGCTATCTGCTGGAACAACAAGGATGCGTCCCTTTTAAAATGAGGAGAAAATGAAACTATTATATTTTAGTAGAGAAAATGAAAGGACTAGGCACAAGTATCCAAACACAGTTTGCAGGCAATTGCCATTCATTTCAAAAGGGGTGTGTGTGAGTAAAAGACTCTTGCATAGTGCCTATATTGATTCCAGAAAATAAAGGAACCTAAGACATTTGCAGAAAGCCTAGACTGTGAGTGCCATCACATGGGGGAAATCATGTTTCCTTACAGTGGCTTCTCCAATCCCATTTTTGTCCCCCATTACTTCCTCATTCTTCTCAGCTGGAAATGAAGGGCTGTTTTGATCGTGCCGCTTTTCCTGCATACAGCAGGAGGTCATGGCACATTCTGGTTGTTTTAAAAAAGTCGGATTTTTTTTTGTGGGGGTCTATTTTGCAATGGAAAAATGAGTGGAACAAGCGGGAGGAGCATGGGAGGTAGACGTTGTCGTCTAAAGGACGCGCGTACTTCCATAAGTGGGCAGTAGGAAGCGTGCAATAAAACACTTGTCTGAGGAACCTCTGTATATTATCAGAGCCAAACTGATTTAGCCAGATTTAGCCCTATGCAAAGAAAATGAATCTTCTTGAATTTAACAAATAACAGTCTTTAATATAATAAAACCTACCAAGACCACTGCTTTTCCATTAGGAATTTTCACTGTTACTGAAATATCATGTTTAGGGATGTCAAATTCAATTTGATTTTCTGCCATCACCAGACTTCGACACCCAGAAATATGTGGACAAAATGAAGCATTATAAGAACCTAAAGCAGACAAAAGGGGAAAAAAATTAAACTAACCTGTAGAAATTCCAAGTGTGATTAAAAAAAAATCTAAACCTATGCAAAAGCCAGCTCACCTGACCAGAGTTGTCCTCCATCCACAGTAACATGCACTGGAAATGTTGGGTATTCTGGCTGGTAAAAATGTATGACAAACACATATCTGCCCAAATGCGTCAATCTCCCACTCAATGTAATTTGGTTCTGTCAAGATAAATAAGTTTAGTGAACTGAAATTTGTTAGACTTTTGAGGATTAACCTATCTGCAGACTGAAAAGGCTGCATTCACGTGCCATCTTGGCACATTATTGGCTGTTCAATTTAGAATTAAACTGAAAGTGTGGGAAGATGTCTCATAAAAAGGAAAACAAAGTTGAACAGGACTTTAAAAGAACAGTCTCTGTCAATGTCTTGTTTGAATGTTCACTTTGCTAAAGCCTGGGTAGCTTCTTAGACCTAAAAGGGAGCAGAAAGGGAATATGTTGAGCAGCCAGTATGACTTGTGGTGTCAGGTACACTACAAAAAAAAATTTATGGTCCTTCGAGACAGAGATGCAGCTGGTGGCTTAAGGAGTTACTTCACTCCAAGCTACCCAGAGCTCATTCCAGCATTGCTATAGACACCATGTAAAGCCAGGATCTACCGATGTAAATGAAGGCTCACCAGAGAGCCTAGTAAAGGTCCCCTCAGTCCTGGAGCCAGCCCTTACTCCTTAACCCAGGAAAAAAGGATGAGCCCTTACTTAGGGCATTACAGAAGAAATGCAAAGTCAAGAAGCATGACTCATGCTTCCTGTTCCATCCCCCCATCCCAAGATCTAATGGCCAAACTTGTTCAGAGTGTGAGAGAAGATCCCAGCAGCTAGTGAGCAAATATTCAACTAAAATATAGGTTTAAAGTGAATAAACATTACCTTAGCAAGCGCTAAGCTACTACATTGAGCAATAGCTCTTTATCAGATGTCAGGTCCTTGCAAATCAATTAAGAAAAGTGTTTAACGTTCTGCAAGAGTTTAATTGCATGTCAGATAAGATTAATGTTTACAAATCTTTGTAAAGATTTACAAATTGACAAATGATGTTGCATTTTCTGTTGTTTTTAAATCTGTTGTATTTTAAATCTTGGCACTAATACTAGGATTTATTATTATTCTGATTTTATACTGTAGTTTTTATGTTTTATCATGTTCTATTTTATGGTCTTAATTGTTGTGAACCTCCAGGAGAGTTTCAGCTATATGGTAATACATAAGTAAATAAATACATAAGTAGGCATAAAAGCACCTAATGGTATGGCCTATATTTAATTCAAAATGTAACTACCTGTGAAGAAGTCAACATCACTCCATTAACTGTGTGAGGAGATGGTAAAGGAGGAGTCAATGTATCCTGATAGACCACATTTCTTGGCACCTCTGCAACCTTTCCATCCCTCACAACATCCAAAACCATGGCTACAGGAGGTGTTTCATAGTGCGAGGGGATGCATGAAGCACTTTAAAAGGGAGAAAGAATGAGATCACTAATGTAGACACTAGAAAGTAAAGCCAAATAAATGCAAAGCATATCAGTAACTGCCACATACTGATATTAAGAAAACAGGAGACTGATACAGAATGGGTGGGTTCACACAATCAGTGAAAGAAAATAAGCCACGGTGGCTAATTTTCCCTGTTTTCATATGCCGGTCACAAACCACCTAATTAGCATAGTTACCTTCACCAGGCACGGGTTGTTGTGATGTCTTGGAGAGGATGGGTGGCTGGGTTGGTTTACAAAACATCCTGTAACCCATGGATTGTTTTAGGGTTGCTGGGTGGTTTGTAAACCAACCAACCAACCACCCTAGCTAGATTTGGACATCACGACAATCCATGCCTAGCGAGAGTAATTATGCTAATTAGGTGGTTCATAACTGGCACTTGCAGGGAGGAAAAATGAGACATTGTGGCTTATTTTCCCTCCGTGATCGTGCGAACTCAGTCATTTGTCTAAGTGAGCATTTGCGGCGCAACTACAATTGTCACTTGATTATATATACTTGTAGTGAACGCCTTCTCTGAATGGGAATCCTTATGTAGCTAAAATGGCACCATCTATGCACAAGAGGGAGGAATCAGCAGACTTGGGGGAAGCTCAAGGTTTCAGGTGTACAAAAAAATAATTGGGGGAAAAGTTTCTCAGGAGCAGAGACCCAAAAGTAGCTCAGTGAGGACTGATGTACTCAGTGGTCCTAAAAGGCTGACTGACTGATGGGAGTGAAGAAAAAGAAAACCATGTGGGGCAGGGGAATGGAATGGAGGATTCTGGAAAAGAACATGGCTGGCTGGAATTCTACACTACATACTGCAAAATTGTTGCAGTTTCCACTTAGGTCACTTGGAGCAAAATTCTAGGTGAATTTGGGGGTCCTGCTTGGGTTAAGCACCTATAGGAATTATGCGGGGGAGGGGAATAATTAAGATTAGCTGAATTCCTCAAGGGAGACTTGTGCATCTCTTGGTGAAAACTTGCACATCTGTACTGAGCAGAAAGCCTGACTCCTGAGAACAATTTTCCTTATTTCAAAATAGGCAGAATGGGAGCCCTGCTGAAGGATGATCACTGCAGTTACTCCTGAGTCAGTATTAAAATCATGATTTCATAAAGCCTTTACTTGAGGAAAGAAAAAGGGAAGGAAGCATTTTACCTTGAATCAGCCACATGGCCATCTGTGGCAATGCAATAAACTTGAGGTTTGAGATACTCTAATGAAAAATCTTCCACTGGAATAATGCAAACCTTGTGCTAGGAAACAAAGACAAAATGCATGTTACATTTTCCCCTCCCATGTGGTGACAGTTTGAGGGGACCTTGGCAAAGTGCCCACTGGTAGCCCCCCTTGTACATCAGTGGGCCCTGGGATTACCTCAGGGATGGGAAATCTCAGGCCCATGGGGCAAATCCAGCCCTCCTCCTCCTCCAGTCCAGCCTTCCAGAGTTCCCCAGATGGCCATGCCCCATTTTCCTGGCCACACCCACAAATAATTTGGTGGTTTTCCAGCTTTACATGTTTTTTTTTCAATTGAAAAAGTTTGAAATGCCTCTCCTAAGGTTTAGTTACAGGCAGTAAGAGCAGCAAGCTAGAATATGCTTGCAGTTTTGGTATTTATAGAATTTTGCCTTCTGCCCTGCCCACCACTGAAATGTGGTTCCCAAGAATTTTTCCAAAATTGAATTTGGTCCTGAGGCTGAAAGTTCTCCACCCCTGGCTTACCTAACTGTACTAGCAGCAGCTATACCACAATGAACGCCGCATGGCTTGAAGACAGTGCTGCCACATTCATTTCTCGCAATGCCCTGACGCTACATCAGAGGCATTGTGGGAAATTAAAATGGAAGGTGCCTGGGGTGGGTGTCCATCTAAGCCAGGCACCAGCACAGTGATGGGCCCTGCCTGGGTACTTGGGCCTCAGTAGCTGCTCAAGCATGTTGAGCACTGGTGCTAAGCAGCAACAATATGTGAAAAATAGCATGTTATTTGTACTAAAGCAACATAAATAAAGGGAGCAATTTAGTTTAGCAAAGGGAATGCAGTTTGTGGAGATCTGTGAAGGATGGGCTATTCTGTCAAGATGAAACAGGAATGCAGAGACCTAAAAATCCATGACCGCAGAGTTTACTGCAGTCTCTTGCTCTCATTAGCAGGATTTGTGAGAAGTCAGCCATGAGTGCAATATGGTGGGCAGAGAGATGCTACTATACCATTAGACGGGATTAAAATTATATCTGGTTGACAGTTACTCACCGTTGCCTTGGATAGCTCATTTGTCTTTACTAAGCACAGAAGCAAAAAAGGACTGGCTGAAAGAAGCATTTAGCCTGCCTTTACTGCACATGGACACTTAAGAGTATTCATTCTGACTCTATTTCTGATGGCATTGCACACATCGGCAGGAAAGATTTATGTACTCCTGCTTTCTTTCTCCCAAGCAAACCAGGATTCATAAGCCAACAACAAAACCTGGTTTATTCCTGGTTTACAGTACTTTGCATTGTTTGCTGGTCTTTTAGCTATTGTGCTGCCATTTTATTGTTTTATTACAATGTTTCCATTTTATTTATTTGGCATTTTGCTAATTTATCGATTCTGCAAATGTTGCTTTTAACTTTGTAAACTGTATGAACAGTATGAACAGAAAGAGTTTTATATATCTATGTTTGCCATTTGCACGACAGCCAGCAGACACTCACCCAGGTTGCGGATCAGTGTTGGTTGCAACACATGCTGGCCACACCATTGTGAATATTCAAGCTGTGACAGATGATCACTATGGCTTATTGTGACTTGTGAACCTGAGCAGAGTGGCTTGTTGCCATGGGCAACAAGCCACCCAGTACCCATAGGGTGCAGAAAAGTTCTAGGGTGGCTTTTTAACCATAACAACAAGGCACCCTGCCTAGGTGCTGGCAATCATGTGAACCAGCCCTGTATTTTGAAAGTATGGAAGCCACAGAGAAATCTTTTAAGTATCCAAGAGGTGGCAGCAAAGATCTTATAATAAAGCACTTTAACCATTTGCTTGGGAAGTCACCTACTTACATAGCTAGCCCTGCAACTGAGGAAAGTTCCTGAAATTTTTGCATTCATACAGTGTGGCAGCTTTCCATTAATTATGACAGTTTCTCAGTGGTAAAGCACGTGCTTTGCATGTCAAAGGTCTATTCTTTAATCCCTGGCATCTCCAGTTAAAACAATCCAGTAGCAGTAGATGGGGGAAAGACCTCTGCCTGAGACCCCAGATTTCCACTACCGCTTGGAATAGACTGTTCTGAGAAGCATGGACAAACAGTCTGACCTGGTATAAGGCAGATTTCTATGTTCCCCATCTAAAACATATTACTGAAAATTAGGGATGTGCAGTGGATCGGATCCGATCCACTATCCAAATCCGATCCACCCAAAAATCGGATAAAAATGATCCGATCTGATCCGCCAACCATACGATCGGATCCAATCCAATCCGAAGGGACCCGATCCGGATCGGGGGGAAATCAGAAAATCGGACGCCATTTTGAATGCTTTTCCCCATAGCCTAATATTGTGTTACAAAAACGCCTATAACTTTTTCAGTTTTAAAGATAGAAGGATGAAATGTGGGCACTTTGTAGAAGGGTTAGGGGTAGTTATCTGTGAGAAATTTCAGAAAGATTGGTGCAGGCATTTTGTGGCAATTAATCTTTTAATAAATAACCAGGAATGCCTATAACTTTTTCATTTTTAATGTTCCACACATGAAACTTTGCCACATTGTAGTTGGTATATTGGGATCCATGTGTACAAAATTTCAGAAACATAGGGGCTTGCTTTATGTGGCAATTAATTTTAGACAAATGGGTAGCAGTGGGGTAAATACAGATGCCTCCAACTTTTTGATTTTTAAAGATACAAACAGGAACCTTGGGCACATTACAGGTACCACTTTGCTTGATCTGTGTGTGAAATTTCAGAAAGATAGGTCCAGGCATTTAGTGGCAAGGTATTTTTGAAACAATGAGGAAAGAAACGCCTATAACTTTTTTATTTTAAAAGTTAGAAGTCTGAAAGTTGCTCACTTTGTAGATGGGCTAGGGGTAGTTACCTGTGAGAAATTTCAGAATGATAGGTCCAGGCATTTGATGGCTATGGATTTTTTAGATTAAAAGTTACAAAAGTTTTTCCACAGAGGCTTGGGCTGTCAATTGCACCCCCTCTCCCGCCTCCCCCTCCCTCTTTTATCTGTCAAAACTCAGTGTTGTTGTCACTTTTAATCTAAAAAATCCATAGACATCAAATGCCTGGACCTATTTTTCTGAGATTTCTGAGAGATAACTACCCCTAACCTATCTACAAAGTGAGCAACTTTCAGATCTCTAACTTTTAAAATAAAGAAGTTATAGGCGTTTCCTTCCTCATTTTTCAAAAATACCTTGCCACTACATGCTTGAAGCTATGCTTCTGAAATGTGGTATGTCTAATGTGGAGAAATTTCAGAAGCATAGCTTCAAGCGTGTAGTGGCAAGGTATTTTTGAAAAATGAGGAAGGAAACGCCTATAACTTCTTTATTTTAAAAGTTAGAAGTCTGAAAGTTGCTCACTTTGTAGATGGGTTAGGGGTAGTTATCTCTCAGAAATTTCAGAAAGATAGGTCCAAGCATTTGATGGCTTTGGATTTTTTAGATTAAAAGTGACAACAACATGGAGTTTTGACAGATAAAAGAGGGAGGGGGAGGCGGGGGGGGGTGCAATTGACAGCCCAAGCCTCTGTGGAAAAACTTTTGTAACTTTTAATCTAAAAAACCCATAGCCATCAAATGCCCAAGCCTCTGTGGAAAAACTTTTGTAACTTTTAATCTAAAAAATCCATAGCCATCAAGTGCCTGGACCTATCATTCTGAAATTTCTCACAGGTAACCACCCCTAACCCATCTACAAAGTGAGCAACTTTCAGACTTCTAACTTTTAAAATAAAAAAGTTATAGGTGTTTCTTTCCTCATTGTTTCAAAAATACCTTGCCACTACATGCCTGGACCTATCTTTCTGAAATTTCACACACGTATCAAGCAAAGTGGTACCTGTAATGTGCCCAAGTTTCCTGTTTGTATCTTTAAAAATCAAAAAGTTGGAGGCATAACTGTATTTACCCCAATACTACCCATTTTTCTAAAATTAATTGCCACATAAAGTAAGCACCTATGTTTCTGAAATTTCACACACATGATTCCCAATGTACCACCTGCAATGTGGCAAAGTTTCATGTGTAGAACATTAAAAATGAAAAAGTTATAGGCATTCCTGGTTATTTATTAAAAAATTAATTGTCACAAAATGCCTGCACCAATCTTTCTGAAATTTCTCACAGATAACTACCCCTAACCCTTCTACAAAGTGCCCATGTTTCATCCTTCTATCTTTAAAACTGAAAAAGTTATAGGCGTTTGTGTAACTCAATACTCGGCTATGGGGAAATGCATTCAAAATGGCATCCGATCCGAAAATTGGACATCCGATTTTCGGATCGGAATCGGATCCAATCCACCCAACCTCCGATCCAATCCAAATCGGATCCGATCCGCCCAACCTCCGATCCAATCCGATCCGATCCAGTCCACCAGGTCCGATTCCGATCCGCAATCCGATCCAATCCGGGGGGGGGGGGGGTCAGTGCACATCCTACTGAAAATGTTGTTGGAAACAGCTTCCTTGATTCTCACTTTGGGGATATCTCACAAATAGAAACTTACCAGGAGAAAATCTGTTGCTGATGACCTGAAATGTAAATTTGCATCACCCAAAAGGTCATAAATGGCAATGCGATCCATACCATCAAGCACAACACTGCGACACAGGAAGCTGTAACAGATTAAGGCCATTAAAAGCTGTTACTTTTCCCACATAAACCACACTAGAAGTCTTCCACCCAAAAGGGTATTTATTCTTCCACCCTTTGTCCATTTCTGCAAGAGTTGGTTGTAAAGATTTTATCATTTACCTTTAGTACTGTTAAACAATGGAGAAAACCTATATCAACAGAAAAATATGGAAGTATCTGTGGAGGTAATCCAATAAAACATTAGGAATCAAGTTTGGAGTCAAAGAATTAAGATACTTCAATGGATTACTGTAGTAAAAAATATTTTTTTAAAATATTCACATTAGTATTTGACTTCTTGGAGATTAACACTTATCAACCTGTACAAATCTGTGCAATTTGTACTCCAACTTGGAATATTCTATTTGATATAGACGGAGAAACCAGGAAGATTTCATACAAATCTAGTGACTATGTCCTGCCAAGACAGGCTATTGGCTGTGCTCTCTGCTGTCCTTCTGCTGGCAGGGAAAGACAATTTGATTCAAGCAGGCCTTTGGCACACAAACTGGTCTATTGGATTGGGTGTTGGTGTTATTCTTGTGTCTTTTAATTGTTCTTTTTTCAATGTATGTGTTTTATGAATTAAATTACATTTTTATTTTAGACTACGTTTTAAACTAAGTTTTTATTTACAGTTTTGGTTCTTCTTATTGTTAGTCACCTTGAGTGCCATTAGAGGCAAGGCATTAATAAATCTACATGTACATACAGTCTGGATAAAAGATTGTCAAGACAATTTTTGGTGCAAAGGCGATATCATTGCCATTAAAGGAATAAGGAAATGGGAGTCTGGATTCAGTTCCACCCACAATCTCCAAATAGATTAAAAACCAGACATAACTGAGCCAGTCATACGTCTGGCAATATATGTACACATTGCAGGTTCCACTATTCCTGACTCTGACCTTGCTGCAAACACAGGCCCAGATCTGGAAGGTTGACTCACATAACAATTGCTCTTGCTGATCAGGTCAAAAGTGTTTAATACAATCTTGGCTCCATACTATGTGTATGTACAGTATACTGATGGAACACATAAGAGGGAAGACACGAGAGAGGAGTGGCCAATGTCACAAAATCCAGGAAGAAAACTGAGAAGAAAAAGATCCTGAGAAACCTTTGCCTTATTAACAACACAGTGGCAATTTAATAAAGAAAAACAGAAGAGCAAGATATGGAAACAAGATGAGATTAGCCATAGGAATGAGATGGATCCTGGGTGACAGAAACATTGCCAGCTGACAAAAACAAGTAGGATAAGTTGACTAAAGAAAAACAGCTCCTAGGGGACTATCAGAAAAGATAAACATACACAGCAGGTTAAAGACCAAATGCAAAACAAACTCTGCATAACACAGAAAATAATTGTTTCAGATTCCTCACCTATATTTACAGCTGTATATATTAATGCTTGCCTCCATCATTTGTCCAGGGCTGTTAATCTCCACATTACCAATATATGCTTGATCATGTTCATTAAGGTACTCAAGGACTACTACATAGCGGCCAGCTTCAGCTATGTTCAATCTGATTTGCAGATCCACCTGAAGAAGATTCAAATCACATTTGACTATAACCAAAATAATTATTGCAGGGATGCCATCCCTATCCATCATTTTTCACAAGCATTCAGTTAGAAAAACAATGAATCCAATCTGCTAAGGCCCTTCCTTCAGAACCACAGTCCTCCACTCATGGGCTCCCCCCCCATAATGGCTGTTCCTAGGGATGGGAGAATGAGTGGTGTTCAAGCTCACCAACATTTCCTGGACATCAGCTCACTGCTCACTGCTCATCTTTCCTTAGTTTACGCTCATATTTGTGATCGCTGGTCATCGTGCTTGAATGGGCAAATTGTTCAAAACGAACAACTAGCGAACATGCATAAGCAATTCCCAAATTTGCACAAACGTTCCCCACAGCACTAAAGTGTGGGTGACTCAACATAGGCACCTTTTGAGAAAGGTGCGCATTTTTTCAAGTACACATTTTGCAGACATGAAGGCAAGTTCAGGCATTTGCAAACATTTTCAAAGAAAATGTGCTTATGTTCGTGTGCATGATTGCAAATGGGACATTTGAGTGATTTGCAAAGTGAAATGAAATTATCACACATCCCTAACTGCTCCATGGGTAAATCACCACACAGTGATGCTGAGGGGATGTACACAGCTAAAGCGTGTTACATCAACATGGCACAGACTGTGATAGATTTACATACAATTAGAAATATCTTACCTCTTGACCACTGATATGTGACATCCCTGGATGTTGGGGTGTTGGCTGTTGGAAAGCTACTTTCCTGTACTCTCCCCCATGCAAGAAAAATGTTACTTCTGAACCAAGCACACAACAAAATCTGTCCAGTGGCAAATGTTCGTACTGTAAACAACTTTAAAAGAAGAAGAAAGAGGCAGTTAGATAGACCGTTAAAATAAAAACAAATACAACCAAGGCACCTTGATCATGAAGGAGGTTTCCCCAGGGTGAGGCTCATCTATTGTACTCTGGGTGTGGTTACCACTACAATTTCCCCAAAGCAGGAAGCTCAACTGCCTCATTAATGGAATTGAAGCACTAACCTATTGGTTGTGGCATGTCCTGCATATGAGCAAGGCTCTGTAACTGGAAATTGCAGGATGGATGCTTCATAGTAGTCTCTAGGTAAGAGTACCAGGTAATCCTGACAGGACAAACCAAGATTAGCATAAGCATATTTACTGAACAGACATAAAATGATCAAGTGAAAACCATGGCAAAATTACATATGACTATTTACTTATTTATTTAAAATATCTATATACCGCTCTTCATTATCAAATCACAGACGATGTACAAAATGCATTAAATCATCTCCTTAGCCCATCTCCTTAGTGATATCATGTAAGGTTATGGTCTTCCTGTGAGGGGTTTATTTACAGATGGTGTATTCTATGCTGTTGTGACAAAATTGAAGCAAATGGGAAGGAAATTATTTTTGTACCAGGTCTGAGGCTGGTGTAAAACTGCACTGACAATGGAGGCAACTTCAACTCCCCAATGGGATTGAAGGGGTATAGGGTAAAGAATCCATGTACTCGTCCCCTGTGCTCCTAACATCATGTCAAATCTGCCCTGCTGGCATATCTTGGGTGTTCTGCCAGCACATTTTAGTGGGGCTTCTGCCCCTGCGAGCAAATCTCTGATTGTGTTCCGAATCTCCCAGGTAATATTCTAATACTGGCCCTTGGAGCACACGAGCTCTCATTCTGCCTGCTTAGTCTCAATTCCAATGTTATGTTGAACCTCCTCCATAGGCATTTGTCCTTTTATTTCTTGGGGGGGGCGTGTACTCCAGCTCTCCAAAATACCAACATCATATCTCGAGGTTAATTTCTTACCAGGAGGACTCCCTCTGCCATGATTTTAAAAATCCAGGTTCCATGACGTAATGAAAATGGATCTGCAAAGCTCTTGCCTGGGACAGTTACAAAAGCTGGCTCTCTACTGGGTGGGAACAAAAAGTCTTTGCTCTGATGTGTCCCTGTCAGAAAACAAGTAAATTAATAAGAGCAGTCCTTGATTACATGTAATACAACAACAACATTCTATACATTAAAAAGAGACGGACAGCAAGTTCAGCGGTTAAATCAAAGCTCTGAATCTGGTCTGCCCGGAATGGATATCATTCCACAGAGCATTAACCTTAATACTCAAACTATATCTTGATTCAGACATAATGATCTCAGGCAGATAAACCATGGTTTATAGGTCCTTATACTCTGGCTTGTTTAAACCAGTTTCTTGTGACATCTGTTCTGAAAAACTGTGGACTTTGACTATCACCACAGGGCTGTCTTTATACCGTTTGCCCAAAGGTGGTTGCGTAGTGATGCTGTGTTGGTTACATGATGCAGCAGCCAACTCACAGCCACCAAGGGGCTTTCCCCCGAAACTGTGTGTTTAAAAAGTCGTGGACTTACTGCGACTTTTTCCTTTGCTGCGAGATCACCACAGTATTTCCTTGTTTGTCGGTGGTGACCTCACATCAGGTTCAGGCTGGGGGTAGGCTGACCATATGAAAAGGAGGACAGGGCTCCTGTAACTTTAACAGTTGTAGAGAAAAGGGAATTTCAGCCAGTGTCATTTGTATGCAATTAGTTCCTGGTGAAATTCCCTCTTCATCATAGCAGTTAAAGTTGCAGAGGCCCTGGCTTCTTTTGTATATGGTCACTCTAGTATAGTGCTTGCAACTTTAACTGTTGTTATGAAGAGGGAATATCACCAGGAACTAATTGCATACAAATGATACTGGCTGAAATTCCCTTTTCTCTACAACTGTTAAAGTTACAGGAGCCCTGTCCTCCTTTTCATATGGTCAGCCTAGCTGGGGGCATTCCAGGGCAGATCTTGGCCACTGATATGATGCGGGAAGGTCAGGCAGAGGGCAGGGGGCAGGTTGAATGGAGGAGGGTGGCTGCTGATGGGGTTGGGGGAGAAGAGGCTACAATTGAGAGGCTGAATTGGGAAAGTGCGGGAATGCTCCCTCCTGCCCCATCTAGATTTAACAGTTTAGCTTCGCAGCAGTGGGCTTTTCAGCTGATGCCCTTCCAAAGCAGCATTGTATAGTCACCCCCTCGATGCTAACTGCTGGTCTAGTTAAGCTACAGGTGTTTAGTCCTCTGGTGGATATAGTGCTACAGTATCAAGCTCAGCCAGGATGTTTCTCAGAGGGGCATTTCATACATTAAACAACAACAAATCCAGGTTTGCTATTGAGTGTATGATCCAGGGATCTGCTCTCATTCCTATATCTCTGACAAGTGTACTTGTATAAAACCTCTCTGGAACACCCTTCCCCAATTGGGTGCCCTCCTGATGTGTTGGACTCCCAGCATGCCCCAGCCAGTAATGCTGGGAGTTACAGCCCAACATAGCTGGACAATATCAGGAGGGGAAGGCAGATTGGGAGCATTCACAGATTCCATGCTTAGCTCCACACTTAGGTAAACACCTTTAAAAAAATGTAATCAGATTCAAATCGATGGCACATTTATTCTTCTGACACACAGCAATATAATGTGCAAGGTATGGTGCTAACATCTAACCAAATATCAGAATATAAATATTCTGTTACAGCCTAGATAAGGTATCCAGTTTTCATTTTTCAGTCTCTTTGTCAATTAATACAACTCTCTATATTTGAGTCTGGAAGTGGTAGTTGTTAAATAAACATTGTTGAAACAAGAAGCAACTATGCCAAAACCAGCCTCTCTGACAGCACCTTAGGAAACGTCTTTCAGCACTGAAGATTTAAAAGCAGCAAGCAGAGTGAAATATGCATTACTGACAGAGGCCGTAAGTGTCACAACTGAGAGCCTATCCACACTACTGCTTTAAAACAGTTTATAACTGTTTTAAACTGGTTAATAACGGTTATTAACCGGTTTGACACTGTCATAAACCGTTTTAAAGCAGTAGTGTAGATAGGCTCCAAGCCTCCTAGAAAACGACAGCAACTGAAATAATTTAACTAGCACAGATAAGGATTGTCTTCATGATTACTTGTTCTGAAATAATTAAGCTTGGATTTTTTAAACAATAATGTTCTTGAAGCAAATTAAAAATAAGGAAAAGTTGCAGCCCCCGATTTGTCAGGAGGTATTTTTATTCTTTCAGGCTAACCAGTGGTGAGCAATTTGTTCAGCATCACAAGCAGATTAGATATTTCTGCCATCACTTATTCAGGTTATCTGAAGGAATGTCTTCTCCCAAGTGTACCTGCCCGGACCCTAAGATTTTATTTATTTTATTTATTACATTTATATACTGCACCATAGCCGAAGCTCTCTGGGCGGTTTACATAAGATTAAAACAATTAAAAACAATATACAAAAATTAAAACAGCAAAAAACATAAATATACACACAGTATACATGTACATTTAAAACCACAATAATAACTTTGAAAAAAACCCAGGCTCATCAGATATTGCTAAATGCCTGAGAGAAGAGGAAAATCTTGACCTGCTGCCGAAAAGGTAACATCCTCAGAGGCCCTTCTCCATGAACCCCTGCCAAAGGAAGTGAGGCAGGTGGCTACCAGGAGGAGGGTCATCTCTGCTGTGGCACCCTGGCTGTGGAATGCGCTCCCTAGAGAGGTTCGCCTGGCACCTAAATTATACTCTTTTAGACGCTAGGTGAAGACCTTTTTATTTTCTCAGTATTTTAACAGTTTATCAGTTTAATTTTTAACTTTGCTGTTTTAAATTTGTATTTTAAATCTGTATTAATTTCTGCATTGCTGCCTGTGGCACATTTTAATAGTATTGTTGTTTTACATTTTGAATGGTTTTTATGGTTTTAATAATGTCAACTTCATAATCATAAGGTCTAGTCATTGGATTATCATTAAAAACAGTCCCACAGCCCACAGGCATAGCAAGCAGGCAGGAGTGGAATTTGTGACCAAGTCGGTCAGGGGAGGAATTGAACTTATGTATCAAGTTCATGTGCCTCATTACAATATTACTTATATGAGCTCTCAGATCTTAATCAAATACAGAAATTTAGGATTAAAGTTTTATTTCTGTATGTGTGCACACACATGCATGCAAGAAATACATTGTTATCCCCACCTCCCCATTGCAGACCTATTGAAAATGAAAGCTAGGAGTATCAACCAGCGCTGGTGTAAGTGTAAGCGTGGCCAGGCATCTGCCAAAGGCCCACACCCCAGCAGGGGGCCCTCGAGCTGTTCCTCCTGTTCACCATTGCAAACTGCTTGTTCACCTGCCTTCTGTTCTGGCCCAGATAAGGACAGCGATGAGAAGGAGGTACAGTAGATCCCACAGCTTACTTGCTCATTTGGCTCTCTGCCTGTCAAGCAGCCAAGAAGTAGCAATGATGAGACAGAGGATGAGAAGCAATAGCAGCTGGGACAATGGTGGTGAGAAGGCAGACTCACTAAGGGAGGGGGCCCATTGAGGGTTTCTGGCCCAAGGGCCCTGCAAAATCTGAAGCCGGCACTGGTGTCTGGATTTTAGCAAAAGGCTGCAAACTGCACAGCAAACCAAACTATCCTGATCATGTAAACAAACCTCGTTAAATGACACCTTTAGTTGAACTGAGTTCAGTGGATGAAGGTGCTTGTCAGTCATCCATTGAGTGCTGCTGCCATTGTGTTTTACCTACCTTTTTGAGTCCGAGATTCATAAGCGATTATGTGACCAGATACTACAGCAGTTCCCGGATTAATATACCTCAAGATAACATGAAATAAAGAGAGGTTTGGTTTCTCCACATTCAAAGTTATCCTCACTTCATTCTGTAAAATGGAAGTTAACAGACAAGAAAAAAAACAGCCATAAAGTGCCAAAAGGATAAACCATTAGAAACTGTGCAAGCACAATGCTAAATTCCTATAGAAAAACAAACAAATATGTACACACAAATGTAGACAAATATGCAGATGGGGGAAGCATTTTCTGGGGTAAGGAAGAGAAAGACAGGCAAACCTAGCAAGAAATGTAATTCACTTACAAGTGTTATTAGGCTCAAAATGTTTTCCCTCAGCAATTGAGATCCTCCCTTTAGAGATTTTTGAAACCAAGCTGATATAGTGCAGTACTAGGTGGAGGAACTTAGAAGCCACAGTGACAGGTACTACCACCTCTGGCTGGGAAAAAAAGAAGCAAAGGAGATGATAGGAAAGCATATTTAATACTACCACCCAAAGGCAAGGAAAAAAGTCTAGAAACATTTAGCAAATGTAAACACTCGCTCAAAAAACTAATGGCTGGTTCCAAAGTAAGTCAGGCCAAAACACTTTTCATAGATCCTCACAGTGAATGATGTCGCACTCTGAAGAAAACGGGTCTGGAAAAATGCTTTATTTTGGCTGTAATGTGGTGTTCATTTCTTAGGCTGCGCTCCTATCCTCACTTATCTGGAAGTAAGCCCCACTGAATTCAATGGGGTTTTCTTCAGAGTAGGCACAGGAAGGACTGCACTGTGAGTTTGCATAGGACTGTGGCATGATGTCACATGGCATAACTAAGGTTAGTGTTAGTTATGTTGAAAGTTGCATGCCAGTATTATATCAGGGTGATGCACACTGTACTGTAGATGTTCTCCGACCAATTCTATACTTGGCTTGGTGTACCCATGGTATTAACATTAGGGCTGTCAAGTCACAACCTAGAGCACCCTTCCCCAATCTGGTCTCCCTGGATGTGTTGGATTCCAACGCCCATAACCCCATGCTGGCTAGGAATGATGAGAGTTGCAGTCCAATGCTAATGATGCAGTGCTAATGTTCTTAATGCTAATGATGCATTGGGAGGGTTGCAGCCAACTTATTGCAGTCAATTTGACATATGCCTAGATTTCCATGCATTAGTTCTCTTGGTTTGCTCCTTTTTCTATACATTTCCTTTTCTCCTCCTTCAAGCATCAGTAACACCCAACTGCAAGCTAGGCTAAAATACAACAAACAGGTCCTTTTTTTCTTATCAAATGCACATATACAGAATCACTAGGATGGGGAGAAAAGAGATTCTCAGTGTGAGAAGGGCAGCATTTCTTCCCTTCCCCCCTTCAGAGCCCTACAACTAAACTACTCATCTGCTATGCCATCCCACCATCACTACCTTCAAAAGTGAGCTTAACTTAATAGGGACACAATAGGAAATGCTGAGCTACTCCAAACTGTAAAAGTCAAATTATATACCCCCCCCCCCCGCAAAAAAAGAAATAGCCCAAATTGCTCTCATTTGTCCTAATTCAATGTATAGGCAAGCCTACACCAGCTGCATGACCTCCAAATTCTGGCTGGGGATGATGGGATTGTGATCCAATACTTCTGAAGGGCAACAGTGTGGGGAAGGCTGGACTATGCTTTAAGTGTCCAGTGTTGAGGCAAATGTGGGTTTCTTAAGTGCATGCTCTGTCTTTGAAGATTAGAAAAGGCAGCTGGAAAATGGCATTGGAGAAGCTGTTGCTCATAAAGTCATATTTTGTCATCATGAATTTCCTACATGATTAACAAAATTTAAATAGAAGCCCCCCAAGGGTAAACAGTGGAAGAGTAAGACAGATAAAGCGAACAATAACTAATCAGAAGGAAATTATATTATAGCACAATGCTCCAAGAACCTCTCTGAACATGTCTCCACACTGCTTCCAAAAGCTAGACATGAACTTTCCCAAAGATGTACAAATACCAATTGATGAAAGAAGACATGAGGACCAAAAAGATGCCCAGAAAGCCTTTAGTGAGCACAATCCCCTCCTTTTCCCCTTGTAAAGCTTGCTATCTTTGCATGGTACATCAGACCGGTATCCTGATCTTGTACATCTGGACCAGCGTCTCTACCAGCTCGATGGTGTTTTTATCATGAGCCACACCATGAGCAACAAGTTGTTTGGGCAGTATTGATCAACCTGAAACTAAATAAATTCCCCAAGAAAGCATTTAATTGGACTAATCAAAGAAATACATTTCCTTTATGTAATGCCTGAAACCAAATAAGATTTACTGATCCAAATTACCCTTTCCCTGTCTTTTCCTATTGAGGCTGGTGTACAGGAAAATGTTAAATTTTAAAATCCAGACTTCATAATGTTTGGCCACTGTGCTGAGAGTCACTGCACATCTACTCATTTTCTGACACTGATGCTCAAATATATACATGAAGTGTTTTTTACATGGCTACACGCATAAAATTCATGTGAAGCCCAACCACATTGCTGCTGACACATGGACACACTCTTGGTCTGCTCCCACACTTCTTGGAGAACATCACAGTCAGTGTCTAGCTGAACAACTAAATGCTACCTACAGCTGTACATTACCTGTCTGAACCATCAGTTGTGATTGTGGGACTCCATTACCATGCAGAGGGTCACCAGCATCTCCTAATTCAGCCTTCCCCAACCTGGTGTTCTCCAGATACATTGGGCTACAATTCCCATCATCTCCAGTCAGCACAGGAGTTGTAGTCCAACACATCTGGAGGGCACCAGATTGGGGAAGGGTATATTTATCTACTACTGTGAATCAGCCCTAACTAGAACGAGTAAACATGTATAACTGCACTTTCTTGGATAGTGTTACCTGCACAGTCTGCAGACCTATATGTTGCCATTCAATTGTAACAGGTGAGAGCCAGTCTATATGGGTGAGGTCATGTCTGCCTTACAGCTCCAACTGTTACATCTAGGGCCATTTGCCCCATGGGTCATCTTAGGTCCCCTCCACAAGGATTCGCTTTTGCGCCCGGTTAGGCGATTATGCGCACTATCCCTGAAGCGCTTTTACGCCTAATACCTCTGCACGAGAGGCGGCGACAAAAGACGCTTCCCTCCCCTCCCCTCCCCTCCCCGCCGCTCCCCAGCTGGCTGGCTGGTAGGCTGTGGGCAGCAGGCGAGTGCTCCTCCTCCTCCTCGCCTTCCTTTACCCCTCTTCTTCCTCCTCCTCCTCCCGCCGGGCCCCCCGCCGCGGGTGCCGAGCAGGAGGCACCCCTCTTGCGGGGAAGGAGTCGCAGGCGGGTGGGCGGGCAGGCGGGCGCCCAGAGACGAAGCAGCCGTGCTGCCCACAGCCTACCAGCCAGCCAGCTGGGGAGTGGCGGGGAGGGGAGGGAAGCGCCTTTTGACAGCCTGATCCCCTCAGCAGGAGCCGGAGGACAGTGGAGAGAGAGGGGTGCGTGAGAGCTACTGGACACTGCCAGGCACCTTTGGCTGCCTTGGAAATGTGGCTGAGCGGCGGGGAGGGGAGGGAAGCGCCTTTTGACAGCCTGATCCCCTCAGCAGGAGCCGGAGGACAGTGGAGTGAGAGGGGTGCGTGAGAGCTACTGGACGCTGCCAGGCACCTTTGGCTGCCTTGGAAATGTGGCTGCTTTCGTGACTGGAGGGAAACTGGCTGGCGACTGGGGGCTGAGGAGGTGGAGGAGGAGATGCAAACGGCATGAGGAGGGGGCTGCTGCTCGCCGGAGCAGCAGCCCCCTCCTCATGCTGCTCCGGCGAGCGGAAGGGACAGTTCGGCAGCTCGAGCCCGCCGCGACTTGTGAGGAGTGGCGGCGGCAGCAGCTTCCCATCAAATTGCCCTTTAATGGACGGAGCAAAAAAACTCGCTATTTAACGCCCATTCGATAATGCGCACAATCGGGGAGATAACGCGCCTCTACGCCCCATTTGCGCTCCTCTCTTGTAGAGGTAATTTTTTTAATGCACCTTGAAAGAGCTTTAAATCGCTCTTGTAGAGGCAGCCTTAATCACACAGAGGCTCAATTCGGATGACACATTAGGCAACGGAGGAGGGGGGGGACAATTGTCAGTTGTGTTGTTTATTGTGTCGTTTGGAGGGCAACACACAACGCACACACAACTGACAGTACGTTAATCAGGCACTTTAAACAACAGAGCGAAACAATGGACTTGCACGTTGTTTAGCCCGAAGCTCCATTGTTTAAAGTGTCGTCCGAATTCAGCCCCCCCAGTCTCCGTAGACGATTCCGTTTCGGAATAGAGTTCTGCTGCCTAGAGCAGCCAAAAAACCCCGGCCGCTCTATGCAGCCGGCAGAACTCACGGTGCCTGCTGGGATACGGCTGGAGGACACAGGGAGGAGAGGCTGCAACCAAAATGGCCGCCGCAAGTTCGTAGCAGCCGGGACATTTGCCAGTGCCGAGCAGCGCTGGCTGCAGCATGTCGTCTGTGAAGCTCCTCCTGCCTAACGCACGGTCAGTACGTTATTTCCCCTCCGTTGCTTAATATGTCGTCCGAACTGAGCCAGAGAGTCTCTTTAATTGCTGTATTTCCTCTGTTCCTATCTCCAAGTATTTGGAAGGATTCACATAGCAAATTCTTGTATGCACTGCAGCCTGGGCACGGAGAGTCACCACTCTGAAGATCTTTCCACAGAGACAGGGTAATGAGCAAATCAGACTCTACTGCAAGATGCTTCCTTCTGCATCACACCATCATCTAAAGAAAAGGTTTAAGTATATGTGGAAGTAAATCCAAGAGGAGTACAAAAATGAGTTCACTCCATCTTCCCATGCCTAACATATGGGCAGAAGTTAAACACGCACCTGTATTGAGGACATCTGTGCATAACCTCTCCAACTGAAGCCAGGAAATTCTTGAGGATCATAACCAAACCGGATTCCTCTTCCATTAGGAGACGTACCATCTTCAACTTCAAACTTCATATGATGTAAATCAGGGAAGTAGTAGTTTTTTCTAGGCCTTTCAAGAGAATAAAATGAAAAAACAGAGCAATGCTCTATCATTTACTACATATTAAGAAAAACAGACTACTGTAAGAATTGCCTCACTGAATCAGACCAAAGGTCGATTCAATTATTTAAAAAAACCCTGCTAGTTTAAGACCAAAGTTAAGGCTATTTCATGTTGACTCAAGCTCTGCAAAATGGGAAGCTGATGTGTCCCATTTTGTGCAATGTCACAAGTTGTGCTTGCCTACAACTTACCCTCCATGCGCACACACTATTCCTTCATCAGCAAAGATACCCCCCAATTGTCCTGACCTTATATTGCCCTAAGCGGTAGAATTTTGAGGCAGAAAGGTTTTTTTGCAACTCACCTTAACTAGAGAAGCACTCCCTTGTTCCTTTAATCTAGTCCAGCATTTCCCCAGTGGTCAAATATCTTTGGAAAGTAAACAGGCAGGGCAAATGCAAGAAGGCAATGGCCCTCCCCTGTTGTCTGTCCCCAGCATTCTATCCTTAAAAAGCTATTCTGTCCCCTGTAGATGGAGGTTCCAGTTTGCTATTTTCCTTGAATTTATTTGAATAACTTATATCCTGGCTTTCCATTATAAAATAGTGCTCAACTCAGCTAGCAACATTCAAAGAATAGAACACCCATAACAATTTAAAGAATTTGAATTATTTAAAGAAGAGGAGGAGGAGGAGGAGGAGGAGACGACTGTTCGGCAGTAAAATTAAGTCCATCAGAGTTAGCATAAAAACAAAGACTAACAGAAAGCCAAACTTAAACAGAACTATTTCCACCAGGCGGTGGAAGTGAAGACGGAAGGGGGGACGAATTTCCTGTGGGATAGAATCCCACAATTGGGATGCAGCCTCAAAGGAAACCCTCTTTAAAATTTGGCACTCACTATTATAAGAACAATTTGTTATGCAATTAGCTGCTGATTTAACAGTAGATTAGCAATCCTGAAATCTCAAGGAAGTTTTAAGATACTGTTCATCTGCATACTCATCATTTTCCCATCTCACTTACTCTTTGCAGGTTTTTCCAACGATGTGCTTTCTGCACTGGCAGTCACCCGACAGATCATTGCAGACATGACTTACAGACCCTCCGACATCACATTTGCATCCTGCCACATAAGAACAGAATCAGACTTTTAAATCAGAGAACATAAAGTACATGCTATCAGTAGAAAGAGAGGAGAGAGGAGCACTGTCCCTAGAATCATGGAGTTGGATGGGTCCTTAGAGGCCATCTAGTCTAAGCCCTTGCTTGATGCAGGAAATCCAGAGCTCCAGCCTCTGCTTGAAGACTTCTAATGGGGGAAAGCCCACACCCCTCCAATTGATTCCATTGTCAAACTGCAGTTACTATCAAGACTTTCCCTAATGTTCAACCAAAAACTAACATGCTGTAATTTAAGCAGCAGAGAACATGCCTTCTTAGTGCAACAGGTGCTGATTTTCCCTGCCTCTAATTTCCAGCTCTGAATGCAGGAAGGCACCATTTTGGAAGATTGTATTATTAATCTGAATTTCTATGAGATGAGTAAGACCATAACATTTGGATATTTCCCAAAATGGTAAATATTTCTTATATAGGACGATAACAAATATTTCCCTATATTTTCTGATTTAAGCAAAGTGTCTATAAAAGACTAGAATTCTAAGTGTGCTTAACTAAGTTAAGGATTATAACAAAGGTTCACTTGCCTTTCTGCTAGGTACTATCTTGCCCTCTTTATTACCCGCCTTGATCTGGAGGGAGAGGCGGGTAATAAATAAATTATTATTATTATTATTATTATTATTATTATTATTATTTCCACCACCATTACCCCATTGCCAATGACCTCTCAAACCTAGGCTGAAAAAACCAAGCACTTTAATCCTGAAAATGACACCACTGCAACCTACAAGGTTTTAAACAGAAGGTTCAACATGTACACTCAGAAATGCTCATGTACAGATTTGTTATGTAGCAGAGTTTTTAAGATTAACTTTTTAGAAAACTTTTATAAACAAACTATGATGTACCTTGACATCCAAAATAATTCTTGGCTGCCAGACCATAATAACCATCTTCACAAGAATCACAAGAATCTCCACAAACATTAGGTTTGCAGTAACATTCACCATCCACCTGTAAGTAAGGAGAAGGACGGAAAGAATAATAAAAAGTGGCCTTGAACAAGCATCTAAATTTTTTTTAAAAAAATATGAATGAAGGAAGTTTTTTGACAATTGGTGGGAGTTGGTTTGTAGTCACAGAGAGAAGCCATGATTGACTGGATAATCATCAGGGCAGATAAAAGCAAGTACTTCTTCACACAACGCATAGTTACAATATGGAATTTGCTACCACAAGAAGTAGTGATAGTCACCAATTTGGATGGCTTTAAAAGGAGATCAGACGAATTCCTGGAGGAGAAGGCTATCAATGGCTACTAGTGCGGATGGATCTATGCAACCTCCAGTATCAGATGCAGTACGCTTATGTACTCCAGTTGCTGAGGAATATGAGCAGGAGGGCGCTGTTGCACTCATGACCTGCTTGTAGATTTCCCAAGGGCAACTGGTTAGCCACTTTGTGAACAGAATGCTGGATTAGATGGACCCTTGGTTTGATACCGTATGCCTCTTATGTTCTCATGTGATAGAGATGGACACGTGTGGAGTCATTTCTCAGCAGCCCAAAAGAGCACATTCTAGGCGGCAGAACAGAATCTGAACATCTTCTTGGGAACTAACTTGTTGCCACCTGCTTTCTGACATTCTGTGGGAGTACCTGTCAAAGGCCCCCAATTGATGGCCTCAGGGATCAGGTAGGTAAGGTAGATAGGGTGGCCACCTATACATCAAAAAGAGGAAATGCAACAACAACAAAAAGAGGGCAAAGCGGCACTCATCTGCATAACAATAGCATGTGCAAGTTTATAAATATAGGTGCAAATCTTGAAATAATTACTAGATTAAAAAAAAGTCTTTCACATAATGGAAAAGACTGATTAGGTGAACTGTGTGCCTGCTCAGTCTACTGTCAAGGTGCTAACTATTGATGTGCAACTTCAAAGCCCCTGCTCTTTATTCTTATCTTTAACTGGACTTGAATTAGAACAGCTCTTCAAATAGAGGATACCTTCAACTAGAGAACTGTCTTCTGCCAGCACTCTAAAATAGAGGACTATTCTCTGTAAAGTAGGACACCTGGCCACCCTACTAGGTACATGTGGGAAGAGGTGATCCTTCACATCCTGCAATTTCAAGCTATGAAGAGATCAGAAGGTCAAAACCAGAAGTTTAAATTTTTTGCTCAGGAAGTAGAGCAAGAAAGAATAAAGCTGGGCTTTTTTTCAACCTCCAGAAAAATCAAAAAGTATTTGGTGCTATAAACCAAAGAGATGGAGTCTTTATGTTACAACATTCCTCAACCTGGTGCCCTCCAAAGGTTATGCTAGCTAGAAATTATGGCAGTTGCAGTCCAAAACATCTGAGGGCTGACTTCATGATGCTGGGTTGCTGCCACTTTGAGGAAAACTCTGCACTTTTGCTGCTGTGGGGTGGCGGCAGGTAATCCCGATGTAGGAGGCAGTGTGGGCTTTCCGTCATCCATTCAGCTCACCAGGCCTGCCCCCTGCCGTGCCTGGGCTTCCGGCGACCAATCAGGGGTCACCATCTGCCCAGGAACGCCTCTGTATCAAGACAGAGGAGAGAGGTCAGATGGAGGAAGGGCCATAGTGACCCCGCTCCGGAGTAAAAAGTTGGGGTAAGTCCACGACTTCTTTAACATGCAGCTTTGCAGGAAAGCTCTGCAGTGACTGCAAATTGGCGGCTGCGTCATATAACTTATGCAGGGCTACCGTGCAACCGACGCAGGGCTTTTAAAACATATAGACAGCCCCCTGAAGAGCTGCTATCTGAGGAATGAGCTGCCTACTGACTGACATATTTATGTTCAACCAGAAATTTTAAGTAATATGCAAGGAAAGGGTTTGTAAACAGAATGTTTTTACCTGCTGACACTCTCTGACTCCACTCAGTGTTCCAGCTGCATTGCACTGGCACTCTGCAAAGGCAAACACATCTATTTGAAGCCCACCTTCTCATTTTTATATTGTAACAAAGTCAGCACATATCTTATGCATCTTTAAAGCAGCCCATAAGCTAGTGGGACAGGGTGTTTGTGGAGAGGTGGATCCTGAAGAAGGGTTCTGGAAGCGAACAGGCTTCTCTTGCTCTCTTCTCTCTTTCTTTCTTTCTTTCTTTCTTTCTCTCTCTCTCTCTCTCTCTCTCTCTCTCTCTCTCTCTCTCTCTCTCTGAAGTTTAGAGAGAAAGAGATTGAAGGGAGGGATTGAAGGGACAAAGGGAGGAAGGGAGGGAGAGGGAGAGGCCTAGATTGTGTGATTTTTCCCCCCATATGAAAGTGCCCCAAAACTGAACACTGAGGGGTGGCACAACCCCTGTTGTCAATAAAGCCTCTTGGAACCTCAGACTTATCTACCTTTCCTCAAGCCTTTCAAACAAATAGCACTGGTTGGTTTTGAAGACCTGGATTGGGCTGAAAGTAACTGAAACAGCACCGGCATAATTTTCATAACATGGAGGTGTATCAATGCAACCTTACCTATACATCCATCCGGGTTTTGTCTGGCCAGATTCCAGTACAGAGGTTTGCAGATGCTACAGGTTGGGCCTTCTACATTTTGCAGACACTGGCAATAGCCCTAATAGACGAGGGGAATTAAGCATTTTTCATTCAAGGAAGTTAAGGGTAGGGACGTATGGATTTTGTCAAATATGTTCTGTCCGTGTTTCACGGATTGTCCAGTGCCTTTCATTCTTTCATCTACTCATTGATGGAATCATTGTTGTTGGTTGTCATTGTTTTTTACCAGATTTCCGTTCTACTTGTGCAAGCGCAAGTGTGTCTCAACGCTGATGAGCACTTACACAAATGTGCTAATGTGCATTAGTTAATGTGAATTAGCGCTGATGAGAATTAGTGGAAATCCTGTCTAAAAGTTGGGCGAAATGGGTCCAAGTCCATGGAATTCACATGACTCAGGAAAAGCTGGTCTGTTGCAGAATCTATAGGTCAAATTCATAGAAATCCAAACTCATTTGACCCATGGTGGATTTCTCTGACATCCCCAGCTAAGAGGCTTTACAAGCTACTGATGTAGGTAACTACAGCATCCCTGAGAGGTACCTCTAGTGAAGGAGTTCCCACAACCCCCAAAGGTAGTTTGTTCCACTGTCAGACACCTCTTACCATTATATTTAAGTGAAATCTACTTCTCTGCAGTTCCCACCTATTAGTTCTAGCAACAGATAACAAGTCTACTCCATCATCTGCATGACAACCCTTCAGGTATTTGAAGGCAGCTATCATGAGCTTCTCTAAACGAGAGATCTATTGCATGCTTGTAATTGGCCACTCATTGAAGTTTGCGGTTCCATTACACAACATCGTCAACGTCTAGGATGTCTCCCACACTAACCCCTGGTAATCTCGCTTTTAAAAAGATTGGAGATAATGTGATATTTAAAGTTATTCCAGGGATATTGTGGGATTTCCCGTGTGTAAAAATTGGAGTTGTGCTATAATTCTGCCACTAGATGGTGCTGATTCATTAAACACAATTCAAAATCACATGGTCATGGGTAATGGAGCGCATTGTGAAGGTTGAAAGACTGTGGAGGATGAAAGCACCAGTAAGGCTGTGAGATGTTTCCTATGTGTAGAGAAGCTCCATGTCTCCCCTTAATCTACTCTTCTCCAGGTTGAATGTACCCAGTTCTGGCATTAGCCATCTGGATAGTTAAATGCTAATATGCTGTTGCTGCTCTATACATATTAAGCACCACTATATTAGAAAAACACCCCCACCCCACCCTCCACCAGGGGTTCAACACATTTGGTCAATGAACTCAGTAGCTGCAGTCAATACATGCCAATTCTATAATGTAATACTTACAGAATAAGAATCCACAGCTCCTGCCGGGTCACATTCATTGCTGGATTCTTTTCACAATTAAAAAGCAACAACAAGGCTTTATTCTCAAATAATCATTTTCAACTGTTTATATTGCATTTTTAAGTGAACAAAGCATTTCACAGTTAATTCTTTATGAGCTCACAACAAACCTGTGAGGTTGATTTCTCTCAGGAATTATTAAATTATTAAAATATTATTAATAATTTAAATAGCATTTTCAAGGTGCTAAATGCACAGACGGTGCCTCCAGACAGAGGGCTCCTAGCGCTACCAATGAGAAGCCATAGTGCAGCTATTCCAACTTTTCTTTCTTAATGGATTTTCTGCAGCAAGAGAAAAGCCTCCCCATAGTGTCTTGGGCTGCCGGTTTTATTGATAATGTCTGTTTTTATTTATTTTTATTGACAAACTCTGCTTTTATGGAACTTTTATTGAACATATAGTTATTGATTTTTATTACATTTCCTTTGTATGGAAATATAATGCACTCTTTTGAGAGGGTTCAAATCTTCCTCTTCTCGGAAGTCAGAAAAATCAAAGGTCAATCCAGTGCTACTGGCTGATAGAACTGCAGAACTGCATCTGGGGAACATGCCGCTAAATCCTCTCTCTACACCACTGGGCTATGAAACCTGTGCCCTGCCAGTCGCCACCCAAGCTCTTTCCCTGCTCTTGAGCCTAAGCATTTGACACTTAGTGATGGCAAAGAAATTGACAGACTGTAATAAAATGTAGTAAAATATAATAAAAAGTGACATAATAAATGTGCAGACCCAAAACATGTAAGCCAACTGTATGGCTTCAAAAATTAAAAAGCTAATACCTTGTTGTATCACCTCTCAGACTAACCTGCTGGGGATTGAGTCAAGAGAAACAGGATCACCACCAATTAAGGCTCATTCTCCTACCCATAAGAAACATGCAGAAGTGCAAGCCTATATATCAGGGGTGCAGATTTGACCCTCCTGTGGTCCCAATCTAGCCTTATAGGGTTCCCCAGATGGCCATGTCCTCTCCCCTGTCTCCCTTTTCTCCAGCCACTGATTGTTTGGTAGTTTCCCAGATTTTGTGCCAATCCCACCACCCCAATTCTAAAAGGTTGAAATGCCTCTCCTAAGGCTTAGTTTCTGGCAGTAAGAACTTTGCTGTAAACCATCCAGAGAGCTTCGCGCAGTATAGAGATGATGATGACAAAAAAAATGCGGGTATTTTTGGAAAACTCTTCTGTCTTTGGCCCCAACCACCACTAGAATGCATCCCCGGGGAGCTATTAGTATCACTACAATACAAACCCTCTAATCTTATACAAGTCAGATTTCTCCCAGGCATTTTAACAACTTAAGTTGAGGTTTTACCTGACTTTGTGGCCAGGCTTAACAGTTTAAAATGTTTTAAATGTCAGCTGTTTTATGTTTATGGTTTTAAATTTTGTATATTTTTTTTTAGTGTTCAATCTTTTAATTTTTGTAAACCGCCCAGAGAGCTTCGGCTATGGGGCGGTATATAAATGTAATAAATAATAATAATAATAATAATAATAATAATAATAATAAGTCAGTACCATTTGCTGACTGCTCCTACAATTTTGTCACAAATAGAAATGTCCTTGAAAATATTACCTTGGCAATAAGGGAAGCTGTTGGCTGCAGAGAGACATCGGTCACACTGCTGACCTGTAATGCCAGGCCGACACTCACACTGCCCAGTGGCTGGATCACAGGGGGTCTGGTAGGAGCCGTACGTTGAACACTGACAAGCTGAATAAAGAAGTCAATTTTAAAAGGAGGGCAGGAATCGGATCGGGGGGGGGGGGCAATAGGTAACCCATGGACCGCAGGCAGTCCCTGCCATCCTTTGGTGTGGTGCCCCACACCCTGGGGGAAAAATAGTTTTAAAAGTTTGGGGAGAAATGGTGTCTGGAGCACTACAGAGTTACAGAGACCTAAAACTGTCAAACCTAGCTTGCAAACAAGCTAAATTTGACTTCTTGTTGCTCCGTAGTTCTAAAGGCACCATTCCCCCCCCCCAATTCTTTAAACATTTATTTTCAGGTCCCCCAACAGACTGCAGCCTGGGGGAGGGCAGGGGGAAAATGGCTCCAAAACTTCCTAAAATTTAAAGTTGCCCACCTTTAATTTACATGATGGGTGCTTGCTATCTACTCAAGTTTTGCTGGATGACAACTCCCATTACCCCGATTACTGGCCATGATCACTAGGAATCCAACACCTTCAGGGCATTCATAGTTGGGAAGCCCTGCATTAAATGTTTCTCCAGCACGATTCCACAAAGCAGCCTTTCCTAACCTGGTGTCCTCCAGATGTGCTGGACTACAACTTCCAGCATCCCCAGCTCCCCCCCAACTGTTCTCTGCTTCAGTTGCCAGCAATGCTCTCAGCTGCATAGTTACTACGTGAGTACTCTGAGGTTAGGACTCCTGTTCCCACTCAGCCTGTTCAACAGTGGTGGCTTTGAAGCTGCCACAAAAGAAGATACCTGCAGAGAGCCACAAAGATGTGTACGAAACGTAAGTTACCATTCCTGAACACATGAACAAAACATTTTGAATATACTGAGCCAGATCACTGGTAGATCATGCCCAGGGCCAGCTCTACTATTAGACAAACTGAGCCAGCCACTTTAGGCAACAAATGCTTGGGAGAAGCAATGAGGTGTTGGAGGACAGAACTATAGATGCTACACAGCTACTTTACTGCCCTCAGGTGTGGTGGAGGATGCTGTCTCAGCATTGAAGTAAGAGTCAGCTATCACCATCATTGACTTCTGAATGTGGAATGGGGGCTGCCATTTTATGCCTCTGGCAGCAAAATATCTTGGAACAGCCCTGATCATGCTGATGATTCTGACTGGCAACTCAAGCCTTGCTGAGTGAAACCCTTTTGGCTGGGCCTGGAACCTTCAGCCTGCAAAGTATGTGATCTGCCCACTCTTAAGGGCCATAAATCTGCCAAGGAATTTTACATCTCCCAAGCCTCATAAAAGTCTCAGGGTACAAAACAAGTTGTGGCCCTTTATTAGTTCAATCAGCTCCTTCAGAAGGGGCAACTACAATTCTTATCACCATACATAAGGATTCAGTTGGCTTCTAGATTATAGTAGAAGAGAGTTCCAGCCAGCTGGACCCACTTGGAGCTATCAAAGGTTTTATTTTCTTCCAGCCTTGAAGAATTATGCTACCAGTTTCCCCTGTGAGCCTCAAGGAACCACAGAACAGGACAGTGCCAATGCATTACAACCAAAGAAACCTAATCCCTTCTTATAAATCTGTACCATAGATAGATAGATAGATAGATAGATAGATAGATAGATAGATGATAGATAGATCAATATCCAAAACTGCTAATGTAAATTACGTTGTGCTAGCAGAAGCAGCTTCTATCGCACACCAATAACATTTGTTAGCATGGCAGGTTTTCCTGGAACATATGTTACACCAGCAAACATTATCAGTGTTTCACTAGAGGTCACTTACACTAGTGGAACATAATTCATATTAGTTCAGTAGTGCTGCACTGGATACTGCATATATAGAGGATGAGGTAAGATTAAAAATAGGCTGCTCTTGACCGTCAATACAAATTGTTTAGGAAAGTGCTTATGGTATTGCTATATGATATCCTTCAGTAAGAATTCACAGGGCCTAGGAGCCTATTGATTAATATGCCTTAACTTCTGCAATGTCAGTTATTTGCATAAAAGCCTGATGTTCCTTGGATATTTAAAAATGCTGATCACTCTAAACTCAGATGACTGTCTCTTTATAGCCAAAAACAATACATTTATTATGCATATGCACTGGTTTGTGGTACATGATGTGAGATATAGGATAGTGGAATATGGTTGCTAGTTCACTAATCTTTTAAAAACCAAGCCTTTTCCTATGTTACATACCTCTAATTGTGAGCCTACCTGGGAGCTGCAATCTGGATGTGCCCAGAGGTAGGGGGAGTGCAATAGATGAAGGTTGGACTGACTTCTGCAAGGTCGGATTTGGGGCATATCTACCAGTAGAAGTCATTTGGTTCAGCCCCTAGCATCTTTAGATGAAGGATGTCAGGTAACAGGCTGGAAAAATACTGGCTGAGACTGCTGCCTATTAGGGTGGATAGCACCTGACTAACAGTGCAATCCTATACATGCCAATTCAGAAGAAAGTCACATTAAGTTCAATGGGATATACTCCCAGGTGTGTATAGGATGCCTGAAGGAACCATTGTCTGACTCAGTGTATAGCTTTTTCTTATATGTGAATGAAAGACAGAGGTCCCATAACTAGGTCAATATGCTCCCCTCCCAAATCCAAAAATGTGAGGATGCAGTCTAGAGGGTTTTCCCATCCCTCCTTTTTCCAGTCAAGGCACTATTTTACAGCACTATGAGACAGAGATCCTTATTTGTTTAAGGATTTAAATCTGCAGCCCAAGAAGAGTATGTTATCATATTCATAATTATTTGAATCCCAACTAGCCAGATCAATGCTTTTTTTTAAAAAACAAAATGTTTTTACCTTGACAGAAGGGGAAAGAATGGTACCCAAGGCGGCAGCTGTTGCACTGAAGGCCAGTCACCTCAAAACGGCAAAGGCAACTCCCAAGGAAGTCACAGATTTCAGGGCGAGCACCCACTAAATTGCACTGACACACTGCCGAGAAAAAGACACTGTCAGAAGCATTGTTGATTGAAGCAGCAAACTGAAAGCACACCCCTGGCTAAATTATCTCCAGAATGAGGGTGAAGTTTCTCCTTCGGTTTTCTTGTGGCTTGTTTGCCAGCCCACAGGTTGACCTACTGTTTATAATAAGGCCAGTTCTAATGAAAGGAAATGATTTATGTCATTGTGAAAATCTGGTCAATTTGGGCTGCCAGCCTAGTACTAAACACTTGCAAGTAATTCCCCTGAAAGGTCACTGAGAAGTTTGTTTATTCTATCAAGGTCCAGAGATTGTTGCCTCAGGCAGAGTCCGCACTAGAGACTCCTTAGCTTCTGAGGCATTGCTGTGCTGGTATTCATTTATTGTTTTAAAAAGCTACTCTGTGGACACACAGCAATAAATACTATACCATATTTTCCGCGTTTATAACGTGTCTCCGTGCTGCAAGGCAATGCCTTTAGTGGAAGCTGCTTAAGAAGTGGGTAGTTGTTTGGAGGTCACATGAGACCTTTCTGAGGGAGGGAGATTCTGGTAAATGTAGATACATCTGTCCAGATGGTCAACTGCACAGTTATTTTGGGGAAGTTTCCTTTCACTCTCTTACAGGGGTCTCATAGATGAACATGGGGGAAGTTCCCTGGATATGGTCCACTAGAGGCTCCTCGAAATGAGTGATTTATTGCACACTCATGATTGGCCACTCACAAAAGTTTTTGGGTCTTTTACATGATGTCAACAACCAGGATGTCTCCCGCAGTATCTGTTAGAAATTCCATCATGAAAAGAACCACTGCTAAAGTGGTAACATCCTGAAAAGAGCTGGCTCCACCACTAGATGGTGCTGCCTCAATGGAACTGAACCTAGGGGAAGCATTTAATTCAAACCACATGGTGGCCTCTCTACAACCGTGTAGTGCAGCCCATAACAATAGTGCCAAAAAGCAGGAAAAAATCCTGGAGAAAATTGACCCTCAGAGTTATTATCCAGAGAAGCTATCCAAGTTAATCTGTCTACACAAGGCACACACCCTTGCTCCCGTCAGAGATACCAGCTCTGCTCCTCTTTAATGATTATGGAGCCCCAAAATAAGAGAAATGTAAGTCACGAGTGCCTAATCCTGCCAGGGGTTGTATCCTCTAGGTAGCATTCAATGTTAGTCTTGCGCAGAGTAGACTCATTAAAATGAATGGTATGTAAATTAGTCATGACTAACATTGGATATGACTCTTTTTCAGCAGCCTGTTACTTCCTCACGTGAATCACCACCTTTTCTTCTAGCTGTGCTTGGGTAGATCTGCCTTTATCAGCTATATGACAGGTCCTCAAATTTTGATAGCACTATTCAGTAGAGCTTTTCAACTCACGCATCTTTGTGCCAGGAAAAAGTGAATCACTGCCTGTCGAGTAGCTATTAAAGATATAGGAGCCTCCCAGAATAAAAGGCAACAGCCCTACGTCAGAGGATAAAGTCAAGGGCTTGTTAGAGGTTGTTCCCTCATAATAACTTGCTGTGTAAAGGGTGTGTGTCAAAATCATAAACACAGATCTTGTTTTCATCAATCCAGTTGAGCAGTAATACATACTATGAAAAAATTGCAAATAAAATATTTCATTTGCAACTTCCATTTAATGTTGGGCAATTGTCCAATGCAAGGCCTACAGTCCACTGCAGAGATAAATTCCATTAATTCTAATAGAGGAGAGAGTAAATTTGGAAATATGTTCATAAATTAAAATATGCAAATAAACAAAACAATTCAATGGGGCTTACTTCTGAGAAGACATGTAATGTAAGCATGTACGTGCATGCACATGTGTATATGTATTAATTAACTAATTAAGCCAAAAAAACTAACTACCTATTTTAAATAATCTCCTTGCCAGTCAATCTTGCCTATTCCAATATTTAAATTATGGAAAAAAGTGCCATTGAAATGAATGGGATTCCTAATACACTGTTTTAATTTTTATGACTCACCCACAGAGCTTTGGCTTTTGGCTGATATAGAGGTGAATCACTCACAGAGAATTTGGGATAAAAGATTTAATCCTGATTTTATCCTTGAAATGGGATAAAACTGAATGGACTGGACAGGTAGTCATGACTGGACAGTTGTCAATAGGAGGGATTCTGTTTCAGTACTTACGAAAATACATGTTGGAACACACTACATGCTCTGAGAAGCGCTGGAGTATAGATTGAAAACTTAAGAACATGGTTGGCTGGGAAATGCTGAGAGTTGTAGGACATTTTTTTCCATTGAAACATGCTTGGGATTGCACCCTAAGCCACCAGGCTGGATGCATCAACCTTTCTAGCTCCCATGGAGTGAGGAGGCCTCCAGCATCACTGATCTTTCCCTCCTCTGTCTGCCATCATACGGATAGTAACATCCTTTTGCCTGTGGCCCTACCTAGCTCTGTAATGTGGCCCCCAAGAGCTTCTCTGAAGTTGAATTTCAGCCTGAAGCTAAAAGAGGTTCTACATCCCTGCTCTAAATGATATGTTTATACTTTATCGTCCAAATGTTATACTCTGCCTTTCTACCTAATAGATGTTCAAGGTGGCTAATGAAAACATTATATAAATACAATGTAAAAACAAATAAAACCATGATGACTTACTTTGACAGAACGGGTAATGGAAATAGCCTACTGCACAGCTATTGCAGGTAATCCCCTGAAATCCAGCGCGGCATTGGCATTGTCCAGTTTTTTT
This sequence comes from Anniella stebbinsi, assembly GCA_029215795.1. Taxonomy (NCBI): domain Eukaryota; kingdom Metazoa; phylum Chordata; class Lepidosauria; order Squamata; family Anniellidae; genus Anniella; species Anniella stebbinsi. The sequence goes on along the minus strand of JARDYH010000006.1, from coordinate 59,680,380 downwards.
ATCACAGTCACCATCATTTAACACTCCTGAGTTATGACACTGGCAAGCTAGGCAGCAAAAATTTTAAAAAGAAAAGAAAAAAGTTAAGTGCTGACAACCTTGAATGTCAAATACACCTTGAACTGGGGGGAAAATGCAATGACTAAATTTGCACTGCATCTATTGGCAGAATGGAAAAACTTACGCTGACAACGCGGCCCAAAAAATCCTGGTTTGCAGCCACCTCCTAATATAGAAAGACAGTAGAGCACAGCAGTGTTACAGTACATGCAAATCAAATTCTTGTGTGTAATAAAGTTGGGAGGAAGAGAAATACTGCTGTATGGACAATGATGGTATTTCTTGTTCAAGAACATGCTGAAAACGTAGGGCAGTATCCAATGCTGTCCACTCACTAGTGGGACTCCACATTAGTGCAATAGGAAGCTAATGGATCCTTAAACAGCCGGAAAGAGTGGAACTGCTAGTTTTTGGAATGGGACATACCAGTAGAGCTTGCAGAAGAGAGCTCTGCTGAGTATTTCTTTCTGGAAACTAGCATTTCTGGGATTGCTTTCAGATGCGCTAGTTCCTGTTGTACTAGCAGTGGTCCTGCGGTTGTAACAGAACTAGGAGCTGGCATTGTAGCAGTACTGGATACTGCCCATTAACTCTACATTGCTAAGGGAATTGCAGTTATATGCAGGTGCATAAACGGAGACCAAGTAACTGTAAGTAAAGATTTTCAATGTTAAGAAATATTTTTTTAAAAAAAGGCTCCATGTTTTAGGGAACCTTATGATGGATGAGCTCTTGACAAGCAAAGTCAACTTTCTCTATAACTGGTTGCTTGTGTAGCACTGCATATACAGAATTTCCTGCATTTCACTTTTAAAAAATATTCTTTATGATAGATTCTTAAAACAAACAGAAATAGGCCCTTTCTACACCATAAGGGTGTAGAGGGAGGGAGGGAGGGCGATCCCAGAAGTATCTAATACACACCATTGGCACACAGGGATCAGCCTAGTGCCATTCAGGCAAACAGCTTGGTGTGGAAAGGGCCATAGTCTCTTTGTTACATTGTTCATACTAAGTAAGCAAACAAAAAACATGGAGCTCAAAAATAAGCAAAAGGAAGGTAGATGGACTATTTGTCCATCTAGCCCAGTACTGTCTGCTCTGACTGGCAGTCTCTCTCCAGGATTTCAGGCAGAGGTCTTTCACATCATCTGCTCGCTGGTCCTTTTAACTGGAAATGGCTGGGCTTGAACCTGGGACTTTATGCTTGCAAAGCATGTTCTCTACCATTGAGCAATGATCCTTCCCCACCCAAAGAAAATGAATGGAATGGAAGCAATACAGCAAAGAACCTGATCTTATGTATATTTATTTAGCAGTCAGCTCCACTGAGTTCAAGTGGACATGCTCCCCAATAAATGGTGTGCATAGAACTCAGACCCTACACTTACAAGATGCTTAAATCCACTTATTGCAATGGCATTTAGGGCAAATATACAAAGGGTGAGGAATGATCTTCTGAATCCCATCTTACAATCTTTTCCTGGTCACCCTACTGAATTCCTAATGACTCTTTTCTCCAGAGCTCAGACAAGTCAATCACCGAGCAAGTGGCCAAATTCCTAAACTTGGCCGTTTCTATTAGATCCTCCATGACTAATTGTCTTTAACAGCTAAATGTATGCTCAGTCACTTTTTTATTTAACTTTTGGTGTGTTGGAATGGTCTACTGACTGCAGTAGAAGTTGTTGAACTATACACAGTCAGAGCCCCAAGGACTTTCGCTTTTCTGTATTCTATATGGTTATTTGATCGTTTATATTGAAAGCTTTTCTCATGTGGCTGAGCTATTCTGTCTTTCTCCAGTAACTTATGGTTGTATAATAAGCTCAGTCTGGGACCAGAGAACTGAAGATTTGTTTCCAACCTACCATAGATGGTAAATGGACTAATTCTCGATGGCTGAATGGACATTTCTTTGTTCTGCTATGACGCAATGCTATGTTCTGTCATTTGGTGCCTCTATCATACAATTTGTTATCTCCTTATTTCGTAGATTGTAATGCTGAAACAAAGCTACAGGGATTCTTCCATACAAGGCTTTTAATGTGAAATCAGTTTTCACATTCATGCAGTTTTACAGAGGTTCCAGACAATGTCATCTTCCACTGCTCCTTCTATCTTATTCCTTACTGCACAAAATCTGTTAAGGAAGCAAAGACCAGAATAGCAGTGCTAATTCTTTGCAAGTGTGGCTAGGAACATGTAAGTGATAGAGACCCATTAAAAGGAGTTGTCCCTGGATGAATGACATGTTTTGAATTCTCTTCCTTTCTCTAGTTCCCGTTGTGCATTTTTTGATTCAGAAGGAACTAACAAGCAGGGGAAATCAAGCTGGCAAATTTTCTAGCTGGCTTGTGAAACAGACTAGGGCTGCCTCTACAAGAGAGGTTTAAAGCTCTTTCAAGGCGCTTAAAATTTTTTACCTCTACAAGAACGGAGCACAAATCGGGCGTAGAGGCGCGTTATCTCTCCGATTATGCGCATTATCGAATGCGCGTTAAATCGCGAGTTTTATTTTGCTCCGGCCGTTAAAGCGCATTTTAACTATGTGAACAAGCGCTTATGCGCATTAACTACTTGTAAAGCACATTTTGGTCATCCGTTAATGCGCTTCGCCGCCTCTCGTGCAGAGGTATTAGGTGTAAATGCGCTTCAGCGATTATGCGCATAATCGCCTAACCGGGCGCGAAAGCGAATCCTTGTAGAGGGGACCTAGATCATGTTGTCCAATTAGAAATTCACTAGACTAGAGATAGGGCATCCACCTCAACATCCTCAGGTGAAATTGATGGGACTTACAACCTGATTTGTAACCATGTTTACTCAGAAGTAAGCTTAGCTACAGTCCTCTTGTCCTGTGCTCCTGACACTCTTTTACATGCACACCCACCCATCCCCACACACCAGGGTGCTAAAATGGCAATGAGAAGCACCCAGTTCAAATGTCAGGAGAAGGGTAAGTGTGGCAACCAATGAGGAGTGGGGAAAGGAGATTGGACAACACCGCCCACATGACTTTGTCCTGCCCACCATGCGGACAGGACACAGTGAGATGAGCACACGCACACTCCAAAAGCACTGGATTTCTAAAGTATGGATGGTAAATTGCAATTCTGCTTAAAGCTGAGAGTGGTAGAAAAATGATTGGTAGCACTAGGAGACCTTTATCTGGAAGCACCCAAGGACAGAACATAAGCATTAAAACATAGCATCAGAGCACCAACCAAAAACGGAAAAGCAGTCACATGTTCCAGTCCAAAGTAGATGCATATACTGTATATACTAGCAGCCTTCAAACATCTGCATACAAATATAGATAACCACCCACAGAAAAGGAAAATCATACGCTACTTGTGTAAACTCATCCACAGAGTGCCTATTATCCCAGGATTGTTTCTATGATTGAAACCCTAGCATTAAATGATAAACTATGAACACAACAGAAAGGCGAGAACTTGCCAGTTATATGACCAGTTGAAGGATCTTCTGGGTTTGGAGTAGAAACAGGATAAACAGGAATCCCTTTAACATGGGAAGAGAGGGAAGAAGAAGCTGTTAGGAAAATAGCTAGAGACCACATTATTTATTTACTATATTTATATACTGCCTTTCTACCAAAGCACTCAAGGCAGTTCAAAGTTTGAAATAATGGGTTGCGATTGAATAGATGTGACAGAAGGGGGGTATCTTCATGGCACCGAGTTGGCATCGCATTCCCCCAAAACACAGTGCTTTCACTCCTGCAGGGTCGCACCCCGTTATCCCCACGCAAAGGAGCAAGTGTGGGGTTTATATGGATCATAGGAGGGGGGAGCCGCTGCTGCCGCTGCTGCTAGTACCACCGCTGCTGTCCCTTCCTGGCTTTTCCCCCCTTACCTTGCAGGGATTAAAGCCAGGGGAAGGGAGAACCTTCCCCCCAGCAAAAGGGAGACTCTTCTTCCCACGGAGGCAACGCAGGGGCGTTCCAGCAGCCCCTCCCCCCTGCCCCCTGCCTGTGCTGATGGTGACCAATCGGGGGGTGCCATCAGCCTGGCCACAGCTCCAATGTGACCCTGGAGCAGCAGCAACAGATGGTGATGCGCCATCCTCACCACGCTCCAGACAAAAAAGTTGGGGTAAATTCCCAACTTTTTTGCTTCGGAGCTTCAGGGGAAAGCCCCAGGATAGCTGCACAGTGGCTTCTGCATCATATAATCAACCCGGTGCCACCACACCCCCACCCTGGGGCTTTCAGCCCCAAGGAGGAAAGGGCAAGGAGCAAAGAGTAATTGATCGCATTTAGATACCATGAGTTATGGTCACAAATGGCATTTGGTGCATCAGGGGTGATGGAGAAGGCCTCACTGTGTCTTATCTCTGATGCAATCAGATGGAAGGTGTTTATTATACATTAATACACACATGATTTGTTGGGGGAAAGAAGGGGGCAATAGAAAGAATAAAAATTATTTGCTTCTTACCTTCCTTTTATCTCCCCAATGCATCTTGCAGCCCCACTTGTCAACACCCAACCCTTTTTTCCTCCTTCTCCTAAATCCCCCCTTCCCAATTCGTCTTCTCCTCCTCATCCCAATCTCTCCCCGTTGGGTTCATGCTCTACACTCTGTCACATAAATCCCACCCTGCTTAGTTCATCTTCTTCCCCTTTCCCTCACCCAAATAATCCCTCCAGCTCACTTCCCCTCCCTCTCTCACTCAAATCATCTCTTCATCTCACCACCCCACATCTGCCTAATTCTCTCCCTGGCTCCATCACCTAGTTGTCCTGTCCCAGGCTCACCTTCTCTACCCCTACCCCTCCGAAATCTGCCTTTGCCTTTCTCCCTCCTCCTCAGCTTCTTCTCTTATAGCTGGGCTGAGAGACAGGAAGCAAGCAGCTGTGGAAAGGCACCCCTGGGTTTCCTGTGCATCCAGTAAACCTACTGGAATGCTTAAAGGACAAATTGGTTCTTTTTCTCTAGCTACCTTTTTTTCCTACAAAAATTTAGGGCCTCTCCCATAGATACAGGCCCTCTCCTGCCCTGCTGTCCACCATGTGTCTAGGCCCCTGGGATGTCTGCTTGTGGACATCCTCCTTAACAAATAAAGGAGAATATTTATTCTAGAAGGAGTCTGACAATAAGCCCTGCAGTATAATGGCACAACCCTGAAACACACTTGAAACATTATACAGTATTGGAACATCAACTCCTACAAAGAAGGATGGGGGAGGGGAGAAAATTCATCCAGAGAGAAGCATTTTTAAAAATAGAACTCACAGATGTCTGCCTCCCAACCCATTAAACCAACCAATCACAGAGATACTGGTTGTAGAATTCAGCTTTATCTCAGATTTCAGGAATAACGACCATTTCTATCCATTGTTGCGTGGCAAAAGAGAATAATTATTGGCTTGTTTTATTTGCAGTATGACATTTATTTACTGACAACTTACAAATAATGTGGGGCACCTGTGACTGGAACAAATGGATGCAGAAGGATATTTAATAAAATAGGAGACAAAAATGCAGAGATACATTGATACTTACAGTAACAGAAGGGGAAACTGTGGTATCCATCAGCACACCGATCACACATCTCGCCCTGATAATTGAGTTTACAATAGCAGTGGCCAGATCCTTCCTCACAGCCACTAGAATATTCTGGATTGCAGCTGCAGACTACATTAAAAAAAAAATCCTTAAAGCCTCCTACAAGTGAATTTATTTATTTATTTATTTATTCATTGAAGGTTAACCTAAAAAAATGCAATTACAATTGTATTTGTGCTTACTTCCTTGTGTATATAACGTAAGATTACTTAATTATGTTTAACGTACTGTGCGAACATTATCACATCAATATGCTGCTTTCCTGCTGACGACAGCTTCCAATAAGTTTTCTTGCACTGTTAGTTTTATATATGCTTTCAGAATTACTCTTCTCATGGCAGCTTAGAAAAATGTTAAAAACTATCGGTGTTAAAACGTTAGTTTAAAAACACACAATAAAAACGGCAGAGCAGCAAAAACCCAGCAGCAGTGTTTTAGACCAACTTAAGCAGTACTTTAAAAAGCCTGTGTCAATAAAAAGGTCTTCACTTGGTGCCAAAAAGGACAGGAGATTTGAGGCCAGGTGAGCCTCCCAGAAGACAACTTTCTATAGACTGGGGTTCACCACTGAGAAAGCTTTTGTTGAACACCACCTACCTGACTTCCAAAAGATGGGTGGGCACCCAGACAAGAACCCTAAAGACGATCTCAAGGTTCATGTGCGACTAGGCTAGGGGTGGGGCCAGATAGGGCCATGTCCTCAAAGTGGGTGGGGCTGTTGCCAGCATGCAAGGCACTGTGGCAGCACTTTGAGGAGGCTCTGGTTCAGTGCCTTTCTTACTTTATTCACCCCATGCCTCCCCAATCGGAGAAGACTTGGGGCAGATGAAGCTTTGACCGAGCTGCACTCAGAGGAGCCACCTGGCTTTACCTACCCCATGCCTTCCCGCAGTCACTAGGCAGTTCTTCCTGTACCCGGGTCCCATGTAGGGATTTAAAAAGAAGCACCAGCAATCGTTCAGAAATGGACTGATAGCCAGATCAGTTGTTTAAAAACTGGAGAGATACATTCCATTCAGCTGGTCCGAGCCAACAGTCTTGTTGCAATGTTCTGAGCCAACCACCTTTAAAGCAACTCCACCTCCAATGCATTACAGTAGCCCAATAATCCAAACATTACCAGATAGCAGTTGCTATTCTATCTTTGTCCAGGAGCAGTTGACCCTGGTGCATCTGTGTTAGCTTTTTCGGGCTTAGGGATGCACAACCTGCATCCAGTGGGCCACATGTGGCTCTCCCAAGGTTTTATTGCGGACCACTGCCACCAAATTTCCCCCCACCCATGCCAATTTCCCCAATGCCTGCACTCTTCACTTGCTCCCCCAAAGACCCTCATGCAGATCGCTTCCCCCCTCCATCTCACCGCCGCTGTTAGTGACAAAGGAAGAGCAATCTGTATCAGGATGGTTGGGTTGTGTGTGTACGTGTGCATGTGCACATATGTGCATGTGTGTACCTGTGTGTGCAAATATCTGCATGTATAGCCTCCAATCCCCAAGCCTCCTGCCTTCTGCACTACTCTAGGATCAAAGCACTACATGCCTGACCTTTCCCAACTTGGCACCCGCCAGATGTGACGGACAACAACTCCTACATCCACAACCAGCACAGCCATATGCAATTCTAAAATATATTGAAATTAACTCTGCCAGTTCTTCTTATTAATTTCTTTTTGTGTGGGAGAATCATTTAAAGGTAAAAGGAAATGAACATACGTGTACATCCATGTGTTGCTGTCACTGGAACACCATAAGGATGGTAGTAACCCTTCGAGCACTTCTCACAGTTTACACCAGCTGTGTTGTGCTGCGCAGGATGGAAGAAGAGAAAAAGGTGGCATCAGAGCAATGCAATTGCAAGAATAAGCAAGAAAAGAACTGAATGCTGTTGTTTTCAATACATCCCTACAGGTAAGGAGGGAAACTGATGTAGCAGAAGTGCAGTGCAGTTGTTAGGAGCCAAGGACTTAGAACCAAAACCCCATAGCTCTGGGTACAGCTACCCCAGTGTGGTGGGACACCAGTGTTCCATATGGGAATATCTCCCTGGACTGTAAAAGATACCTAGATATTGGAGTAGCTACCCAGAAATCCTCAGCAGGAAGGGCTATAAAGGCATCCTGTTTAAGCTGGGATTTTGCATGGGCAATGATACGCTTTCCTGGCTCTTTCTGACTCTTGGCTTTGTTTCGTGGTTCTGACCCTTGCTTGGATTGTTCCCTCCCAA